>CP098291.1:4800000-6000000 GCA_023658535.1 Epichloe glyceriae | reverse complement strand
TGCTCGGCTATACTACCATCCTTATTGAGGACGATGATGTGGTCGGCAAAACGAAGATGACCAGCTGCAATTGTTCAGCGAGTTGGCGCGGCATCAACAGAGTAGCTAGATCACAGTACCTGAATTTGTGGCAGCAACAACTGTTGATTTCAATTTTTGAGAATACCCCAGCATCGAACACAGCCTCGAGAATGCTGGCCTCGGTTGCACGATCGAGTCCTGTGAGGACATCGTCCAAGATGATGAGAGGTTTTCTAGAGTAAAGAGCGCGTGCTAATGACTGAAGCTTTTTGTGAATAAAATAAAAATTAGACAAAAAGACTCAAAATAAAACTCACCACACGCATTTGCTGGCCGCCACTTAGACGCGAGCCCCGAGTGCCGGTTCTTGTTCGGTCTCCATCAGGCAGGTCTTCAAAGTCAGTACTTAGCGAACACGCACGAACGACGGTATTGTACCACTCAGTGTCCCACGCAGACATTCCCAGGATGTTGCTTCGCACCGTACCCCAGGTGATCCATGGCGACTGGGGAGCAAATGCACACGTGGAATAGTGCGAAACAACGGAGCCTGAAACCTCGGGCAATTCGCCCAAGAGGAGCCGCAGCAATGTCGATTTACCTGAGCCTACGGGCCCAACAACCATGGTGGTCTGGCCGCGAGTGATGTCCAAATTTAAGTCCTTGATAATCATTTTCTCGGATGAGTACCCTCCCGCGGCGTCTTTGAAGATAAATGCACTGCTGCTCATATTGGGAGAAAGTTCAGGCGCATCGACAGGATTCGGTTGAACGGCATTCTCGACATTCACCGAGTCTGACTTTTGCGGCAACTCCCGAGGTCCTGAAATGCGAGCATGTTCAATAGCGGGTGTTGTTCTATAATCTTCTCTCTCACCAGACAAGACATAGGTTTGTACGCGAGAGAACGCGTTCGCAATAGTTTGGAGGTCCTCGAAGCCGTGTAAGAGGGACATCACAGGCTTATCCTGCAACTGAAAAAGACTCAAAACTGCAAACGCAGCCCCTTCTGTCAAGGTCTCTGTGTTGTTGACCTTGGCCAAGATGACACAAGTACCAAGACCCAAGACGGGAGCGAAAGTGAACGTGCAGTTTGCTATCAGAGGCACCCAAATCAGCAAGGACTATACTGGGGGGGTTCACGGAGGGGATGGGCTCACCGGCGCCAGTCTCCAACACAGATAAGAGACGGAAAAGACGCGAGGCTCTGATCTCTTTGGTTCTGAGACTCGAGATGATCTTGTGAATAGTGTTCGTTAAGCCAGCCATTCTGATTGCTTTCATCGTTCCCAATGTCTTGGAGGTTACAGCCAAACGTTTCTCGATAGCCTCGAGCCATGGCACTTGCGCATTCCCGGCTGCCGTGGCAATAGGAATACCGACCACGAGACACACTGTGAGATTTTAGCATTTCGTATCCGGGGCAGCTCAGCGCTGAGCATTAGGCTGCACTTACAGGCGATGAAGACTGTAGGAGGAACGACAGCGATGCCAAGAAACCTGGAAAGAAACCACAAGGATAGGGCAAGCTCCACGAGGCTGGCATAAGCATCATGCAGAATTTGCATGCACAGCCCAATACGATCAATATCAGCGCTCATGAGCGTGATGGCTTCGGCATCCTTGACAGCACTCGCGCTGAGGCGAAGAGTTTTGCCAAATATCAGGGTGATCAAACTGCCGCGGAACATTGTCAAAACACGATACGTCATGTGCTCGTACCAGGCGAGAAACATCTATACAGGACGCAATTAGATCAAGAACGAGGGTTCGGGCCAGAAGAAGTCCATCGTACCGCTTTGCCAATATGAACGAGAGCATACGCTCCAATGAGGCCGTAACCAATGTTTCGGGTATTTGGGCCGTCCGGCTCGGCAGTAAAATCAAGGACTCGTTGTACAAGGAACGGCTCGGCGAAGGTGAAGCCAATGTAGGCAAGGCGGGGCAGGCAACCAGCAAGGAGATCCCATTTATAATGAACCATGAAGACCCGAAGCAAAGCCATTTTGCCAGACTTGTTGGCTAGAGCAAGTAGAACGTTAGTGAAGGGGTCAAGCGGCCATTAATACGACTTTCTTGACAGCAGCTACCTTTGTCCCATCTTTCCAAAAGGCTAGTAGGTCGAGAAGCGTCGAGAATATCTTGGTCGAGTGGCGTCAAGGTGTCCACGGTCAAAAGTGTTGTATACCCTTTGAGGAGCAAACGGTCTAGCCAGACAAACAACACTCTGTTGTAGATCGAGGCCGCAGCTTCTGGGGATGTGTCGCTCCATTGTATCATGAGGAGTCTGCGCTTCTCAGTTACTTCCGCGGCCAAAATTACCAATTTGACAAAGTAGCTGGTGAGTTGGATTGGAGCCACGAGATGATAGCCGGGTATGAAGAACACGGTGCGCGAGCTGGCCAGGTCCAACAAGCTAGACACTCCAAGGTAGAGGCACAGGACAGTTGAGGGTCGAACAGATTGGACGTGCTCCAGGCATGAAACATAGAGAAGCCAAGTAAAACTGGCGATGACGATGACCGTCGCGGGCAAGGTGAGTCTAGTAGTGGGAGTATTCGGGTCAGCCCGAAGCACCAGCAAGACAATCTGGAGGACTACGTAAATAGCGAAGGTCGCCTAAGCACCACACCGTGTTAACTAGTAGCTTCTGGTGCGATGAAACGAGAGTCGAGGGAGGAGTGAAGTACAATTTTCAGAGCAAAGAGCCACGATCGTTTGACTTTGGTACTAGTCTTGCACAGAAACCTGACTCGAGGGATGAGAACGAGAACTATACGCTGGCTTAGCAGGACGGCGATGCAGACAGAGGAAGTAGATTGCCATTGGCCATACCCGTGAGTAGAAGAGGCAAAAGAGTGAGAATGCTCTCTTCGAAGAGAAGCGTGAAATCGAAGCCATTGAGGCAAGAGTATGCCACTGTGGGACCAAAAACATCGTGAAGGTCTATTGAACAGGACTTCCTGGCCATACTAGGCGAGCGTGCTGGCTGGTAATGCGCGGCGTGCTTCTTGGTGATGCTCGCAGGGAGGGAGGGTTCAGGTTGGCTCTGGGAAGTTGGCGAGCCGAATTGCGACGTCGACCAAGTCATTGAGGGGAGGAGTCGGGGACTCAGGGGGTGAACTGCCGGGCTGACATGGAGAGTCAAATTCACCGATTAGAATCGACGATGAAGAGAAGGAGGAGACAGTGCACAGACAAGACAAGAGATTGCGGGAGTATCGTGCCCCCAAGCTTCATCGACATTTCATCTTTACAAAATTGTTTTGATCAGCCGTGGGCCCACTTTCACGTTGCCGTCCGTCCAGATAACCCCACCCCCTGCAGATGTCGATCGAAACCGGACGGACGCTTTTCAAGATGGGCGTGCGACTGCCCCACTTCTCATTCGCTTTAGTACATACATGTACACTCTCCCGTGTCTCCACCTGATCTTGACTAGCTTAAACACAAACAATGCGGAGCGACTTGAACCACCATGACGGCGCTAAATGAATATAAATGACAAAGTAGTGGACAAATGATCTGCGCTTAGGAAATGATCGTACGTATAGTAATCTGTAGCCGGGTTTCTTTCCATATGAGTGAGTGTACCTATCTATACACCTCAGAACACGGAGTAGCGATCTCGACTTTCTCTATTGACATTTGGTCCGAGTTACTACAGGGTAGCGGCGGCACGGGGCACGTGAAAAGAGTGTGGTGCGGCGCCAGGCACCGATCAAGTCGCACCATCCCCGATGGGCTCGTAGGATGGCAGGATTCGATCCAAAACGCGAACGCATCACACATTTTAGTTTGCCGACTTCAGACAGTCATGATTGCGTGCGGTTGCTGCGCGCTCGCCCCGCCTCCCACTCGTCTGAAGCGGAGGTCACATCGCCGGCCGCGCGGCATGGCATTCTGCGTCCCAAGCTGTTCCATGTTCCTGTCTGTTGTTGTTGACTGGGTATCTTCGCAAAGCGCGAACTCCAGCACGATGCCCGCGATCAAGAGCTTGATCTCTGCCACGGCGAATGCTTTACCCAGACAAAGACGCGCGCCATAGCCGAAAGGCATGTAGCAAGACTCCATGGCGCGCAGGGTCGCCTCGTCGGCCTCCAGCCAGCGTTCGGGCCTGTACGCGTGAGCGTCCGCGAAGACGTCTGGCCTGTGATGTATCGACACAGTCGACGTCGACACGATGGTCTGGATGGCGCTCTGCTGTTAGCCTCCAAAGAGCTGTCTCAACGGCTTAGAGAAGAAGGGACACCACTCAGTGGCACTCACCCCAGCAGGGAGCACGATGTTGCTGTATGCCTTGGTAGCGGGCACAACCCTTTCAGCCCTTCCGCTCGACAGCGGGTTCAGGCGGCTGGATTCCCGGATGCAAGCATCCAAGATTGGTGCCGTCATGATGTCGTCGAAGTCGGGCAAGCCGCCGTCGGCTCCGGCTCTGCTGGGCAGGGCAAGAAGCTCTGCTCGGATGCGGTCCTGCCACGCTGTGTGACAGGCCAGATTCCAAAGCGTATAGGTCAGCGCCAGAGCCACGGTGGTCTGGGCCGCGTGGAGGTTATCCAGAATCTCGGCCGCGATCCACGACACGGAGTAGGGCTCTCCATCCGGCGTCTTCGCGTTACTCAGCTGGTGGACCAGGGAGCCGGCGGCCATCTTGTCTGGATTCGTTCTCGCGGACAAGACCTTTTCCATATTCCAGTCGGTCAACCTCTCCTCGGCTGACAGGAAAGTCGGGTCGTTCCTGGCGAAGGACAGGGCAGCCCTGGTCACCTTGTGCGCCATGGGAAAGTTGTAGGAAAAATTGTTCCAGACCTCGACCTCCTTCCAGCCTTCCAGGATCGCGCGCTCCTCGCACTTCGTATCCTCGATAGTGCGGGCGCACAGCGCAGGACCGTATACCAGGCTGGTGATGTTGTCGAACGAGTAGAAGTTGCAGTAGAGCAGGACGTCGACCGTCGGCCGCACTTCGACTTCCTTCTTCAACTGGTCGAGGAACTTGCTGACATTGGTCCACACGGGCTGCAGCATCGCCGACTTGTAGAGCGAGGTTGGCTGGTAGAAGGCAAATGTTCGCTTGAGCACGTGGCGATGCTCTCGAACATCGAGGGTGCAGAAGATTGGCCGCTGGCCATACATGATGAAGTTGTCAAAGTATTTACTCTTGGGGTGCCGCCCGGTGGAGCCGTATATCTCCCTCGTCAGGGCCGCGCTGGAGAAGGAAACCTCGCCTGGAGCAACGAGCACAACATCGCCGTACTTGCGATGCCACTCGTGGATTTTGTCGATGCGACGCAGCCACATATCATGGTAGACGGCCCAGTAGCGGGTAATCTTGCACAGCCTCGGCCCCGGAACATGTTTGTACGGCGACCAGAATAGGGCGTAGACGACTCTACCGGCAGCGAGGCCCAGCAGCAGGGCAAATAGTAGACCAGCAAGGGCGTAGAGAGTCATACTGGGTGCGTTTTTTTCTCCGATCGTGTGATGTCTGAACCCAGTCACTGCTCGACCGGGATAAGCAGAAGAGCGAATGGTAGCAATGATAAGCTTTGGCAAGGAAGACAAGGACTTGGCTTCATCTATAAAAGATGGATGGACTTGCGGAGTAGAGCAACCAAGCTAGAATTGGCCCAGAGGTTTCGGCTGGCACAATCCAGACAGACAAGAAAGTAATCAATCATTGGAGTGATCGAGATTGCATCATGCATGGCCGGTCTGTCCAGTATCCTGCCGTTCAACCAAACCCCCTTGTATTGGTCCATGCAAAAGTCAGTAATATGGAACCATATTGTGGGAAACCTTGCGCCCGTTCCAAGACACAGAAACTTTCTCGTCGGACATGCTGTCATGCTGTCATGATCGAAGCCAGGGGGTTCCTTTGTTCCCTTTGTGGTCCATACTCGTACTTGATTTCTTGTCGCACTAGGGGTGGGTGCATGTAAGAGGTTTGTTCTGTTGTGTCAATCTTCACATGCATGTCTCTTTACCATTGTTTTTCCCTTGCTTTGGTTGCGCCGCCATCATTAAATCCATAACGTAACCAATTCCATATTCAAGCCAGGGAGTGTGTAGTCTAGCTACACGTGAGAGCTACTCCGTAGTAGTTTATTAGCTACATACGGAGTATAACGTCGTCTTCCCTGGCCTCCACCCCCTTCCCCAGCCTTTTTCGTTTTCCAGGCTCGGCCCCTCAACATGTGGACATTGGCTCTTACTACGGAGTACATATGTAGTACTCGTGAGGACAACTGAGGAGGTTCCCATTCGAGACCCGGACGGTTACCGGAGGTGAACCGCCCAAAGAGGCAACCCGTCCAGAGACCTGTGTACCTCTCTGATGCACCCACGAGAATGTAAAAATGAGGCATTTTGATGTGGCGTGGATCCTGGAGCCTTGGAATCAAAGAGATAGTTCAATTGCCCTCGATTTGTCAGTCATCTGTGACCGAATTCTCCGTGATTAAAATTGCTACATCGGGTCAACCGATTCCGTCAGTCCGTCAGGAAGCAGAGCAGAGCCATTGGCGCTAACATTGAGCTGAAAACTAGCTCCGATTAAGGCAAGGCTCTGGCTTGGGCTTGCTGTGTGATTGATGCAAAGCGTCCGGCACCCCAGCCAGATTGAGCGGCTCCACCCAGCGGGCCGCCGCCGAGAAGCTCAGCTTCGGGAGGGGGCCAGGGGCGGCGGTGTCGCTCTGTCGTATTTCTGTAAAGTAAGTAGGGTGTATGTATGTATGGTAGGCTGTAGCTGCTGTAGCTACCGTCTGTCCTCTGCCCGGCTGGTCTGCTGGTTTGCTGGTCTGCAAGCTATCCATTGAGCTAACCCCCGGCAACCCGGTAGCTGGGCACTAGGCAGAAGCGCGATCAACAAGACAGTGAGTGACAGTGCGCCCCGACATGGCCGACTAGGCCCGGGGATCACAGCCCGTGACGACATGGAGTTTTGCATGAGCCGTGAGCCCGTCGGGAATGAAATCAGCCACCATGCGACGTCGGTAGTTGGTACAGGTGCCCCGTACCGACTACCCAGTAGAGCGAGTACGAGGTAGACGGCGAAAATTGAAAGCTGGCATCCCAACGTCAACCCCATTCGCATCCCCATCCCCATCCCCATCCCCATCTTGTGAATACGGGTTACAAAGTATTTCTTTGGAAAATGTCCCAGAGGAACCCAGAGTGACTGGTACAGAAAACCCTACTTGTTGCTCATCAACATAGCTCCCTCCCAGTAGTACTGTAGTACTCATACCCTCTTCTCTCCCACGATATCGATATCCTGTACAAGACGAAAATACATGATACATTCGCAACACCCCAAAATGCCTGCTCATGCACAAACAGAAGTGCAGGGCGGCTCATCACCGCGCCACGACGTTCCTCACCATGCTGGAACTGCGGGCGCTACAGACCACCATCTCCAACTCATTTGGAAGTGGAACGAGTCGGCCCCGGCAGCTGTCCATGGCCTCGTCCACGACCTCATCACCCACAGGGCGCGATTGCAACCCGACGCCCAAGCCATCTGCGCCTGGGACGGAAACTGGAGCTATCGCCAGCTCGACGAGTTATCGACCAATCTGGCCCATCGACTCGTCCATATGGGCGTCGGCCCTGATACCGTTGTTCCTCTATGCTTCCAGAAGTCGAAATGGACCCCCGTTGCCATGCTTGCTGTCATGAAGGCAGGAGGCGCATCAGTCGCCCTCGAGTCTTCGCTGCCTCACGACCGGCTACGTAGCATCGTCCAGCAGGTCGATCCGATTTTGATACTCTCCTCTTCCTTCACCACCGAGCTTGCCGGCCGGCTCACCACACGGCCCGTCGTAGTGGTCAGCGAAGCCACCACCACGCCCGACACCACGATGAGCATACTGCCACAGGTACAGCCGTGGAACAAGCTCTATATCATCTTCACATCTGGCAGTACTGGTACCCCCAAGGGCACCACAATTACCCATTCCAACGTTTGCAGCGCAATTCATCACCAGCGGACCATTTCCGGCTACTCTAGCTCCTCGCGAGTGTACGACTTTGCCAAGTACTCCTTTGACATTGCTTGGTCTAACTTCATCTACACCATTACTGCTGGTGGCTGCCTCTGTATTCCATTGCAACACGAGGCAATCAACAATCTTGTCAGTTCTATAAGAGAGTATGGCGCAAATTGTGTAAATATCACGCCGTCTGTCGGCAGCATGGTGCGACCATCGGACTTGGGTGGTACACTGAAGCAGGTGATTTTCGCCGGCGAGGCTTTGACGAACCGTCTGGCTTCGCAGTGGGCACAGTACACCCGCGTCGTGAACTTGTACGGCCCGGCCGAATGCACGCTTGGGGCCACTCTGGCCGTGGTTGACGACGCCGCCAACACAAACGCCTTCGGTGCCAGCATCGGTCGCGGGGTAGGCTCATGCACCTGGATTGTTGATCCGTTCTGTCATGACAGGCTGATGCCCGTAGGAGAAGTTGGCGAGCTAGTGTTGGAAGGTCCGGTTGTGGGAGCCGGATATCTTGGTGACGCCGAGAAAACAGCGGCAGCGTTTATCGAGAATCCGACATGGCTGGTGGCCGGACCGCCCGGCGGTCGCCCAGGTCGCCCAGGCCGGCTGTACAAGACAGGCGATCTTGTGCGATACGAGGCCGACGGACAACTTGCCTTTGTCGGTCGCAAAGACTTGCAGGTCAAGATTAACGGCCAGCGCGTAGAACTAGGCGACGTCGAGAACCATGTGCGAGAGCACGCCGCTGGTGGCACAGATGATGTGCAGGTAGCTGCAGAGCTTGTGACCCCGTGTGACAGTGACAAGCCGTTACTCGTAGCTTTCCTGCAAATATCGACTCCAGCTGCCAGTCAAGGCAATGGGGGCTAGAAGCAGAGCTGAACAGAGTCATTGACGGACTCGACGATCGATTGGCCGCGCATGTGCCGGCATACATGATCCCTTCTGCATACATCCCATTAGAAGTCTTCCCCAAGACGGCCAGCGGCAAGTTGGATAGACGTAAACTGAGGGAGTCATGTGAGACGTCTTCCATGCAAGAACTCATCGCCCGAGGCCCGCCTTTACCGAAGAAGAAAGATCCGACCACGGTCATGGAGCTACGTCTACGAGGCCTCTGGGCGTCTGTTCTTGGCCTTCGTATTGATGACATTGGAATTGACGATAGTTTTTTGCGCCTCGGAGGAGACTCGCTCGCAGCCATGAAACTGGTTGGTATCGCGCGGGAGCACGCGCTGTCGCTTACTGTCGCCGATATCTTCAACAACTCGATACTTTCCGACATGTCAGCCATTGTTGGCCAACTTTCAGGACAAAATAGCTCCATCGAGCAGTTTTCATTGCTCAAGAACGGCATTGATACATCATCGGCGCGACGCGAAGCTGCTCATGCCTGCGAGGTCGATATCGCTGAGATCGAGGACATCTTTCCCTGTACACCTCTCCAAGAAGGGTTGATCGCCCTGACAGCCAAGCATCCAGGTGATTACGTTTCTCGGCATGTTTTCCAGCTGCAACCTGCGGTGGACATGGGTCGTCTTCAAAAAGCATGGGATCGAGTGGTCTCGTCGACTCCTATTCTCAGAACACGCATCGTCGACCTCAGTCAACAAGGACTGGTGCAGGTGGTAATCAACCGGCCACCAACGTGGGCTGCCAAGGACGGGGACATGAGCATGAGCCTTGCCAATCATCACCAGGAGGACGGGAAGCTCACCACTGGCCTGGGTACCCCTTTGGTCCAATTTGGACTATTCGAGGGGTCGCATGATGAGCACACAAGGCGCTTCTTTGTGTGGACCATTCATCATGCGCTTTACGATGGATGGTCCAAGTCGCTTCTCCTGGAGCGGATTGCCAAAGCCTATACTGGTGAGGCAATATCAGAAAGCCCGGCTCAGTTCCAGAGCTTCGTGAAGCACATCTTGGACATCCAAGAGGACGAGGCGTCGGAGTTCTGGTCTGCCCAATTCCGAGATTTCGAGGCGCAGATATTCCCAACACTGCCGTCACCGTTCTATGAGCCCAGATCTGATAAAACGACAACGCACAGCATTCGGGATCTGCAGTGGCCAAAAGTGATGGGTGTGACTGCGTCAACTACATTACGAGCTGCCTGGTCCCTCCTCACATCCTGTTATGCCGACGCGAATGACACCGTTTTTGGTGTCACAGTGAGTGGCAGGCAGGCGGCTGTGCAAGGTGTAGACCAGATGACAGGCCCTACCATTGCTACGGTGCCTGTGCGAATCGTCCTGGACAAGCGCAAGACCATCGAGGAGCTCCTTCTGCAAGTTCAGACACAGATTATCGACATGACAGCGTTTGAGCAAACTGGTCTACAACGAATCCGGCGAGTCAGCCTCGAAGCCGAGAGAGCTTGCGACTTCCAGACACTGCTTGTCATCCAGCCGGTTGCCGATGAGAAGGAGAAGGTCGCCTACGAAGGTCTTTTTCGTGCCCGACAGTCATGGCGAGCAGTGGTCTCAGGTTGGAGACCAAATGGCGGAATTCCGCACGTATTCGCTGTCCCTGGAGTGCCACCTACAAGATGACGGAGTCGTTGTGTCAACCAGGTTCGACTCGGACGTGCTTGGTGATGGGCAGGTGGCCATCATCATGAGGCAGTTCGAACATGTTGTTCGGCGGCTATGCGACGCCGAGTCGTATCAGACCAAGGTGGAAGACGTCGAATTGGTTGGTGATGAGGATCTTGAGCAGATATGGCGTTGGAATTCCGCTGCACCCGAGACTGCCAATGGTGTCGTGCATGAATTGATTGCAACGACAACGAGGCAGCAGCCAGAGGCGCAAGCCGTGTGCGCGTGGGACGGCAACTGGACGTACGGCGAGCTTGACGAGCTTTCGAATCGCCTGGCCCACTGCCTCGTGGATTTGGGAGTCGGCGGCGAAGTCATCGTGCCGCTATGCATTGAGAAATCGAAGTGGATGCCGGTGGCCATGATGGCCGTGATGAAGGCTGGTGCAGCGTCTGTCGCGGTCGATTACGCGCAGCCTGAGGATCGCCTCCGAAGTATCGTGCATCAGGTAAGCCCGGTTGTAATACTAACTTCGGTAGCCAATCAAGATCTTGCTCGCCGCCTGGTTCCCCAGGGATCAGCGGTTGTGGTGGTCAGCGAACAGCACCTGGCCAGCCAGCCTCTGGAGCCAACAGCGCCAACAACAGCGCCAACAGCAGCGCCAACAGCAGCGCCAACAGCAGCGCCAACAACGGCGAACAGGCTGCCGGCTGTCGACCCTTCCCACAGGCTTTATCTCGTCTTCACATCTGGCAGCACCGGCGCCCCCAAAGGCGTCGTCATCACTCACGCAAACATAGCCAGCGCCATTCTGCATCAGCGCGAGACGCTCGGATTCACTAAGCACACGCGAGTCTACGACTTCTCCTCGTACATGTTCGATGTGGTCTGGTGCAATCTTCTTCAGGGCCTCTCTGCCGGGGGCTGCATCTGTATTCCAAGCAATCATGATCGACGCAACGACCCGCTTGGTGCCATCGCTCGCCTCGGCGCCAACACAGCCATCTTCACGCCCTCGACCATTCGCGGACTCGACTTGCAGCACACTCGGGGCCTACGCCACGTTCACTTCATCGGAGAGCCTCTCTCGGCCGACGACGTTGGCGGCTTGCACACAAACACCACAAACACCACAAACACCGTCGTGACCAACTTGTACGGCCCCACAGAGTGTACAACATTCAGCACCGCGCAACGCGTCGTCGTCGATGGATCTGCCAGCAAACGTATCGGCATTGGTGCAGGCCGCGGTCTGCGCACATGGCTGGTGAAGCCGTCCGATCATTCCAAGCTCGTTCCTCTGGGATGTGTTGGCGAGCTTCTGCTGGAAGGCCCACTCGTGGCGGCCGGCTACCTGGGCGACGAGGAGAAAACGGCGGCTGCCTTCCTCAACGATCCGGCCTGGCTTGTGCAGGGAACTTCTCACCATGTCGGTCGCCACGGACGCCTATACAAGACTGGCGATCTTGCACGGTATGACGCGGACGGAAGTCTGTTTTTCCTGGGAAGAAAGGACTCGCAAATCAAGATAAATGGGCAGCGTGTTGAGCTGGGAGACATTGAGCATCACGTCCTGTCCAATATTTCATATCATCGAAATGTGAACGTCGTTGCAGAGGTTGTGACGCCAAGAGGAAGTAGCAATGTGACGCTAGTCGCCTTTATCCAATTCTCAACTGCAACTGCTTCCGGGCCTGGCGATGAGGAAGATGCCATGAAGAACGAACTCGGAACTATTATAACTGGCCTCCAGGACAGGCTCCTTGCTCAGGTGCCGGCGTACATGATTCCGTCCGCTTACATTCCCTCAAAGACATCCCAGTCACTGCCACCGGCAAGATTGACCGCCGCAAGCTCCGCGCCATGGGACAGCAGCTGGATTTTGAGAGCCTCATGGGAACCAAATCACCCTCATCATCTGAGCGACGACAACCATCTACCGTTACAGAGAAGGCTTTACAGGGTCTCTGGGCGGGCGTGCTCGGTGTTACAGCCAATGATATCAGCGCAGAAGATAGCTTCCTGCGCATTGGGGTGACTCCATTGCGGCCATGAGGCTTGTTGCCGCAGCTCGCAAGGAGAACATTACTCTCTGTTGCGCAAGTGTTTCAATACCCACTGCTGAGCGATCTAGCCACCGCAGTTGGGGAACCGACTGTCCGCGCCAGGGAAGAGATCAGACATCATCAACATGAACCGTTCTCCCTGTTAAATCCAGGAGAGGAGAGCATCGAGAGCCTCAAACAAAAGATTGCAACTAAATGCAATGTTGATGCCAGTCAAATTGACGACGCCTTCCCTGCACGCCACTGCAAGAAGGCTTGCTGGCCCTGACCGCAAAGCGACCTGGCGACTATGTTGCGCGATTCGTCTACTCTCTGCAGCCTAGTGTCGATTCCGAACAGTTCATCAGCGCATGGGAGGCTGTGGTTTCCGCGACACCCATCTTGCGAACGCGAATCATCGATCTCGGTGAGGCTCGCTTGGTTCAAGCTGTCGTCAATGGGCCGACGATATGGTCACGCAAGGACGAGTCAATGAGCCTCGAAGACTACGAAACAGCTGATAGACGACTCAATACTGGTCTAGGAACGCCTATGGTACGATTCGCTGTAATCCGAGACCCGACTAACGGCGGTCGCTTCTTCGTCTGGACCATCCATCATGCTCTTTACGATGGCTGGTCCATTTCTCTAATGCTAAACAAACTGGAAGCCGCGTATCATGTGAATCAAGGCGGCGTTCTACCCTCCTCACCACCCATACAGACCTTCATCAAGCACGTCATTGATGTTGATCAGAGTATGGCCGAGACGTATTGGGACAAGCAATTTCGGGGCTCTGAAGCTCAAATATTCCCGAGCCTGCCTACAAACACTTACCAGCCTATGTCTAACGCCTTCATCAAGCACCGTATCCTAGACTTGCACTGGCCAAAGACTGACATAACGCCGTCAATGATGGTACGGGCGGCATGGTCCCTTCTGGTCGCGAAGTATACTGACCAACCGGATTCCCTTTTGGTGTCACTGTCTCTGGACGGCAGGCTGCCGTACCGGACGTCGAGCAAATTGTTGGACCCACAATCGCCACGGTTCCCGTGAGAGTTACTCTCGACTGGACTCAGATGACTCTAGAAGATCTCCTGCGTCAAGTGCAGACCCAAGCGGTGGAAATGACGGCGTTTGAGCAGACGGGTTTGCAACGCATTCGACGCGTCAGTGCTGAGGCCGAAAGAGCGTGTGGTTTCCAGACGTTGCTCGTCGTGCATCCCGCAGAGGATGGGGAGCATGCGACTAGCAGCCGGTGGTTTATTAGCGGACGAGATGAGAATGGAGAGGACGACACCAACGTGACTGAGCACGACACGCACACTATGACGATCGAGTGTACTCTAGAACGACATGGTCTGAGGCTTCGCGTCGCCTACGATTCCGACCTTCTTGGTGTCCAACAGGTCAAAAGGCTGGCCACCCAGCTCGAGCACACTCTCCGGCAAATATGCATGCAAGAAAATGCCAGCAAGACTCTGTCCAGCATAGAAATGGTTAGTGGGCAAGACATGCAGGATATTTGGAGATGGAACGATACCTGCCCGGAAGCTCTCAACACTTGCTTGCACGCTATGATTTCTTCAACTGCTCAAATGCAGCCTGATGCTTTGGCGGTCAATGCCTGGGACGGCGATTTTTCCTATCGGGAGTTCGATGCCATTTCTACGCGCTTGGCGCACTATCTTGCCCACGCCGGTGTAGGGACTCAAACTATTGTGCCCCTCTATTTTGAAAAGTCAAAGTGGACTCCTGTTGCAATGCTCGCTGTTATGAAAGCAGGCGGCGCATCGGTCATGATGGACTCACGTCAGCCGCACGATCGTCTCCAAGCCATCATCGACCAGATCGAGCCTGTTGTGGTGGTGACCTCATCGCGTAACGAGAAGCTGGCAAGTAAACTTACCAATACGCCCGTTATTTCTGTTAGCGGGGACCTTTTGGAAATAATACGCGATCGAGAATCTCAGGAAAAGCTTCCTTGGTTCAGCCATGGAACATGGCGTATCTGATGTTCACGTCAGGCAGCACCGGCACACCAAAGGGTGCAGTATTGACGCATGCAAATGTGTGCAGCGCCGTGCACCACCAACAGCACGCTCACGGATACACCCCGATGCTCGAGTATACGACTTTACGTCGTATGCTTTCGATACAGCCTGGAATAACTTCATGCATACGTTTACTGTTGGTGCTTGCTTGTGCATACCCTCGGAAGAAGAACGTAGGGACGACCTTGCTGGGTCCATCGAGCGATTCAAGCCCACCATCCTTGATATCACGCCATCTGCCGCCACAGCCCTGCGATCAAGCAGCATTCAGTCTCTGCGCACATTGATCTTGGGTGGCGAGAGACTCTCTTCTCAACAGGCTGAGAGATGGGGAACTCTCGTCGACCTAAAACTCTGTTATGGACCTTGCGAGTGCACACCTACGACAACCGTTGCCACTATCAATCCACAGATTAATTGCGAACCGAGTATTGGACGTGGTATCGGTATGCTAACTTGGATTGTTGACCCAAGCAATTGTGATGCTCTCGTTCCGGTCGGCGCCACCGGTGAGCTTGTTCTTGAAGGCCCTCTTGTTGGCCAAGGCTACCTGGGCGACGAAGCAAAGACTAATGCAGCTTTTATTCAAAACCCTCCATGGCTATTGCGGGGAATGGCGGCCAAGCCTGGACGCGAGGGCCGACTTTATAAGACCGGTGACCTCGTGAGGTACAACCCTGATGGTACCCTTGAATTTGTTGGCCGAAAGGATGCGCAGATCAAGATCAATGGTCAGCGTGTTGAGCTTGGTGAAGTTGAGAACCATATGGCTCGTCACCCGACCACGCGACAGTCTGTTTCGCTATACCCTCAATCTGGCCCCTGTGCTAAGAAGCTTGTGGGAATATTTAGCCTGAGCGGCGTTCGCCAGACTTCGAATGAAGCTCTCATTGAGATCGTTGACGCGGAGGATCACAGTAGAACCCAAGACCATATTCACGAGTTACAATCTCTCTTGGGCGAGGCTCTGCCATCATACATGGTTCCCACAGTCTGGGTCGCCGTCAAAAACATCCCGTTGAACCCTTCCGGCAAGCTCAACCGTCGCTTAGTCGAAGACTGGCTACTGCGGATGGACCCGAAAGTGCTTGCGAGAATCAACAACGCGGCATCTGCACCTGCAGCACGTAAGCCCAAGACTGACGCCGAGCGTATACTTTGTGACGCTTGCAGCGTTATCCTGAACGTCCCTCTTGCCGAGGTGAATCTCCAAACCTCCTTCGTTAGCAATGGTGGCGACTCGATCTCCGCTATGCGTCTCTCTTCCTACTGCCGCGCCGTCAACCTCATCCTCTCGGTAACAATGCTGCTGAAAAGCAAATCGCTCGCAAACGTGGCGCAATCTTCTACCATTGCGGCAGATTCTACCATCCATTCTGTCGAGCACCCCTGCGAGAATTCTGGCAAGGATTTTAGCTTGTCACCCATCCAAAAATGGTTTTTGCTCAAGCTTCTACAGAAATCATTGCTAGGAAGGATTGCTATTGCAATCAGGGTTTCTACGTGAAGCTCAACCGCCGCATTTCGAACAAAGATGCCTCATTAGCAATACACAAGATTGTTGAACGGCATTCCATGCTTCGAGCTCAATTCAGAAAAACCGAATCCGGCTGGGTGCAAAAGGTCCCCAAGCTGGCTGATGCTGTTTACCATTTCGGGTCCGCAGATGCTCTGTCTGTGGATGAAATCAAGGCCAACGCGTCCAAAAGACACCAGGGCTTAGACATTGAGAGGGGTTGGTATTTTCTGCAGACCTGTACACCCTGCCGTCAAGAGATCAGTATTTGATCCTTATCGCGCACCATTTGGTCGTTGACCTTGTTTCGTGGCGTATTATACTAGATGACCTTGAGTCTGTGCTTATTGGAAAGAAGTTGCTCAACGGTCTCTCCTTCCAACGCTGGAATATGCTACAAACTGAACAGGCTCAATCTTCTGCATTTGCCCCAGACAAGGTGCTGTCCACCCAAAATGTGCATAATAACCACAAGTTCTGGAACTTTACCGAGAATACCCCCAACACTACCAGTGACCACGTTGAAAAGAACATCGAATTGGACAAGGCTATAACGTCACGACTGCTCAAGGATGCCAACACTGCATATAACACTGAACCCGTGGATCTGATTCTTTCCTCCATCTGGGACGCTTTTCTCCGTGTATTCCCCATGCGAGAGGGGCTTACTATTTTCAACGAAGGCCATGGCCGAGAACCGTGGTCTTCAGACCTTGATTTATCTGGCACTGTTGGCTGGTTCACGACATTGAGCCCTATTCATGTCTCTCGTAGCGAGGGGAACCGTGCTGCTCACATCGTGAGGCAGGTCAAGGATGCTCGGAGGCAGCTGCCCTCCAATGGATGGGCCTACTGGGTGTCAAGACATCTGAATGACCAAGGCATCGCAGCCTTTGCCTCTCATTCCTCCACTATGGAAGTGCAATTTAACTATCACGGCCAATTCCAACAATTGGAGCGTTCTGATTCTCTTTTGAGGTCGTGAATTTCGACAACAGCGTGTCTGCAGTTGGACCATGCTTGCCGACATCAGTTCTATTCGACATCAATGTTGTTATTGAAGCTGGAGTGACCAAAATATCTTTTTCCTGGAACAGGCACCTGTCACATCAAGATTTGATCCAGGCATGGATCGCGCAAATCAATCCTTCGCTACAATCCATCTGCTCTGAGCTCTGCAACAAACAGACTGAACGCACTCTTTGTGATTATGAATTCCTCAACCTTGATTACAATGTACTTGATGAGTTGCACCGAAATAGTCTGCACCAGATCGAAAAACTTAACAACACGCAAGTTGAAGCTGTCTATCCATCATCCCCCATGGTCGATGGTATTCTCCTCAGTCGGATGAAGGGAACAGGGTCTTACGAAACTTCTCAAACTTGGGAAATACGCCCCCAGGAAGGTCACAAGATCAATACCGACAATTTGGTTGATGCATGGCAGGCCGTTATCGCTCGACATCCCTCATTACGAACCGTTTTTATCCATAGCGTGGATTCGTCGGTTGCATTCAACTCCGTGGTTCTCAAGGCATGCCTCGGCGAAGTCGTGCTCATGGAGAGCGATACCTTCGAATCTGCGATTCTCAATTTGAAGAACGTGCCTCGGGTCAATTACTCACAAACCAAGCCTGCTCACCGACTGGTACTTTGTACTATATCAGGCGATGATCGCGTTGTCTGCAAGATCGAAATGAGTCACGCCATTTCTGACGGTGCTTCAACGGCTATCACTATGCAGGACTGGGCTAAAGCCTATTCCGGGAAGCTTGACATTGAGGAACTCAGAGACACGAGCCACAAATTTGCTCGAGCCCTTGCGGTCATATCTAAAGCTGAAAAGATGGCCTACTGGAAAAACAAGCTGTCTGCTGTGGAGCCTTGCCACTTTCCACGCCTAGCTGAGACGATGCCAACTAATGGACACGATACCGGAGTGGTTACTTTGGAGCTTGAGAATAGAACACTGCACCAGATTCAACGATTCTGCGAGGTTTACTCGCTCACTCCTGCTAGCTTGTTTCAAAGTGCCTGGGCTCTCACCCTGTCGGCCTACACTGGGTCCGACTCTGTCTGCTTCGGATACCTTGCCTCTGGAAGAGATTTTCCTATGGAGGGTATAATGGATGCTATTGGTGCATTTGCCAATGTCATGATCTGTCATGTCGATATCTCTAAAGAATGGGACAGCAATGACTTGATTCACCACGTGCACGACCAAGTCTTGGAGGACTTGAACTTTCAACACTGCTCAATCGCCGATGTCCAGCACGAGCTTGGTCTGCCATTCGGTCAAAGTCTCTTTAACTCTATTCTTTCCTTCCAGAAGGATGACGATAATTTGAGTGAAGGCATGGAGACAAAGCACCTCGTGTTTACTGATCTCGACTGGGAAGACCCGACCGAGTATGACATCACAATTAGCATTAGACACACCAACGCTTCAGTCTGCTTCACAGTAGACTATCGACTAGCGTGCATGTCTAACGACCAGGCGCAGAGTGTTGTTTCGCTTCTAGAGAAGGTTGTCACCTCTCTGACTGGCACGGATCTCTCCCCAGTCGTTGACAAGTCATTAAAGCAGCTGTCGCTTATGGACCAAATTAGCGAGAAAGACGTACAAGACATTTGGAAGCGGAACAAGATGGTGCCTGAAGCTGTTGATGAGCTAGTTCACGATGCTATAGCTCAAGTAGCCCAAAGAGCTCCTGGTGCGCCCGCCGTCTGCGCCTGGGACGGTAATCTTACTTACGCGGAGTTGGATGCTATAGCCACAAAGTTCGCCCATCATCTGGTTACTCTGGGCGTTCGACCCGGCCTCATCGTGCCTTTGTGCTTTGAGAAATCAAAGTGGATGCCCGTGGCTATGCTAGCCGTTATGAAAGCAGGCGCTGCATCGGTGGCTCTAGACAGCACTCTGCCAGAGGAGCGTCTCCGTAGCATTATTAGGCAGGTTGATCCTCGAGTCGTTCTCACATCCTCAGCAAATGAAGTTATGGCAAAGCGTCTCACGGACTGTGTTACAGTGCCTCTTAGCGATTGCCATCTCGAAAGACTAGACATGGCGTCTGGGACTCTACCGAGCGTCAAGCCGTCTGACATGCTTTATGTTGTCTTTACTTCTGGAAGCACTGGAGTCCCTAAAGGCGTTATTATCACGCACTCTAACTTCAGTAGTGCTATTCGCTATCAACAAGCGGCGTTGGGATTCAAACCCACCTCGCGCGTATACGATTTCGTCAAGTACGCTTTTGATGTTACATGGTCTAACTTTCTGCATACAATGACTGCTGGAGCTTGCCTGTGCATCCCGTCAGAAGCCGAGACGTCCAACAATATTACCCAGTCTCTGAACAACTTCAAGGCGAATTTTGCAGATTTGACCCCATCGGTTGCCAGCACTCTGCGTCCAGCCGATCTTACCACGCTTGAGCAATTGTTATTCAGTGGTGAGGCATTAACGACCCATCTTGCAGCGCAGTGGGCTGAAAATGCGACCGTGTTAAATACTTACGGCCCTGCCGAGTGCAGTGTCAAAGCAACGTTCGCAAAGGTTGGCAAATCCGACGCATCTGCTGCTAGTATAGGCCCAGGGTTCGGGTTGTGCACTTGGATTGTGCAACCCACTAACCCTAACAAGCTTGTACCGATTGGTGTTGTTGGCGAACTTCTACTTGAAGGACCTCTTGTCGGCGCCGGCTACCTGAATGATGCTGCAAAACCAACGCGGCCTTCATTGAGGATCCAGAATGGCTTATTCGCGGGGTACAGGGCTATGTCGGCCGCAGAGCAAAACTATACAGGACGGGAGACTTGGTACGGTATAATGTTGATGGGAGCATGACATTCATTGGCCGCAAGGATGCCCAAGTCAAGATCAACGGGCAGAGATTGGAGTTGGGGATGTTGAGCACCACGTTCGCACCAATATCGTGTTTGATGCTCCGGTTCAGGTGTTTGCCGAAGTGATAAATCCACATGGGTCCAGAAAGTCTGTACTTGTGGCATTTATTCATGTTGGAGACGAGATCGCACTCGCTGCTGATCAAGTGCCCGAGAAGATGGGCAAGATAACAGCCGGCCTTAATGAGAGACTCGCCACGCGAATCCCTGGCTACATGATCCCAGCCGCGTATATGTTGTTGGAAGAGGTACCCATGACAGCGACCGGAAAGACAGACCGTCGTTGCTTGCGACAAATCGGCCAGCGATTGACGTTTGAGGAAGTCATGGCGCTCAACTCTCACAGTGGAGAGCACAAACCCCCAAGCACCGTCGCAGAAAAACGTCTACAGACCCTCTGGGCATCCGTCCTTGACGTTAAAGCGGAATCCATCAGTGCAAACGATAGTTTCTTGAGGATCGGAGGCGACTCCATAGGAGCGATGAAGCTGGTGGGCGTCGCCCGCGAGGACGGACTTGCCCTTTCCGTTACCGACATCTTCCAGCACCCTAAACTGAGCGATATGGCACACGTCGTTGGTCACGTGTCCAGTGCCGACTATGAAGCTATCCAGCCGCTCTCGCTGCTAAAGCCTGACATTGATCCTCAGGAGGCGCGGGACCAAGTTGCCAAGTATTGTCAGGTTGATGCCGGTCAAATAGAAGATATTTTCCCTGCACACCATTACAGGAAGGCCTTCTTGCTCTGACAGCTAAAAGAGCAGGTGATTATGTCGCTCAGTACATACTGCCCCTTCAGAGCGCGACCGATGTGACTCGTTTTCGGAGAGCTTGGGAACAGGTGCTGCAGATGACTCCAATTTTGCGCACCCGCATCGTGGACCTACCGGGCCAAGGGCTGGTACAGGCTGTTCTTGATGAGAAGCCAAGCTGGTTGCAGTGCTTGGATGTGAGCGAGTATCGAGAAAAAGACGAGAAGCTGGCCATGGGCATGGGCGAACCCCTCGTCCGATACGCCGTCACCGAAGTGCCTGACCACAAGCAGCGATTCGTCTTTATTTGGACTGTGCATCACGCGCTCTACGATGGATGGTCTATGCCACGTATCATGAATCGGTTAGAGTTGGCGTACGAGGGCGAGGCGGTTCTTCGGCAGGCTCCCCATTTCAGCGCTTCGTCAAATACATCATGAACATCAGCGAAGAGCAGGCCAGGCAATTCTGGCAAGAGCAGTTCGAGGGCTCCGAAGCGCCAGTTTTTCCGCAGCTACCATCACCCACATATCAACCAACTGCAAACTCATGCATCAACCACAGCATTGACAATCTGATTTGGCCCAAGACTGACATTACTGCGTCAACGGCGATCCGCGCGGCATTGTCCATCGTGACTGCCAGATACACGAATTCGGACGATGTGATTTTTGGTGTCACTGTGAGTGGTCGACAGGCCGCTGTGCATGGTGTGGACGAGATGACCGGTCCTACGCTTGCAACCGTGCCTGTTCGGGTGGCCATTGAATGGGAGCAAACTGTTGAAAATTGCCTCGACCAAATCCAGAGGCAACTTGTGGATATGACAGCTTTTGAGCAGACGGGCTTGCAGAAAATTCGACAGACAGGCGTCAAGGCTAAACAAGCCTGTAACTTTCAGACCCTGCTGCTAATACATCCTGCCGGAGAGGCTGGGCATTTCGACACGCAGATCTTTTCGCGGACGGGGCAAGACGACAGTGAAGACGATGCGGATGTCCAGATTGCCCAGTTTGACACACATGCCCTTACAATTGAATGCGACCTGGCCCACGATGGTCTGAGCATGAGATTCGAATTCGATAACAGCATTCTCAGTAAATACCAAATTCGAAAGCTGGCTCGACAGACGGAGCATATTCTGCGGTTGCTATGCGATCCAGAACAAGGAACAAAACGTCTTCGAGATGTTGAGACGGTCAGCATGGACGACCTGAAAGACATCTGGGACTGGAATGCTACAGTCCCCAAGACAGTGGAAACGCCAGTGCATGAGATTGTCGTCTCCATGTGTCAGAAAAAGCCCGATGCTCCTGCCATTTGCGCTTGGGATGGCAACTGGAATTATGGACAACTCGATGATCTATCCTCGCGCTTGGCCCATCACCTAAGGCATCTTGGAGTTGGCCCCGAAGTTATAGTTCCTTTGTGCTTTGAGAAATCGAGATGGACTGCAATTGCAATTCTGGGCATCATGAAGGCTGGCGGGGCGTGTGTGACCATCGACGCGAACTTACCAGAGGATCGTCTTGTCAGCATCGTACAGCAGGTCAAACCAGCGCTGATCCTGTCGTCTTTGGCAAACGAGAACCTGACTGCTCAGTTGTCAGCAGGTAAGCCCGTGGTAGTCATAGACGAGAAGTTGTTCCTGTCGCTGGACAAGCCAGCAGACGAGAACGACTCTCTACCGAAAGTGCAACCCTCCAACACACTCTACATTGTTTTCACCTCTGGCAGTACCGGCACACCAAAGGGCGTACGGATTACGCACTCCAACTTTAGCAGCGCGTTGCTGCACCAACACAGTGCTCACAATTTCGACAACACGGCCAATGCGAGAGTCTATGACTTTGCATCATGTGCATTCGACACGTCTTGGCAAAACATGCTTGCCGCTTTTGACTGTGGTGCTTGTTTGTGCATTCCGTCAGAAACCGAGCGCCGCGATGACCTAGCCGGATCTATTGAACGTTTTGGAATCACTCACAGTGAGCTCACGCCTTCTGCAGCCATGGTGCTGCCTCTGTCAACGCTCCAGAAACTAGACACCCTGATTCTCGGCGGCGAGAGGCTACAGGAGGAATATGCCAAGAGATGGGCTTCGGTGGTCAATGTCAAGAATTCATACGGTCCCTGCGAATGCACCCCAACCTCCACCGTCGGCGACGTTGACCCCGAAAAGTTCAATGGGGCAAACATCGGCAGGGGCAGAGGTGTCAACACATGGATCGTGGACACAACGACTGGCGACTCTCTAGTGCCGGTAGGAAGTGTAGGCGAATTGATGCTCGAGGGGCCACTTGTGGGACCTGGATATCTTGGAGACCCCGGCAGGACTGCTTCGGTGTTTGTTAAGAACCCGACTTGGCTTACACGGGGTGCTCCAGGACATTCTGGCCGTGAGGGGCGATTGTACAAGACCGGCGACCTTGTCTGCTATAATGAGGATGGAACTCTAACGTATATCGGCCGCAAGGATGCCCAGATCAAGATTCATGGGCAACGAGTTGAGTTGGGCGATATAGAAAGTCACATTATGCGCCACCATTCGACAAAACAATCAGCATGTCTGCTTCCCAAGTCTGGGCCGTGGGCTAATACGCTCGTCAGCGTCTTTAGTGTCCACAGCATCCAGCAGGGACTCGATGATGTCGGCACCGCTTTGGATCAGAACGCACAGCCTGCCACCTGTATTTCCAGCTCCGCATCGTCTGATACCGACGTCGCTAGCACTTGGAGTTCAGTAGAAGATTCGAGAACTCCGGCATCGCAGATCATCAGCATGGACATCATACCTGATGACCTCACTGCTACTATCCAAGCCTACGTCGAAGCCATGAAGAGCACCCTTGAGAACTCTTTACCTGCCTACATGGTCCCGACCAGGTGGATCGCAGTCAAGGAGATCCCACTCAATCCATCTGGCAAGCTGAATCGCAAGCTGGTTGAAGGTTGGCTCACTGACATGGATGAGGAGATGTATGCGAGACTCTCCGTCCTCGACAACAGCTCTGTCTGTCGGGAACCGCAAACAGAGAATGAGAGCGTTCTCCGAGATGCTTGTAGTCGAGTTTTAAACGTTCCGGTTTCACAAGTCAATATCGAGCGCTCCTTCGTTGCCAACGGTGGTGATTCCATCTCCGCCATGCGATTGAGCCCGCAATGCCGTGCCGAGAATGTCACCTTCTCCGTTGCCACCTTACTCAAGGCAAAGTCCCTAGCAGAGGTTGCTGGGCTCTCTTCTTCAGTGTCGGATTCGATTCTTCCTCAAACTGAGGACTTCGACAGACCATTCCCTCTTTCGCCAATCCAGCAATGGTTCTTTGACCAGTCGCCCAGTCACCTTGTCAAAACGGCAGGCTATTATTGCAATCAATCGTTTTACATCCGAATCAACCAAAAGGTTCCTGTGGAGAAAGTTCGTACCGCTGTTGCAAGTGTTGTCGAGAAGCACTCAATGCTTCGCGTCCAGTTTCAACAGCAAGATGGCATCTGGACGCAAAGCATACCGAAACCCACGAAGGCCGTGTACAACTTTGAGTCTCTCAAATTTGAATCTATGCAGAAATTACAAGCGCTTGCAGCCTTGCGTCAACAGAGTCTCGATTTCGAACGTGGTCTTGTCTTTTCTGCTGATCTATGCGAAGTTGCCTCGGGCAAGCAGTACCTCATACTCATTGCACACCATTTGGTCATTGACCTTGTCTCGTGGAGAATTATCTTGGATGACCTTGAAACTGTTCTCACCGGCGGAACCTTGACGGAAAGTCTGCCTTTTCAAATTTGGAACAACCTTCAGCACCAGGAGGCTAAGACTTCAAAGTTCAAGCCCGAGTACGTCTTATCCACACGGGGCGTGAGCAATGACTTGGCTTTCTGGAATTTTCAATCAGGGACGCCGAATGCAACACATGACCATATCAACAAGTCGTTTACGATTGATCAGAAAACCACTTCACTTGCCTTGAAAGACGCAAACAATGCCTTCAACACTGAGCCAGTTGACCTGTTACTATCGGCAGTGTGGGATGCATTCTTCCGCACCTTCCCATCACGAGACAGCCTTACAATCTTCAACGAGAGTCATGGTCGTGAGCCCTGGAACGACCAGATTGACTTATCCCGGACAGTTGGCTGGTTTACCACAATGAGCCCAATAAATGTGTCGCGTGGTATTGATAGTAATCGTATCAGCGTTGCAAGGTATATCAAGGATGCGAGGAGGAAGCTGCCCGCCAACGGATGGATGTACTTTGCTTCCCGGTATCTCAACAGCGAGGGTATCGATGCTTTCGGTTCCCACAACTCAGTGATGGAGATGAGTTTCAACTATCATGGCCAATTCCAGCAGCTCGAGCGCGATGATTCCTTTTTCAGCAGCATTGAGCTTCAGAACGTTTCTGATGTAGGGCCAAATTTGCCCACCTCCTCCTTGTTCAACATCAATATGTCTATTGAGGGAGGACAGACCCATGTATCCTTTTCTTGGAACCGTCACATCTCCTACCAAGATCACATTCACCAATGGATTGACCGGATAGGTCCTCTTTGCAGTGGATTTGTGAGACTCTTGCATCCAAGTCCGCTGAGAAAACGCTCGTTGACTACGAATTTCTGAGTCTTGACTATACGGCTCTGGGTGATCTCCAAGGCCGCATCATCCCTGAAATTGAAAGCCTGAACGAGACGACGGTACAGGATATTTATCCTTGCTCTCCAATGGTAGAAGGCATTCTACTAAGCCAGTTGAAAGAGATCGGACTCTATGAAACGTCTCAAATTTATGAGATTAGGCCGCGTGGAAGCCACACTATCCACTTGGGAAAGCTAGCAGCGGCTTGGCAAGATGTGATGTCCCGTCAGCCATCGCTGCGAAGCATCTTCATTGAAAGTCTTGACCCAAACATGGCTTTCAACCAAGTCGTTCTTGAAGCACCTCGTGGTGATGTTGTGCTGCTGGAGAGTGACAGCCTGCACTCTGCGCATGCATTGCTTCAAAATCTTCCAAAGGTTAACTATAAGCAACTCAAGCCCCCTCACCGTCTTGCGCTTTGTGAGATTCAGTCTACGGGAAGCATTCTTTGTCAGATTGAGATGAGCCACACCATTACCGACGGCGCATCCACAGCGATTCTCATCGAAGATTGGGCCAATGCCTACATGGGAGTCTTAAGCAAAGACAGCCTAACTGAAACATGCCAAGGATTTGCGCGAATCATGAAGGTTGACGTTGCCGAAAGCAAAAAGTCTTATTGGAAGAAGAAGCTGGCTGGCATCCAGCCTTGCCTTTTCCCCACTTGGACAAGATTTCAGAACCGCCTGAAGTGGTTTCTTGGTCAACTGTGGACATTGACGGCGCAGTCTTTGCCTCTATGCAGAAATTCTGCGAGTCTTATTCAATTACCCCTGCCAGTCTATTCCACGCCGCGTGGGCACTGACATTGGCATCATATACTGGCACTGAAAGTGTTTGTTTTGGATATATTGCTTCGGGCAGAGATCTCCTGTTCCCGGTATTGGAGAAGCTGTTGGCGCGTACGCCAATATGATGGTTTGCCGCGCTGAGATCTCTCGAGATTGGGATAAGCACCGGTTCGTGCAATACCTCCATTACCAAGTTCTGGAGGACATGGGATACCAGCATTGCTCGCTGGCCGATATCCAGCACGATCTGGGTATTGTCTCCGGACAGCAATTGTTTAATACAATTGTATCTTTTCAAAAAGATATCGGAGAGCCTGTAGAAGGGGCTGGTAGTCAAGAATTTGACTTTATCGATGAAGATGGAGATGATCCCACCGAGTACGACGTTGCAATTAGCATCACATCAGGTGTCAGTTTAGCGAGGTTGTTCATCAACTGTCTGCCTTCGCGATTTACGAATGGCCAGTGTCACCGCATTCTGTCACTGTTCAAGACCATTGTCACTTCGCTCGTTAGTGAAGAAAGTCCGCAGAGCGAGACGAACACCCTACATGGCGTTGACACGATAACCAACGAGGATTTGCAAGACATTTGGTCGTGGAACTCGGAAGTTCCCGATAATGCGGCTATATGTCTTCATGATCTTGTAGCGGAGGTGGCACGAAAGCAACCCGAAACTCACGCTGTGAACGCCTGGGATGGTGATTGGACATACAGCGAACTGGAGCAAAATGCGACTCTACTGGCTCAACATCTAGCCCACCTCGGCGTCAGGCCTGGCGATGTGGTCGCCTTGTACTTTGAGAAGTCGCGCTGGGTATCGGTGGCTATGCTTGCAGCGCTGAAGGTCGGGGAGTTTCCACTTTGATGGATTGTTCCCAGTCAGAAGATGGCCTTCGTAGTACTTTGGGGCATTCTCAGCCAACTCTGCTACTCTCGTCTGGTTCAGCGAAACCAGTTGTGGCCAAGCTTACGGATCGACCCATTGTGGTCGTCGACGATGCTCTTCTCGGGGCGTTGTCCAACACAAACCCTTCACCTCTGCCCAATTTGCAGTCGTCGAACAAGGCCTGCCTTATATTTTCCTCGGGGTCTGCCGGCCCACCGAAAGGCGTGGTCCTGACACATGCCAATCTCAGCGGCGTTGCCAAACACCAGCAGGATCCCCAGGGATACCAGCCTGGATCAAGAGTCTATGACTTTATGCGATATGCCTCCACTATAAGCTGGAAAGTGTTTATACACACTTTTACCAGTGGCAGCTGCCTCTGCGTACCTTCGGAATCTGAGCATCAACAGGACCTTGCGAAATCAATACGCCGCTGGCAACCCACCATCCTAGACATCACTCCCTCAGCAGCCGCCATTCTGCATGATGACGTCGTCCAGTCATTACAGACTCTGATATTGGGCGGCGAACGTCTGTCCCCGATGACGCCAGGCACTGGGCTCCGTTGGTGGACGTGAAGTTTACATATGGCTCCTGCGAGTGCACCCCGATAGCCACCGTGGGTACTATTCGCGCCGAAGAAGCCAATGAGCCCAGAATCGGAAGAGGTGCCGGTATGAATACGTGGATAACTGATGCGCGAGATGGTACAACCCTGTTGCCCATCGGCAGCATTGGTGAGCTTGTCTTGGAGGGGCCGTTAATCGGGGGCGGCTACCTCGGCGATGCGAAGAAAGCCAACGCAGCAGCTCTCGTGAACAACCCGCCATGGCTTGTTCGCGGTAGTGGAGATGCGAGATATCCAGGCCGCACAGGCCGGTTGTTCAAGACTGGCGACCTCGCCCGCTACAACAAAGATGGCACATTGACCTTCGTTGCCCGCAAGGAGGCCCAGGTGAGGATCCACGGCCGCCATGTGGAACTGGGGAGGTTGAGAAGCACATGGTGCTCATATCTTCAATACGTCAAGCCGCCTGCTTACTTCCGAAGTCTGGTCGCTACGCCAACAAACTTGTCGGTGTCTTCAGTCTTGGAGGAGGGCCCTTGGAGAGTGACGGAGATCTTGAGAGCGATGATGCGTTGCAGCTCATTGCGAGTGACAGGGCCGAAGAAGTGAGAGATTGCATTCAGTCTTTACAGGCTGCGCTCGATAACTCGGTACCCGCGTACATGGTACCAGTTGTCTGGGTAGTGCTGAAGAACATGCCCGTAGCCCATTCTGGCAAGTCGGACCGCAAGCGGATCGAGGATTGGCTCTGCAACCTCGACGAAGAAACGTACAGCAGAATATCCAACGCCGGGTCGTCATCATGCGGTCCGGTTACCGTATCAGAAAGGGTGATCCGAGACGCGTGCAGCCACACTCTCAACGTCCCACCCAACCATATCAATATGCAGCGATCGTTC
The DNA here is from genome assembly GCA_023658535.1 of Epichloe glyceriae. Taxonomy (NCBI): domain Eukaryota; kingdom Fungi; phylum Ascomycota; class Sordariomycetes; order Hypocreales; family Clavicipitaceae; genus Epichloe; species Epichloe glyceriae. The sequence continues at coordinate 5,971,384 of CP098291.1, read as the reverse complement.
ATCGCCAATGGTGGCGACTCTATCTCCGCCATGCGAATCAGCCCGTATTGCCGCGCGGCGGGCGTTACGGTCACGGTCGCGTCATTGCTCAAAGCCAAAAACTGGTCCATGTCGCTGCTTCGGCCACCATTGCCAAGGGTCCGACACTGCCTCTGGAGGAAGACTTTGGCAAGCCTTTCAGCCTGTCACCAATCCAACAGTGGTTTTTTGCCCAATCGCCATCTGACAAGGTGACCACCACGAGCTATTATTGCAATCAGGCGTTCTATGTACGAATCAAACGTCAGACACGTCCGGGGAAGTGGCTATTGCCATCAGCAAGATTGTGCAGCAGCATTCCATGTTAAGGGCACGGTTTCAGCTGCACAAGGCAACAAACACGTGGAAACAGCTGACTCCCAAGCCCGAAGATGCCGTCTACAATTTCACCTCTTCGCATGCTGACTCGCTTGCCAACGTCAAATCGATCATCACTCAGCGACACGAACAGCTGGATATTGAGCGAGGGTTGGTCTTCAGCGCAGACATGTTTACCCTTCCATCTGGCGAGCAATACCTCGCTGCTATAGCTCATCACCTAGTTGTCGATTTGGTGTCTTGGCGTATTATATTGACGATTTGGAGACCCTCCTGCAGGGAGGGTCCATCCTTCCAGGGCTGCCTTTTCAGGTTTGGCAAAATCTTCAGACACAAGAGGCCAAGTCGCCGATGTACTTGCCTGAGAAAGTGCTGTCTAGCAAGATCCAGAACGAGCTCAACTTCTGGAACTACACGTCGACCACACCGAACACCTTTGATGACCACAACGAGCATTCCTTTGAAGTTGACCATGTGACAACGGCCGTTTTGCTCAAGGAGGCCAACAGGGCGTTTAATACTGAACCAGTTGATCTGATTCTTGCGTCAGTTTGGCATGCGTTCTTCCATACTTTTAAGACGCGCGATGGTCTCACTGTATTCAACGAGGGACACGGCCGCGAGCCTTGGGCACCCGAAATTGATCTTTCCCGAACTGTCGGCTGGTTTACCACGATGACGCCGATGCACATATCACGCGACCACACGACGAGCGACATTGCAAGAGTTGTCAAGGATATCAGAAGGCAGCTACCTTCAAATGGATGGGCGTACTTCACCTCACGCTATCTCAGCGATGAGGGCATCAAGGCGTTTGTGTCTCACGACTGCGTCATGGAGGTGCTCTTCAATTACCACGGCCAGTTCCAACAGCTGGAGTCTGACGAATCCTTGTTCGAAAATATCGCCTTCGATGACATATTCGATGTTGGCTCTGACCTGCCTACATCGGCACTCTTTAGCATCAACGTTTCCATCGAAGGCGGCCAAACCAAGTTCACATTCTCATGGAACAAACACATCAGCCACCAGAACCTCATCAGAGACTGGATGGCGCAAGTAGGGCCGTCGATGCAAGCCCTTTGTACCTCTCTATCAGTCTCCAAGCCGTCTCACACAATCGTGGATTACGAGTTTCTGGACTTAGATTACGGGGGCTTGGATGAGCTGCAAAATCGTATTATTCCCGCCATTTTGTCCGAAACTGGATCCACAATCATTGACATCTACCCTTGCTCACCCATGGTGGATGGCATTCTACTCAGCCAGATCATGGCTCCAGAGGCTTACAAGACCTTGCTCACGTACGAGATGAAACACCACGGTGGCCAACGCCCGCTTGATATCAAGAAATTGGCCGAGGCGTGGCAAGGAGTCATTTCGCGTCATCCAGCCCTTCGCAGCGTGTTTGTCGAAGGGGTCGACAAGAACACGGCATTTACACAAGCTGTGCTCGAGTCATACAAGGGAGAAGTCATTGTACTAGAGGCTCAAACCAAGACGGCGGCTGTGGCTTTGATTCGACAGCTACCTGCAGTTAATTACCAACAGCTCAAACCAGCTCATCGCCTGGTCCTGTGCCGAAACGGAGAGGACGACACCATTATCTGCCAGATTGAGATGAACCACACTATTGTCGATGGTGCGTCCACGGCAATCATGCTGAATGACTGGTCGAAAGCCTATAGTGGAAGATTGGGCACAGAGACCCTTCTCGAAACAAGTCGCAACTTTGTCCGGGCTCTCAAGGCCAGCCCTTTGGCCAGCAAGATGGCATATTGGAAGAACAAGCTGGCTGGAGTAGAACCCTGCCACTTTCCACATCTCGCCGGAGCGCCCGCTACCGCAGATGGCTTCGGCACGGCCAGCGCAGACATTGACAGTGACGACTTCAAGATTCTCCAGCACTTTTGTGAATCTCAATCTGTTACCCCTGCGAGCATATTCCAGAGCGCCTGGGCGCTATTGCTGTCCACTTACACTAGTAATGATTCGGTCTGCTTTGGATACATCGCATCGGGTCGCGATCTGCCCATCGACGGCATTGAAGATTCTGTCAATGCTTATGCCAATATGATAATTTGCAGAGCGGATGTGTCGCGCGCGTTGACTCCACAGCAATTCGTCCAGCGGCTTCATGATCAGGTATTGGAGGATCTTGACTTTCAGCACTGCTCTCTGGCCGATATACAGCATAACCTTCAACTCTCTTCTGCAAATTCGCTATTTAATACCATTGTGTCTTTCCAGAAGGACGATGCTGACATGGCAAACGATGTCAATGTCGGAGATTTAATTTTTATTGACATGGACCACGAAGATCCCACCGAAGTAAGACTGAACCCCCTCAACCACCACCACCATCCTGGAAAGTTGCGTGTTGTTATTTTCTTTTACTGATCACTTGAAACAGTACGATGTTGCTTTCGACATCAGTTACGGCAAGACTCAATCAACGATTTCTCTTGATTACCGCATGTCATGTATCACACCCGACCAAGCTGAGCGTGTCATTTCACTCTTGAGGACCATCATCATGTCCATGGTCGGCGACAAGACATTGTCAAATAGCTTGGCCGCTATTGACACGGTGGGTGAAGACGATCTCGAGCAAATATGGGACTGGAACGCTGTCGTTCCAGAGACAGTGGAAGCCCTAGTGCACGATGTGATAACAGAAACAGCACATAGATTTCCCACTTCACCGGCCATCTGTGCCTGGGATGGCTCTTGGACTTATCAGCAGTTGGACAGCCTCTCCTCGAAACTCGCTTACAAATTAGTCATGCTTGGTGTCGGCCCTGAAAAGATAGTCCCCTTTGCTTCGAAAAGAGTCGATGGATGCCTTTGGCAGTGCTCGCAGTCATGAAGGCTGGAGGTACGAGTGTTGCTCTGGATTTTTCACTCCCAGAGCAGCGGTTACGCACCATTCTACAGCAGGTGAAGCCAACTATGATTCTCTCCTCGTCATCCAATGCAGATATCGTAAAACGCTCAACGACCGGTCCCATCTTCTTGGTCAATGAAGCCAACATTGGTTGCCTGGAATCGCCACCTGCTTCGCCCGCGGTCATTTCGGATGTCACACCTTCTAACACGCTGTATATTGTCTTCACCTCTGGCAGTACAGGCATTCCTAAGGGCGTCATGATCAGTCACTCTAATTTTGCCAGTTCCCTTCACCATCAACGCGGTGCCCACAACTTCAAGGCGGGTGCGCGCGTTTATGACTTTGCTTCGTATACGTTCGACACGTCGTGGCAGAATTTGCTCAGTGCTCTCGAGTGCGGTGCCTGTCTCTGTATACCATCAAACACTGAACGCCAGAACGATTTAGCTGGCTCGATGGAAAGGTTCAAGGTCACCCACGCGGACATGACCCCATCCGCCGCTCAACTTCTACCTGCCAGCACGCTCAAGAGATTAGATACATTGATTCTCGGTGGTGAGGCTCTCTCGCCTGCACTTGCCCAGCATTGGGCCGGCATGGTAAACGTCAAAAACTCGTATGGCCCATGTGAGTGCACTCCGACGACAACCGTGGCATCCATCGACCCAGAGAATGCACAAGTCGCCAGTATCGGCCATGGAATTGGTGTAAACACGTGGATCGTGAGCACTGCCGGTGATTCTCTTGTCCCTATAGGCAGTATTGGTGAGCTGGTCCTCGAAGGGCCACTGGTTGGTCCTGGTTATCTCGATGATGCAGACAGGACAGCGGCGTGTTTTATTAAAAATCCTTCCTGGTTGCTCCGTGGCTCGGCAACTCATGCCGGACGTCAAGGTCGCTTGTACAAGACTGGCGATCTTGTGCGCTATCAGCCTGATGGCAGCGTAACTTTTGTTGGGCGGAAAGATGACCAGGTCAAAATCAACGGCCAACGTCTCGAGCTGGGCGACGTCGAATATTACGTCAGCTCCAACATAACGACCGACTGTAATGTTCGGGTTGTTGCGGAAGTGGCCAAGCCCCGAGATGGCGAAAGGCGTGCTCTGGTGGCTTTCTTGGGTGTGGAGGAGACATCAACAGGCCTGGACAAGATCATCGACGGTCTGGCTGACAGACTCGCCGCCCAGGTGCCTGCATACATGATACCTTCAGCCTACATGCTGCTTCCGAGCATACCGATGACCCCCTCGGGCAAGACAGATCGACGAAAGCTACGAGCCATGGCCGAGCGACTCACGAGGGTCGAACTCATGGCTCACGGCCCGGCACAAACGGAAAGACTAGCACCAAAGACGCCAGAGGAGATTCGGCTTCAGGGACTGTGGTCCGATGTGCTCGGGATCCCGCGAGAGGCCATTTCCTCTGATGACAGCTTTCTGCGCGTCGGGGGATTCCATCGGTGCCATGAAGCTCGCTGCCTTGGCCCGTAACAACGGCCTTGCTCTCACCGTCACCGATGTCTTTCGTCATCCGTGCCTCAAAGATCTCGCCAAAGTCACTTGCAAGTCACTCGGCGATCAACAACAAGCGGCACCGCCATTCTCGTTGCTTCCTGGCAAGCTGGACGCGTCAGATGCACGTGCCCGGATCGCCCAGGTCTGCGACGTCAGCGCAGCGCTCGTAGAAGACGCATTTCCGTGCACGCCGTTGCAGGAAGGTCTTTTGGCACTCACTTTGAGACGATCTGGTGATTATGTGGCCCAAAACACGTTCCAGCTGCAGCCTACTGTCGACATCGCTCGCTTCCAACGTGCTTGGGACCACGTCGTTGCAACAACGCCGATTCTGCGAACACGGATCGTCGACCTCGACACTCAAGGATTGGTTCAGTCGATTCTTGCAGAAGAGCCCGCAACATGGCCGGAACCCACCAGCACCATGCTCTATCAAGAAGCAGACAGGGCGCTGGGCATGGGCCCAGGCACACCTCTCACGCGGCATGCCATTACTCGGGATTCCCATGGCCAGCATTCCTTCGTCTGGACAGTGCATCATGCCCTGTACGACGGGTGGTCAATGCCGCTGGTTCTTGAAAGGTTGGAGATGGCATACAAGGGAAACACTTTACGCACACCACCACCGTTCCAAGACTTCGTGAAGTTCATCGGCCACGTTGATCAAGGTCGCGCCAAAGCGTTCTGGACCTCGCAATTTGACAAGCTCCATGCCCAGGCGTTCCCGGCGCTCCCCTCACCGGCATACCAGCCGCGGTCAGACACTGGGATTTCGCACCATATCGAACACCTGGCATGGCCCAAGACGGATACAACCCCATCTACCGCCATACGCGCGGCACTGTCAATTCTCATTGCAGTGTATTCCGATTCCCCGACGCACTCTTCGGTGCGACAGTTACCGGTCGGCAGGCACCAGTCCCTGGAGTCGAGAACATGACGGGTCCAACCATTGCTACAGTACCAGTCCGGGTGATTCTTGACAGAGAACAAACCATCAATCAATTGTTGGAGCGGGTCCAGGCGCAAGTCATTGACATGACGGCATTCGAGCAAACAGGTCTGCAGCAAATTCGCAGATTCAGCGACTCCGCCAAGCAAGCCTGCGACTTTCAAACGCTGTTGCTCATTCATCCAATTGAAGAATCTGGCGACTCGTCAAGCCTCCTCTTTGACTACACGGATGAGGGAGGGGGTGGTATGATGGATGCAGAGGAAAGCCTCGATGCTGGTTTTGATACACATGCTCTCACGATTGAGTGCGATCTTGAGAACACGGGCGCCTTGCTTCGCTTCAGGTTCGACTCTCAAGTCATCAGAAAAGCTCAGGTGAAAAGGCTCGCATCCCTGCTTGACCTGGTACTGCGCCAGCTTTGCGACCCGGACAGGTCACAGCTGAGGATTTCCGAACTTGACATGGTCAGCCCCGGAGACTTGGCGGAGATTTGGGGCTGGAACGCGATCGTGCCCGAGTCCATCGACCAAGCCGTGCACGACCTGATTGCCGAAAACGCCCATGATCAGCCTAGTTCTAGCGCGGTCTGCGCGTGGGACGGCAACTGGACATACGAACAACTTGATTCTATTGCTACCCGCATTGCCTATCGCCTTGTCAGCCTGGGTGTAGGTCCTGATGTCATTGTGCCGGTCTGCTTCGAGAAGTCACGCTGGATGCCTGCAGCGATGCTGGCCGTGATGAAGGCTGGAGGAGCATCGGTTGCCTTGGACACCACGTTGCCGCAAGACAGATTACGCAGCATTGTGCAACAGGTCAACCCATCGCTTGTCCTGTCGTCCTCGTCAAGCCGGAGCCTCGCAGAGGCATTGACTGACCAGCCGGTCATCGTCTTGGGCGAGGGAGAACAGAGCGAGTTCGACCATGAGCCCCCTCGAGCACTCCCCAGAGTCATGCCATGGAACAAGCTTTATGTCGTATTTACATCGGGCAGCACGGGCGTTCCAAAGGGTGTGATGGTCACCCACTCCAACTTTAGCAGCGCCATCCATCACCAACAGGCCATTACCGGGTTCCGCAAGTCTTCACGCGTATACGACCTCGCCAGATATGCTTTTGACATCAGCTGGTCTAATTTCATCCACACCATGGCTGCTGGGGCTGTCTCTGCATCCCCTCGCAGCACGAGGCCGTCGAGGATATCACGAGTACGGTGCAGGCTTACAACGCAAACTTCATAGACATGACGCCATCTGTTGCAAGCACCCTACGACCATCGGATTTGAGCAGCCTCGAAACCGTCGTGTTCGCTGGTGAGGCACTCACCAATCAACAAGCTGCACAATGGTCGAAGCAAGCCCGCGTGCTCAACATGTATGGTCCGGCCGAATGCACACCGAAGGCTACATTGGCCGAACTCGACGGAACAGCCACTGCCCAATCGACAGCCAGCATTGGTCGCGGAGTCGCCGCGTGTACTTGGGTTGTGGATCCGTCAAATCACGACAACCTCGTCCCAGTTGGCACAGTGGGAGAATTGGTGCTGGAGGGGCCGATCGTCGGGTCTGGTTATCTTGGCGACGCCGAGAAGACTGCAGCCGCATTTGTTCAGGATCCAGCTTGGCTGCTCCGCGGTGGTGGGCCTGGTCACCGAGGCCGCAACGGGCGCGTATATAAAACCGGCGACCTTGTCCAGTACGATGCCGACGGTAGTCTGACGTTTATCGGCCGAAAGGATAGCCAGGTCAAGATCAACGGCCAGCGTCTGGAGCTCGGCGATGTGGAAGTCAACGTTGCCTCGAGCCTCGACACCGGTTCCGAGGTCCGGCTCGCAGCAGAGGTTATAACACCACTGGACAGCAGCAAAGCAATGCTGGTGGCTTTCATACAGTCGTCGTCCAGACAACAACAGCAACAGCCAGGTGATGTCAACTACTCGGACATGGGCTCGCTGACAGCCGGCCTCAACGATCGCCTTGCCTCCAAGGTTCCGAGCCACATGATCCCCTCGGCCTACATTATGGTTGAAAAATGCCGCTTTCCGCCTCTGGGAAGCTAGATCGCAAGCAGCTGCGCGCGACGGGCGCAAAACTCACCCTGTCGGAGCTCATGGGCTCGAGCCTGTCCCAGACGGAGCGCCGGTTGCCATCAACGCCCATGGAGCTCTGCCTGCAGGGACTTTGGGCTTCCGTCCTCGGCACTGATTCCGATTCGATATGTGCGGATGACAGCTTCCTCCACCTCGGTGGAGATTCCATTCAGGCCATGAAACTCGCGAAACGAGCCCGTGACCAGGGTCTCCATCTTGCCGTGGCTGATGTCCTGGTCTTCCCGAAACTGTCGCAGATGGCGCTCCGGCTCGGGACGTTGGACGCCGAGTCCGGTGCGCATGCACACGTGGTCGAATATCAACGATTCTCGCTCTTGCCGCCGGGCAGTCACCCAGAGGTGGAGAAGATGCTGGTTGAACACGGCATCTCAGCAGACAACGTGGAGGATATTCTCCCGTCACCGACCAGCAGGCCAGATATCTTCTTGGAACTTACACAACGGCCCGCAGCGCCGTCTACTACCACACGCGGGACCGCGACGGCGATGCCGACCTGGACCGGATAAAGCACGCCTGCGCCAGCCTTGTCAGGCGTCTCGACATGATGAGAGCTGTTTTCATCGCATACAAGGACATGTTTCTGCAGGCAGTGCTCACGCACATGGACCTGAACATTGGTGTGTTTGAAACCGCGACGGACACCTTGGATGAGTATACCTTGAAGTTGAAGAAGCAGGACCTGCTCTGCAATCTGTCATTCGGAACCCCGGTCTCAAAGATGTCCCTCATTCGCCAGACACGGGAGAAGAAGCACCGCCTCGTAATCCGCCTTTCCCATGCCCAGTATGACGGCACGGCGCTTGCGAAGATGTGGGCTGCCTTTGAAGACGCCTACAACAGCAAAAACAACAACAACCCGGCTCCTCTCGACAACGCAGACTTGAGCTTCCCGCGATACATTTATGCCTTGTCCCTGACGGATAAGCAGAAGGCGATTGATTACTGGCAGAACATGCTGCGAGGAAGTGTCCGAACCGCCATCAAGCGCCAGACCACACACCGCCTGGGATACGGTCTGGGCCCGACCATTGTGAAGACTGTTCCAGCATCTGACCTGCGGTCCGAGGAGTTTACTTTTGCCACCGTGCTCAAGGCTGCATGGTCGTACGTCCTCGCGCGATATTCCGCGACACACGATGTCGTGTTCGGCAGCCTCACACATGGTCGAAATCAGCCCGGCACGCAAGACACCTTCGGCGCGTGCGTCAACATCATACCGGCCCGCATCATCTTCCAAGACGGCTGGTCGGCCAGGGATCTAATCGCCGCAGTCCATGGCCAGCAGGTGGCCGGGATACCATTCGAGACACTGGGCTCCAGGGACATGGTTCGAAACTGCACAAGCTGGCCAAACTGGGCCTTCCTCAGCTCAGTCATCGTGCACCAAAACTACGAAGCCGGCCCCGCGGGCGACTCGAACTCGGCGGAGGAAGAGCCCGCCGTAGTAGACTTGGACACTGCCGACCTGTCGACGGGCGATGTCGACAGTGTCGAGGTGTACATAACGTCCACACCGGGCGCAGACGGCACGGAAATCCAACTGGGCTTCACGGACAATGTCATCTCATGTGACCTGGCGCATCGACTCGCGTCCGATCTGACCGACACCATCAAGCGATTCTACAACGACATGGACGCGAAGATCATGTCACCGCGCGACATGCGGAGCCTCCCTGCTCTGCTACCCCTGCCCGCCGACGATGGCGTGACCGCGGGAGGTCCGACCAGCGAGCAGATGGCGGCAATTCGTCAATGTCCCGACAAGGCAAGACGTGCTCTGGGCGCCGCGTGGAAAGACGTGCTCGGCCTGCAGACCGTGCCTGGTGATGAGTCTGCAGCGACCTTTTTCGAACTGGGCGGCGACGCCAACAATGCCGGGCAATTGGCCGCGCACATGCAGCGCCAGGGCTACGGGATTAGAATCGAGGACGTTTTTGAGAACCCGACTTGGTTTGAGCTGTTACTTGTCACGAGCAAGTGCTAGTCATCAATCCAGCAACTGGTACGGAGTCAGAATTAAGGACGTTTTTGAGAACCCGGCTTGGTTTGAGCTATCTATTACTTGTCACATCACAAGCAAATGCCAGTAATCAATCAACCAGTGCGGAGGAGGTAGCTTGATGGGCGAAATGTCCATTAGATGGGAAGAATAAGTGGCTGTTTGTCAGCCAGGAGAAGGAACAACATGTCGGAGATGGTGGAAATGTCTAGTTTTTTTGTTTGTTTGTTGATTTTTTTATTTTTTTTTATTGCTTTTAATGTTGGCTTATTTAATAGCAAAGTCTACAAGTTCTTCCAAAAGGCTAAACTATCTGGATGATGCTGGACTCGATACAACCAACGCCTTGCCAACGCCTGCCACTATTCCAAGACAACGCTCCATCGCATAGACCCCTGCTGCATGCAGTGGTGGGGTGGAGAATGGATTACGTAATTGGGAGAGCACTGCTTCAGAGGGCAAAGTTGGTCATGGTCAGTCACGTGTCTGTCTGGACCATTTTCTGGACATCTCCGGCAACCTGGTCTCCGCTATCAAACATGCCGTCTTTGAGTTTGTTTGCTCGCGCGAAGAAAAAGAAAAGGAAAAAGCCCTCCCCCCGCCCAAAAAAAAAAAAAAATTTATTTGTTTGCCCGCGCGGAAAGAGGGACACACACAATGCAGGAGCTCGAGATGGAACCCTCGGGACCCTCGGGGCTTTCCATGCAGACGGAATTCCTGACGGCCCAGCAGGAGGACGAGCTCGTCGACATGTTCTCCAACAGCCTCGAGTGGCCCGCGCTCCCGGGACGACGGTCCCTGCACTACGGATACACCTTCAGCTACAAGACGTTCGGCATCGACGAGGACGTGCCGTTCAGGCCGTTCCCGGACTGGCTGACGGGGCTCCTCCCGCGGCCGCGGCGCGAGCGGCGCGACCCCGACCAGGTCTGCGTGCAGCACTACCCGCCCGGCGCGGGCATCCCGCCGCACGTCGACACGCACGGCGCCTACGGCGACGAGCTGTACGCGCTGTCGCTGGGGCCCCGGTCGTGATGCAGTTCCGCGACGGCCGGACCGGGGCGCGGGCCGACGTGGACCTGCCGGCCAGGAGCATGCTGCGGCTGGGCGGCGACGCGAGGCTGCACTGGACGCACGGCATCAGGGCGAGGAAGACGGACACGCTGCCCGACGGCACGGTGCGGCCGCGGCGCCATCGCTGGAGCATCACGTATCGCTGGCTGCGGGAGGGGGCGGCCTGCGCGTGCGGTGACGAGAGGCTGTGCGACACGGCGCGGCGGCGGAGGGCCTGGGCAGGGAATACAGGTGGGAAAAGGAAAAGACGGCGCGGGCGCGAGATGATTCATGATGCCGATGCTCGGATGGGAATGGGAACAGTTGGGGGTTGGGGGTTCAAGCTGCGAGTACGGAGTCAATAATTCAAGCTGCATGTTGTGCATGTTGAAGAGGAGCGGGTTGATGCAACAGAGCTGTCAATTGTGGGCCAGTGGCACGTGACACAACCATCAAACAAGCGAGAGGGATCGATGAAGAAATCAAGTGTGTCATTGTTTTTATTTTTCTCGTCCTCGCCTAGCCTAGCCTCGCCTAGCCTGCAGTGTGGAGTTGCTTGCTGGGGCTTCCCAAAAACTGGGTGGGGGCACCCACGATGACGAGGAAGAATTCCTGGTGATCCCGTCGCTTTCGACATGGGCGTCATCCGGCTGCGGCACGTCCGGCATCGTCAACACTGGGCTCGTTCTTTCGTGCGAGTGCGCGTGCGTCTTTCCCAACATTTTACCATCCCCGCGCCAGGCGATTGACAGGCGATTGACTGAGGGAGAAACCACCAAGCTGCGACGACGACGCGATGATGCCCTCGGTCGACAAGGCGAAGCCCGCGAGCGCCGAGGCTTTGGCAGCACGACAGGACGTCGGCGATGCATCGACGCCGTCTGCAGATCATGGCCACGCCAATCCGAGAAAACAATCTGCGCCCGTGGCCTCGGCGCGTGGCTGTCCGCAGCGCCGCCCCTCCGCCCTCGAGAGGTGGCAGACCGCGACGTATACTGACGGCCGAGAGCACGCCGAATCCATTCCCAGCAGGGCCTGGATACCATTAGGCGGAAACATGGCAGGAGGTGGGAACGGAGACGGAGACGGAGACGGAGACGGACCAGATGCTTCTTCATCCGACGACGACACTCTCGACGACGAGGCGACCAAGATGACCTCGGGCGCAAAGAGCGTGCACGGCGCAAAGACGCCGGGAAGGAGTCTGATGCGCAATGTTCTGATGAAAGATGAGCACTGTGAGAGCACCGGGAGAACGAGAAGCGACGGTCGACTGCGGATCACGGTCCACGAAACGGCACATACCGGATACATTGCCAACGCCCTCGGCGCCGTCGCCCACAGCATGCGGCCAAAGAGAGCGCAGGGGCCGACGGCGAGGACGATACCGCCGCCTCCCACGCCCCAGCCTCGCCTCAACATCGTCATCATGGTCGTGGGATCGCGGGGCGACGTCCAGCCGTTCCTGAAGATTGGCAAGTATCTGAAGGACGAGTTCGGGCATCGCGTCAGGCTCGCAACGCACCCTACTTTCCGAGAACTGGTCGAGAAGGACACGGGCCTGGAATTCTTCTCCGTGGGGGCGATCCCGCAGAGCTCATGGCATTCATGGTCAAGAACCCCGGCATGATTCCCACGCTGGAGACTGTGAAAGCTGGCGAGATCGGAAAGCGCCGGGCCGCCATGGCTGAAATGTTTGACGGCTTCTGGAGATCATGCATTCATGCCACCGAGAACGAGAGAACAGACCACAAGCCGTCCCGGAGCGGCGTCTTCATTGCGGATGCCATCATCGCGAACCCGCCGAGCTTCGCCCATGTTCACTGTGCTGAGGCTCTCGGCATCCCACTTCACCTGGTCTTCACCTTCCCTTACACCCCTACCCAGGCGTTTCCGCACCCCTGGCCAGCGTCAAGCAAACCAATGTCGATCAGGGCTACACCAACTTCATCTCATACCCGCTCGTCGAGATGATGACCTGGCAGGGCTTGGGTGACTTGATCAACGACTTCCGAGTGCAGACCCTTGTTCTAGATCCCGTCTCTACCCTCTGGGCTCCTGTGCGACCTATCGAATGCACGTGCCTGTCACATATCTGTGGTCGCCCGGTCTGGTCCCAAAACCCCAAGACTGGGGCGAGGAGATCGATGTGTCCGGCTTCGTGTTCCTGGACCTGGCTTCATCGTTTGAGCCCCGAAACCATTGGTCGACTTTCTCGGCGCCGGAGAGCCACCCGTCTACATAGGGTTCGGGTCCATCGTGGTCGACGACGCGGACAGGTTTACCGGGCTAATCTTTGAGGCCATTGAGAAAGCCGGCGTGCGCGCGTTGGTGTCCAGAGGCTGGGGAGGATTCGGCCGAGACGATGTGCCCGACAACATCTTCATGCTCGACAATACGCCCCATGATTGGCTGTTCCCTCAGATCAAGGCCTGCGTCCACCACGGCGGTGCCGGTACCACGGCGATCGGCCTGAAGTGCGGCCTCCCCACCATGATTGTGCCCTTCTTTGGAGACCAGTATTTCTGGGGCAGCATGGTGGGCAAGTCTGGAGCTGGTCCGGATCCCGTCCCCTACAAGCATCTGACGTCGGACAAGCTGGCCGAGGGAATCAAGTACCTCCTCACAGAGGAAGCGAGATCCGCCGCCGGCAAGATCGCCGAGTCGATCGAGAAAGATGGAGACGGGGCGAAAAACACGGTCACGACGTTCCAGAAACACATGAGCATCTACGGCCCGCCTTCCCTGAGCTGCGCGATTTTGAAGTCACAGGTGGCCGTGTGGGAGGTCAAAGGCACGCACATCAGGCTCAGCGTGGCGGCGGCACACATCCTGGTGAGCAGCGGGCAGTTGACGTGGAAGAACCTCCGGCTACTTCGTCACACCGAATGGCTGGACTTTGAAGGACCGGGCGAACCGGTCACGGCGGTCGCTGAGTCGATCAAGAACACGGTGCGAGACATCTTTGGCGGAATCGGCAGCGCTCCGTATCGCATTGGCAAGACGGCCAAGCGGAGGATCAAACACAGGAGGACCAAGTCCGGAGAAAAGAAGAAGGGGGCGGCGGTGGCGGCGGCGGTGGCGGCGGCGAGGCTGACAAGGAAACCCCGCAAGCTCGGCCCAACGGGATGAAAGAAGATGGTTCTGCCGGCAAGGACGGGGACGAGGACAAGTTGACGCGTCAGGTCTCCAAGGTGCCCGGGCCGGACCAATACGGCCGGGACATTTCCACCAGCTTCGCCAAGACGGGTCTCGCCATTGCGAGGGCCCCGACAAGCATCTTGGTCGCCCTTGCGCAGGGCTTCCACAACGCCCCCGGTTGTACGGCGACGACACGGTGAGGAGACCGACCAGAGTCAGCGGCATCCGCTCGGGGCTGGTCGCCTCGCGGAGAGAGTTCGTGTACGGCATCTACGACGGCGTCACCGGCCTCGTCCGCCTCCCCGTTCGAGGCGCCAAGAACGAGGGTGCGACGGGGTTTCTGAAGGGGACCGGGATGGGCATCACGGGGCTGGTCCTGAAGCCCGTCTCGGCCGTGCTGGGACCCATCGGCTACAGCATGCAGGGAGTGCTGAAGCAGGCACAGCGACGCCGCAGCCCGCATAGCTTCGTCCGCCGCGCGAGGATGGCCCAGGGCGAAGACGAGGTCAGATCCATCAAGGCGGCAGAAGGGTCCGGGGCAGTGCAGGAAGAGGTTCTCGCCGGATGGAAAGTCCTGCAGGACCTGGACCGGGCCATAGCCGAGGAGGAGCGCAAACGGGGGCTGGCCGGCCAGGTGGACAAAATGACGCTGGATGTCGCCTTTTTGTTCGTCAGCGTTGACAGGGCGGAGACCATCCTGGCCGACCTGAGGGCGGGGAAGAGCCTCGGGGACGTCACGGCGGGCTACCAGGCCTTGAACACGAAGTCCATGGACCCCTCGTATTCCCGTGATGCCACGATTCGCAGCAAGTAACGTCGTGGGCGAGGGACAATGAAAGTCGTGGTTTCTCCACCCTGCTGATCAAGATGGAGTCAACAGTCCACGTTGAGCAGATGTTTGGAATACCATTGCCTTTATTAGTCAGGATCCTTGGTAGTTGGGACTCGGTGCAGAAAAAGGCGTAATAGCTTCTCTATTCTAGCTTATATGGTGCTGGTAACGAGGGCGGGTCTTGATGGGATATTAGCCGCTTGACGTTTTATAATATTAACGATCTGTGGCGAATAATAACAGCTATAATAAGCCACACGGGCAGCCACGATGGGGCGTCGAATACTGTAAGAACAGGTTGTTGGCCTTGCCCTTGCCCTCGCCCTTGGGCGGCAGGTACTTTCGCAAAAAGTGCTTTGATTGTCATGTTTGAGGCCTAGGCCACTCCGGCTTGTCGTTCATCTTTGCCTCATCAGAGACATTCCACTCGATTCCAAGAAGTCGTGCCATTGTCTCCCCGGGCAGTTCAGCGGCTGGCCCGTTCTCGAGCAGAACGGGAGGCGCCTGTTCTCCAAGCATTTCTTCATCTGTGACAACGACGCAATCAGCGATCCCATCCTAAGGGCTTCAATGTAGGGGGCGGACGGCCGGCCACTCACGCATTCTGTCGCGGAAAGGAACTCCCCAGTATTCAATTTGTGTATGACCTCTTTGACAACTGCATCCACCTTTGCTGCCGGAGTGTCACATGTAGCTGACAGGGGACTTGCCAGACACGAGCAAGTGAGGGCCAGTCCGACGAGCGCAGTCAGTCTCATGGTGATCGAAGTGATGGGTGGTGATGAGATGGTAAAAGATGGTGAGCGGGTGTATATGGGAGACGGGGAATCGACTGATTTTAAAATTTTACCAGTCCTCTGTTATCACCCCCGCGAGAGAGGTGGGTGGATGCATCTTTGAAGGGTTTTTCAGGTGGATTTTCGGTGAAAATGGGGCACACAGTAAATCTCGGCTCTAGAGGAGTTCGTCGCCATGCCCTCGTCGTCCTTTATCCTGTTGTGATACGGGATCTAGCCCTCCGAGATCCTCCTTCTTTCTGGTCGAGAACATTTGCTGATCCACCGAGTGCAACATATAAATGTAAAGAGCCACAGGCGCAGTTGTATCCAGGGTGGAGCCTCTGAGTCTTAATTAGGTAGGCGGTGAAAAGTCGCCGCATATGTTACTCCGTACATTATGCTAAGCATATGCCATTCTGCCAGTCAAAAGGCTCCACCCTAGGTATAAGACGAACACTTTTTGGAGCCGTGAAAATGGCACAAGCCACAGGGGCCTAGCCCCTCAACGCCACACACACGCGTTGCCATCGGCCACCGCGGGGTCGAGGCCGATAAGATAGCGCACAGTCACAGCAGAGCCAAGTCACAGTCTCCTTTTTCCGTCGGCTCGAATCGCCACACACGACTTCTGCTGCCAGAAAAACATACCAGATACTACCTCAAAATGGCGACCATCTACATTGACGAGGATATTGGCAAGGATGAGCCCGCCCAGCAAGGCACTGAGGCATCGCCCTTCAAGACGCTGCAGTTCGCTTATCTCCAACACCCCGCCGAGGCCCAATATCTGACGAGAAAATCAGCGAGCGCCGATGATGAAACCGCCAAAGAATGGAAGCCTGCGGCCAAATCTGCCCTGAAGAAAGCTGTCAACTACTACGAGCAACAAAAGAAGAAGGCCTCTCGCGAACAGGAACTCGCTCTCCGCCGCAAGGGTGAGGAGGACGAGCGTAGCAGGGTCCTGGAGGAAGCCAAGAAGATTGTGCTAGAGGAGGATTCCAGTCTGCCCAAGCCCATCACAATCAAGCTCGACGATGCCGGCCACCACATCAAGCTTCGCAAGACGGGCGATGCTGATGGCAAGGGAACCCGTGTTCGCGTTCTGGGCCGCGTCCACCGCGAGAGGAAACAAAAGGATGTGCTCTTTGTCACGTTGAGAGACGGATACGGCCTCATGCAGGTTGTCATCTCTGGCAAGCTTGCAAAGACCTACGAAGCTCTGACCCTGACCCGCGAGACGTCGATGGAAATTCTCGGCGAGATGCGCGAGGTTCCCGCCGGCGCCCGGGCCCTCTCAACCGCGAGCTGCATGCCGACTTCTACAAGATACCCAAGCACTGGAGAGCCGCCGGTGGAGAGGATGCGATTACGAACAGAGTCCAGGCTTCTGCCGAGCACGCCACCTTGCTCGATCTGCGACACTTGACACTTCGTGGCGAGAATGCCTCCTCTGTCCTCGTCGCGCGTGACGCCCTCGAGTTCGCATTCAACCGGGCCTACCACGAAGCCCGCATCCGAAAGGTCAGCCCTCCTGCCCTCGTGCAGACCCAGGTCGAAGGCGGTGCTACTCTCTTCAAATTCGACTACTACGGTGCCGACGCCTTCCTTACCCAATCGTCCCAGCTCTACCTGGAGACCTGCTTGCCATCCATGGGCAGCGTCTACTGCATCGAAAAGTCATTCCGTGCCGAAAAGTCTCTAACTCGTCGTCACCTGTCCGAATTCACCCACGTTGAAGCCGAGCTGGACTTCATCGACTTCGGCCATCTCCTCGACCATGTCGAGTTTCTCATCTGCCGCGTCATCGAGCTCACCATGGCCGACCCAGTCATTGCCGGATACGTCAAGACCCTCAACCCCGAATTCAAGATGCCCGAGCGGCCCTTTATGCGCATCAAGTACACCGACGCCATCCAGTGGCTTATCGATCACGACATCCCCAACGAAGAAGGCAACCCGCACAACTTTGGCGACGACATTGCCGAGGCTGCGGAGCGAAGAATGACGGACATAATCAACAAGCCCATCTTCCTGACTCACTTCCCTGCGCACATCAAGGCCTTCTACATGAAGAAGGATCCTGAAGACAACAGAGTCACCGAGAGTGTAGACTGTCTCATGCCCGGTGTCGGTGAAATTGTCGGAGGTTCCATGAGAATAGACGACTACGACGAGCTGCTCGCGGCGTGCAAGCGTGAGGGTCTTGATCCCGAGGCTTACTACTGGTATTTCGACCAGCGCAAGTAGGTCCACCGCCTCCTGCTGTCAACTTGGCCTTGGTCGCACAAGCTAATGATTTTCTTCATCAAACAGGTATGGTAGCTCTCCCCACGGTGGCTATGGCATCGGCCTCGAGCGTCTCCTGGCTTGGCTGTGCAAGCAGCACACGGTCAGAGACTGCTGCCTGTACCCTCGTTACATGGGTCGCTGCAAGCCGTGAAGAGCCGCCCTGGAGACCAGAACGTCTTTCAACCAGCATATTGTGTCCACCACGTGTAGTCAATGTAGTGCATGGAGCAACGAGGGAAAGAGCTACTGAGGAGTCACAAACGACGATGAGGTTTGGCAAGTCGATTGCTTTTTGATGGCAGATTTGATGCACAGGGCCCTCTCTCTGTAGTTATTACCTACGAAGTACTCCGTAGACGACCGGAACAAAATGAAGACATTTAGAGCAAGTGATTGACCTGGCTGTGTGCGGAGTGCATATTCAGCCGGGGTCGACTGTGGGCCAGTTTTGTGTTGCAAAGATTGGGCGTGGCCAACGCCACAGATGAGGTTACTATACCCCGGGCAACATTTTGTTGGGGCTCAGCCGTACTCTTTTCCTCTTATATACTGTTACGCTGCAGAAGGTGTATGGTCATGGGCGATCATTACGAGGCCAGATTTGGCATCTTGGAGTAGGGGACAGCTTACTTCTTACACATCACAACACCCAGTAGCTTTCCCAAGTGGAATGACGACCCATGACTTTAAATCCGTTGGCCCCTCCAACGAAATCAACCACCTCTCGTGCAAAGCCAGCACGTAATAGATCAAGGTAGTAACATCTCTTTACCCCGATCCCGATATACAAAGAGAAAAAGTATTATCAATAATATTAACTCTACTTGTACCTATAGCCAACTCGTACCTCTTGTCTCGAGTGCGGCAGCTTTTCCAAGACTACGCCACGGATCACCTATGAACCTAGCCACCCATTATATACCATCCACTTAATGTAAAGAATGTCCTTCAAGGGCGGCAGCACGAGAAGCGATTGTGAAGACGCAAGTATGTACAAACAAAAAAAAAAAAAAAAAAAAAAAAACCACTAGATGAGAAATTGCACCGTCTTGGACACGCTCGGGACCCCCTTCGAGTTCATCACGAACAACATGTAGTAACCAGGTGTCAGGACGCCTGGATCCGAAGGCACGACGGTGGTGTACAGAGTTGTCCCGTTTCCATACAGCGTGAGTGGGATGCGTCGCTGGTCCGTGTTCACGGCGTGGGTGGCGGTTCCGAAGCGGACCAGTGACGCACTCGCCACGGCCGAGTCGGTGGCTATGGTGATGCTGCGGCCGGATTGTGCGACGGACCGGATGACGGGCCGCTTGGCAGGCTGGCCGGAGCTCGTGAGGAGATACTGCGGTGTGAAGATCTGTCCGTCGAAGTGGTTGACCTTGCAGCCTCCGCCGCAGAGACCACCGCCCGCGTTGAAGACGCGCCCGTCGTGCATGAGGAGAGCGATGCTGTGGTAGACGCGGATGATGCTGTTGGGCTGCTGCTGGTGGAATGCGTCGGCGGCCGGGTCGTAGAGCTCGGGTGTTAGTTGGGCGTTTTCGTCCGAGAAGGTGACGGCGTAGCTCTGCCCGCCGGTGATGAAGGTGGTGCCGTCGGGGAGGACGACGGACGAGTGGAAAGCGCGCGGGCTGAACATGCCGTTGCCGGCAAACTTCACCTGGGCCTGCGCGCCGACGTCGTCGACGGTGATGATGTGTGCATTGGCGGTCGCGCTGCTATCGTCGTACGATGGGGAGCCGCCAACGGTCAAGATCTTGCCCCGGGCAGCATCGTACATGACGGCGTTGCCGTTCATCGAGTCGGGGTCGGCGCCTCGGCTGGAACTCCTTTTCCCGGCAGGTGTGACGCCGCCGGCTCCGGAAGTCGTGTACCAGTTCATGGCCGTGCTGGGACCGGCCTGGAGCACGCTGCCGTTCTTCCAGCCGAAGAGCCAGCCGTGGTTGTCGGCGCGGTAAATGCCTCGTGCATCGTTGGTGAGCATGGGTTCCACGGCGGCGCCGTCCAATAGCGTCCAGCTCTTGGTTCTTGGATCGTATACTTCGCCGTTCTTTTGAACTGGCCTCCGGACCAGCTTCCCCGATGGTGAAGACGCGGCCGTCCGATAGTGTTGCAGACGATTGATAGCCGCGAGCAACCTTCATGTCAGCGGCGGGGATCCAGGTCTGGCTTCCGAAATCGTAGAGGGTCGTTTTGGAGGCCGAGTTGCCGCCGGTGACAATCATCTGGCCTGTTCCGTCAATCGAGATGCCGGGGCAGAACATGTCATGGTCGGTGTTGTCGACGAGCTTCGGCGTGACAGCGTTGGTGGCCGGATCCCACAATGCAGTGAAGACTCGGTCATTCGGCGATCCTTGGAAGTTGTCGTAGGTGTACGACGACCAGACGAGGACCTTGCCTGACAACGGATCGACGGCCCCTGCAACAGGGACTGTGGGGAAGTTGATTGTTGGTCCCCATTGACCTTTGCCGTCGTATCCTGTAGGGCCGGCCTTGGCTTCGTACACCTTGAGCTCGGCAAGGCTGGTCCATTGGTTGCCGCCTGCCTCGCCCGTGGCTCGAAGTCGCAGGTATCGGATAGACCTGGTCTCGAAGTTGGCGGATTTCGGGGTCTCGTCGCCTCCGTACCAGGTGCCCGATGCAACGGTTTCCCAGTTCTTGTTGTCGGCACTCACTGCCACCTCATGCGTGGTGATCCATCCGTGGTTGCTGCCGTCCTGTCGCGGAAGGGCCGACAGCCCGTTGACGTTCTTTACCAATCCAAGATCAACGACGATCTGATGCGGCAGGTTTGCGTTATTGAACGCAGTGTGCCAGAAAGAACCATTGTTCCCATCAATGGCCTTGACGCATTCGTTGCCAGGCTCGAAACTGTCGCAAGTGACCTTCCATCCGGCACTGGTGATCTCGTCACCATCTGGGGAGCAGCGAACAGCTTGGCAGAGGTCGGGCCCTCGCTATAGTGCTGTTTGATCTTGAGAAGTGCATGAGGGTCGACGGTTGCCGAATGGGCCAGTTTGGCGGCAATGGCCAAGAGAAAACAAGCCTCGGCCTTCATCTTGACGCTGGTTATCGACAGTGGCCCGTTGACAAGGCAGAAGAAGACCAAATCGGAGGTGCTGGCGTACTTCGAAACGAGCAGGCCTATCTTATATAGATGGGTCTTGTACAGATGGGAGTCCGAGCATTACCTACCTACATAGGCCATGACGTTCCGATAAGCCGTGCACGACTTGTTGTATCTTTGCCAACTCCTTGCCCGTTTGGTCATTCCGGAAACCACTTCGAAAGAAAGAATCACCTTGTCACCACCACCACCCCTGACCACGACCGACCCCTGACCACGACCCCGACCAGATGGACGGGCAGAGAACACCCGACTATCCCGGAGGTGGATCAGCCAGTCAGCCAGGCTGTATGGATTGTTTACATGTATTGTCTGTCCTGCCCAAAAGCACTTACTAATACTCGGTAGCTGCCTGTCATTGTCCAAGCCGTCGCTGCCGAAGCACACCACACCACTCGGCCCCTCCAGGCCAACCATGTATAACACGACAACCCGATTTATGTTTCTTCCTCAATTGCCCCGGCGGCCTGAGCCTGCAAGTCCGGGATACGCGGGGTACATGTAGGCAGGTCGGTCATGCCCAATACGAGGTTCCCAATGTAACCAGCCGCTGCATAATCCCTCTCGGATGCTGATCAGATGAAAGATTGACCATGACTACATACATGTAGGCCGAGTGGATGGTCATCGGATAAAACGCAAAGACGCCCCAAACAAGTCATGAAGAAGGGCGGCGCAGATCCCTTTTCGCTGTGCGTGCATGTGCGTTTTGTTAGCCAACTTACTAATAAAGTCTTGGGGATTTGGCGGCCCACCAAGGCAGGTCAATGCGTGGCAGACGCGACAATCCCATACATGCATACATACATACATCCTGTAACATAGTCCGTCCATCCCATCTCGGACGGGTCAGTCGAGGTGGTCTCATCGTCACATGGCGACGAACTTGGCAAAGCGTGGCCATGGGAACCGAGCGAGGGGAACCCTGCTAGGCCCATGTTGACGGGTTCCAGAATATCTGATACTAGGGGTAAAAAAAAAAAAAAAAAAAAAAAATAGAATCCTGACGAGAGAAGTTCAGTTGCCGCCAGCGATCTCGCCTCACCCGGGTCACGTTCATCCCAACCCGCTCCATGGCGGGTGGTGAGGGAGCGTCGTGAATGGCGCCTCACCAAGAGCTGGGAAAGCTGAGAGTTTCTTTCTAATAGTACCGGAACCCACACCTGTACGAATTGCCGAGTGTGCCATTCAGTCATGGCTGGGGGAAGCCCTGTTGTCGACATGTTGCAGCGTCCGGGACGGCCGGCTCAATTCATTTCAAGAGATTACATTATGCGTCGCTGTGGTGGTGGGAAATCAAACAAAGCAAATTTGCCGGGTCGTGAGCGAAACCCAGACGCTCCGGCCGTTATCAGTTCTGCATATGTACATACATGTACGTACTTACGCATGGTCCCCACTTGTAATAACGCTCCAATGCTCCAATGCCCCAATCAGGACAGGGAATTGAAGCACAGCCCATCGCAAGGCAAATAATCAAATAATGACCCATGCAGGAGTCAGGCCATCATCCGTCACATGCCACTGCTTCCGAATCGCCTCAATTCCTTAATTGCGACACGCTGACCGGAGCACCCGAGTATTACGTGAACATGCAGTCCAACGTTATTTTTGGTCATGCAGCAGCAACTGACTAATCAGCCTAGAAAGGAGTAGAAGAGGTCCTGACTGATAGAGTGGTGGAACATCATGTTCACGGCACTCGGAGCACCCCAAGCTCGCTCAAGCCGAAACGCATTTCATTTTCGTCATGACGTGGCCCCACGACTGCACGGACAATGACAATGCAAAGGTCAACTGAGGTCCGTGTCAGCCCAGTCTCGTATGCTTCAGTTTCCCCAATTTCCAAGTCCTACCCTATAGCTGGTTGACAACTTTGAGTTTCCAGTGTCACCAGCTGATGAACCCCGGCCACGACCAGCCAGAGGACATGAACAACTGAATATAACACAAGACGGGGATCACGGCGTGAAACCAGATGCAGGTCTTCATGTAATTTATAATTTATAATTTAGTCTATACTGTCTAGCTGGGCGCGTTAACCCCGACGTCTATATCTTGTCGACAACCAGTTCTCTCGTGTACTTGAACTAGCAGCGGGCAATCTAATGTATCTTGTCTGAGCGACGAAAGACAACGTTTCCAAGTGCATATTGTATCATGATGCAGCCGTTGCAATTGCTTCCATTGCAACAGCGACCGGGTTTTCTTGCTTTAAACCAATAGGGGACAATAGGGGAAAACGGAAATGTAATCAACGCCGACCGCGAAATGCCATTGTTGGCAGCTTGGACCCAAGAGAAACTAACTCTCTACTGAGTCTTCATAGAAATGGGCTTGGTGCCGAGACCGTTCTGGTTGCGGAAAAACAACACGCCCTTGCCGGCACCCTGAGCATCAGCGCTGGGCTCGACCCACTGGCACCAGCGAGCACTCTTCCAGAGAGCGCGGATGAAACCCACTGGCCCGTCTCTGGTGTCGGATCGATAATGTTTGCCCATGACAGGCTTGATGGCCTCGGAAGCTTCGTCGGCGTTGTAGAAAGGAATGGAGCTGATATAGTGGTGGAGAACATGGGTCTCGATGATGCCGTGGAGAAGATGACGGCCAATGAAGCCCATCTCACGGTCAATGGTAGCGGCGGCTCCACGAACAAAGTTCCACTCCTCAGCAGTGTAGTGAGGCAGAGAAGGGTCGGTGTGCTGAAGGAACGTGATGGCAACTTGACGAGGTTCATGTTAGTGCGTGCTCTGACAGGACACATCCATGTGACAGACTTACCGAGCCAGTGGTTCACCCAAAAGTAGGGGATAAAGTACCAGACAGCCATGTTGGCCCAGCCAAAGCGGTTACCAAGGTAGGCGAGGGCACCAATGGAAAGAGCGAGACCGATATCAGAGAGTACGATATACTTGGCGTGTTTGGCGTCGAAGATGGGGCTGCTGGGATCAAAATGGTTTACGCCACCCCAAAACCGTTCTTTTACCCTTGCCACGACCCTCGCGCTGGCGCTCGTGGAAATTGTGTCCAGTGACGTTGGCCACAAGGTAGTTGGGCCAGCCGATGAGTTGTTGGAAGAACAGGTGCAGTGCCGTGTAGATGGGAGTCTCTTCACAGAGCTCACCGAGTTCCTCGACCATACGCCCGAGTCGTGTGGCCTGCTGCTCGCGTGTTCGGGGAAGGAAAACCATGTCACGCTCGATATGTCCAGTGGCCTTGTGGTGGGCGCTGTGGGAAAATTTCCAGCTGAAGTAGGGAACGAGAAGAGCCGAGTGGATGACCCAGCCGGTGAGGTCGTTGATGAGTGTGGACGGAGAGAAGGCGCCGTGACCACATTCGTGAGCAATAACCCACAGACCGGTTCCAAATAGACCTTGGAGGGCAGTGTAAAGGCCCCAGAGCATAAATCGAAGGGGAGTTGAGGGTATGTTCTCGGGCGTCACCAAGTTGTGGAACAGGTAGAAGGTGGTGGCAAGGCAGGCGATGTCGCGGAGTATGTATGCGTAGCCCTTGATGGCAGAGCGCTCAAAACAATGCTTGGGGATGGCATCGCGGATATCCTTGATGGTGAAATCAGGAGGTGTGAAAGGGTTTCCGTACGTGTCGAGCAGACCAGCGTACTCGTCGCTCTTGTCGTTCACATCGAGAGAAGAAAGTGACGAGAGGGACGTGGACGAGGCTGAGGGTCTGGGAGAGTCGGCAGGACTGACGGCGGCTGAAGACTCGGAGTCGTTCGCATCCGTCGAGGTTGCAGTGCGCCGCAGAACGGGGTTCTTTGGCAAGGCAGAAGTAGCGGCAGGCATGTTCGCGTTGGAATTTGAATCCGAATCCGAGCTGAGCAAGCCTGCAACTCGTTGACCCGATGAACGAGAACGAACAAAAGACAAACTCGAGGCAGACACGTAGGATAGCGGAGGTGGGATGGAAAGAGAAGAAAAATTCGCCCAGGACGGCTTGGAAGGGAAGCTGGTTGTGACAGGAGTTGAGGCGTAATATGTAATATCCTTTGTGGGCTGGTTTTGTTGGGGTGAGTAGGTGTGCAGTGTTAGCCTATTACAGGGTGGTGGGTGTCAGGGTAGGGCCTGTGGGGCTAGCGGCGGGACGAGAGGGCAGGCAAGGGGTTTAGATCGCAGGCTGTCAGGGATGCCTTTGCATCAAGTCTGGTTTCTTTTCTTTCTTCTTTGCGTGAGTGCAATCCGTAACCCTATGGAGATCAGCACCGAGAAGACAGGAGAAAGCACAGGCCACGCTTGGCATTTTCAGTAATGTAACAAGGGGATTGCTCTGAAATGGAATCAGAGGGACTGGGCAAGCTTGCGATTGGAAAATGGGGCGGGGCAGGATATTTAGGGACTTGACAGGGACTGACTCTGCCAGTGGCGATAGCCATCACGGCCGTGGTTTGACGCAAATCGGCGACAGCGGTCCGCTCTCAGACTTGCACATGTAAATCAGAGGCCATCTCAATGGTGGATGCGTAGACAGATTCACCGCCTCGGTCCCAACGTGGCTGGAAGGGGCCCCCTCCCAGAGCCCCTCCTTCCCCTTTCCTCAAAGAGTTTCGGACGAGGGGCACGTGCCTTCCTATTGGCTCCTGCTGCAACCTTGCCCGCACCCGCGAACCCTTTTTTTTCTGGTCACGCCGATCTCCCTCGCAGGAATTTTGGCCACGGCCCACCTGTGATGATATCTATATGTACATAGTGCATCACAGTATGTATCAATCAAGCGGACAGGAAGAATATCGTGGCGGACCGAGGCTCTCCATTGACAATTTGCTGGAATTCAGTTGTTGTGCGAGTAGCTTTGTCCTGTGGTCAAGCGGTCTGTCTGTCGATGCTCCCCGTGTTGCCAATCAGGCCTCAAACAGTCATGGTCATGAGTCATGCATGCACTTCGAAGGGCGGCCACAACAGATGAAACTCGAGGCTCACCGCGATCAAACAACCTTTTCCAGCCAGCCCAATGCAACTGACGCTGTTTTGGAGCATGCAGAGCGGAATGCTAGCACCATGTATTCTATATATTTCCATCCCGCGCCTGCCCGTGTCCTCAAACCACTTCTGCACAAGCCTTGCGTGGCGCGGTGATGCCGCCGCCTTTTCTGTTGGGAAAATTGTTGAGCCAAGACACCGGGGCGCGGGCCGTATCGGCGACAGCAATGCGGTGTAGCCAATCACCGTCCAACACATCAATGATAGCTACATTGACGACTACGGAGTCCTTGATTGGAGTGATGTGATGCCGTCGCGAAAGAGATGGTGACCGTTGGCCATCCAATCCATCCAATCACCTACATCGGCCCTCGGCAATCGACAGCCATATTCAAAATCGTTTTAATACACCAAAGTGTTTGCCCCCTCGAAACCCGCCAGCTGATCCTTATTGTCTAAATGCATTTGTCCATTTGTCTCCAAAGGTCCCCATAATACACGTGCTTGGTGGGATGCAATCACGTGACTTGGTGCCACGGTCGTAACGAGATGCGCTCCATCTTCTCCACGTTCTCGCTCTTCGGCCTCCCCTCAGCTCCTCCCTCTCGGGGTCGCCGCTCAGCGTGGGCGTCGCCTTGAGCGCATCGTAGCCCTGAGAGCGAGTCAGCCCGAAATGGTGGAAGACGGCCGTCTTGTGCACGGGGCCCTGGGCCTCGAGATAGCTTACATGTATTGTGCCGCGGGCCAACACCTTCTTGGTGTCGTCGTGTCTGTAGCCCACGACCATGCTGGGCTGACGTCACGGAGACGCAGCGCCCTTTGTTCGGCACTGGTGGACGACGTTGTATGTGCAACATAAACCTCCGTCTTTCACCTTCGTGTAAGACAACTCCTCTCCCCTGCCGCGCGCTTTGACAACGGGTCTTGCACTTACGTCACGTGATCATCAATCTTCTTTTGTCGATTTATCCCCAACGTAAAGGAACGTAAAGTGAGAACGGTGAAATGTGATCCCTTTCGGCTTTCTTTGTTCGGGTAGGCCACTTGATGAGTTGCATTTCACGCAGTTCCTTCAGATTGACTTGGCCATCGACGCAATGCAAATAACTGGCTCATCTTACACCTTTCTCGCTCGGAGGATCTGTAACTTGTCAATTCTGGGCAGATTATTCCCAAGGAAAAAAAAAAAAAAAAAAAACCCCGGATGATTTTTAGCTTGTCATGGGAAAATTAATCATTGAATTATCCAACGGAAGTGTCCAAGGTCCGTTCAGTACAGTATGTGAAGGGTTGCCCACTAAGAATAGAATATACATATATACCCCAGGTTCGGCGCAGAAAGTAGAAAGTATAGCCGGTGCACTCGACCTATTTCAGGTCAGTTTCGGTCTTGCTCCAAGAAGACCGATTTTTAGTTGCTCCTCGATCCATCTCAGGCTGTTCAGCTCAATAGCTAATACCTGGTTGACGAGTTTGCCCCAGTAAAATGTGTTTACAAGCTTGCTGTTCTCCAAGCTCCCTTTGCTCTCGGTGTCGAGCGTAATTGACAACGCCTAGACACGGCCCAATACACGTGTCCCATCCATCTATAGATCTTGATATACATTACCGCTTCGAAATCAATAGAAGAAAATATTATGGCCCAGAAAAAAAAAAAAAGGACGTCATAGGCCGGACCCTCGGATAAAAGGGGCGAGACCGTTCAAGAATGAGTGGCGGGGGTTTTGTTTTTCACGCTTTGCCAGCTTCGCGAATCGCCTTCATAAAGCGCTCTTCGGCTCCAGCTTCGCCCACGGCGCGAACAGACGACGTTTTCAAATTGGGTTGCGCCATGACTGCTTTCACTTCACGCCCACTCTTACTTCCGAGAAGTGCCATTTCTCGAGATAAGAGCAGTGCCACAGCCGCACGGACTAGGAGCGCATCGCCCTCGAAAACATAGACATCCCAGAGTCTTGCAGCTTCGTCAATCGCTAGGTGGCCCGTAAATAAGCTGAGGAATACATCGTTCAAGTAAAGCTCGGGCCTGACATGCGCCAATTTTTTGGTTAAATGTTCATACAAAGGAGCAGACTTAGACTCAACGTCTGCATGACCAAGTTGTATGCAGACATCTGAGCGGTTTCATCAGCGGTATAGAATGATAGCGGAAGTGGTCGGTTGAGCATGTTGGCGAGAGCAATGAATGCTGATTCGGCGTTGGGCAAGTTCAAAAGAAGCAGAGCCGCAATGGTCTGGTAAATGTGTCAGTGCGACGAAAGAGAAGAGAGAAAATCGAACTGGGGGAATGTTGGCATGGCAAGGTTCGAGTCGGCATGCCCGAGTATACGTACGTTGCAGCCTGAAATGTAGCCTATGTCGTTCCTGTACATGGCGTATGCACCAAGAACATCGACTAATGCGCGATGAAGAGGGCCTGTGGCTTCGAAAATGCGCAAATCCTTCCACGTCTTCTCACTTGCATCTCGGCGAATGTGATCAAGCCACTTGGCACGTCTCATATCTTCTGCGTCTGCTCTATCCGTACGGACACGTTCCTCAAGCTCCTGAGCCCGTGTCAACGCAGTTCGAAAGGTGGCTCCTGACAGACCAAGCTCGTTCCCTATAGCACGAGCCCAGACAACACCACGGCTTCTAGATGCGACACCACGCCACCACATGTCTCTCGTTCGTCTTTCACGGATTGCATCGTTCCATCGGGGGATGATGTCGTTTTCCCATATGTGCATCAGAGTGTCGGCATTATTATCCTTGGACAAGGTTCTGCTTCTCCTAGCAGCCTCGCGCCGCTCGTCTGCCTTGGCACTTGCAGCCATCATTTTCTGGTATTCCCGTAGGTGACGTCGTTCTTCGCTGGGGTCTTTCGGTGGGAGCCACGATGGCCGCGTGCGGCTCAGTACTGCCTCCTTTTCTTTGGAAATGGGGAGAGGGTCCACCATGATGTTCGTTCGTCGCAAGGGCGGTAGTTCAGGTGTGGATGACTTGACGCGCTCCTTTCTGTCATAGGTCTGATCATAGGACATCTGACTCGAGTTCCAGGTATTGGGTCGGGCGGATCCTGACGGCCTCCTTGACTGGATCTCTACAACTTCGTCGGCGTGCTCCTCCAGCTTCTCGGTCAGTGCCTTGGCCTCTGCGTTGAGATCGGCGAGGGCCAAATTCCAACTATTTGCCCGTAGTTTCAGTGGGCTTGGGGGCGGTCGCTCTCCAGTGTCCGATTTCCACGACGGGGACCGAAGTGACCCTTGTGCTTGAGCAACTGGGGGCGTGCCATTTCCAACGCTTCGTACTCGTTCTTTAGGGCCACGGTCAGGTGAAGGTGAAACCGACGGAGCGCGACTCAAAGGACGCTCATGGGCAGGGCGAGGAGATATGGGAACATTGTCGAGAACTATGTCGTCCGGGATGTCGTCCTCATCATCCTCATCGCATTCGTGTTCAAGTTCCTGCGAACTCTTGCGCCGACGGGTTGACTGCCAACTCTCCTGTCGTGGCCGAGGCCTGGCAGACGGGTTAATATCTCGAACGCTCAGCGTCAAGCCAGGACTGACACCGCGATTTGGCTGCGAAGTTGGTAATGAAGTTGTGGAATGCCCTCGATTGAGAGCCGAGGGGCGCGGATCGGAAAGGCCAGCGAGACTTGTGCTCCTGGGGTTTGATGAATATATATTGGCGTGAAGATTTGGAAAAGACCGTCGTGGCTTTGGGGCACGTTTCCCGCCGGCTAGATTACGACCCACGGGGATTGCCAATGGTGTTGGTCCGGGGCGGGCATTGTTTTTAAGAGTAACATTGTCGTCATCTAGGCCGATGTCCTCGAAGTGATTAACATCAGCCAGGACGCTGCCATCGTCGCTGCCGAGTGACTGAAAGGATGAAGATTTTGAGCTTTTAGATGCCGTCATCCCGGGAGGAGATTCGGGGCTGGAAACGGCGTTGCTGACCACTTGTTCGCGGATCATGGCTGCATCTCTCAACGTACGTCCGACTAGACTCGGTCCAACAGAACAGGGCCACGTCGGCTGCCGCGCGGTACTATCGTATCCGGGTGAACCTGACGCAGTCAAAATTCGTGACGTCTGTTGCAGAGGAGGGGCACAATCAGAGTTCGTATCTCGAGACGGATCAGAGTCACGGAGGCGGCGATGGGCGTGTCAGACGAGGGTACGGAGGACGGAGGAAGGGCCGTGGTGGTGGAGTGGTGATGATGATGATAAAAGCAATGAGTAAGCGAGTGACGTTGGGGGCTCGGTATGACGGAAAAGAGAGGAAGGAAAAGCGATAACAGCGAGAGTGGTTAGTTTAGTCGAATAAAGAGAGAAGAAGCCAGCGCATGATCTGCAAGACAAAAGTCGATGACGAGAGGGAGGCAGCAGGAGGCAGCAGGAGGCAGCAGGAGGCAGTTAGGAGGCAGTTAGGAGGCAGTGGGACGCAGTAGGAGGAGCACCAACGGCGTCGGCGTTGCTCAGATGAAAGGTACTTACTTGCCTGCAGCCAGGGCCCAAGGGGCTTGCCGGTTTGTCGGCAAGCTGAACGAACCGCTCACCAGCCGTACCTTGTTCTGGCACGAGTCGTTGGGCGGGCGGTAGTGGTAAAGTAGGTGTACTCAGCGCTTCGCAGTGAGTCTGCAGTGCACGCTGTGCCTCTACAATGGTATTCTGCTAGCACCTCACGCCGTACAATTCCTGCGAGTTCCAATCATCATCTATCATCTCGACTGCGACTGGCTCAGCTCACATTTCTCCCTTCTGCCCACGTCCCATGTTATTCTTCTCAGTCCGGCGATGATGGTAGGTGCTGCTACATGCACAAGCTACAATCCCTTGTTGGTGCCCCTTCCGTGCCCTGTTTTATTTTAGTCTGAAGCCAAATTCTCTCAGACTAGGTGCCAGGAGCCAGTCAGAGGCCCCCATGGCCGCCGGCCGGTGCGCAAGCATGTGTCAAGATAATGAAGCCGTTGGTGCCAAGAAGATGAATGGCACACTACTTTGATTAGCACCCATGAGAGGGGGTGGCCCGGGCGGGGAAGCTCCCATGCTAATGCGCAATCGGGTCGTCATGCAACTTGCAAGTTGCTTGACAGACAGCGCTTGGGAAAAAAAGAGGACGACAAAAATCCTCATCAGCCTGACGCTCTTCATCAGCCGGACGGAGATGCAGGTTGTGGTACGTACGGCAACGTCCTGGACCGCCGCAGCCCTTGATGAGCCAACTGCAACTGCTTTCTCCGTCCACGTACATTCAGTCAGCAGTGAATAGAAAACAGAAAACAGTGCTGCGTGAACCTTGTCCTTACCCATCATCAACATTGACGAGACGCTGCTCGTTGGGCAAGGCGAGCTCATGAAAATCCTGGCCAACAGCTGAAACGTCGGACACTAATCGGTGCATTCCGATCCTAGTAACAATCCATGGCCCACATAAAATCTTAAATGCAAGATGAAGTGGCCTGGTCGAAAGAATGATAATAGCGTTTACAATAAGCTGTGCCAAATAAGTGCTCCCTGAATAGTGGCGTTGATCAAGTTTCACACTACCGGGCGACTTCACGCCTCTGGGCCCAAATGAGGTGCTCTGACGAGGAATACGAACTCGGCAAGATAGGGAGCTCTACAGTACAAAATGCTGAAGGAGTCTGTCCAAGTACCACTAAAGTACCAACTCGCAACACGGTGATGCCCGAGGGGCTTCGATATCCAGAGCAGCTGAAAACGGGTGTGAGCGTGGACAGATGGACGATAACGGTAGAGGTCCTCACGGGGAAAAGCGAAGGCGGAAGCGGAAGCAGAGCTTGTGCAGTGACTACAGAAACATGGATTTGAGCAAGGGCTATGCATCATGTGAAGAACGCTGAAGTCAAGTAACGCGATCCAGGAAGGAGGCGAGTAGATACAGTTCTTCACATGATGGTCACGGTATACATCGCAGAAACAACCCTCCTCTCCTTTTCCTTTATGCGCATGTCCGGGATAATCCACTGAGTGATGGTTTTCATGGGGCATATCCTGCCGTGCAGAACCTGTCGTCTCCAAAGTGCGTCACTGGGATATGAAGACCAATTTAGTAAAGAGGCTCATGGCTCAATCATCATCCTAACAAGAGGTTTGCCATCTGCGAGAAACTTGTTGGTTCCCCTCCATACCCACTCGAAGCGGGAATGTTCGAGGAGATGGTCGACATGCACTCAACAATGAGCCGCTATGGCGAGGTACAGTGGTTGTTTGGCAGACTTGTTGCCGCCAACCAACCTCGTGCGTTACCATTCCATAGTTTCGTCTTTCCTCTGGTATCATTACACGCTTTTATGATTTCCACTTTTTTTTGCACTCATGAAAAACCCATCCAGGCCCTATCTCCCGTCAAGTTTCTGTTCACATCCGCTCGCGTCGTCGAGGGGCGGCTCGGATGATATCGTCGACCCTGAGAAGAAGCTGAAGAAGAGGTTAGTACGAATATTGTATCGGTAGATATAGGTGGCGATGCCTACCTCAGCTGCTTCGCTGGCGGATGAAACCACTGCTCTCTTAAGTTTGTAACTTTCAATGACACCCAAGTCTCGCATATCAGTCACGTTGCCACCGGGTGTCATCAGATCGAGCCCATAGGTGTTCAGGCCATCGTAGATGTTCTTTCGAAGTCTCGACACAAGATCTCCAGAATCCAGGCCAGCGTTGTCAGCAAGGATAGTCGGGAGTTGACGGAGGGCGATGGCGAAACTGGACACTGCCAGCTGCTTCTTGCCTTCGACACGCGTAGCGGCAGCCTCAACAGCCTTGGCCATGACCATCTCAGCGCATCCACCACCGAGCGTCGTTCTCGGCTCGATGACAGTCTGCGAAAGGACAGCCAGGGCATCGTGCAGGCTCCTCTCTGCCTCATCCAGCAGCTGATCAGTGGCACCTCGCAAGACAATGGTGCAAGCTTCACCCGCAGCTACACCAGAGAACTTGATCAATGTGTCTTCGCCGATAATCACCTCCTCAATAACGTCACACTGCCCCAATTTAACCTGCTCGGGGTGATCGAATGTAGAAGTAATTTCACCACCGGTAACTAAGGCCAGTCGCTCGATTCCGTCAAAGTCGGCGTGCTCGATAGACATGATGCCAGCATCGGTAAACAGCTGTTCTGGCCAATTGTAAATGAGCTGACGGTTGATAAAGCAGTTGATGCCATGTGCCTTGATTTTGTCAACCTTCGCCTTCATCTTGTCCTTTTCAGCCTTTTCAAGCTCTGCTAGCTTGCTCGTGGCGCCCACCTTCATTCTAGCTCCAAAGATCTTGACCTTGTCTGTGTCCATGGATGTGTTGGCGACCAGAATTTTGGCTTTTTCTAATCTCTTGGGCTGGTTGACACCAATCTTCTTATCCAGAATAAAGCCTTCGTCAAGGTAGGACTCGAGAGCTTTCCTCCAGCCTTCTTGATGATCTGAATGTGACTCAAATCTGACGATTTCTTTAATCGGAGTACCGCATCGCAGGCGAGAGTGGCAAAGTGATCCCGATCTTGAGCCAGGACTTTGGAGCTGAGAGTTGTTCGGGCGATTGAGACAAGATCCTTGCGGAACGCTTCTGGGCTTTTGCTGTGGTCAACTGCTGATTCTTCAAGAGCCTTGAGAGCGGCTTGGCTGGCTATCCGATAGCCTTCAATGATAGTCTGTGGATGAATCTTTTGTCCACCAGCTTCTCAGCCTCTCTTAGCAGCTCGGCTGCTAAAACAGCGACTGAAGTTGTTCCGTCACCGACTTCATCGTCCTGGACCTTCGAAAGATTTACCAGAACTTTGGCAGCAGCGTTGTCGAGGGCGATGGACTTGAGAATCGTGGCACCATCGTTTGTGACCATAATTTCGCCAGTAGAGCTGTCGGACATCAGGATATGCTTTAAGGAAGCTCAAGTGTGCGACACAGGGGGCAAGGGGCGTCCATAACTTACGCTGATTGCAGGATCTTGTCCATTCCTTTGGGTCCCAGAGTGCTCTTCACCAGGTCACCAACGGCGATAGCTCCCACAAAGGCGGCGAGACGCGCATTCTCGCCCTTCTCCTCTGTGGTGCCCTCCTCGAAAATCTGTGTTGGCAAAAAGACTACATGGCGGGGTTAGCACAGGCAGAGTATCAGCTGACGCTCGCTCACAGATGGTTCTCGCAATACCGCCAAACGTGACTATAACATTTATTACGATGTGTGACATACCATGACAGGCTGTTCGGCGATGAAGCACGAAGTGAGATAATTGGCCTGGTCGTTGTCGTTTGACGTGGAAGTTTCTCTGTGACCGCTTTCTACAGCAAGACAACAATCTTTTTCCTGGAAGCTCCCTATTCCCAAGGGCCGCAGGTAAACTAGTCCATGCTCCACAGCCTGCAAACCCGTCAACCCCACCATGGCCAATGCCACACGTGACTTGCCCTCGCTCAACTCGCGGTGAAGGAATATCGCTTCTCCGCCGCACACTTTGTGGAAACTGACGAACACCAAATTTGTGCCAGCTTAAGAGCCTCTGTGAGCTGTGAGGACTCCCAATCCCAGCCCCAGACCATACTTCTCGACGCTACGTTTGCGACGCATCGAGGCCCGTGACGGTGATCAATAGTCTTCTCCAACTGAAGCATCGATTCTGTGCTTCGGAACATTTGGCTCCCTCTACCAGGAAAACACACAAACAAGCTTGTTCTTACAGAACCTTTCGCCCTCACCTGAGCGGGGCATTTCTCTGCACCCCTCCTCGACGGAGAAAATCGCCCAGCATGGCTCCGTCCTTCGACCACTTGCGCGAGGCTGACCTCGACGATGACGAGTTTAATGAGGAGGAAATCGACATCTCGGATCTTCGCGAGAAATTTGAGGTTCAGTTAGAGCAAGGTTATGACGCCTTCGTGGTTGTTGACGGCCTTCCCAAAGTCAATGAGGAACAGAAGCCCAAGTTGGTCAAGTTCTTGCTGAAGAAGCTCAACTCTGTTGGAAGGACAAGGGAGGATTTGATTCACATGCCGATGGATGACAACGGCGAGTCCATGAGGTTCGATCTTGCGCATCTTTGAAATTGCTTGCTTTTGCATGTTGTTTTGCTAATAACTGGGGGATAGATTCGCCTTTGTTGAATACTCGTCACCTGCTGAAGCGGCCGCTGCCACCCGACAGTTAGACATGGTTCCCCTTGATAAGAAGCACACCATGCGTGTGAACAAGATTACCGACATCGAACGTTTCGGCGGTGAAGGTCGCATTGACGAAAAGTATCACCCCCTCACATCGACGAGTTTACCGAGAAGGAGCATCTCCGATGGTTCATGAAAGACCCCTCAGGCCGTGGTCGTGACCAGTTTGTCATGTATCGGGGTGAAAGCGTTGGAGTTTTCTGGAACAACGAGAAGGATCAGGCTGAGAATATCGTTGATCGTCTGCACTGGACCGAAACTTTCTTACAATGGTCGCCCTCGGCACCTACCTGACGTCAATTCACGCGCAAGGTGTTCAACTTTGGGGTGGGCCTTCGTGGTCTCGACAGGCTAGATTCGCTCATCCTTATGTTAATCTTGTTGCGTTCTCACCCACCGAGAGATACCTGGTAACGTGGTCTAACAGACCAATTTCCATTCCCGACAGTGGCCACCCTGCGCTCTCTATCGACGACGATGGCAAGAACTATGTCATTTGGGATATTGCCACTGGTTCCCCATTGCGATCTTTCGCCAACCTGGATGCGCCCAAGGGCGAGGAGGGAAACCCTCCGCCAAAGCAGCAGTGGCCCGCATTCAAGTGGTCCGCAGATGACAAGTATGTTGCTCGTTTAACCCAGGGCCAATCTATCTCAGTCTACGAGCTGCCACGCATGAATCTTCTGGACAAGACTAGCATCAAGATCGAGGGCGTCATGGATTTTGACTGGGCTCCTGCCACTCCTCAGCGTGACGGCGTAAAGACCTACGAGCAGCTTTTCTGTTACTGGACACCCGAAATTGGCAGCAACCCTGCCAAGGTCGGTTTGATGAGCATTCCTTCCAAGGAGATCGTGCGATCGCTCAACCTCTTCAGCGTTAGTGACGCGAAGTTGCACTGGCAGTCAGAAGCCGCCTACCTTTGTGTCAAGGTCGACCGTCACTCCAAGTCCAAGAAATCACAAGCCACTACGTTGGAGATATTCCGAATCAAGGAGAAGGGCGTGCCCGTGGAAGTTGTTGACACCATTAAGGACACTGTGATCAACTTTGCCTGGGAGCCAAAGGGCGACAGATTTGCCATCATCACTACCACAGAGCCCGTCGGCGTCACTGCTGTGCCGCCCAAGACCGCAGTGTCATTCTTCTGCCCCGAAAAGGTCAAAGGTCCCATTGCTGGCAACTTCAAGCATTTGCGTACTCTGGAGAAGAAGAATAGCAACGCTATTTACTGGTCACCTAGAGGACGTTTCGTCGTCATTGCTACCATTGCCAACCAGCAGAGCTCTGACCTGGACTTCTTCGACCTTGATTTTGAAGGCGACAAGCCCGAGTCAGACAAAGATATGACTGCCAACCTGCAACTGATGAACACGGCTGACCACTATGGCGTTACTGATGTCGAGTGGGATCCTTCTGGTCGATTTGTCGCCACCTGGGCATCAGTGTGGAAGCATGCGGTAAGTTTGCAGAGATGTTGAACAGCGTACAAGATTGTGCAAAACTAACAGCGCATTCAGATGGAAAACGGTTACCACATTTATGACTTCAAGGGCGAGGCTTTACGGGAGGAGCCCATTGAAAATTCAAGCAGTTCCAATGGCGACCTCGACCCCCAACCCTGTTAACCAAGGAGGAGCAAAGCTAGTTCGCAAGAACTTGCGTGAGTACAGCCGCGTCTTTGAGCAGGAAGATGCCGATCGTGGTGCCTCTGCCGACTTGGCTGTTGTGGAAGCACGTCGCAACATGCTGGAAGAATGGTACAGCTGGCGTGCCGACGTGGAGGAGGAAGTTCAGGAGGATCGTGCCGCGCTTGGATTACCACAAGATCCCCACACCGCCTTATTGGCGGCCAAGACCAAATCGATCGAGGGAAGTAGCGACGAGCAGGATCAGGTCATTGAGGAGATTGTGGAAGATGTCTTGGAGGAGAGCGAAGAGGTTCTGGCATAAGATGATGCCGAAGGGGATGCTGATGTTCTGTCAAGAGGGAACGGGTTTGTTTTGTCCTATCAGCTTGCAAAGACGGAGCAGGTGCATTTGCTTGTACTGGTAAACTAAAATATCGGTTCAGATTCGGGGCATATATAATGACTTTTTTATTAGTTCAATATGTTGAGAATACCATTTTTAGTACCAGTGAATATTGTGTCTCGCGTGGACGTGATATGACTTTTGATCGAGGAGAGCAGTAATCTGTAGAGTGACTGCGTTCATTGTACGGACGGGGCAGCAGGCAACAACACATCGTGCTCATCTTAGTTCTTTGTATACCTGACGCCAAAGTTGAGAGTACCAAATCTAGATGCGCATGCCTCGTTTTCATTAGGCTGGCGCTGTCACAGTCCTTGGAAGTCAATAGCCATAAGAACAGTCTGTGTGCACCCAAAAAGAATTGGCTCCATGTGTCAAGCAACCCCTCGTGGTGCATCGAGCACCCCAACTGTGGCTAGGGGCCTAACTCATCCGGTATTGGGACTTCAATGTAAATTAGCTGTGATATAAGATAGGCTTAGGGCTTACATCCTATAATCGCGCTTTTTCGTGTTTTTTACTAGGGAGATATCAATGCTTAGATTTAGGAATAAATGAATGCAGAACAAGCGTTTTGGAGGCATTACGAGAGGTCACGTTGTAGATAGCTTTAATCTAGTTGTTATGGTGAGAATATAGGCGTGCGGCATAAAAGTGGGACTCTAGAGTCGTTTCTGAGAATTGCTATGGGCGGCCGGTAATTTTGTTTTCGTGGCTAGCTGTGGTGGGGAGCGGGAGGAAGCGAACCAGTCACATGGATAGAAAACACACACTGTGCCGAAAGGAACGGCTCTTTCTCCAGGACTTTCGAGGCTATTCCGTACAGCGTTTGTTCATTCATTCCTGGATTTTGCTTTCAACCGGAACGAGATGCATAAGCAGACTCACGCCGCCATCGTTGAGCCGCGCCCCAGATTCTGGTATCCGGAGTCCAATCTGAGCGCCTCGGGATGGAGCAGGTTGGCTACTAAACCTACTACGAAGTGGGCTAGCTGGTTCTGTAGGAGCAAGCTCCAAGCACTCACCCCCACAGAACTTGTGAAGAGCTCTTCTCATGAACTTTTTGGAGTATACATCAGATAGAACGCTTATGTCTCAAGTCCGGTGGAAGTACAAGTAATTTGGAGAAGCGTACGGAAACATGCATGAGACAACCAAATCCATGTCAAGGGTGCCCGCGCGTTCCTCCCTTCCGTTGTAGAGACAAGTTGGCAGTACTCCGTACTCCGTACTCCGTATTCACTGACCAGTCGGCTTGACAAGGATGCCCTCGAAATCAAACGAATCCTGATTCCAAGGACAGAGGAAGATGGGCAACAGGGGAGAAAGTGCCGTGCACTTACATATGCACTCGTCAGTAAATATGACAGGCCTGCTACCGTTCATGCAGGTATTGTCACAAGGGATGAAGATGAACGATGGGTTGGTTGCGTGGCATTATGTAATATTTTATGAGGAGGATGGCCGTACGGAGCACTCGGTAGGCCCGGGTGTGAGGGCTGAGCGGTTGGGGGATTGACGAAGGGAGGGATGGGAGGGGGTGGGAGGGGAGGAGTTCTGGTCATTGGCTATGTACTTAGCGATGCTCCAGGGTGCCCACTGTACGCTCTGTGCTGGGTACGTACCCCATCAGCCCACGCCCAGCTTATTATGTACTTACTGCTCAGAGCTGGTCTTTCCAGCTTGCTCGTTTCACCCGACAGACTGTGTTCTGTCCCTCCCTCCATGATGCTCATCATCAACAACTAGGCCAAGTCATCCATTCATACTCCGTACATCGTCCAGCCATTATTGATCTCTGGAAACAAGGTTGTGCGCTCACTGCGACGTTCAACCCGGGCAGGCCAACCCACTGCGCATCCTCAAATTTACAACATTCGTTGAGGGTTCCGCTCCGAACAGCCTGAATAGCCCGACCGACCCTGTCTCCTCCTCGTCCCCTCGTCTCCTCCTCGTTTCCTCCCAGAAGTGCCGAGCAGAGCCGCGAGACCTTGTTTCCCGACTACGAACCTTTTCGTGCCTGTCTTGCTTCCTGCTTTACAAACGAAGATCACAGAGACCAAACTAAGAATCCACTAGAGGTAATGGCCTCCCTATCGACGCTGGCTTGAATGCTTCCTCCACCAAAAAGCAACCGAGGACAGCATCGCCACGGCTGACCGAGCCTCGACAACCTCCATGCAATTGGCATAGTTGCTGCAATCCTCTCGCAATGCTACGACGGACCTCGAGTGACGGGCGGGGCTCCTCGCAACAGCAGAAAAATTATTGCTCGCACTTGCTTTCATCCTTCTTCCGTGGCTCCAGATTGCAGATGCTCAGCAGCAGCAGAAGCAACATGGCACGCGTTCAGCGATCCCTTGGGCTCGCCTCGCCGGAGAGGACGTCAGCGCTGATGCCGTCTACTGGGAATCCACGACTGTTAAGCCTGGGCCGGTGACAGCCGAAACACCCAACAACGACCGCAAGAGATCGACGCTGAGAGAACAATATCAATATCTTCAGCAGCAAGAGCAGAAGAAGATCCAGCGCCAGGCTCGACGCAGCCTGGACAAGGATCCGACAACCAACAACAATAACAAAAAGAAAACCCCTACCGACCATATCCTTATTCCCGATGATGCGAGCGCCCTCGCAACTTCCGCTCTGGCCTCGGCCGTTCGAGCACCAACTCCTTTACGCCAACGGCCCAGCGGCTCCCCTGCTTCTGGCTAGCCTCGCCGCAACATGCGCGGAGTCTAGAGGACTGGGAAGTTGAAGACTTCGTTCTTCTGGCGACCGTCGATGGAGACCTCTTTGCCAACAACCGCCAGACTGGTCAAGTTCTTTGGCAACTACAGGTCGATCAACCCATGGTCGAAACAATCCACCATCGGGCGAGCAAGTCCATCGTGGATGAAGACTACAGCCCCGTAGATCATTACATATGGGCCATTGAACCTACCCGCGATGGCGGCGTCTACGTATGGGTTCCCGAGCCTGACTCGAGCCCGCGTGCAACAGGCTTTTCCATGAAGGAGCTAGTCGAGATCTCACCATATGCGGAAGAAGAAACTTCTATTCTTTACGTTGGCAACAAAAAGACGACAATGATCACTCTCGACGCAGCCACAGGCCGTATACTCAAGTATTTCGGCCCGGACGGCTCTCACATTAATGAAGCTGAAAGCTGTCTGCGTCCAAATGCATTGTTCAACAGGAACAGCGAAGAATGCAGTTCCACGGGAACGATCACACTGGGCAGAACCGAGTACTCTGTATCAATCAACAGAAGGGATGGCAAGACAATTGCGACATTGAAGTATTCCGAGTGGACGCCCAACACCCGCGACAGCGACCTTTTCCATCAATACCATTTGTCCAAGGACAGCCGGTACATTACAAGCCAGCACGACGGCAAAGTATACGCCTTTGACTATGCACGAACCGATAGCATTGGTCCCTTCTTCAGCCAAAATTCAACGTTCCTGTTGCACGTGTATTTGATGTCTGTCGCCCATGGGATGCTGCCGCAGAGAGCAACCCTGATCTGGTCGTCCTGCCGCAGCCCGCCATGCCATCCCAAAACGAGGACATGGCCCAAAAACGCAGTACTAGCATCTTTCTGAACCGCACAGAAGAGGGTAGCTGGTATGCCCTCTCTGGCCGTGCTTACCCTCTCATTATTGGCGCACCCCCAGCCAAGGCGTCCAAGGCAAGTTGGTGGGACGAAACGACATCCTGGGACAGCTTGACGGAAGCGAAGGTCTCAAAAGACCTGGTAGGCACACATTCGCTGGGATCCTTCCGCCCAAGGCGTGGGCATATCCCAACACTCTCTGACGGGGCCGAGGCCTTCTCAAACGAGCCTGAGGATTCCGACAACGGTTTTGTGTCGCCGATTGGTAAGCAGAGCGAGCTAGAGGAGCCTACGATTGTGGACAAAGTCAAGAGCCTACCACAAAGCGCGGCCAATAGTGTTGTAGAGTTTGTTCGGAACCCCATACTGATCATTCTGTTCTTCGTCGCTCTTGTATACAACGAGAAAAAGCTCAGGAGATCATACCATCGTTTCCGTAACGCAGGAGGTTTTAGGACGCCCTCGTGTATTTGACGTCTGACATCGGCACAGACAGCAAGGGAGGTTCCCGGGAAGTCCGCGATTCTAGTGATGCGGAGACCAAGGACCTTCCTAAACACGGGCTCGTCTCG
This sequence comes from Epichloe glyceriae, assembly GCA_023658535.1. Taxonomy (NCBI): domain Eukaryota; kingdom Fungi; phylum Ascomycota; class Sordariomycetes; order Hypocreales; family Clavicipitaceae; genus Epichloe; species Epichloe glyceriae. The sequence continues at coordinate 5,930,023 of CP098291.1, read as the reverse complement.
AAGAACGAGGAATCAGCTGATTGGCTAGACGTGCCAGGCGTGAATCAAGCGGGGAAGTCATGGCGAAAGCGGATAACGAAATGCCTCGGAAACCAAACGGCAAAGACGATTCAGATGACAGCGGAATCAAATTTCCACAGTCGTCTAATGAACCGGTTTCTGACCAAGTGAAAACTGAAGAAGGCAAACCGAGCGAGGTGGGAGACCATCCCACCACGGCCACCAGTCCCGCGCCCGATAAGAAGAAGGCACGCCGTGGTCGCCGCGGCGGTGTGAAGCACCGAAAGGGTCGGCCTCGAGAAAACTCACAATCTCGAGACGATGAGGCGCCCAACGCCACCGTGGAGGAGGCAGTCAACAACGCCAAGCGGCTCGGTGACCGTCCCAGCTTGGAACCAGATGTCATGACGGTTGCCAATGATATGCAAGCGGTCAGTGGGTCTGTTATTCGTATGGGCAACATTGAAGTCAACACCGACGAGCAACTGGGAACTGGCAGCAATGGTACTCTCGTCTTTGCCGGCAGATTCGATGGCCGCGAGGTCGCTGTCAAGCGCATGTTGATTCAATTTTACGACATAGCGTCGCAAGAAACAAGACTCTTGCGAGAGAGTGACGATCACCCGAATGGTACGCGGACAAGAAGAATTTCCTCTCCATATTTCAGGTTGCTAACCCTTGCACAGTTATTCGTTACTACTCTCAGCAAATCCGTGATGGGTTTTTGTACATTGCCTTGGAGCGTTGTGCGGCATCACTGGCTGAAATCGTGGAAGGACATCATGCGTTCCGTGAACTTGCCAATGCAGGCAAGATGGACCTACCTGGTGTGTTGTACCAGATCACAAACGGTATCAGCCATTTGCACAGTCTTCGAATTGTTCACAGAGACCTCAAGCCGCAGAACATTCTTGTCAACATGGGCAAGGACGGTAGGCCTCGATTGTTGGTCTCCGATTTCGGTCTTTGCAAGAAGTTGGAAGGCGGACAATCATCATTCGGAGCCACTACCGGTCGAGCGGCCGGAACGTCGGGATGGCGGGCCCCAGAGCTGCTGCTGGACGATGACGGGCGCGATTTGAGCCTCGTGGACACCAGCACGCACAGCGGATCTGGGTCGGTTCTGGTTCAAGATGGCACCATGCCGCACAACCGGAGAGCTACGCGTGCCATTGACATCTTCTCTCTCGGACTGGTCTTCTTCTATGTGTTGACGAATGGTTCTCACCCTTTCGACAGTGGTGGCAGATATATGCGAGAAGTCAATATCCGCAAGGGCAGCTACAACCTGCAGCCCCTGGATGCGCTGGGCGACTTTGCCTGCGAAGCCAAAGACCTCATTGCCTCTATGCTTGATGCGGATCCCAAGCGCCGACCCATTGCAACAGAGGTCATGTCCCACCCCTTCTTCTGGTCAGCGAAGAAGAGGCTGTCGTTCTTGTGTGATGTCTCTGATCATTTCGAAAAGGAACCTCGGGACCCACCTTCGCTGGCGTTGTCGGAACTGGAACGATGGGCCGCGCAAGTCACGAAGAGTGACTTCCTGCGCGTCCTTCCTCGAGAGTTTGTCGACTCGTTGGGGAAGCAGCGCAAATACACGGGTTCTCGACTGTTGGACCTGCTGAGGGCACTTCGTAACAAGCGCAACCATTACGAAGACATGACGGATGCCCTGAAGCGACAGGTTGGGCCTCTTCCTGACGGCTACCTGAGTTTTTGACTGTCCGATTTCCCGATCTTCTCCTCGTTTGCTGGAACGTTGTCTACAATGTTCAGTGGGACGAGACGGACCGTTTCAGAGAATACTATGAGCCGGCCGGTCTGTAGCGTCACCTTTCAATGTGTATCGTCATGTGCATGTGTAAATTTAATGCAAAAAGTGTCATGGAATATATTTCTCGGTGTACGTTGCTCGAGCGGACTTTGTAAAGATAGTGTTGACCACCCAGTCTGGCTAGAATTCATGACTGATGATCCGGATTTTGTCTCTCAACGGCAGACAGACTGGCGGCCACTTCTCGCGAAAACTAAAAACTAGTGCTGAATTTGTACAGTCCTTGTGGCCACACTACGCGTGGAAACTGACTGACCGCAGAGGGTCTCATCTCATTCATTTACATTTTACATTTTACATTTCACATTTCACATTTACTCCTTACTCTTCATGTCGCAAAGATTTTTTTTTCCCAATTCGCTGTACTATATATACTATACTATCCCCACTGAACGAGGACCTTTTTGCCCTTCTTGCCCTTCTTGCCCTTGCCTTCATCCGCCACCTCTGCCTCTTCGAGGGGCGCCGAGCTCTCGGCAGAGGTGCCTGTGCCTCCCCATTGGAAGCTGGACTCTGCGTGGCCGTAGCCCCGACGAACGCCTCTGCCGGAGCCGTAGCCAAAGATGGTGGTGGTGGGTTTGGGTGCCGCGGGAGGGCGGGAAGGCGTCTTGCGAGCGAGCTACTACTGCCTGCCGTTGGGGCTGTCGCTGCTGCTCAGAGGACGCCCATGTTGAGCGGGAAGATGTGGCGGGGGCGGAGGATGATGATGACGGTAAGGAGGGGAAGGCGGATGAGGATGAGGATGAGGATGATGCGGGCCCCGGGCTTGTGCTGCTGCTGCGGTGGAGGAAGCCGCGGTCCAGTTGGGAGGCTTCTTGATTGTGGCGGGCGTTGGACCTCCGAGACGGGTGCTGTTCTTGAGTTTCAGAACTCGGTTGGAGTGTTTCTGGGCCGGCGCGGCGTTGGGCAGGCCTGGATTTGCGGTCGCGGCGTTGGCCCATCCGCTGGAGCTGCCACTTGGGCCGGGCAGGCTGGGATAGTCCTCGTTGATGGCGCGCCAGTCTTGCCAGGCCTTGCGGACGTTGTCTGCCTTGGTCTTGTCTTCGAACAAGTCTGCTACTTCCGGACCAGGGTGCCGAGGGCGTTGGGTTCAACATCGGCGAAGAGGGTGAAGAGCGCATCGACAAGTTGGGGAGCGGTAAAAGCGCCTTGGCGGTAGGTCGAGATGTGGTTGCGGAAAGTGTTGATCTTGTTGGCGTCGTTGCCGACGAGGTTGGCTGCTCGTTCGACGACAGAACTGTGACGGACGAGGCGGGCTCGCTCTTCGGGCGAGAGATTCGAAGTATCCGCCATGGTGAGCGAGTTCGTGTGTGCATCTCGTGTGGGTGTTGATGTGCCCGATGACGATGTCGGGCGGGGACCGGTACCGGACGGCGATGGAGCTGAGAGCTGTCCGCCAAAACTTCTGTTGGATACGGATTGGGCCGAGTGAATGGCCATTTGGCGCTGCAGGGCGAGCTCATCCCGGCGCAGCGGTTGAGCAGAAGAAGTTGGCGGAACAGTGTCCTGGTTAGGGTCTCTGCCTCGGCCGCCTCCTCCTCTGCGATCTCTGCCTCGCCCTCGCCATCTCGCTGGCCACGTCTTTCGTTCTGGTATGATTGTCGGAGGTCGAACGAAGACATGTCTACCAGTCGGGCGTCTCTGCCGACGGTCCTACCTGCGTGTTCGCTGATATTATGGGCCTGAAGATCCAGCTCGGATTCGAATACGACAAACTTCTTCTCCATGCATTCGCTGTTGGAGCACAGATAGTGGTCCTTGCGGAAATGCTGTTCCAGAGCATTGTAATCCTGATAATAGTGCGGATGCCGGGAGTCTCGGCGGTCACAGATGAAGCAGCGCTCGTGCTTCATTCGACAATGCTCGTAGAGCTTGTCATCGTCGTAGAATCGTTCGCCACAGAAACCACACAGAGGATGTCCCTTGAAGCCTGTCTGGTCCGCGGCGCCAGGCTTGTCGTCGCCGTGTCTCATGTGCTTCTCCAGTTCCTTATCCGAGAAGAGTTCGTGCTCGTGTGTGAAGACCTTCTTGTTCCTGGTGCAAAGGTCGCACATACGTTTGCGATGTACGGCCTTGACGTGTCGGTGGAGATCTGGCCATCCAACGCCGGCAAACTCGCAGTCGTCATCGGGGCAGTTGTATCTGAGCAGCAGGACGGTATCGCCAACGATGTCTTCGTTCGTGTACTTGATCCCGATGTTGGAGTCGGTTGTGGTGATGTCCTTGCTGGAAAACTCCTCGAAACGCTTGTCAGCGTTGTCGGTGAAGACGACGAACGGTGCAGGGTCTATGCAAAAAAAAAAAAAAAAAAAAAAAAGTTAACCATCAGTTCCGTACAGCTAGCTGGTGCGCGTCATCCATCAACAACACGATGAGCTTTTGTCAGTTGGCCGACTTACTCGGCAATGCGCACAGTCCTTGGTCTTGTACAGTGCCCTCATACGCAAACCACAAATATGGCAGGTAGCGTGATTACATGGAGCAATGGAATGGTGCGCAACAGGGTTGGCGCAGATGAAGCACACCCCAGCGTCGTCATCTTCGTCATCCGCAGCAGCCGCAGCCGCGGCGGCAGCTTGAGTTTGCTGCTTCAGCATGGTTTCCCGAGCAGAGGTAGCGGCGACGTCTTGTTGAGCAGCTGGGTTTGATGATGGGGCACCGGCATTTCCTCCACCAGTTTTGCCTCCTCGTCGGCCTCGACCTCCAGGATTTCCTCGGCCACGACCACGCCCACGTCCTCTTGGGCCCTCGCCTCCTCGGCCGGATGGGGATGCTCCCTCCGGCATAGCCACTATGGCGGCGATCGAAGTTGTTACCAGTTTATGGGAGATTGGTTTGAGTATGTAGAGAGTGTCTTGTTCCTCTCGATCAGTCTTGCGTTGTCTCTGTTGTCTCGGGTGATGCAAGTTCGGCTGGAAGGAGACGGGCCAAGATGCGAGAGACTACGCCGTGGCGGGTCGTGTTTGCGGAATGTATTCCTGTTCGCAAAAGTGCTTGGTAATTTGTGATTTTGGACGAAAGTCGGACACGTCAATTTTGTTGCCATCGCCGGAAGTTTCCTCCAGGTCAGCTCCGTTTGCTCCAAGGCCAGGCCAAACGAGGAAACGAGGAAACGAGGACAGCGGGGCTTGTTTTGGAGTCACCAAGCGCAGTGACGGGTGGCTGCAAAATCAAGCCTGGAAGCTGCCCTGCCGCATCCAAGAGGCTCATGATGCAATTGAAGCTACACCTCCGACAACATCCGTACAACTAGCCGCAGTCGTCTAGGGGTAAGGACACCAGTTTGTGGTCTGCTCAAGTTAGAATCACTGGAAACCGAGGTTCGAGTCCTCGCTGTGGCATACTAGTTTCTTTTTTTTCTTGGTCTTATCCCGAATTGTGCGGATCGGAACTTGTCCCGTAGTGTCTTGTTCCATGCTCAGCGTTTGTGGTGGAAGAAGTAGTTTAACAGTATAAGAATAAGGCAGACACCAGAAGGTGAGACCATCGTAATACCACTCACTATACCTAGACGTAAGAAAATGGGAAAAGGTTGCACCGAAGAAAATACATCTCGACGGCAAGGACTCTTCCACGATAAAACCTCGTGTAGGGTAGTGGAAGATGTGTCGACCACTTCACAACCCACATCGTCCACAATGTAACCAGTAATACGGAGTAGTGCACACGCAATAACGCCTCAGTCATTGATGTCTTCTCCTTGATTTAGCCACTGCTAAGCTGTCTCGAAAGCGACAGCTCGAATGCAATCCTCGTCATTTTCGATCCAAGCATCATCATGTCACTCACTCACTACCTTGCCTAGAACCAGCCTCGCCCATGTCCGTCCGTCGTATGCATTCATGCTTCTCCAACCCGAATAGCATCCCTTACCAGAGAACATGCTGAGATAAGATCTCTGATAGAGACCAACGCGCAGAATAAAATCCACATCTTAATTTCCTTCGCCATCCCATGCTGCCGACCCATAACATGCATATGAAAACATTACATCGAAGGACTAATTCCAATGGAACAAGAAAAAGACCCCCTCCGAAGGAAAATACGAGCATGAAAAGTACAGCCTCGTTGGCTATAGTCAATTTATTCCAAATACTCCTCGGGCGCCAAAATCGTGAAGTCCTTGTCATTAGGTTATCTGTAATGGGCAACGTAAATGATGACCCTTTCGAAGATCGAGTCTACGCTTCCTCCAAGGGGTACAGATGGGCGCCGATGTCCTTGTTCATCTTGAACATGTCAACTCTGGCTTGCTTGAACACAGCCTGCATTTTCGCATCGCAAAGAATTTGGCGCTTGTCGGACGGGTCCTGGAGGTCATTGGCTTTGATGTGCTCCCAGAGACGCTTGACGACTTGTGGACGCGAAAGCTACGGATTGGTCAGTGAGCGCTGGCCTACCAACTGTTACAACTGTTACACAGACTAGATACTTACTTGAGTCTCTCCACAGAGCTCCGACAGTGTTGAGCTCAGGTTGAAGGGCTTTTGAAAGCCACCACCAGCTTTGCGCTTCTTGACGCCAGAGTCTGCACTTCCATCGACCTCACTGTCATCATCATCCCGAACCTTCTTGGCGCTCTTTTTCGAGGTGCCTTGCGCTTCTTTGTTGCCCGATCTCCACCTCCGCGGGTGGTGCGACCACGGGCCAGGCTATTTTCCTGGGCTTGAAGTTGTGCAGCTAGTCGCGCATCCGCATCCTCGGACGGTGATGAGCGCTTGGCCTTTTTCTTCGCCGGCTCGGGGAGGCAGACGGGTCCGGGTCAGTCTCGTCGTAGTCGGAGACCCCATTGGAGCGTTTGTGCGTGCTTTTGTCTGGGACGGATGATGTAGTCGTCTCACCAGGGCTTGCGCCAGAGACCGCGTCGAAGCGTGCCTCGATTAGTCGTTTGATGGCATCCTATGTATGGCCCCATCAGTACACCCACGAACAGTAATGATGGAACTTGAACATGATCTAAAAGGCAGAAGCAAAAAGAGAAGGGTGACGGCAACACATGCTTCCACGCATCGGCTATCTATCTTTCTGGGCCATACTTTTGTACACTCAAATCCTTGCCGCCGAGACGGGTTTCCAATCCTTGTCGAACCTTTTTGCGGGAGATGGTTTCGAGATCGGCGGCTGCCAGTATATTGTCAATAATCTCGGTATAGCGCTGTCGCTCTTCGGAAGCCACTTTTTGTTGTTCGAGATTAGCCACTGCCCATCGCCACGCGGTACGGAATGGTTTATACGTACAAGGGGCAGACATGGTGCCAACGAGTACAGGCTCCAGAATATGACTGAGGGAGAGAATTTGGGCTTGAACAATACAGAAATGCTCGCGGGGTATATGATGGACAGACAAGAACAAAACGCAAACAAGCAAGCACCAACGTCCTAGAGCATATCTTGTGGTTTCTAGAAGCGCCTTGGTCCACTTGGTTAGCTTCGCCAAACGGCCGCGACCGCGACGTAGACACAAGCCGGGATAACGTAGAGAGCGACCAAGGTAGAGGAAGCGAATCGCAAGAACTGCTTGCAAGGTTTCCAATTCACGAGAGTCACCGGTCGACAAAAGAAAGAGATTCCTCGATGAAAACAAATCCTCGGTAGTGGCGACGCCAAGAGCGTTGGTTGGGTATCGTGATGCGCAGCCAGTCGAGCTTGCAGTATGGTAGTGCAAAATACGGGAATGTCAACGACAGACTACAGATGGGATGAAAACCGATGAGCTCCTCGGGACGATGCCAGGATGGGATGAAGCGGTGCGTCCCGTGGATGGGCAAGCGATGTTGGCTGCGGAGCGTGCGTCGTGGCTCGTCGTGTGAGTGGAAGCGGCTTGTCGGCGAGGGCGGACCCGGCGGAGGTCGCGCGGTCTGGTCTGCCGAGCAAGGATGAAAAAGCCAATGTGATGCAGTCATATGTATGTGGCTGGAGAGGTGCGTGAGGTGCGTGAGGTGCGTGAGGTGCGTGAGGTGCGTGAGGTGCGTGAGGCTGGCTGGTGGCTGCACCGAGCTGGCGGCAAGACCGAGATTGGCGCCACATCTTGAATCGTTCGTTTCAGCCAATGGACGACTCGAATTGAGAGCTTCACTCTACAGCCTTGTCACGTGCTGTTGGAGTATCACGTCAAGTACGCGCGAAAGATTCTGCCAAAGAAAGTTCGCGCCATGATTGTGACCGGTCCCTTGCCACGGCCCAAGCTACTTTGGGAAACGAACCGGAGCTAGATTTGCCGCTTGAGATCCCTGTCGCATTGGGCTATCCTCGATCAAGCATCGAGGAACGACATCGGAATTACATCATGCCCCTCTGGGTATTTCACATTTCGACGACGATGCGTCTGACAATGCCGCCAACACTCTCTATTCGTATGAATATTCATGATTGTTCATCATGCATCTGATGGAATTTGAGCCGAGATAAGCCTTTTATTGTACAAATACGTCTAGAAAGAGGACAAGACAGCTTCAGTTTGAGTCTCTGGGAGTCGGGTCAAGGTCTGGAGCTCAGCTCGGAAAAAGTCTGAAACCAAAGAAAGACAATCAGTCCCCGAGGCTCGTTGAAAACGATTCGAACAATCGTATCGTACCTTGTTTGGATCTAAGCTCTCATCCGGGACTACTTCCACCGTCTCATCGTGAGTGTGATTGCCTAGCGAGTACAGTTCATCATGGATTTGTACAGACCACTGCCATGGTTGTTAGCCGCTAAGCGGATCAAATCCCGACGGGAAGCAACACACGAATGCCACGCAGAGATGGCCCTCCGAAGTACCATGCAGGAGAAATATGTCCTCCTCAACCGATTCACCCAGTGCGCGGAGTGCAGCAGCAGGATCTGCTGGTGGTTTCGATACTCCCGTGACAAGGTTTTCACACCGAGAGCCGTCGGTAGATGGTTTGAAAATGGTCGGGTATCGCACGGGTTTCTTGTCGTCACGCAAGAGATAGGCGTACAGTTCGGAAACAGATCCACGGCCACGCGATAAGCAGCCATGGACAGCAGAGCCCTTCTGACCGATTCAATTGCGACGGTGCGTGATCCTGTCCAAGTAGTCTCTGTCAATGGTAACGAGGTCTGAGGGAGTATCCTGGCGAAGGCCTTTGGCGCATTAGCAAGCGAGATGCCCACTATTGCCACTCTTCTTCTTCTTCTTCTTCTTCTTCTTCTTCCCCCGGTGTTGAGTGGGGCAACATTTGTCACTTACCCATTGTTATATGATATACAGGCTTGATGGGTAGATATTTTGTAGTCTCCTTGGTCCTCCAGTCAAGGTTGTGTAGACTCTGTAGAGGCTCAATGGCCGGATTCGCGGCATCTGCCTCGGATGAAACCTTGTCAAGCGTCCTTGAGTGTCATACGGCCACATTGTGGCCTTGCGCCCCCTCGAACCCTGTTGCCGGTGAGCAATGGTAGGTCGACAACGATATCGGACCGCACATTACGTACAAATGCGAACGCAACTGTTATCAAAGCGAAGCAAATGCCGAACAACACGATGGAACCTACTCCAGAAATTACACGCGTTTATGGCACCGTCATGGCCGTCGCGGGCGGCGCAGAGGTATGAGCTAAACGCCGCGATGCGGACGCGCGTCAGCAGTAAAATGACGACACTCACCAGCCCTCATCAGCCCTCATCAGCCCTCATCAGCCCTCATCACCCCTCACCACCACAAATACGAAGGCCTGTCACTGGGAAGCTTCAAGATGATGAGATGAACCGAGCGAACCGGGCCACCTGAGCCACCCGAGCCACCCGAGCCACCTGAGCCCGAGACTACCGCGAACGACAAGAGAAGACGATTTGACTGTGGCTCAGCGTATCTCGTAGATGAATGAATCCATCCATCCATCCATCCATCCATCCATCAGAAAGATACAATCCATATCATATTGGTGTATAAATACCTGTTTCTTCCGCCCTACTAATTACCCACGTTCTCATCAGTATCTGGACTTGAAAATAAATCACTTACAACTGAAAAACAATCCCACCTCACTTCCACTTACAAAGGGGTATCATCTCATTTATGAAATTCGCCAATATGAAGACGACAAAACCCTCATCGCTACCCTGCTCGCCGCCTCCTCCGCCATGGCAGCTCCCGCCCGCTCAGTCCAAGGAGCCGACATCTTGAAGACCCAGGCCGACGTGCAATCTCAGTCCGGCCCTGCTCCAGTTCCCAAATGGACCATCGAGGGCCTGCATCGCGACTGTCCCTCCGACAGCTCCTGCACCTGGACGTTCCGCATCAACACACACGCCGGCAGCGCGACGGACGTCAGCTTTGACGTCAACGGCCCTCGTGCTGCCAACGGGGCCCCGCAGAATTTGGCGACTTCACCGTTACTTCCGGCTGGAGTGGGCAGTACGGCGACGACAAGGGATTCACGACCTTCTCGACCGTTGACAACAAGAAGAATCTCATTGCCTTCCCCTCGTACTCGGATGCCGAGGTCAGTAATGGTGCAGTCGTCGCTGACCGGGACTATGCCGTTTACTACAACACTGGCTCTTAACGGAAGAAGGCCTTGCTTGGCATCGGCAGCGGCAGCCTTCAACGGATCTAAATTTGGAAAAAGCCACGGTCTAGGATGTAGTATGTATGCATGCATGCATGGAAAGGGGGATCTGGAGTTTACCTGAAAAGTGTGATTGATTGGTGGAATTTACTCGTTTGCCATTCCATTGGAAAAGAGACTTGTCCTCCCCAGACATTGGGAATAGTATGTATGTACATAGTACGGACTAGCTGTGACAAAAATAGGTGGAATTGTAACACGCCGTATTTCCCAACTCCTGAAAGAATAGCTGCGGGCCATGTTTTGATTGTTACTGGCGCAAGTGTGAGACAGACGTGCGGGAGGCATAAAATTCCGATGGTCGCACAGGACTGAGAAGAATGAAGAAGAAAAGGAGAAGACAAATTCCACTGGCACGCAACTCGCAACACGCAACACGCAACACGCAACACGCAACACGCAATCAAAGAAGGGTTCCCCTGGGCCGGCAATCCACAATTGCAGCTGCAAACTCAGACAATCAGGCGCCATCGGACAAGCAGACGCTCTGGTTGGACGAGGCCAGCGGAGACCCACCCACGCCTTCGTCGCCAAGGGTCAACAATAATTAATAGCTCTGCGTTTATCCCATCCTGCATCCTGGCCGCCTGCTGGCCTGGCCATCCAACCATCATCCCATGATGGCCCGCTCCATCCCGCTCGCCACCCACCCACCAGTCAAGTCGCTTTGCCTTTTTTTTTGCCACGCCGCTCCTCAAGAACCAGCAGGGGAGATGCTTTTCTGGATTCACGACGCCACTGCCGCTCTTAGATCCCAAAGTTACTTTTTACCCGCAGAAAGGCTTCTTCGCTCCCTTATTTTATTTTATTTTATTTTTTTGTTTCCCTCCAATTTCTGCCCTTCTGCCCTTGGTGAAACTGCCTCTCCGCCAAGCGCATCTCATCTACACGTGGGATTCAGACGAGACACAGTCCAACGCTTCCAAATTGCCAATTATCTACACGATAATGCCGACGGTGTCGGCAATCTGAAACACGTCCAGCTTTCCAATGGTCAACACAATTCAAATTCACTTTCACTCGTTACTTACTCCATACACTCCGTCGGCTGAGCCTCTCGTATAGGCTAAATCGGATACGATAATAATACTCTTCTCAACGTCAGCATCTCCTCCCTCAACCAAGTCTTTGAATTGGTTCAGCCCACGATGGGAGTTGCCGTTCGACCTTTACCGTGTCCGTTCGCAGGCGAACGCCCGCAGTCGTTCTCATCTGCACCGTTTTCCTTGTCCTACTTGGCTTGGGAGCATTCGAACGATCAGAGTCTCGACTGCAGTATGCCCTTCCGCTCGGGCTAGAAGCTGCTCTTCCAGAACGCCTGCGCGTTGCGAAACCCTGTCGTTCCGACCTCGATTATCTGCGGCGAGCTGAATACAATCTGACAAGACAAATCATTTACCAGAAACGGTGCTTTCGCGGCGTGAGAAACGCTGCTACTTCAAGAGAAGTCATCGGCCACAAGCCGGAACCGTTGATTGAAGATGGCGCTAGCAGGATACTGGATTTGAGAAGCGCTTGCAATGGTTCGCTGCCGGTAGATGCCCCGTGTGATCCAATTACCGTACAGGTACCCCTTCCATTTCCTCAGCGAGACTACGCAGAGTTCATATTCGGAGTTGCCTCTTCTGCGGAAAGGCTCGAGACGTCGATTCCACAATTCAAGCATTGGTTGCGAGGCACGAAAGCTCGGCTGCTCGCCATTGTCACGGACCATGACTTTTCGACGCGGCAAATGAAGAAGCTAGAATCGCATTTCAACCAATCTGGAATCCATTTCATCGGCGTCCGACCCCAGAATATGTCCGTCGGCGTCAACGAGCAACATTTTGTTGCTGTTCGCGACCTTGTGCAGCATGCCGAACCCAGCACGAAATGGGGCGTCATCATCGACGACGATACTTTTTCCTTCCCTCTACCCAGTGGCTGAAGTGCTGGACAAGCAGAATGCCTCCGTTCCGGCCTACGTCGGTGGCCTGTCCGAGAACAAAGATGCAGTGAGCTTCCACGGACACATGGCGTATGGTGGCGGAGGGGTTTTCTCTCCATGCCGTTGATGAAACTCCTGGAACCACATGTCGAGAGCTGCCTGGATGAGAGCAAAATTCGCGAGGGTGACGGCTTGATCAAATACTGCGTGGAGGAGAAGACGGGCACGAATTTCACCGAGGTCAAGGGCCTACATCAGTTGGATTTTGGCGGTGACATGGGCGGCTTCTACGAGTCAGGCAAATGGCACCTCAGCCTGCACCATTGGAAAACGTGGCATCACGCGCCAGTCGACAAAATTGCCAAGGTTGCCCATTTCTGTGGTGGATGTCTCTTCCAGCGGTGGCGATTCGGGCCCGATACCCTATTCGCCAACGGGTACAGCATTGCAACATATAAAAAGGGCACCGCGAACCTGCAGCTGGACCGCACGGAAAGCACATTTACCGAGTCTGGAAAAGGTGACGATTGGGAATGGAGTCTGGGCCCGATGCGGGATCGAACACCGGAAGGCGAGAAGAAGAGCTACCTCCTTATCGATGCCGAGTTGGTGGGCGACCACTTGCGACAAGTCTATGTTCACCGAGCACCGCAGCCTGAAGCTGGACGCGAAGTAAGCCTTGAAAATGCACCCAAAGATGAGGTGATTGAGCTTTGGTGGGACTGGAAGTGATGAGGAGGAGGAAATAGCGCAGCGAAGAGAGGGTGGTCAAGAGGCGCATCTACGGATGAATGTTGTAGTTAATATTTGGCGGAGCACACATGATACGGATTTGGACATTCCTTCGGCGTATAGCGTGGGCTGGGATTTCTCCCCACTTTTTTTTTGTCTTTTTGTTTTAGGAACTACTTGCATTTCCATAGTATGCATACGACATACCATTTGGCCGCCTTTGGACCGACTCTCTGACAGGAATGACATGGCCATGTTACAGTTGAGTAATGTGCATGAATTGAGAGTCGTAACCATCGGGTTGGGATTTTCTTCCCTCTCCTCTTCTTTTTTGGCAGCCGTCGTCTGATTGTCGCGTTTCACAATCGATGCCCGGAATAGGGCGAAACCCGGGTCTACGCCGAGGAGCTGGCTGACACACAACGGGGTGTTTCGGATGTGCGAGATCAGCCATGGTCTTTTGTTCTGGAAAAGATGGCGTGGAATGGAGCTCAGAGAGTCATTGCACGCAACTTTTCTCCCATCGTACTTGGTGGCCAAGAACACAAGAAGTCAAGGCGATGAGAAACAATGGCCGGATCACGCCCGAGGACGACGACGACCATGCGAGATAGGCGAATTTACGATGAAACAGAAACAGGCAAGAATGAGAGAACAAATACACTCGGTTCTCCCAAAGCGGACTGGCTGTTCGCAGACGCGAATGCCAAAGTCGTGAGAGTAAAGATATAGTCCCGCCGATCGCAACGTACCTTCAGCTCGTTATTTCCCGCCACAAGCCCTCAACATCAGATTGCCCATCCATTCGCCAAACACGGTCGCTACCACCGGAGCTTGAGAATCGAATCGGAATCGCCTTGTACGGGCCAAGCTTCCCGCACCAATCACGCGCAGCCTGAACTACGGCGAGCCTTATTCAGTCCGAAGTTTCATCTTGCACGACCTCGACGTCGCTTGCCTCTTTGGGCCCAAACCCAACTCCCGCATTGCTTGAACTGTACGGAGTAGGGAACCAAACATGGCTGAGGAGCGCTACGTTACAGATCAGATGGAGCATGGCTGCCGAGTTGCTGGGTGCGCGAGTGATGGAGGCTGAAACCGAGATGCGATGGCAGATTCGTTCTGAAAAAGAAAGAAGCTTGTCATATTCATGAACATATATATATATATATATATATATATGCTCGAGATGCCCTGCCGAGCTGTCTGTCCTGTCTGGAATTTCAGCATCCCGTTCCCAACCCAGGCTTCTTTGCACACCCCTTCTTTTCATTCCCTAGCGTGCTGGCCTCGCAGAAATCTTCTGTCTGTACTACATAATAAGCCTCAAACTCTTTCTTACTTACTCTTACTACGAACGAAAACTCATACGAACCATCAGAATGAAGGTCTCAACTACTTTCGTCCTCACCCTCCTCACTGGTGCGCTGGCCGCGCCACGGGCAGTAGACGTTGATTCAGAGGAGCGCGGCGTCGTCGCGGCCAGAGACTTCCAGGACGCGCTGGCAGAGGCTCTCGACGCGGGAGAAGTCAAGACGGACGTGCTTCTGACCGAGCGGGACGCCGTCTCCGTGGAAGCCGTCGATGCAGAGGACGACGCGGCGCTGGAGGCCCGAGGGGCTAAGAAGGCGAAGGCGCAGGCAAAGGGCAAGGGCAGGGGAGAGGCAAGGGCAAGGGCAAGAGGAGAAAGGGCAAGGGAAAGACCGGAACCAGAAAGGCTGCCGGCAAGGGCAAGGGCAAGGGCAGGGGAAGAGGAAAGGGCAAGGGCAAGGGCAAGGGGAAAAGGAACGGAAAGGGAAGGAAGAGCAACGCCAAGGCTGGCAAGACCAAGGATGCGGCTGCGCCTCGGGTGACGAGCTCTTTTGATGCCCCTGGTGTTGTTGATGCTTAGATGGGGCGTCTTGGGGGTCTCAACTTGGGGCACATGCTGGAGTGGATGGAGCTCTAGGCTACAAGTCAATTGTGACAAAATACAATTCAAGTAAAATCGGAAACCCTCCATATGATGATACTGATGTTTTGTGTTGACGGTGAAGAGCACGCATCCATTGTCCACAGCGGGATGACGATAACTCCCCGTCTTGCCGCATGTGACTCGCTCATTCTGCACCTAGCAGACGTGAGCTTCTTGCTCAGCACCTCATCATGCTGGGTTTTCTTTGTCCAGGGCCTGAGCAGCCCGGTTGAAAGTGTCGATGGGATGTGTCCCACTGAGCCATGAGATTGTCGACGGCCTCGTCCAGCGTCCCTGGGCTGTTCTCGTGGTACACAACTACCAGGTAGTCTTGCGGCGTTTCAGCGTCCTTTGAGTGGAAAAATCAGCATGGATGCACCTGAAGTTGGACAAGCAAGTTCTAGTCCTGGACATACCATCTCTGGTGGTGCGCGCGAATCGCGAAGTGGAGCGTGGCACGCCAACACGTTGGTTCTAACTGCCCTCACAGAAGTGAGGGTATATATAACATAATTGCTGACCATTTTCTGCCTTCGGGCATTTGGTTTATTTGAAACGATACAGGTACGTCTCCACTCTGCCCCAAAGGTCGCCCGTTCGAATCCGCTGCTGACCCGCCCTCTAGAGAAGATTAGCATGGCCCCTGCACTAAGGATGACACGCTCAATCAAAGAGAAGCTAAACATTTTTTGCCCTTCTTGCTAGTCTTTTCGAACGCTTCTATTTTTGGAGAGGCACGGGGCGTTTATCCTAGGCAAGCTGACTGTAGGGAAACACATGTAGTCATATTGGACAGGGAAGACTTAATCAATTGTCGGTGCTGCCTACAATGGCTGCCCGCCAATGCCCAGGCTCTTAAAAAAAAAAAAACGGGTTGGGGGTGTAGATGAAATGCCCGGCGCTTCGGTATCGGAGCCCAGGAGGCAGGAAAGGCGCCTCCGGAGCAGACGGCAGCTGGAGGAAGCAAAACGGTGCCATGTGGGAAAACGGAGACGGAGCGGGAAAACGGAGCGGGAAAAGCGGAATAGCCCGGTCTGCTCGGGTAAAGATCGGGCGAGTTCGGTCCCCAGTACGCCGCCATCATCAAGCTCGATATCCTCCACGTGCAGATCTGCACGCTAGATTTTTGCGACACTCCTGCCGATCCTATCTCCTGCTGACGTCTTCTCTCACAATCGGCCGTCTTCGACCGGCAGTAACTGAAGTCGTAAGATGTATGCTAAGAACACCCCGCTAACGAAACGCGCCACCTGGCGATCCCGATGAATAGACTACTGAGATAGATACTGAGACAGAAACGGGGTCGATGTAACTACGTCTGATTGGCTACATGATTTTTGCCGGGATCACAGCTGACAACGGCGCTACTGCATGTCGCTCAGTCAGCAGCGTGATTTCGGATTGCTCGGCTTGTGGGGAGCCTCTCGTGCCGACTTGACGTTGTACGACGTTCGCGACGTTGTGCGACGTTGTGCATGATCGACGGAATCACACCAATCCAATGCTTGGATGGGCGGGAATCCTGCTGCCTGTCCGTAAACCCATGGTTTCCCATGTATGGTCATCATCTCCCGGATTTCTCATTTATCTGCCCGATTTCCGCCCCCCTTCTCCCCGGATTCCCCTCATGGTAGTTTTTGTCTTTGTGTTCTCTGATTGCGACCCATTGTCAATCTGCGAGACATTCCGCGCTACACACGCCATGAAGAAGGAAGGGTCCAAGAATGAGCATCTCCCGAGACATCGCGCCGCGATGAAGACCTTCTCCCGTCCGGAGGAGACCCGCACTTAGCCGGCGGAAACGGCCGTCGCGAGTCCGTCGCGCTGAACATTGTCGAGAATCCCCTCAAGGTAGGATGGGTTCTCGTGACCACCTGAGGGCACCAGTTCAGCCTGTCATGGATCAGGGCAACTGTGACTGACGTGCTACAATGTGCAGCGCCGCTCAGAAGAGGAAGCCGTCCGTGATGCCCTCGGATTTGCCGAAGCCCACGGCATGCCCGAGCACGCAGAGCTCTTTGGCAAAGCAGCCCTCGTTGCTCGTGACCCGGAGAGGTTCGAGATGCTCTCGGCTCTCGACGACGATGAGCGCAGCGCACTGATGTACGAGAGAGACCACAAGTGGCATGGCCCAGTCATGCTGTGGTACTCGATCAGTCTTTGTGCCGTCGGTGCGGCCACCCAAGGATGGGATCAAACGGGAGCTAACGGCGCGAACTTGTCGTTTCCTGAGGAATTCGGTCTCACGGGTGAGGGCAGGAATGAGTGGATCGTCGGCTTGATCAACTCCATTATTTTCCTCACTGCCGGTCTCATGTATGCCCGCCCCTCCCCCTTTAACACGCGGATGGCGAAGGAAGAGGATCGCAACCCTTGACTCACTCCTCTTTTTTTCTCTCTCTCTCTCTCAGCGGCGCATTCATCGTCGATCCGCTCAACCACTACTTGGGTCGAAGGGTGAAATCTTCCTCACTGCAGCGTGTCTCACCGCAACTCCCATCGGCTCAGCCTGTGCCCAGTCGTGGCAAGGCCTCTTTGCCGCACGATTCGTCATGGGCATCGGCATCGGCGCCAAGAACGCCACGGTTCCGATCTACTCGGCCGAGATGGCTCCTGCCAGGACGCGAGGGGCCTTGGTCATGTTCTGGCAGCTGTGGGTTGTCGCTGGTATGAACCCCGATATACAGCGGCCCGTTGCCACTTTCGCGGTTGTTAGTTGTTAGTCGTTAGTTGTTGGTGCTGACCAAACAAACCAGGCATCTTCTTGGGTTTCGCCGCCAACGTGATTGTCAAGGACACCGGCAAAATAGCCTGGCGACTCCAGTTCGGCTCCGCCTTCATCCCCTCCTTCGTTCTCCTGGTCGGCATCTTCTTCTGTCCCGAGTCCCCCGCTGGCTCATGAAGCACGACAGGCATGCCGAGGGGTTCCAGTCCATGCTGCGTCTGAGGGCACACCCCATCATTGCGGCCCGAGACTTCTACTACTCCCACGTCATCTACGAGGTGGAGAAGAGGGAAACGGGCGAGTCGGGCTACCTCTCTCGCTTGTGGGATTGCTTCGCCGTGCCCCGAATCAGACGAGCAAACTATGGTGCCTCGACCGTCATGATTGCTCAGCAAATGTGCGGCATCAACAGTGAGTTTATTTCGCATCATTTTTTCCCCGCCACACAACCCCCTTCTTTTGCGTGAGCTGATGCTGATTCCGGGGAAATATCGACAGTCATTTCTTTCTACAGCTCATCCATCTTCGAGAGCGTCGGGTATAGCAAGACGGAGGCGTTGTACGCGTCACTGGGCTACGGGGCCGTTCAGGTCGTGTCGACTATTCCGACGCTGTTCCTCATTGATACCAAGGGTCGAAGAACGCTGACCATGATTGTACGTGCTTGTTCAAAAACGGGCAAATATTCTCTTGTCTTGAAGAAACGCTAATTTTCTCCCAAAAAAAAAAAAAAAAAAAAAAAAAAGACCTTCCCTCTGATGTGCATCTTCTTACTCGCCGCCGGACTTTCCCTCCTTCCAAACGGGGCCTACCATATCGCTCCGACAGATGAGAACCAGAATCCTGCTGGCGACTTCCGACCGCGCGGGGCAAGAATTGGGCCGGTGGTTCTGTGAGTTAGACGTGCTGATGGATGCTTTTCCCCAACAAACAATGTATAAACACAAGCAAGTCTCTGACCGCGATACGACGACCAGGTTCGTCTATCTGTTCACCATCTGCTACTCGTTGGGTGAAGGGCCCGTTGCCTTCCAATACTCGGCCGAGGTTTTCCCACGATCCAGCGTGAGCAAGGCATGGCCTGGGCCGTCTGCATCAACAACACATTTGGTAAGTGTGCTCGACTCGAACCTTGATCATGTCACCGCTTTCACTGAAGAAAAAAATACCAACAACCAACCCCTCGTTCATCGCAGCTGGTATTCTCGGCTTGACGTTCCCGCGCATGAAGACGGTCATGACCTCGACCGGTGCTTGTGAGTCGACGGCCCCCATCTACAGACGGATGTGTTGGGTCCCTGATGGAATCGCTAATCATCGTCGCAGTCGGTTTCTACGCCGGCCTCAACCTCATCGCCTGGTTCATGATCTTCTGCTTCGTCAGAGAGACGAAGCAGCTCACTCTGGAAGAGGTGGACCGTAAGCCACTTGTCAGTCCTTTGTTCTGCGAAGCGCATTATTCCTGACATGGCTCACAGAGGTGTTTTCGGTGCCGACCAAGACGTTTATCCACTACGAATTGACCGTGTGGCTTCCGTGGTTCATCAAGCGATACGTCTTCATGAGGAAGGTGCCTCGCCCTCCGCCACTCATGGAGAAGGCTGAGCGCAGCGATGCGGTCAAGGTGGCGTAGACGTTGCTGTCTGGCATTGCGAGTTTCAACTTGGCAATTGTCTTGGGTCTATCAAGAATACTGGGTTGCGTATGCATGTTGCAATCTTGGGAACTTTTTCAATTCATCATGGCATGTGACGAGCTGGAATTTTTTTGTCTTGTTTAAGTCTGAACATGAATTTGAGACATCGTAGCAAGGGTAGAGAAGATATGGTCGTTGTGCCCCCATCCCCTGCCAGCTGGGAGGAGATGAGATGGTAGACGTGGCGCGACTCTACCCAATACCGACATTGGCGCTATCAGACCAATCGGGTGGAGTTTCGTGCAATGTCCCGCAAAAACTCAAATACCGATTCCGCCCTCCTCTTCAACCTCCAACCCCCACCCCCACAAGTATCCCGAGCTGGACTTAGTCATCAACAAGACATAACATCCATCTCATCGACTATCACAAGACAGCCCTGTACCAAGACGATTCGTAGGACAGTTACACCGCTCGACATGATCACAACCCCTGTCACAAGGTGTCAGTAGGATCCAGGTCCGCGTAACCGCGAAGGTGCCTTTCTACCTAGGTAGAAAGACTGCTGAATAGTGGCAAGAAGGCATCCCATGCTAACGCGTGAGCACCTTGCATAATATTAACTCAAGGACCGATAATTGTCTGACAGCCATTGTCTCAAGAGCCTTGTCGATCGGCATGACCCCAATTGAACTTGACAATGGTGCCCATATCCAAAACGAACCCGCGAGCTCTCTGGCAGCAAAGGCCGCGGGGATTGTCTTCTCTGTGGCCTTGTCAACTGTTGGGCCTCCACTCGAGACGGACAACTCACATGATCAACGAACCCGTCGATGAGGAACTGCTACCAGGCGACCGGCTGACATCCTTCCACCCCACACGACTCGGTCAGGTACTGGATGGCAGATTCAAGACGATCGCAAAATTGGGGTATGGGGCCGGCTCTACCGTGTGGTTGGCAGAGAATATCGAGTTGTCAGTTCTCCCCTCACTGCTGCTGCTCGCACTTCCTGTCTCATCTAACCCATCTCTCTTCTCAGTTAGTTCCGCACACACGTCGATGCCTCGATTTGTGGCCGTCAAGATCGCGGCTTTGGACATAAATGCAACTTGGGAGACCAGGATCTCGAGAATCATAGCCAACGCCGAGCCGTCACACGACGGGCGAGACTTTATTCGAACACACATCGACGAGTTTCGACTGACAGGCGAAAATGGGACGCATTCATGTCTCGTCTTCATTCCTATGAGAGAAACTCTATTCCAGCTCCAGCATAGACTACGGAGGCAGAAGATTGCACCGCCTCTTCTCAAGTTCTTCATGTTCTGTCTCCTCGAAGCTGTCGACTATTTGCACACGAAATGTCATCTCATCCATACAGGTAAGCCGAGCTCATCACCCTCTGAATACCATGAAGCTAACTTACGGCCTGTCAGACATCAAGGACGACAACATCATGGTGACGATAGAAAACGACGCTGTTTTGAAAAAAATTGCAGTCTCATTATGTTATAAAAACCGTGGTTACTGATTGTGAGAGCATATAGCAAAAGATCTTCATCTGTTCATTCTACTCTGTCTCATATACCAAAGAAATACAATGCTTCTGTTTTCGGACCCCGTTTTCACCCAAGCGATTCTCGAGCAACTTGCCAACATGAAGCCGTCAGGGGTCGCCGACATGCTCTCTGATTGGTGACCCCCACACGCAAGTTGTTCTGGGGACACCACAGGCAACATGACGATTCTCCAAATGCCATCGTGTCCACTACCGAGGCATACGTGGCGAGTATTCGTCAAGACTTGGCGACTGCAATCGCCTACCGACGTCCCCATGGACCCCTGGTTTCCCCTCACATCTTTTCTTCTTCTTGTGATATTCCTCGTGCACCTCCCAAATTACCTCCAAGCACAACACCACCATAAAAGTCCGTCTCGGTGAAAACCAACCCATCCGACTATCCAACTAACTGCCCTCGAAGCAGATCAAAACGCCCCCTTCACACCTTGGACTTGGACCCCTCGTTCGTTATCGAAACGCCCCCTTCCCCGCGGTCCCCGTCTTGGGCTCATTCTCAACATCATGCTCGTACACGCCGCCCTCGGCCGACAGCGGAACCTGACGCTTCCCGTCACTCCGATAGACGCCCGGTTCTGCGGACAGCGGCGCGCGGCTCCCGGTCGAGTCCCGCGTGGGAACGCCGCCCTGGGCGCGGCATGAAGTGGAAGTGGTGTCGGTGTCGGACGGCATAATGGAGTTTTTCTGCGCGGAAGAAAAGCCAAGTGGATGGATGGATGGATGGATGGATGGGCTTAGTTTCTGAGAAGATTGTGTTGAGAGGGAATTTTTCGGCAAGCGCTACCTACCTACCCCCTCGTCTTATTTATAAAGTCTCGTCTTATTCATGAAGTGACCTGCCCCTTTTCCCCGCAGATGTCGCGCCATTGGCGTCAGCGGTGCCGTCATGTCGATGGCCTCAAAGAGGATATGAGATCATAGACGACTTGGCGCCGAAACGCTCAGCTCGGCTGTCGCATGCATGTTGGCTACGGGCCCCGCGCGGGGTTCGCCCCATCATGCTGCGTGCCGGGGAGCGGGGAGATGCTCCGGGGCAGGGCACGGTGCATACTGTAAGGTCTATTCTTGGCGTTTTCCGATTCAACAAATGCTCGAGAATTGCATTTGGTCCCTGGGCGTTGGCGATAGGGCACTCGCTGCGGTCACTACGTGGGCTTGTGTGCAATCAACATCCACTAATCAAAGGTACATCCAAAGGTACATCTATACAAGTGTAATCTATGGAGCTACAAGTACCTACTACTTGCTTGGTATCTAGCGAGTGACTTTGCGAGGCCTTGTCGTTTCCAAAGAGATGTGAGTATGCCGGCAGCTATAGGTTCCAACAACGACGTCGTCTTACTTTTCCATCTATTCCCATTTTACCTGTCCCCATCCTCGTGCGTTGAGCCTCCAGCTCTCGACCAGCTCCTTGACCGTCCCATCCTCGACCAAATCATTCAGCTCGTTGCCCCCGTCGTCAAACGCCCAACTTCTCAGGCTCCGACCTAGATCGACCCCGTTTCCGACCTCCTTCTTCAACCATGACATGACTCCCTTGCCCTCCTTGAGAGCTGATTCCGCGCAAGCCTGTAGACTCTTGGCCTGGACGGCCACGTCCTTCGGCAAGCTGCTGCTTCCCGAACGATCGCGTTCCTTCTCGCGCTCGTTGAATGTCAGGATCCATGCCGTGGCGAGCTTCGTCGCCATGGCTGTGTCGCGAAGCATGGTGACTTGGTGCAGGGAGCGGAACGTGGAAACCATCTTCTCGGTGGACTCGGCTGGGCTGGGCAGCCCATCAAGTTGGCCGGCCATGGAGGCTTTGATCGCATCGGCCATCTGGCCAAAGGCGTTGGGAAGCGGCGCGGACCGGTCAATGCTGACGCACAGGGAGATGTAGGCCGCGAGCAGATGCACCGAGTCGTAGTAGAACATTTCGCTCGGCGTGCAGTGTTCCGAGGCGTCACCGAGAAACTTGGACATGGAGTTGCTGAGCCGGCTCATCGTCTCCATGACAAAGGTACAGTCGATGCCCATGACCGCCGCGGTCGTCTTGTATACGGTCGGCGGCCTGTAGGCGAGAATGTTTTGGAAGGCCTCGCCGAGCAGTGACAGATGAACGCGTGTGCTCTGTCTCTCTCGCGGTCAGTCTCCCTGCGTCCCCAAGCTTTACGGGACACACACGACTTACGGAAAGCCCTGGTCCAAGACTCAGGCGCTCATGTAGTGCCATCGATGCACTTGACGCCCAGGACGGAAATGATCCGTAATCGACTGCGACTCTCAACTCGAGATCGTCGGGTACCTCGTCTGAGATATAGTCATCAGCGCTTGCTCGCGTATCTTCTCGGGCAGAACAACTTACAAAAGCGAGCATCATTCAAGAACTCGCCGCAAGGCTCGCCCAGCAACCTATCCGCCCTCACCTCTTCCACTAGACTCATGGCCCTGGTGCAGCCCGACCTCAGGTTGTCAGTGTATCTTGGCATGTCAATGATGCTACCGTAGCTACCCGCCTCGAATGCGTCGATCAGCTTTCTCGGCATTCTCAATTTCAAGCAATTCGCAAAATGGCCGCGCAACGTCTCAACCAGATCCCAGCCCCAGTTATCTGAAGGGTCAAGAACACTCGGTGCAACTGTCGACAGCCTATCGTAAAAGATGGGCGCAAGCGAGTCAACAATGGTGCGCTTCACGCCCAGCCCTTGCCAGATCTCGCGACATCGATGGGCTGATCCGAGGAGGACGTGTAATTGTACGAGGAGCAGGCAGATCTGGCTGTGTTTCGGGGTCATGAACGCCTGATGTTCTAGCATGAGGAGAGCCCGGACGAGATACTCTGACTTGGCTTCAGCGGCAACGTATCCTGGTCGGCCACGGAAAGCCAGTTGAACGTGGCAGAGCGCCACAACCAGGGCCAGCTCCGGCAGGATTTCAGTTTCAACCTCTGCATGGTCCCTGAACTCTTCTGTTGCCGATTTGTACGTCTTCAAAGCAGCCGAAGATGTCTTTGAAAGGCACAACTCGCATGATTCCGACTCAAACTCGGAGTGGCAGACGACGCATTTGGACGCCGGGAGGTCGGCGGCGACTTGAGTTCGTGAAATAGGGCAGGTCGATAGAAGGTATTGTAGTTTAAGGAAAGAAGATGGATCCTAGCAGAAGCCACCGGGTCTTTGGCAGCCCTTGCCAGTTCCGGCACGTAGGTGTAAGCAACGTGCTTCAGGCCACTGGCGTCCAACCTCTCCACAAACTCTTTGACGTCGTCGAAACACGCAATGCTTGTCTTTTGGCCGTCAATATAGAGGAGCAGCTCTTGTAAGCGCGAAGATGACGGCTTGTCGTTGACCACGTCCGCTTGGTCGTTAGTCTCGAGTGTGAAGGCCGCCGAGACTTTGGCCAGGAGTATGTTCCTCTTGTAGATTGGTTTCAGACTTTTCGACTTGGCCATTCTCATCAGCAAATCTTGGAGTTTTGCAGCCATTCCAATTCTACCCACTTGTCAGCTCGCTGGTTCACAGTCATCCAAAAAAAAAAAAAAAAAAAAGAAAAACACACATACCCTGCGTCGGTGCCCTTCAAATGGGCAGCAGCCTCAAGGAATTGTCGCCATATCGACCAGTCGCAAGCCAACAGCGTCAGTTCTCCATCCTCTCCCGTGTCAGAAAGACACTCGTGACACAGGTCGCACAGCGCTCCCCATTGTTGCGACTTCCTGTACTTGGACGCAGCCCGTCGGAAGAGCTCTTTTCTCCCCATTCGGAACTGCGCCACTGGCGAGAAGACGGGACTATCAACGAGCTTCCTGAAATCCTCAGGAGTTCCGTGAGTTTCTACAATGTCGTAAAGCAACAGCATTTCCTGCTCAGACTTGACGCCTCGCGCGGGCGTCCCTTCTTCCGCTTGCGATGCGTGTGCCTGCTCGGTAAGTTGCGCTGCCCGCTCTATTTGCTTTTGTGCGAGCATTGCATACAGTTTCTTCTTGTCAGGCGGCGCCTGGCTGCTTTTCTTGGTACAACGTCAGTCCAAGGCCGCGACCGCCATTCAATTTGGGCATGGAGACATACCGCCAGCATGTGAGTAATGACAATGTTCCAGAACATAAAGTCCCTATCCTGAGGGAAAGATCTATCGATGATCGCAGCAATCTATGCAGTCCATCAGTATGAAGAGGGGCTTTTCCTTTCCTATCCTTTCCTTCTCTTCTCTTCTCTTCTTCTTCTTTTTTTTTTTCTTTTCTTTCCCTTTTCCTAGAACTAGGGCCAGTATATACGCACTTGCTGAGCGGCATTCAAGTCCCAGTGCAACAGACACGACTGCAAACACCTTGTACCAGCGATCTTGTCCTTCGGCGCAGCCTTGACGGCTCTCACCCTCAGCTGGCCTATCGTCTCTGAAAAGGATTCTTCGGGCATCAATTCGACAGTGGACCATTCCAACAAATCAATGGCATCGACGTCCTTGACCACGGTGCCATCCTTGACAAACTTCTCCATGGCAGCAACAGCGATGAACTTGGAGCGGGGGTCATCCAACTGGCTTTCAGCGCAGAGCTTGACGATCTAGAACCTCCTGTCAGCGGGCCATGTGAAGCATTTCAGACTGACTGAATGACTGCATCCATCTCATAGACGTGCTCACCTCAAAGTACTGGTCGTTGAACGTCCGCGCCCGCTGCTGGGCAAGCCGCATCGCCGCAGCCCAGTTCCCATCTTGAAAAGCAGACTGGAGCTGGAGATCGGTCCCGTTTCTGAGACGGGGGCGTTGGCGGCTCATGACATGTGAGGGCGTTGGTTGATGCGGCCAAGGCGGGCGGGATTCACGTTGAATTCTGCGGTTGGCATCTGCACCTTTGGCGGGGCAGACAGACATTTGTGCATGGAGGGGCTGCTGTCTGGAACCTTGGACAGTGTTTCCGACACTGTACGCCAAGTCACAATTTGATACAGGCCGGATTGGAACAACTCGTCGTCACGTTTTGGCCATGTCTGGATGCGAACCAGCACTTCAAGTCGTTTTCTATTTGATAGGCAGTGGTGGGGATAAATAGTACACTTCCCCAACTGAACCTGAATTTCGACCGCGACCTCTTTCAAGCTTCCATCGCCATGCCACGACGGAAACAAAATCCCATTCCTTGGCAACGGGCATCACCATTATTATATGCCTCTTGTACACGAAAATCTTACACTATACCAGGCACGTCCCCGTACAAGCCGTGCGTCATGGTAATATCACAACAACTCTCCCTCGACGTCACGGGCCCCCGACCGCTCAGTCGTCGCATCCACGCACACACCCCAATTCCAATCCGAGTTCTTGTATTCCGCGTCGCTCGCGGTTCATCCAAAGAAGCCGCCCTTCTCCTTCTTTCGTCGCTCCGTCTGCAGAACACGAGTCAGACAAGATGCTTGCCCCGTACTGTATGTGAATCGTGGCAACTCACCCAAGCAGCCTTGCAATCCCTATACGCCCTGCTCCCCCATCCCATCAGCATCCACCGTGCATCACAAACGACCCCGTCACGACATGACCGGAGGGCTCACGTACTGGAAATACTCGCCGCACATGGCCTTGTCCCCTCGGTTGCGATACAGACATTTGTAGCTTCGCTGCGCTGCTTCCTGGCAAG
Source organism: Epichloe glyceriae (assembly GCA_023658535.1). Taxonomy (NCBI): domain Eukaryota; kingdom Fungi; phylum Ascomycota; class Sordariomycetes; order Hypocreales; family Clavicipitaceae; genus Epichloe; species Epichloe glyceriae. Next base: position 5,903,453 of record CP098291.1, on the reverse strand, counting down.
GATCGTAGAACTTGCTTTTGGATTTTCTGAACACAGTTAGCGGACGGTGCGGGCAAATGCGACCAGGCGAAAATCGACCCAAGTATGGCGCACGTTTCAAACTTTTCTTTGGCTTCGCTGTCCCACGAGTCTTTCCCGGATTCTTGTTGCGACGAGGACGACATGGCTGTGTTGGGTTGTATGGTGTTGTATTGTTGTTGTTGAGCATGAGGTTTCATGTCGTTGTAGTTCGCGGGAGAATCTCGGCAAATCGAGCTGAGGTTGGTTGGCATGCCGAAGGTGAAACCCAGTCAAGCAGCTCACCCGCTTTCACGAAACAGCGCGCATTCAGAAACAAAGCTTGCCGTCAACTGTTGTGTGCGTCCTTTGCTCTGTGAAGCAAACTCGGCCATTATCAAAATCTAGGATGCCATGGCTTCATGCCTGCTCTTGAATGCTCCCCAGAACTCTCCCCTCCCGCGCTCTGCCCTTCCATCCGCGCATTCTCGCAGCAATCCCTCTCGCGCCAATTGAATCTTCCGAACAGTCTCCCTGCTGCAGCACAGCCCGACATCCAAGTCCTTCAGGTCCTCGTCGCCCGTGAGGGCCAGCGCAGCCAGGCCCAGATACGAATGATACAGATCCGGGTGTCCGCCCGCGTGTTTGGAGAAGCCGCCGATGCGCTGCTGCGTAATGTCCAGCAGATACGCCCGTGACGGCGGTATGTTGACGGCGTGAAATGAGTCAACCATCTAAAAAGTGTCATGACCGATGAGCGTGCTTTCTTTGCTTTCCTTCCGGAGCCAACGCCAACCTTACCGAGAGCGTGCCAGCAGCCCACCAGCAATAGCACGTGTCGGCCTTCTTGTTCCATCGTCCGTTCCATCCCACGTGCGTGCAGCCGTTTTCCAAGGACGAATCGCCCAACCTGGTTTCAACAAAGTTCTCGTTGTCCTCGTCGTCGTCTTCTTCTTCTTCTTTGGCGAGATAATTGAATTGTCTGTGGACAAGGAACCGAACCAGAGCTGCCCGGTCCGGCACGCCCTTGTCGACAGCAGAGCTGCTGTGCGAGGACGTCGAGCACGGCGGGCGATCAAGCATGTATAGAGCACCAATGGCGCAGTACGCATAGCCGGCTAATGAATTCATTTGCGTCGGTCAATGCGTCAGTTTTACTGGATCCGGGTCCTCCCTCCCTCGGGCGTAGTTTACGTACCGTGAGACTCGTGGTCCGAAGCCTCTGCCACACCACCGTCGTACGTCTTGTGATGTCAGCATTGTCAGAACCTGTGTCTCGCCGCCTTCTGCCTGCCTGCCTGCCTACCTGTGTATGGCGAACATGATGGATGATGCCGTCCACATCAATGTCCTCCTCCTCCTCCCGGGCACTGTCCCCTCCTTCGCGTCTCCTCTCAGCATCCAGCGAATGCAACTCGCCAAGTAGCTATGCCTCATGTCTCTGCCTCCCACGGCTTCGCCATCCCACAGTACTTGGCCGAAACTTCCATCCTCCCTCTGCAGCTTTTTCATCCAGCGCAGCAGCTTCCTCCGCTCTACGCCAGCAAACGCTGCGGCGGCCTCGTCGTCCGTTTCTGCCGCCACGCCCAGGAGAAGCAACGCAAAAACGTGGCCGCCAAATTAGCCGAGGCCTTTGTCGAGTGCTGGCCCGCCAGCATGTGAGTCGGGCTGCCGCAGAAGCCGCCTTGTGGGTGCTGGAGGCTCAGAACCCACGAGCGGATAGATGAGCGGTCCTGGGGCGCAAGTGGTGCGGAGAGGAGATCCAAGGCCGAGACGATGAAGTAGGCAAACGTGAGGCGGGTAGAGTCGTTGGCCGTGTAGGGCGACGGAAGATACGACGTGAAGCATCGCTGCCAGTACTTGATGTGTTTGGCCCTGTCTATGGACGTGGCCATGGTTGGCGAGCGGGATGGGTTTTTCACGGCCTAGGTTTCATGCCCGAACAAGACAAGGAATTCGTCCATGATATAGTGAGCCGTTTTGGTGTCTGTGGTTTCGACGATCTGATTTCAAATTGTGTACATGCCACTAACAATGGCCGCTGCTCCACCCCCACCACAGCACCTCCAACCAACTGCCTTGGCCACATTTCAAGAAACCCCCTTGTCGCCTGCAAACACCCACCTTGTACCTTGTACCTTCATTCATCGTGACTTATCGTGGCAACTCGTGTGACAGCTTCGTCCATCCGGACTACCTCGCTCCCACCGACCGCGACATCGTTCGAACCAACGGTCCCATAGTCAGAAAGTACATGTCCGCCCAGCCCAGCCCTCTTCCATAAAAACACCACACACCACATCACGCCCCCTCCCGAGCAACCATGGCAATAATCACCTCCAAAACCCTCATCACATCCATATCCCTCTTCCACATAACCCTCGGCTTCATCTTCATCACCAACCCCGCCGAATACCCGACCAGATTCTCGTGCAGGTCCTCGGCCAGAGCATGGGCATAGTGAGTGAATTCCTGCTCCCATCCTCCCATCCTCCCATCCAAACCCAAACCCTCTTTTCTGACGGAACCCAGCCCCACGCCCGCGGCTTCGACGCCCAAAGCCACGCCCTCGCCTTCCTGGGCTTCGTCCTCGCCTTCTTCGGCTTCAGCGACCTGTTGAGCTTTTCCATGCCCGAGGAGTTGGGATCGCTTTACTACTGGGGGACACAGGGTATGTCTCCCTCTCTCCTGCGCATCCGAACAGATGGTCGTGGGAAGCCCCCGCGGTGCTAATACATTGCAGCGCCGGTAAGGGCCTTGTTCTCGATTCTCTTGACGTTTTACATTTACGCGTTTGGCCCGTCTTCGCCCATCTATGGCGGTGCCGGATACCGTACTAGAGGTGGGTACAACCCGTCTTACCAGGCTGCGGGATGGGGAGGCGATGGGTTGAAGAACCGCGTCTTCTTCACATTCGCCTTTATTGAGATGATTGCTTGGTTCTGGGTTTGGGTCACGTTGAGGGAAGAGAGATCGGGTGTTGTGGACAGAATGAGACGGAACGCGGGTCGAGAAAGCGCGAGGCATGACCGCGATGAGTAATGAAATGGCTGGCTATAAAGGGCTGCTTGTTCGCGTCAACGTTTGGGTTGGGTTGGATTGCATACATATCTAGGTGGGCTGTGTGGCGTGTTTTGGAAGATATACCCTTTATGCTGCTGCTGCTGCTGTTGTTGTTGTTGTTGTTGTCATGGGCTTATGGAACGATTTGGGAAACTCTGACGCAAGACCATCATCGCGATGCTTTGGAAGGGATGAACTGCTGGGGTACAAGGTCGGCCACATGATGCAACTGGTGTCTTTCCTCCAAGTCCTACTGAACAGTATCAACATCCTTGCGCGGGTATATTCCTCCCAATCCTGCAGTCCTCGTCCACCTGCCCCTGCCTGGTGTATTTCCGTGTTGAAAAAGAAAACGGTCTGCCTACAACGGTGGCACTCAGTGCCTCCCACAAAAGAGCATGTACATTCGCATATAGAAGAAAGATGGAGATGGGGTGGAAGAAATGCTACTACCTCGTAAATGTGCGTCAAATATCGGGTTCCTTAGTTCGATTTCGGCCCACGAACCCTGGACGCATGACGAAACCAAAGTCTAATTCTAGACCCCGGTGAATGTCAGGCGTCAGCCTTGCTTTCTTGACCAACAGCCGCAGCTGTTGCCGTCTCCAGTTCTGGTGCAGGCGCCCGAGGTGGTTCGGCTTCCAAAATCTGCTCCTCAATCCATTCACCTGGTCTGCCCACAACGGGTTGGAACGAGTCGACTTCTTCAACTTCTTCATCACCTTCTGCCTCAACTTCTTCGACCGTCACTTCTTCGTCTTCCTCTTGTATGCCAGGAATTTCGCCAGATCGTCGGCCGAGTGCCGATCCACTTCCGCTTCTTGAATGAGAGCCAGAGCTGGCATGCCGGCTGCTATGGTGGCCTGAGCTGCCAAGATTCAATGACGGACCCTTGAAGATATTCCTCTTCCGCTTGGCAAACAAGACCCCTGATGCAAAGGGATTGGGTGAGCCAGGAGGTCGCTTATTTTCGCTCGGCATGCCTTCATCGTACAAGCGCAGCGGCGCGGGAGCTGGCGACCCTCGAACAAGCCGAATGTTGGACGGGAACGAGGTTACCGTCGTCGGTGTAGCCGGCAACACCTTGACTGAATGATGCGGTGACTGCCCACGTCCGAGCGGCGTTTTGCACGTAGAAACAGACCCTGTCGAGCTGGTTGAAGATGCTTTCGAGTGCGAATGGCCATGGTGGTGCATTGATCGTATGGAAGAGACTGATGATGATGTTGATTTCCTACCGCGTAGACCAGCAGAAGATCTTCGCATAGTCGATCGAGGAGTCAGGGGTGCTGGAGATAGAGATTGTCTCTTGTAAGAGGATGATGTTGCAACCCTGGGTCGCAGAGGTTTCGAATTAGAGGGGGCGCGTAAAGAGGAGCCAGAGGGAGTTCTGCCTGGTATGCCACTTTGTCCGATAGCTGGCGCCTTGGCTCGACCATTGGATACCACTCCTTTTGGAAGAGGCACCGTGAGCTGGGCGCTATTGACCGAACTGGTCGTCGGGTATTTGCTCGTTTGTGGCCGGGGCTGACGTCCTTTCCATTTCCATTTTGAGAATCTTTATGATGCAAGTTGGGGTGCTCCGACTGGTCTGTCGCTGGTGGCCCTTTCTTCGCTTTGTAGTGTTCTCCAAAAACCAATGCGACAACGTCTTCCAATGAGCCAAGATGGCCTGACTAGGCTTCTTTCTCGCCTTGTGTTGTCCATTTTGCTGGGTATTCTGCGCTGCGCCATTATCGCTCCTGACTCCAATGGTGTCCGAGGTTGTTATCAAATGCAATGTCGATCCACGGGATCGAGCACTACGGATCACGCCCTCCTTGGGCGGTGGGATCGGTCGATGATGTCGGGAAGTCGAGACGGATCGGATGGAGTCTTTATCGATCGGGGTCGGGGGATGTCATCGTGAGACCTTCCCGACTCTGGGAGCAATGGCAAATCTGAAACCGTATAATCTCCATAGTAATTGGCGCTTCTCCGTTCTGAACGCCCGCGTCTCGAGCCATGTTCCCGAGCCTTATAAATTGGCTGGTCAGGCCACCGTCTTCATCCACATCCTGAAGTACAGGGGCCCTGCGGTCAAGTCGGCTAGAAGCAGCTGATAGTCTTCGAAGGCTCTTTTCGAGCTCCTTTTCCTTTTGCTTCCGCTCTCTCCTATGCATCTTTCGCTGCTCTCTCTCCAGAAGCAGTGTCCACCAGCCAGCCAGTGCATCGCACTTTTGGGCCAGGACACTCTCAATCACTGCGTCAATATCCACCCCAGCGCTTTTCATCCGATGAAGACAGTCCCTTTCCAAGGCCGAGACAAAGGGCGAATGCGCCTTTACATCAAGAATCGCTTGCTGGGCCGGGGCGTGTTCAACGAGGAAAGGATGAGCCAGGATGTCCGCGAAGGCAGGTCGTGGCAGGGGTCGTTTTGACAGCAGGGACTTGAGCAGTGACATTGCATCAGGAGTCAAGTGGTCAGGGTACTTGGGTTCTTCGGATAAGATCCTTGTTCGCGTTACATTGTCGTCGTCGTCGTCAAACGGTAGCTCTCCGCAGAGCAACGCGTACAAAATAATGCCTAAACTCCAAACGTCGACCTTTTCACCCGCGTACTTCTCCCCTTTCAACATCTCGGGGCGGCATAGCATATTGTCCCACAGAAAGTCTGCAAGTAGTTGGTTCGGCCTTCATACTCCCGCGTAAAACCAAAGTCGACGAGCTTGACATTCTCGTTTTTGTCGAGCAGTATATTTTCCAATTTCAAATCGCGGTGGACACATGACTGTAGATGGACGTATGAAACGGCACCAACCAGCTGGGCGAATATTTTCTGGACCTTGGCGACCGGAAGAGGGCCGCGTTCGAGCAAATGATTGTAGAGCTCGTCGCCTTTTCCGCGTTCCGTCAGTACATGACTCCAATCAATGAGAGTCACGCCATCATGGTGCAGCATCTTACCTGAACAGTACTCCAACACTAGCCAAACCAAACTCTCTGTAATGATGACTTCGTACAATCTCGCAATATGAGGATGGACAAACTGTCGGTGATGATGTATTTCGCGGGCTAAATTGGCGTCGTCTTTGTGTGCTGACTTGAGTACAACCTGTTGGAAAAGGAGGAAGTCAGTTCAGACTCAACAGCGCATGCGCTACCGTTGTTGTCGGCTTGTGGGGGGAAAACGTCGGACATGCTCATACTTTGGAGCCATTGGTGAGTTTGTGTGTTGCGAGATAGACTTTTCCAAACGAGCCTTTCCTATTAATCGACCAAGCGTGTAATTTCCCACAGATTTCAGGTCGCTGCTCGAAAACTCGCTGCAGAGTCGTGGGTTAGTGGGAGAGTCGAAGGGGGTGGAAGGGGCGGGCATGGAGTGCGAGCGTACTCCAACAACTGCTGATAGGAACTGGCGAGCTACAAGGCGACAGAAAGACCAAAGGTTAGCTTCTCGTCAGTTGCATTGATACTTCGATGGCCTCAACGGGTGTGTGTCCTGGGAACGACACGACTTCAAGCTCGCGAGGGTGAAAGATGAAACCTTTGCCTTGCGCCCATGCACGTCAGCCTTCCCCTTTGCTAACTGCATGCCTTCGGTGCGCGCTGACACTGCGCGAACAGAGCAGCAGTCGTCAATTCAATCGGGATCAATCCGTCATTTGCATCGGAGGAGGAATGCAGGAAAGAGACGACCGTGTCCGTAAAGTATGCGGTGGAGTGTGGCCTCCGTCGGTCTATATATGGTGCTTGATGCGGTGACGAAGTTGGGAGGACTCGAAGTCCAAGTGGAGTGGGGCGGTTCAAGGCGTGAAAGGGGTGGAGCCACTCGAACAGGGACGAAACAATGGATAGGTCAGGGATGGCTGGGATTATCATCACAATCAATCTCTATCATACAAGTCCCCTTATCAAACCAAAACTCCTCGCCCATGCAAGCCTCGCCTATAAGCGAGGCAATGATTAATAATGCGTGCCTTTTACCCAATTTTGTTTTGATCATACCAGACACCACTCTTTGAAAGCTTCAACTATGTAGTACAGGTAGGTACACAAATCCAAAAAAAAAAAAAAAATAGTACATAGTACAGGTCGAAAGCGTGTTAGGAACGCAGAGTAGATGCATGCATACTAAGAATTCAGCATCATCGAGCACAGTGAGCTCATCGTTTTCTCGTGTCTCTCCCCTTCTTCTTGCTCTTCTTCTTGTCCTTTGGCAGCTCCAGTTTGGTGTGCTTCAGTTCTTCGGTCATGACGTCAAGCATGTATTGGTCGATGTTGCCCATGCGTTCTCCCCACGCGTTGCATTCAAATTCACCATCGTCGACGGGTGGCGTTTCCTCCATGTCCAGATCTCCATCCAGCACGGACTTTCCAGCTGGCGTTCCTTGTCTCGTCGTCGGGGTTCCAGAGGCTGGGCCACCAGCTTTCTCCGTAAAGTCGGCGTCGTCGGCTTGAATCTCTCTTTCAGCTATACGTGCGGCAGCAACGTCTTCCCTATCCTCAGCTTGCTCGAGTGCTCGACCAACTGTTCGCTGGTCCCTGCTTGTGTCTGGTCCACCAAGAACTCTGTCCAGGGCAGCATCAGCGGCGGCAACGCCCTCTCTGGTGAAATCTACCTTGTCCTCCAACGCGTCTCTGGCCGAGACTCTGTTGAAGTAGTCTGTTGTGAACTCTCCTTCTTGTATCACGACGTCATCCAGCATCTGCTTTTGCGATGCTTTGCGTAAGATGTTGGCTTCAATTGTGTGTTCGCTGACTAGGCGATATATGTGAACGTCGCGGGTCTGGCCGATGCGGTGGCATCGATCCTGACACTGCTTGTCCATGGCTGGATTCCAATCTTGGTCATAGAATATCACTGTGTCCGCCCCTGTCAAATTGATACCTAGGCCACCAGAGCGCGTCGATAGTATGAAACACAGGATTCTCGGATCGTTGTTGAATCTGTCAGTCAATATCTGCCGCTGTTCCACTTTGGTTGCACCGTCCAGCCGTAGGTACTTGTGTCCGTGAATGTTCAGGAACTGCTCTAGAATGTCCAGAACTTTGGTCATTTGGGTAAAGATGAGAGCACGATGACCGCCGGACTGCAATTTGCGGAGCAGCTTGTCCAAAACTTGAAGTTTACCACAGTCGTATTGGAGAAGTCGTCTGTCAGGAAATTGGATGCTATGTGTCATACGAGCCTCATGCCAGGGGTCTGCGGGAGACTGTTTCGGAAGGAATGGAGCCCATCGCACTGGTGCGGAGAGCTTGAGGTCTTCGTCTGTGAATGCTTGTACTGCCCTGCGACCAAGAAGGACTTCCTCTAAATCCCGTGTTACCACACGAGGTGTGACGCAAGTAAATTTGGAAATCGTGGACTTCAGGTTCTCGGCTCGCTCAACGAGTGTTGGGATAAGTGCGCGAATGGATGCCAAGTCACCCTCCAACCAAGACATGAGCTTCTGCGGAAGGCGCGGCTTCGGCCGGCAAGGACGCTTGTATGCATCAATAGAAACCAGATCGATGACGTTTTTGCCGTAGATGGGACGCTGCTGTCGGCGCAGAGCATTGAGGTAGACGCAATGTTGCAGTTCCTCAAAACGACCCCAGCGTGAGGCACTCTCTAGATAGGAGATGCTGGACTCTACTGACGACGGATCGAGGATTGTATATGCTGCTTGAGCCCTGTTTTTTTGTGCTTCTCGCAGGTCCATTAGTGGCCGGTGCGAACTCAGTTGCGCCACACGCTCAGCAACAACACTCGACAATGGCTCATGCTGTGTGGGAATGAGATTGAGGAACCCCAAGTTGACGGTGCTCATTGGCGCATCTCCTAGAAGAGATCGTAGCCTCTGCTCCGTGAACTTGTACTCGGTGGCGATAGATCTCGACATGCAGAAAGATGTCATGATGGGACGATCGATGAATAAGTCTGGGTGATTGCAAACTTTGCGAAGTTGCATCAGGCAGTTGATAATGGACAAGTAATTCCCGGATGACAGAGTATCCTTGGTTTCAGATCTTGAAAGAAAACCATCGTACAGCTCACGTTGCCGTTTTGAGAGACGACAAAACTCGACATGCTCATACTTGGCTGGCATCTGCTTCTCCACGTCGGCTTTGAGCCGCCGAAGCAAATATGGCCGTAGAACTTTGTGAAGCTTGGATATGATGGCCCTTGCTTCTTCGTCCATCTGATCCCTGCCACTTTCCAAAATTTGAGATTCGGGTCTGTGGAACCAGTCCTGGAATTCCTGCAGGTCCGCGAAACCACCTACACCATTTTCAGCAGGCATCAAGAAGAAGAGCAGTGACCAAAGCTCCGTGAGATTGTTTTGCAATGGTGTGCCGGTAAGGAGGAGACGAGCCCTAGTGTTGAATCCGAGAAGCGTTTGCCACCTTTGCGACTTGAAATTCTTGATATTGTGAGCTTCATCGAGCACCATGAAATGCCAACGTCGGCGCTTGAACACTTGCTGATCCTGGAGCACCAGCTGGTAAGATGTAATGCAAACGTTCCAAATATCATCGTTATTCCAGCCCTGACGCTTCCTTTTTCGCTCTTCTTGTGAACCGTAGTAGGCCAAGATTTTGAAACCCGGACACCACTTCTTGAATTCCATCTCCCAGTTCAGCATGACACTTGTCGGGACGACGACTAAGTGAGGACCCCAAACATGATGATGGCAGGCCAAGTGAGCCAAAAGTGCAATTGTTTGAATGGTTTTACCTAGACCCATTTCGTCGGCTAAAATGCCATTGGTATTGTTCGCGTAAAGGCCGGCTAGCCAATCTAAGCCATCATGTTGATACTCACGTAGATTGCCGCGAAGAAGGAACGGAATTTCCGTCTTGTGAGGTGACGAAGATGAATGTGGAGTATCAGCTCCGCTAGTTGAGTGCTTCGTGCTGACGAGTTCGGATGAGGCCTGCATCTCGACATCTGAAAGATTGTCTTCCGACCTTGGAGGTGAGTGGCTTCGTCGAGGGCTTGTTGCACTCGTAGCTGAGGCTGTTTCCGGGTTGGAAGAATGTGGCTCTTTCTCAGCATTTTCCTCGCCATATGGTGAGCAAGATGTGCGATCGCCATGCAACTTGGTAATTGACAGATCACCATTCAGCAAACCACTGCTTTTATTCTCACCATCCTTTTCCACGAGTATCTCACCCCCATCTGGCTTTTCTTTGTTGACACCGTTTAGCGCTACGGAGTCCTCGATGGATGTGTCGGCAGCAAGGTTTTCTCTCCTCGTGGCCGTCGGTTAAGGGTTGCTGTGTTGTCGTGATGTATTTTTCGTCCTTGTTCTGGAGAGTAGCATTCGCTTCATGATCAATGCCAGCATCTGCAGCCGCTGCATGAGTATCGTCAGTAGCGTCTTCCATTACAGTGTCTGCAATCCTGTGTTCTGTGATGCTCGTGTCGGGTTCGTCAATAGCCTCCCGCTTTATTTGCTTGAGCTCTGATTTGTCAAAGAACAAATCAAGAAGACCACCAGTTTCATTGTCGTCTGATTCATCATCAGCCTCATCGTCACCAAGTCCGTCGCCGTCCTCATCGTCGCTGTTCATGTCGCTTGAGGACAGATCATCATCCATGTCAACTGATTCGTCGCTTGTTTCTCCACCACCAGCAGCAGCGTCAACCCCTATGTCACTTGCGTCAACATTGATATTTGTCCGTGGGTCGAGCCCTGAGTTGAGGTCCGGAAGATGAGCGTATTTGACCCTCAACTCCTCTTGTGTCAGACCTTCGTCTGCAGTACCTTTGCATCGCCCTCGCCACCATCGTCCTCGTCGTCTTCGTCCGAGCTTGACATGTTATCGCTATCGAGCTCATCACCACCATCACTGTCAGCATCACTGGCGTCAGATGCCAGATTTGTTCCATCAATTTCATCTTCGGTGGCTGCGCTGACGCTCAGATCATCAGACCCATCATCATCGTCATCGTCATCATCATCATCATCATCAATACCATCACCGTCTTCGTCTGACGGTTGTTCTGAGTCGAGCCCGCTCCTTCGAGCCTGCAGCTTCTGTTCAGACAAGTTGACCGCCTCATTGAGAGCTGCCTTGACTCGCTTCTGTTCTTCTGCCTCCCACTGCTCTAGACGTCGGCGATTGACTTGGGCTCGAACATTCTCCCAAAGGCCGAACACGGCGCGGGTAACAAGTCGATAACGTATTATCCATTTCTCTCTGGTTTCTGCTTCCAATTGCTCTGCAGATTTAGGCTGCCTGCGCATCCATTCGTCCCGACACGCCTCGGCGAGCTTCTTTGCTGCAGCACGATGCCGTTGTTGCTCTGCCAGTAGAAGTTTACGAAAGTTGGCCATGGCCTTGACCATGTGATCTTGCCGAGCCCATTGTCTGGGTACTTCCTCCTCGCCCTCAGGAGCAAAGAGGGAACACCGTCCAATGGAGAGAATACCTCCGTGTTCAACCTCTTGTTCGATCCGCATTATCATGCGGGCTTCCCGGTGGGCGGTTTCATCAGTAAAGACAGGGCCATCCTCTGAGGCGAAGAGTCCACCATCCTCCACTGCAATGGTCCCAGCTCTGGTCCAGAAATCATCAAAATCGCTACCAATTTTGGCTCGCTTGCGGACTTGATGCGGATGAACCAAAGGAATGATGTCAAAGCAACCGATGCGTAACTTTGTCTGAGGCGACTGCACGCTGTCATCTTGTGATATGTACGTTGAATCGTAATCAAGTGTTTCGGTGTGTGCGTCTGGCGCTGCCTCCCAGCGGGATGAGCGTCGAGTTCTTGTAGATTGCCTGGTGGGCTGAGAGGATGGAGATGGCGTACGGCGGCGTAGAGTTCGTGGGGTGCTTCTCGGGCCAGAAGGTGTAGGATGAGGTTTTCTTGTGGCTGACTTCGCTGTGGGCGTTTCTTTCTTGACGGATCCCGGCTTGTTGCTCGGGATTTTGTTCGGCGTCGTGCTAGGCTTCTTCGCTTGTGATGATGAGCTCTTGGCTCCTAGGGCCCCTCGTGTCAATCGTTTCGTGCTTGGTGGCTGCAGTTCGAGTGGCAATGTGTTGATTCGACCCGACTTGCGGCGGCCATTTTCTTGAAATCTGGTAGGGCCATCGGCAACGATCTTTTTCCAAGGAGGGGATATAGGCTTAGGTTTTCGCGCCGAGGACGGTGTCGGAGGAGGAGTGCTGTCCTGCGTACGACGCCTCTTGGCAGGTCGCTCGTCTTGTGCTCCATGATCGAGGTTGTCACCATTTGTTTGCATCGGCACGTGGCCGTTTGTATGCAGCGGCGCGTCTGTAGCGGCTTGCGCATCCGCTTCCGATGCATCCAAAATGTCGTCTGCTATGGTCTGGGTGGATGCCACGTCATTTTGATGTGGAATTGCTGTCGCGATGGTTGTTTCGTGGTTCTGGGATTCCTCGATGGCCACATGATTGTTGGGAGACGCGGTCTCGGGCATCATGGCAACGTAGAGCCCGGAAACGCAAGTAGGCGTGAGCTCAGCGAGACCAGCATTTGAAGGGTAGAAATTATAGTCTACGGATGCGTAGCGTCTCAGCGGATATTAATACAGGTTTTGCACATGATCAGAGACCTGTGGCGCGAGCTGCGGCAGAATTCGTGAGCAAATGCCGGCTTCCTAGCAAAACCTTTGAGATGGGGAGAAAATGAAAACGCGGATGACATGGTTGCGCTCAACCTTCCCTTTCGCCAGTCACAAAGCACCTTGGCTTGGCTGTGCTGTCATAGCCACAGCTGATTTTCCTCCCCATTGTCTGCCACGAGTAGCTAAACACGCAGTAGCGGTCTTTTGATCATGCAGTAGAAGCTAATCCTAAAACGGAAGAGGTACTCTTCCACGCATTTTCTATGCAATAGTACCTCCCGCGTTTGCGCGCATACTTTAGCGCATATAACAAGGGAAATCGCGTTTTTAGCCTCTATTAATAATATAAAGCTTCTATTAAGGTCTATAATAAGCCTATCTAACGGGCTAGGATATTACGTGGTCTGCGGCATTGCAAGGCTTAAAAATTAGTGTAAAATTTACGATTTGTTATGTAATATATGTTTATCCTATACGTACAAAGTTAGTGTTAAGGCTTATGGGCCGGGTGCATAAACAGAGTGAAGGTATAATTAAGGTATTACTGCTATTAAGCTAAAAGGTAGGGGTATGTGCTTAAAGGTTTCAATCTCTAGCCTCCTACATTCCATGTGTGTAGCCCTCGCTAAATACCCCCTTTAGTATACATATAACTAGCTTACGGCTAGGTTAGTGTAACCTACTACTAGACCTTATTATATATAATGCTATTACCTCTATTACCTCTATTACCTCTATAACCCTAATATAGTTCCCTCTCTTTACATAATTATCCTTAATTATAATAAGCTACTCTATTATAGCGTCCTTACTATATAAACTTCCTTATATAGGTTTATTATAACTCTTTATAGCTTAATATACTATAAGAGAAACTATAATAATAATATTAATATAGGTTATTGTTAAAATAATGCTATTTTTAGCACTATTTTATAGGCCCACTAGTTGCCTAGTTGCGTTGTTGCGCGGCGTTGCTGCGCGCTACGTTGCGTAGTTGTGCAACGCATCTTGCGTTGCCACCTAAGCAAAGCTACGGCATGTATGACTAAGCCAACTAGGTTACCCTATAGGGAAGCCAAAATTGACTGTAACTAGGGAACTAGTAGTTATATAAAAGGCTGACGTATACTATTCAAATCCTTGAATTTTTCTGGATTTAATGGTATATTGTATATAAAGGGTTGCTTATTAAAGTGCTTAGTTGGGCCACATGGGCGTCTAGTTTGTATGGCCGTGAGTCGATTTTTACTTTTCCTATACAAATGAATTATGCGGAAAATAAAAAGTAGCTCACGAGACCCTATTGGCGACCTAGTTCTGCCGATATGGTCGGTAGGTCTATGAGGGGACTCAGTAGAATCCTCTTATTGCTCGCAGACCGTCCGTTAGCTAGAAATCAACTATATTCAACTATCTTGGCTCTCAAAGTGAATTATCTATTGTGGTTTAGTTATCTATAGGTCGCAGCGCCCTCTATTGCGCTAGCTATCTAGGAATTACTAGGGAGGTCTTCCTATCCCTCTAGTACATTCCCCTTCCCATTTTTAATAGGTTATGAGCCCGGAAGGCCTATAGATTAACTTTATTACACTGCATTATTCACTGCGATTGCTAGATTTTTGGCTATTAGTTGTGGTTTTACTACACTGTGGGCTCTTAAGATTACGAAGGAAAACCGCTAGAATTTGAAGCTTTTCATCGCCTAGCACCCCGCATCGCAACACTAGACCTTTGGTGTTGAAATTCACTCGCCGCACCTGCAATATAATTTATTGCAACCATCACCTGTGATTTTATTTACAACCGCGACCGTCATTGATATTATCTACGCTGTAGATACGCTGCACTTCCCTCAAAATCACTTCGGACTTTTAGTATATCCTATACTAAGCTTTTTGACCTATTATATTACGCTGCACTGCATTGCGCTGCGCTACGTTCTATAATATCTATTATTCCTATCTGTGGCTCTTGGTGTTGTGAAAATTTTCTCCCTGAGAATTTTCACCGGCCCGTTTTTGCCCGCGCATACCTTTGACCCACTTTTCTAGCCGGAGGGGCTCCTTTCAAACAGCCCCGCCACGCATTTTACGTGCGCAAGTAGATTGCATTACAACTAATTTTTAGCACACGTTATTTGCAACAGGAAGAAAGTCAGAGATTATACACAGGGGTTTTTGAAGATGGCGCCACCTAATTTCAAGGGAAAGGGACCTGGGGCAGGACCTTCCAATCCTAACCCTAACCCTAACCCTAGTAACCCTGGGGACCCAAGTCGGATGGATATAGAAGGTCAACCTATGGCTGCCCAAGCCAGCCCTTTGCAACTAGAAATGCAAAGGCAAATTGAGCAACAAGGCAAGACCTTAACTAAATTTATTCAGCATAGTGAGGATAATCGTATTAAAAACGAGGCTAGCATTAATGATCTTTTAAGTAAATTAACGCAAACCATGTCTGCTATACAAGGTCTTCAGACCTTTTCTAGGCCTAAGGAAGAAAATACTGAGGTACCTAGAGAAGATCTGGCTGCTAAATCTTCACCTGCGCCTGTACTATCCTCTACTAGTAACCTTCAAGCTGCTTTCAATGGAAGCGCTATAAAGGAACTAAATAAGAAAGTACACTCTATTCCTGAGGGAGCTAAGCTAAAAGGCCCTGAAAACTATGATCAGTGGAAGCAAGCCCTGAACATACAATTTAGAGCCCTAGGATTACCTGAATTCTTAGATAATCCAAGCATAGCTAGTCAGCTAGCTAACCCTGACCAGGCTATTCTTTTAATAATATTAAGAGATAGCTGTCAGTCAGGGCCACAAGCAGCTATCTGCTGGCAGACGTCCCCGAAGAAGCCTATAAAGTCCTTATTAGGCAGTATTCGCAGAGTGCTGAAATCCAGCGTGGTACGCTATACTCTAGCTACCATTCCCTAAATTTTTCAAATTATAAGGGATCTTTAGAGGCTTTTAATGCTGATTTTAATAATTTACTAGCTAGACTGCAGCTTTGCAGTGTAGTGATCGCACCAATTGATCAAGTAAATCATTATATTAATGCATTAAAGCAGACCTTTCCTAGTTAGGCTGAGAGACAAAGATTCACTATCAGAGCTTCTAGGGCACAAGGACTGCCTGTAAATACCTTGAATTTACAGTTCCTCATGGCGGACTTATTAGAAGAGCAAAGAGATAAATCTTCCCCTATAGCTAAGGCTCTTAGCTATAAGGCTTCTAATAATAAGGGAAATTCTAAGGACCAGGAAAAGAACACATCTAATCCTACCCCTAAGAAGGACCTAACGCTAAGAAAGAGCAGGATAAGAAGGATTCAAACCCTTCTAAGGCCTCTAGGAAGAAGCAGAAGAAGAAGAGTGGCACTAGGGCTAAAGAGAAAGGAAAGGAAGCCGCGTTTGCTTTAGGCTACAGCCTAGCAACAGGATACGTTGAAGAATTAGATTCTAACAAATCTAGCAGCGATAATAGTAGTGATTCTGAATCTGATTCGGATACCTCTAGTGTCACTACCACTAGTAACACTACTACCAAGCCCGCTTTTAATTACTCTAATAATGTAATTAAAAATTCCCTTCTATATGATACTGGTTCCTCTTGTCACATTTGTAATAATAGGGCTTTCTTCAGGGATTTCAAACCCCTAAAGAAAGGCGAATGCGGCCCTATAATTACAGCTGGAGGACCTATCTATCCTAAAGGGAAGGGTACCGCTGTATTTAACGTGCTGGTAAAGAAAAATCCACCAGAATATAGGTCTTTAGCTTTGCTAGATGCCCTATATTTCCCAGGCATAGATACGAACCTAGTTAGTGGTTTAACCCACTATCTCTCCGGGGTTATCTTCTGAAAGATCAGCTTTTCCTGGCTAATAAAAGTCCCTGTGGGTTATTAGAACCTACTAAACACGGCTTCTTTTTGCAAGTTAAAGGACAACCAACCCCTGTAATTTGCAAGCATCAAACCCACCTCTCCTTTATGGGCTCCCGGATTCATCAACATCCAACCCATACGACTTATATGGGGTTTTCCTACCCTATAGAGGTGCAAATTCCACAGCAGCCTACCCTGGATCCAACGGAATATCAGCGAATTGAAGAAATCGACTCTGAAGACGACAATATTGACAATTCAGCCCTACATCCCACCGGAGCTCCTAGTCAGGCATCTTCTGTTGTAGGGGATTTAGAAGGTCCATATCCTAATGCGTTGGATGACGATAGTGGCCGTCTAGAATCCCCTGAGGCCTGTGATCCTCAAGAAGCCTGGCACGATAGGGAGCAAAGGGATGGTAGCTTTGAAAAGCTAGATTCTAGTTATAAGAAATTACTAGATTTAGCCCTTCTTTGGCACATTCGACTCGGCCACATAGGGCTCCCTTGCTAAAGAAATCATCGAAATTAGCTAAAGGGATCCCTGATTTTTCCGCCATCAAAGACAAGGATTTTAACTGCTTAGCCTGTACGCAAACTAAGGCTATTAGAAGACCTAGCAAAAGACCTATTCAGGACCCCCTAGAGTTCTAGATATTCTAGAGGGAGATACGGTAAAAATTGAACCTATACCTCACAATAAGAAGGCCCTAGTCCTTTTCCTTATTGATCGAAAATCACGGTATAAATGGTGCCTCTTATTAGCTAATAAAGAAGGTCAGACCCTTTATAATGCTATTAAGGGCTTTTTAAGGAATTAAAAATCAATATAATTCGTATCCTAGGCATCTTCATTTTGACGGAGGCACTGAAATCAACAACGACCTCCAACAATGGCTGACTTCTAAGGGAATTTGCTTTAGCACCTCCTGCCCTTATATTCACGAACAGAATGGGCTAGTTGAGCGAGCTATTAGGGTTATCCTTGATCGACTTAGAGCTACCCTACAGTGGTCCAAATTGCCCCTGTATCTCTGGTCTTACATCCTTCTAGCCATAGTGGACTTAGTTAACATCACCGCGAATACGACTAAGCCCCTAACCCCTAAGCAGTTATATCTAGCTGACTTAGAGCCTAAGACCACCTATAAGCCTGACTTCTCGAAAATTAGGGCTATAGGGTCTTATTGTGAGGTTCTAATACCTCCGGAGCAGAGATCTAAGCTGCAAAAGCTAGCCCCTAGGACCATCCCTGGCCGGTTACTAGCTACTCTAGGTTCTAACGTTTATCTTGTTTATATACCCTCTAAAAGGTCAGTCGTCAAGACTAGCTTTGTGAAAATTATAGAGGATATAGGCTCTGTAAGGGTCCCTAAATCTTCAGGGAGTTATCCTTCAGAGGGAGGAATCGATGACTTTCTTCGTGATAGTTATCCCTCGCAAGATAATCTAGAAATTCAGGATAATCCAAAGCCTGAAAATCTAGTCCCCTAGAGAGCCGCAGCCCTATAGAAGCCCCTCAAAAGGCACCTATAGGTAATCCATTAGCTGATCCAGACGCTATGGATGTTGACGATTTCAATATAACTTCTTTTGTTAAGGAGTTATGCTTTAAGGCTCAGGAAAAGGCTAAATCAACTAACAACAGTGATTCGGACACCCCAAGACCTGGAAACAAGCATTAAAAAGCAAGGATAGTCGAAAATGGATAGATGCGACTTTTAACGAATTCAAGCAGCTTTTAACTGCTAGAACCTTCAAATTTATAGGGATAGACCAAGTTCCTAAGGGCCGAAGGATCCTAAAAACAGACTTGTCTATAAAGTCAAAAGGGATAAAGAAAATAATCCCATAAAATACAAGGCCCGCCTCGTTGCTAAAGGCTTTATGCAGATAGAAGGTCAAGATTATCTCGAGACCTATGCTGCCACAAGCATCCCTCCTAGTTGGCGAATATTATTAGCTCTAGCAGCTTCTAATGACTGGGAAGTCGAACAAGTCGATTTTATAGGGGCATTCTTAAATAGTTTACTAAAGGAAGCTATTTATATGCAAATCCCAGACGGATTTACCGAATTTGCCGAAGCCACGCCTGAAATAGCTAGATTACTTAAGAAATATGGCTATAAACCCGCTCAAAAGCAAGTTATTTTCCTTTAAAAAGCTTTATATGGATTAAAACAAAGCTCTAGAGAGTGGCAGCAGGCCCTAAAGGACCTTCTTCGCAAGCACGGATTTCACCCCTTAATTTCAGACCCAGCCGTTTTTATAACCCAACTACATCCACATATATAGCGACTTATGTGGATGACTGCCTTCTAATAGGACCCGACCTCAAATATATCAATAGATTGAAGAAGCTTTTGCATAAAGCTTACCCTATAGAAGACCGTGGACCAGCCGAATTTTTCCTAGGCGTTCAAATCACTAGAAATCGAAAGAAAGGGACCCTAACTATTCATCAGTCCTAGTACATTTCTGAAGCCCTAGAAAGGTTTGACCTGAAAGATGCTAAGCCTGTTCAAATTCCTCTTCAACCCGGAATTATTAAACAAGCAGCAACCCACCTAACAAAATCTCTCTCACCCCCGATCACAAGCTATATCAGTGCATTATAGGGACTATTATGTACTTAATACTTCTAACAAGACCTGATATTGCTTTTCCGGTCCAGTGGCTTTCTACAGCGCTATCTAAGCCGTTTATAGAGCACTTAAATGCTGCTAAACACCTGCTTAGGTACTTATCTGGTACTATGGGTTATTCTATAACCTATAGAAGGTCTAGATCTGTTACAAACTCTAAAGCCTCTACGACCCTTATTGGATTCTGCGATAGCGACTACGCTGGTGATAGGATCTCTTCAAAATCAACCTATGCTTATTTATTTAAGCTAGCCGAAGGACCTATTAGCTGGAAATCGAAGAAAGCAACTACAATAGCTTTATCCACATTAGAAGCTGAATCTGACGCTTTATGTGAGGCTATTAGGGAGCTAGAGTGGTTAAATGGCCTATTTACGGAAATTAAACTGCCTCTAGCCCCTCCAGTCCCGATTTTTAGCGACAACCAAGGTGCTATTACAACTGCCAATAACCCTGCTCTTCATAGCAGAACAAAGCATACCCTGCTAAAATTCAACTATACCAGAGAAAAGGTACAGAAGGGTATAGCTAAGGTTATCTACATCAATACTAAAGAGATGCCTGCAGATGGCTTGACTAAGCCCTTGCCCTATGATAAATTTCAACAATTTATTAAATTACTAGGTCTTACGAAGTCCTAGCTTTATAAAATCAACAAAAAGTCGAAAAATAATAAATCAACAAAATATTGGAATTCTAGTTGAAAAGTTATTGGATTTATAGTTAAAAGTTATTGATTTGTTGGAATTTATAGTTGACTTAGATATCTATTAAAGAGCTAAGTCATTAGGCATTGAATTAGTTATGTCACACTTTTCTAGAGGAGTGTTAAAATAATGCTATTTTTAGCACTATTTTATAGGCCCACTAGTTGCCTAGTTGCGTTGTTGCGCGGCGTTGCTGCGCGCTACGTTGCGTAGTTGTGCAACGCATCTTGCGTTGCCACCTAAGCAAAGCTACGGCATGTATGACTAAGCCAACTAGGTTACCCTATAGGGAAGCCAAAATTGACTGTAACTAGGGAACTAGTAGTTATATAAAAGGCTGACGTATACTATTCAAATCCTTGAATTTTTCTGGATTTAATGGTATATTGTATATAAAGGGTTGCTTATTAAAGTGCTTAGTTGGGCCACAT
Organism: Epichloe glyceriae; assembly: GCA_023658535.1. Classification (NCBI taxonomy): domain Eukaryota; kingdom Fungi; phylum Ascomycota; class Sordariomycetes; order Hypocreales; family Clavicipitaceae; genus Epichloe; species Epichloe glyceriae. The sequence continues at coordinate 5,883,164 of CP098291.1, read as the reverse complement.
GGGCGTCTAGTTTGTATGGCCGTGAGTCGATTTTTACTTTTCCTATACAAATGAATTATGCGGAAAATAAAAAGTAGCTCACGAGACCCTATTGGCGACCTAGTTCTGCCGATATGGTCGGTAGGTCTATGAGGGGACTCAGTAGAATCCTCTCATTGCTCGCAGACCGTCCGTTAGCTAGAAATCAACTATATTTAACTATCTTGGCTCTCAAAGTGAATTATCTATCGTGGTTTAGTTATCTATAGGTCGCAGCGCCCTCTATTGCGCTAGCTATCTAGGAATTACTAGGGAGGTCTTCCTATCCCTCCAGTACATTCCCTTCCCATTTTCAATAGTTATAGATTATTCTTTATACTACTTATTAGTTCTAGGTAGTGATTTAATTATAGCTAGGGTATAGCCTTATAACTACTCTTATCCTTATTATTACTAATTTTATAGAAGTAAACACCCTATATTAAATTTTATAATTAGACTAAAAGGATAGGGTATTAAATACTATTTATCTAAATAGGTTTATTTATAAATCCTAATAAGGTAGTGGTGAATTTGCTATATACACGTAGCTAGCCTATATTCTTAATAGTAGTAGCTATAATACTAAATTTTCTAATTTATAGATTACTTATATAGTACGCGTAAATTACTTAAGGGGTTTATAGTTAATATAAGAGAGGCTAAATTCCCCTCTTTACCTTACTTCCTTTCCTCCTTATCCCTCTTAATAATTTATAAGTTACCCTTACTAGCCTAATAGTAGTATTTCCACTACTATTACTTAGTAGTTACTAATCTCTCTTAGGGTTATAGCATCCCTATATCTTATTATAATATTCTCCACGCCTTATTTTCCTTATCTTTAACTTTATTAGTCTTAATATTATTAGTTTCCCTTACCTTATTTCTTCTTACTTACCTATTACTAACTTATTACTTGTTAAGTTAACTAAGGGGATTTGGGTCCTATAACCACAGGTCACTAGTGCACTAGTTACTCAATGTAAAGGGTTTAATTTTACTTATCTTCTAGATCTAGTTATAGGGGGATTAAGGCTATAGATATACCTTAATCCTAGGGATGCCTTCGTATACGTGGTGTTATAGGTTAAACACGCTATCTAGGGCAAAGTAAGGCAATAGTCCTATGCGACTAATTACGTTACTAGTCTAGGTAAGGTAATAAGACCCTGTGCGCTAGTTGCGTTCTAGTGCATAGTAGGGCGATAAGACCCCGTGCACCTAATCGCAATTTAGTGCACAGTAGGGCAATAAGACCCCTATGTATCTAATCGCGTAATTTAACTGTAGTAACGAATTCGTCTGCAACGAATTTATAGCAATTCTAATACTAGTAATTTTTCTTTTTTATTATAGGTATAAGAGGCTTAAAAGCGCAGTAAAATTAATTAAAGGAAATGTTATAATAAAGGGGTAACTAAGTAGGTTTTGCTGCTTTAATTAGTTAGATATATAAGTCTATTATTAAAGACAGGAAAACAGAGGTAATAACAGAAGTAGGAAAAAGAGAGGTTATAAGGTTGCTTACATAGCTAAGTGGGGCTAGTCATTAATGCGGCCAATCGTATCGCGTGCATTAATTCAGTGGACTTACTTTTAGTCTAATCCAAATATTAGCCGTAGAGGAAGCTCTAGCAATCTCTCTTTTCTCCTTTAGCTAAAAAGCTTAAAAACGCAATAAAAATCAAATTAAAGGGAAGTGTTAATAAGTAAATCCTTTAGTGGAAATCCATAGCTATAATTAGTCTAGGCTTAATCTATTCTAGACTATTAATATTAGGGGGAAATAAGGTTATTATTAATTTACTAGTCTCTTTACCTAACCTTTCACACATATATTAACCTAGTTATTATTAATAAAGGTCTTAAGGCTCTTGTTTAATAAGGCTTTTGTTATAGTATTAGTAATATTATCTCTTCTATTAATCTAGCGGATCTCGTGGATCTCGTGCTATTCGTATAATTATTGTAATGCTATAATATTAATTATAAGTTACTTCTTCTTTATTATTCTAAGCTTAATAAGGCATTTATAAAGCGAAAAAGAGTCTATATAAACTATAATTAGTACTTATAGTAACTTTAGCTACTTTATTATAATGTTAAGCATAGTGTTTATAGCGTAGGTTACGTTAACGCCTTATACTATGCTATATAGCTTTAATACTAAGGCGCTTCTTATAACCCTTTTGCTTTTTATAAAGCTATATATAATAATATTACCTCTTATTATAAATTTAGCGCTCTTATTATTGCTTTTATTACCTAGGATAATTATATATCCTAGTTATAAGCTTAAGTCCTTATTATTTATAAAAGAACTATTAATAAAGATATATAGCTTAGTAGAGAAGAGATTAATTAGCATATAGTAAAGGCCGTAGTCTTAATATTCTATTTACTACTAAAGCCTTTTATTTAGTTATTTAATATTATTAATTATAATATTATGTTATTAAGTAGTAATAGAGAGGTTATATAATGCTTTAGGCTAATAGATTATAGTAATATATGCTTCACAGGCGCGTTATTTAATATACTATTAGTGTTTTAAATCTATAGCTATATTAATAGGCTAAATCTTCTTACTTTAGCCTTTCTAATAAAGGTTTAGTAAGCTATTATTAGATTTAGTTAGCATATAGCTATTAAAGATTAGCGGTATTTCCGTGGTAAGCCTTTGCTTTAGTTTAGTAGTAAAGTTAGCTTTCTTTAGCTTAGATTTTTCACGCTTAAAGAAGGCATTATTACTAAGTCCTAAGGTATTATTAGTCTATATTCTAATAATTCTAAAGTAGTCCTAATTATCTAAAATTAATAGGTATAGGTTATATATTAAAGTAACTATACTAAGGTGATTATAATAATAATAGAAGTACATTAACTACTAGTGTGTTCCTGCTTTTACAATTCTATAGAGAGGCTTAATAACTTCTATTACTATTCCTTATAAATATAAGTGTTTAATCTAATTAGGAAGTTACATAATAATATACCTGTTAAGCTTTGTTATTAACTATACGTAGGCTTGTGTAATATTGCGGATCTAAAGGCTAATACCTTTCTTATAGAGAGAAAGGGCTAGGGCTATAATTAATTATTAACTAGCCTATTAGATAGTTAGAGATTGGGTTAGGATATTAAATTTATTGTGATTACTGTGGCCTTAAATAACTAGCTGTGATTTCTTATATAGTGTTTCTATTCCCTTTTCTTTAACTTCTTAAACTATATAGGATTTAAAGATTTACTAGTTACTATATAGGTTTAGGTTAAATCTAATAAATCTAAAGACTTTATAAGCTTATAAAGCGCTGATTTTATCTTAATTAAAGCGTTTAAATAGGTTACCTAAAGTGGTTATCTTCCCTTCTTTATAAAGTTATATAGCTAGGTTAAAATCAGCCTTTTCCTTTACTATAAGGAAGGTTTTACTTTAAATTAGCTCTTTAGGTGGCTAGAGAGGGTTCTTTCTAGGCCTTCTATAACCTCTCTTAGGTATTAGATTTGTGTTAGTTATGGTTTTTGGCTTTAGAGGTTATTCTCTTTATCCTATAATATGCTTTTCTTCTAGGTTAAAATCATTATTAGATTTATTAGAAGTAGCTTTAGATTCTAGTTCTTTTTATTAGGGATTATTATTATTATATAAATATAGTTTAATAACAGTTAATCAAAATCTAGCAGGTCTATATAGCATTTAAAGAGTATAGCTTTTACTATTAGTAGTAATTAGCTTATACAAGCCTTACTAGCCTTCTTTCTTACGCTATATACGCATATCTAACTGTAGAGGTAGTGAATATGTAGGTATTATATTTAGACTATTACAAGTAGTAAGGGCATCTCTAACCTACTTTCTTACTAGGTATTATTAGGCTTTATCAGTTACTTTCCGTAAGATTATAGCTTATTATATAATAGAGAGGCTTAGTAGTAAATTATTAGCTAGTTATAGGTATAAACCAAATATAAGGAGCGTGGGCATAAGGCTATCTAGCCCTACTAAATTATTAATGGCTTTAATAGCTATCTAAAGCTTTTAATCTATTATTATACTTATATTATTACCTAGCTCTTCGCTAATAATATTATATGCTTTTCTTAGCGGTCTATAGTATTATTTAACCTTTCTAATACTCTAGTGCGCTTTTATAAGCACTTTATTAACGCTAATTACTATAATACGCGCGTAGTTATAGAATTTATTTAAGGTAAAATTCTTTCTAGTATTATAAACTATCTAGTCTAGAGGACCTAGATAGGTATTAATCTAGCACTCTTTTAGCGCGTTCTAGATATTATATGCCTTTTGCTTCTAAGGTTTAAGGAAGTAAGCTACTTAGAATAAGGTTACCGCGTTAATAATATAAAGTATAGGCTTTCTATTAAGGTGTATTATATTAATAATTATCTTATAGTTAAAGTTATAATTATCTCTTAACGTGAATTAGAATTGCCCTAGTAACTTCCTGTTAAGTTAATAGTAATAGCAGACCTTTGTAATTTTCTTAATAACCTTATTATTTATATCCTCACCTATATAATATAAGACCTTTAATAACTATTATATAGAAGGATGTCTAAATTATTAATAAAGCTAATGAATTTGCTTTTCTAAGAGAAAGTAAGCGGTTACTTCTATAGCTTCTAGAGTTTACTATGAATATCCCTATTTCCTAATAATTAGTACCCTTTAATCACCTTAAATTAGTATGTTCTTAAGGTTATTAATCTTAACCCTTATATTATCGATATTATTAATGCTATATAAGAATAGTATGCTTATATTAATAACATGAAACGTGATAGGGCTAAAGACTATAGGAACCTTTAAGATTCCTACTAATATTACTAATCTAGCGCTAAATTTAATAGTTTATTACCTCTTAATAGGTTCTATTATTAATAAGGGCATTCTCTTTACTAGGGCTTTAGCCTAGTTAATACTAGCTACTAAGAAGCCTACTGCCCTAGTATTAGGAATAATACCTTTAAATACCTTATTAGAGTAGCGTTTCTCTAATATATAGGCAGTTAACTAAGGCCTAAACGGATTCTTCTTATAAAGAGTATACTAGAGGGCTTTTTCTAAGGTTTTAGAAGATATTACCTCTGTTTACTAGCTTTACAGCACTTATAAAGAATTACGTAACTATTAGCTTACTTTTAATCTCACTAGATTCTTTAATAAAGGCTTTAGCCATATCCTAGGCATCTTTGTTATTAGAGCTTTTATTACCCTCTTTTGCAGCGCTATTATTGCCTTTATAAGCTTAGATGAAAGCTTTATATTTATTATTAGAAGGAGGGTTTCTATGCCTTTTGTTCTTCCACTATTATTACCTTGCTTCTTAACAATCCTTATTGCTATAATTAGAGGACTAGTAGCTGTCTTTTCCACATATAAAGCATTATAGCTGTCGTTAGCGGCCTTAATCGCGGCCTTAATCGCGACCTTAATTACGATTAGGGCCTCTAGAGCGCCTATATTAACAATCCGTGAAGAAGTCCTTATTAGTCTGGTTATTAGTATAGAACTGTTATTAGCTAACTTCTTTTTAGGCTTTAGCAATGCTAATTAACTTACAAAGATTGCCTATAAGGTCTTTAAATGTATTGTTAACTGCAAATTCTGTAAGGCTATATTCTAGTATACCTCTAATAGCTTAGAGAGTTTATTTAATAAGTTTTATATTATTAGCAAAAGGGTTAATGTTGGTTACGCAGGGTCGTGATGTGTGTGAGCTCTGAGAATAGTATCGTTATTAATTATCTATTCTAAGCTAGCGAAGAAAGAGGGAAAAGAGAGGTCAAAAAGTGAGGGCACTCTCGTGAGGTGAAAACGGGCAGCTGTGCGTGTGGGTCACGTGTTGCAAGCCCTGCCCTATTACAGGGCCTAACTGTGAATTGGAAAGTGGGGTCACGCGCGCACACGCAAGGGCGCGCGGGCTGACCTTCTTCTAGCCACAATTACGGCTACTAAGCGCGATTAATATTATGCTTATTCTAACACTAGGAACTCTCTCTTTTAACATAATTGTTAATACATAATATTAACAGTAAAGAGAAAAAAAAAAAAAAAAGGGATAAGGTATAGTAAGTAGCAGATAAATGTAGGAGGGATTAACTTAATAAAAAGCCCTATATAGGTATGTGGTAAAGGGAAATAAGGAAAAACAACACTCTATTACTAATAATCCTTCTAAAGGCTAAGCGGGCCTCTGCCTATAGCCTTTTAATTATTACATTGTAAATAACATCCACGCACTAATCCTCGCCCCCCTTGCCCTATCTACTATTACAGTCTTCGCTTCCCTATGCTTAGTGTATATAATATAAGGGCTGTAACGGTTCCTCCGCTATAGCTACTAGGGGCCCTAATAAGTCTCTAGTAGCCCTTACTAGGTTAGGGGTGATAATAAGAGTAGCTCTTATAACCTAACCTAATAAGGGCTGTAGTTCTAGGCATAAGATACCTAATAAGGGCTGCAGTTCCTCCTCCTTCTTCCTTAGGGGATTTTTGCCTCCCCTTATAGTATTAGGGCTAATTCCTAATACTATTACTTATAGTAACCCTCTTCTATGTAAGTTACCTACCCTTCTATCTAGATTATTATCTAATTACTAAAGATAAACTACTCTAGTGCCTTATTTAGCAATGCCTTTATAAAGGCATTAGCCAGGTTATTAGCTCTATTAATCCACTAGATCTTATAGAGTTCGTGGTATTTATATGACTACTATAAGGCTATAATATTAATTATTAGGCGCTTTTCCTTAGTAGTACTAAGCTTAATAAGGCATTTATATAGGGAGTATAAATCTATATATACTATAACTAGGGTTATAGGTATGTTTAATTAGTCCGTAATTAATTTAAGGGTTATTATAATTGCGTAGGCTATATTAACGCTAGCTACTATACCGTAGACCTTAGAGGCAAGCACACTTTATATAACTCTTTTGCTCTTAGTTAAGCTAAAGTATATAATATTGCCTTTAATTGTAAACTTGCTGTCCTTATAGTCTTTATTAGATATAATTAAAATATAGCTAAGTTATAAAGTAAGGTCCTAATTATTCATAAAGGACTTATTTATAAAGGTATATAGCTTTACTTTAGCAAGGTTAATTAGAATAAACATTAGGCCTCTCTCTAGGTTATCTATCTGCTATTAAATCTAGTGGTTAAGGGCTTTAATATTCTTAATTATTAGTTCCTAGTGTTAAGCGGTAATAGATAGATTATAGTAAGCTTCTAGTTAGCAAATTAAGGCAATATAAGCGCCCTAAGCTTGTTATTTAATATACTTCTGCTTTATATTTGTTAGCGGGATTACGTTAAGCTTACTACTTTGCCCTTTTTATTAGAGGGAGATAGCCATATTAGCTACTATTCTAATAATACCTCTATTAAAGGTAAGGGGTTATTCTCTATTAGGAATTGCTTTAGCTTTACTATAAAGGCCATAGTAGTTAGTTATTTTTCTTCCTTTTAAAGAACTCCTTATCTAATAGCCCTAATATATTATTAGTTTATATACCTATATATACAAACTTAATACTTTCCTTCTTTATTACTAGTAGGCATGGATTATATATAGAGGTCTTTATCTAGAGCTTCTCTCTATAATGCCTATAGTATATAACCTACTAATGCGTTCTAGCCTCCGCAATGCTGTAAAGAGGCTTAATTACCCTTATAATCGTTCTATTAGGGTATTAGTCGCGGATCTGGATTAGGAGCCTAGCGAGAATTATCCTATTTAATAGGGTTTGTGATTAAACGTAGGCTTACGTAATATCACAAATCCACAAAATAAAGTCTTTCTTTATTAGCAAGGGAGCTATTGTAAGGATAAGGCGTTAACTAGCCTGTTAGATTATTAGGGCTTATATTAGGATATCTTGCTTTACCTTATCGCCAAAGCCTTAGATAATAAGCCGTGATTTCTTATATAGCTAGCCTATCTTCCCTTTCACCTTATTAATAATATAGGAGTTAAAGATCCTTATACCACTATGCTCTTTCTTATTAAAGATTATAAATTTAAACACACCTTAGTTAATTAAGGTATTAATTTTAGCCTTAGTAAAGAGCTTAAAGGGCTCTCCTAGGGTTATAATAATGCCTTCCTTATATAATTAGATTATAAGGTTAAGGTTAGCTTCCTCCTTTACTAATATAAATATGTTAGTCTTGTTAATAATTACTAGGGGTTCTTATAGGGTCTGCCTAGCCTTCTCTTTAGCGGGATCTCTAGGACCTTGCCTACTAGTTTATCTTAAGCCTCTTGCCCTTCTTCCTTAGGTAGCTATTCTTAAGGTATTAGGACTTCTCTATTAAGGTCTGCGTAATAGGGCCTAATAGAGGTTAACTAGAAGGTTTTTAGGCCTTATAGGAGATTAAGCGTGTAAGTCTCTCTATTAATAAAGAGGAGGTTATATAGGCCTTACTAACCATTGCCTTCGCGCCACACTTAGACTAGTGATCTAAGCAGGAGTGTCAAGGCTTATGGGCCGGTCGCATAAACAGAGTGAAGGTATAATTAAGGTGTTGCTGCTATTAAGCTAAAAGGTAGGGGTTTGTGCTTAAAGGTTTTAATCTCTAGCCTCCCACATTTTATATATACGGCCCTCGCTAAATACCCCCTCTAGTGTGCACGTGACTAGCTCGCGGCTAGGTTAGTGCGACCTGCCACTAGACCCTATTGTATATAATGCTATTACCTCTATTACCTCTATTACCTCTATAACCCTAATATAGTTCCCCCTCTTTATATAATTATCCTTAATTATAATAAGTTACTTTATTATAGCGTCCTTACTATATAAACTTCCTTATATAGGTTTATTATAACTTTTATAGCTTAATACACTATAAGGAAACTATAATAATAATATTAATATAGGTTATAGATTCTTCTTTACACTACTTATTAGTTCTAGGTAGTAATTTAATTATAGCTAGGGTATAGCCTTGTAACTGCTCTTATCCTTATTATTACTAATTCTATAGAAGTAAATACCTTATATTAAATTTTATAATTAGGCTAAAAGGACAGGGTATTAAATACTATTTATCTAAATAGGTTTATTTATAAATCCTAATAAGGTAGTGGCAAATTCGCTATATGCACATAGCTAGCCTATATTCTTAATAGTAGTAGCTATAATGCTAAATTTTCTAATTCATAGATTACTTATATAGCGCGTGTAAATTACTTAAGGGGTTTATAGTTACTATAAGAGAGGCTAAATTCCCCCTTTACCTTACTTCCTTTTCTTCTTATCTCTCTTAATAAATTATAAGTTACCTTTACTAGCCTAATAGTAATATTTTTACTGCTATTACTTAGTAGTTACTAACCTTCTTAAGGTCCTAGTATTCTTACGCCTTATTATAATATCTTCTACGCCTTATTTTCCTTATCTCTAACTTTATTAGTCTTAATATTATTAGTTTCCTTTACCTTATTTCTTCTTACTTACCTATTACTAACTTATTACTAGTATATAATATCTGCTATTTATACTATAACTCTAGCTATATTTACTCCTATTCTAGAGAAATCTCCTTATAAGAGGGTGTCTTAGGCCTCTAAGACTTCTAGGTATATTTATTACTTACTTATAGTGTGTTTACTACTAACTTAAAATTAGTAGTATTAAAATTCTATATCTTTACTATAGCTAGTAGGCTACTATTTAGTAAATAACTCCTAAGAATAATAATAGTAAGCCCTAATATATTATTAATAGGAAGCCTATCCCTAATAAATATTATTATTCTCCTAGTATAACTAAGCTACTTACTTACTACTTCCTATTACTAATTTAACTAGGGAATTCTATAAAATACGCTTATTATAGAAAAATAATAAGTCTTATATTAGAGTATATTCCTCTCCCTATAGATATTACTTACTGAAACTGCCGTGGCTCACCCAACTGCCTGGAATTAGAAACGAAAAAGCCTCGAAATAGGAGCGGAAGAATAACTTACACGAAGCTCCCTATCCAAAGCCCGCCTCAACTAAGCCGAAGTCAGCTGCTTTCAAGGATAACGCTCCAAGAGGCTTAGTTCCTAGGCGAGTTAGAAGCAAAGAGTACCCCTAAGGGATAGGACTTATAGGGGAAATAGACAATAATATAACGTAGGATAACAACGACAAGGATTATAATATAAACTACAATAATAGTTAGTAACCGCACCAAATCCGACCTGGAATTACACTGGCAGACAAAAGGCATAAATAAACCTAAGAGAAAATAGATAATAAGAAAAGAAAAGAGGGCAGAATCCCACGGGGAATTACTTCCTTTTATATATATAAGGGAGGGGGTAGAGTGATTCACTATAGTAATATTAAAAGTAAAGCATAAGGAAAAGTGAAAAAGACATTATAAAATAGGCGTACAAGCGGAACCAATCCTTAACCGGATCAGACCTGGCCTTACCCCCTACACATAACTAGAAGCAGGTGCTTAGGGTTTATAACATATCTGGGTTAGAAGCGGACTAGACTTAGCTAAAAAGTAAGGTTATAGAAGAGTTAGCAAAAAAGTGAAAAATTATGAGGATTATACTACATTAGAATTCACCTCCTATTAGAAAAAGCAAGGAGACCTAAGACAGAGCCGCCCTAGGCCCGCAAGCGCACTAGAAGGAGCAAATCCTTCCTCCTAAACTCGGATTTTACGGATTTTAGGGATAAGGCTAGCGAGAGCTAGCTATAACTTTCCATAACAGGAAACTTGTTAAGCGGCATAGCCCTGCTATAGGGACAGTGCTAACCTAAACACAGAAGCAAGAGGTTTTTCTCCCTATTTATAGGTTTTCCCTGTTAACTAACTAGCCGGAGTACTAGTACTAGCAAATATATAGCTAGCTAGCGTATCCAATATATATATATATATATATAGATATTACTTATAGATAACTAATATACTACTAGTATCTTACTTAAATTATAAAGCTTTATTAAAAGCTTTTTAAGATTATAAAGGTTATCCCTAAGGGTAGTCCTTACTATATTTATCTAGTAAAGGCTTCCTTATTCTTAGTAACTTAGCTATAGCTAACTTATTACTAAGCTCTTATAAAAGCTAAGCGTAAATTATATAATACTTTATTAGCTATAAAAACGCTAATAAACGCAGTTATATTTACTACGCTTAATTAACCACTAAGGCTGCCTATAAGGCAAATGCTAATAAGCGCGCTATTATATTATAGCTCTTTAATGCTACTAACCTTAAGGTCTAGATTAATATTATAAATAGCTTATACTTTATAACCTAGTATACTCCTATAGTATTATCTTTAAAGTCCTAAGTATAGCTTCTAATTTACTAACTAGCTACTAGTTTACTAAGTCTATCTCTAATATTCTTACTTATATTAGCCTCTCTAAGCTCCTTAAAGAGCTCTATGCCTTTATTTATAAAGATAAAGAGAAGTCTTCTAATAAGGACACTCCTATAGCTATAGTAGTTAAGAATATAAATAAAAATACAGCTACTAATATAACTATAAAGTAATAGATACTAGGTAGCTATAGGGTAAAGTGCTAAAAATATAACTTATTGTTAAATTTTATTACGTGCTAAATTACTAAAGTAATTATCTCTTTATAACCTAGCTACTTAATTACTACTTATAGTTATTAATAATATTCTTTATAATAAAATCTCTTTTTAGCACCTAGGAATTTTCTAAGCTATTATAGCCTTTCTATTTTACTAGGTATTTTTGCTATTAGCTATTATATTAATATAAAATAATTCTCTTAACTTTAAACTCCTATTTATTATCTTTAATATTATCTTATAATAAGGATATATTTATAAAGTTAGTTAAGTCCCTTTTAAAAGGTTTAAGGCTTATAATATTAAATATATTATGTAGTTATATGCTAGCTAGTAGTTATAATTAATAGGCTAAGCTATAGTTACTAACTACCTTTTTAATCTTATAAGGTTCTAAATACTTTATAGTAAGCTTCTAGCTTAGGTATCTTAGGTTAATATTTTTATTAATAGTAGTATATAGTCTTTAACCTTAAACTCTATTAGTATTCTCTTTTAATTATAGTATTTCTTTTACTATACTTAAGTATTACTTAGTAGCTACTTAATCTCTAAGTGTTTTTATCTTAGTTCTAAGACTTTATTCTTTACCTAGTTATTTACTAATAAGGCTATTAGGACTACTTAGTGTAGTCCTCTTAGGTTATACCTATATAGCGCCTCTACTAGCGTTAGGCTATAACTACTATGCTTACTTATATTATAGGCAAACTATACTATTAGCAAATATTTTACTTAATTATCCTATTTAGTATATATATAAGCTCTTAAATAATACTCTAAAACCTAGTTTAGTTACTTTATCTAGCTATTTATTTAGGGGTAAAACACAGTGCTTAATTACTACTTTATTATAATTAGGTAGTAAAATATTCTTTAAAATCCACTTATAAACATTAAACCTTAGTCTATTATAATGCTTTCTAAAGCGCTATAGTCTTTAAAAACGTTTTCTAAGAAAACTATAGCTAACCTATTACTAGTTAGATATATAAATACTAGTATATAAATACTATACTTTAAAAACCTATTTATAATAACTAATATTGCGTTATATACTTAGTTTTTCTAATCTTTTACTAGTAGTAGCTGTTATGGACTCGAGCTTGAGGCTTGGGTCCTTCTCGGGTACGGAAGGGACGCGGAGAGTGTGCGGGAAGGACACGTGTTATGTACGGACATGCTTAGGACTTAGGGCTGCTACGCGCGCTATACGCACAGACTACGCACAGAGGGGTATATAGCTAGGCGCTATGCGATCTCTTATCTAGTTCTTTCCTTCCTCTCTAAGAATAATAATCACACTTTAAACGCTTATTTATAGCTACCCTAAGGCTAGTTTATAATATTTATTATTCTTTATAATAAATACTAATAAGATAGTAGTATTATAGAAGGTTATTAAGAGGTAGGCAGCCTAAATTACTAACCTTACTAATAGGTAAAATATAGCCCTTATATAAAACCCTATTAAGTAAAAGCTATTACTAATAGGCTTACTATTTAATAGTAATAAAGTATTATTCTTAGCCTAGAAAGGCCTTATAGGTTATAAGTTACTAATAGATTAGGAGTTTATTAGTACTATATAAGATTAATAGTGCTTTATTTACTAGAATCTCTTACTTAAGGTATAGGCCTAAGTTACTCCTTACTTTAAAAAGAGGCACTTAGTTTATTTTAACTTAAGGCACTTCCTTAAGTACTTAGGAAAATATTTAATAACCCTTATTAATAGGAGATAGCTATTACTAAGCTTAATTAGCTAAGGTAATAGTAGTATAAGTGTTTTAGTAACTTTTATATTTAGTTTAAGTAAAAGTTAGTGCTTATAAGTAGGTTAGATTAGGTAAATGTAGTAAAGTTATCTAAACTATATACTACACTTAATAAGTAAATAAGAGATTATAGTGTTAGCTAAGACATTCCCTAAGCTAACTACCTAGTAGTAGTAGCTTACTTTTAAAGCATTATATTAGATATTAAGTCCTACTAGCTAGAGGAGAAGTATTAATTACATAAGTAGCCTTAACCTATAGCCCTTATAAAGAGGTCTTATCTATAGGATAAGGACACTCTAATAATAGATATTTAATTAGTAAGTATAATAAAGACCTAAAAAGGTTTTAGTAAGGCCCTAGCCTAATATATATAACTAAGTATAAGTAATAAAGGGGCGTAAAGTAAGTAAAGTAAGTCTCTTAAGAAGTACTAGACACTTACTATAAGGAGGGTAAGTGCTTATAATATAGTTCTAATAAGTATTAGGTTATAAAATACCCTTATACTATACCCTCTGCCTAAAGGAAATACTATTAGTTAATATATATAATATAGAAGATATTAACCCTAAGGACTTAAGTAATAAGTTAGGAAAGAGAAGCCTCTTTATTAAGTTATTTAAATAGGGAAAAGAATTAGAAGCTTAGAGAGGCTTTATAGTATATAGTTATTATTAAGAATAACTTTAAATAAATCTAAAGTAATATAAATATATTACCTTTCTTAGTCCCTATATTAATAAATAAGATAACCTTTTTAGATATATAAGTTAATATAGGATATAATTACTATACTACTATTAGTAAACGCTTAGTCTAGAAGCTATAACTAGAATATATCCCCTTACTAACTAAGAGAATAGTTTATACTATAGTTAGTGTAAAAAGAGAGGGAAGGGAGGATTATAAGAAGAGCTTATTAATAATATATACTATCCGTTTTTAAATAGATATAAATAAATAGGAGACGCTAATTATAGCATATATAATTCTAGGATTAATAAGATAACTTATCCTAGGGATACTATAAATAGCTTACTATAATATTAATTTAAACGTAAAGTATTACTAGCTTACTATAAGGGTAGCTAATAACCTATAGATTTAGACTATAGCTAGTAAAGGGGTAAAGAAGCCTATAGTATATATTATAGGATTATTATTTATAGGAATAGTATAAAGGGCAAGGAAGTAAAAGGAGTATATATAGCTATATACTATAAGCTTATAGGAGATTATATCTATACTATAGATTAATACTATACTAAAACCTATAGAGTAAGAACTCTTAGTAGCCTTACTAGAGAAGTTATAGGACTTTAAGGATCTTTTTAGGAGAGTAAAGTAAACGCTCTCCTACTACACTAGGGTAAGTCTAACTACTACATTTGCCTTAAATAGGATATAGAGGGTAATAAACTAGACTTACCTTAGGCACTATTATATAATATACTATATTAATACCTCCTAGAGATACGTAAGTAAGTAATAGACTTAATAGATAAGGGCTAGATTAGGGTAAGCTTATCTTTAGCAGTAATACTAGTTTTACTAGTAAAGAAACCTAGGGGTAGCTAGAGGTTCTATATAAACTATTATACGCTAAATAAGATTATAAAATAGGACTACTACCCCTTACCTTTAGTAAAGGAAATACTACGCTCCTTAGCTAAAGTAAAATAGTTTATAAAACTAAATATATAAGCAGTATTCTATTATATTTATATTACTAAGGGCTAGGAATACTAGACTGCTTTCTAGATATAGTTTAGATTATTTAAGTGGTTAGTATACCCCTTTAGTTTAGTAAGTATACTTATAACCTTCTAGAGGTATATTAATAAAGCGCTTAGTAGTATTCTTAGGGACTATATTATAGCTTACCTTAATAATATCTTAATTTATTTAGGGGTTTATAGAAAGATTATATATAGAAAGTTTATAGGGTGCTAGCTAGGCTATAATAGGCTAGGCTAAATCTAAATATTAAGAAATACATTTTCACTATAAAAGAGGTAAAGTACCTTAGGTTTATTATTTATATAGGAAAACAAATTTACCTAGATAATAAAAAGATTACAGTAATTAGAGATTAGGAGGCTTTAATATAAGTCTAAGAAGTGCATAGGTTTCTAGGATTTACTAACTTTTATTATGATTTTATACTATAATTTTTAGATATTATAGGCCCCTAATTAACCTAATAAAGAAGGGCATAGTATTCCACTAGATAGAGGCATATAATAAGGCTTTTAAGATATTAAAGTTAGCTTTTATATTATACCTAATCCTTATATAATAAGACCCTAATAAGGATATAGTAGTAAAGGCAAATTACTTAGGAATAGTATTAGGAGGTTACCTTTCCTAAACAAATAATAAAGGGGTCTTATATCTAGTGGTATACTACTTAGCCCACTTATAACTAGCTTAAAGGAATTATATAATATATAATAAGGAGCTTCTAGTAATTATCTTATATCTTAAGGTATAGTTAGTAAAGCTATAGAGTGTTAGTAATCTATTTATAATACTTATAAACTATAAGAACTTAGAGTACTTTATAGCCCTAAGGGAGATATTAGAATAATAGGCATAATAGGCAAAGACTCTAGCACTTTTTAATTTTTACTTATACTATAGGCTAGGGACTTAGGCAGGCTAGCTAAATATATTATTAAGGCGCTATTAAGAAGAGGTATAGTTAGCTAAACTAAAGGCACCTATTATATAATTAGTAATAACACTTACTTAGTTTAGCTTTAGTTAGGGTTAGCTACGCATTAATATTAGGCCTATATTAGTTTTAGAGAGCACTACTTTAGAGAATAACTTAGCTTTAGAGGGCAATATAATAGAGGGTAATTTAGCCTAAGTAATAAGCATTCTAGCTAAGGACTCCTTATTTATAAATAAGCACCTCTAATCCCTATAGGATTAATCCATAGCCTATAATAAGACCTATAGACTATAGCTTAAGGTAGTAAGGGCTAGAGCTTAGAAGTTTCCTAATACTACTAGTATATAAGAATAGATTATAAACTATTAGATTAGCGTAAAAGAAGCGCTTTAATTCTAGGGCTAGACTTAGGTGCTAAAGTAAGAGCCTCTAACTATAACTTTAATCTAGCGGACTTATAACTTACCCTTACTAGGTTATTTAGGGTAAAACACTACCTTTAAGGCGCTTTAAAGGGACTTCTATTAGAATAGTATATTATAGGATATAGTATAGTTTATATATAATTACCACTACTATAAGGGACAAAAGAGTTAATAGTTATATTAGGGCTTACTAAAGCTAATTCCCCTACTAGATAGATATTAGTTATAGATCTCTATTAACTTTATAATAGAGCTCCTTACTAGAAACTAGGCTAACCTATAGTTCCTAATAGTTATTATAAATAGACTCTTTAAATTTATATAACTTAAGGCTATAATATTAATAGAGGCTAAGGTATATATAAAATGGTTTAAGCACTATTAGTAGTAGTTTTATAGGTTCCTTACCTAGATTATTATAGATTATAGGTTAGATTAGTTAAGTAACTTTTAGATAGTACTTTATAAGAAGGTTAGCACTAAGTAATTACTATTAACCTCTTACTACTTATAAATAGATAAAGGTATAGAGAGAGCTAACTAGGAGGTTTAGGTAGTATTATAGGTAATATTATTCTTTTTATAATTTAAGTAAGCAGATTACTTACTAGCCTATTAACTAGTATTAAATAATAGGGATTTCTTAGTAATAGGAGTAAGTGTAAATATAGCTCTTTATAGCTTTAATATACTTATAATCTAAGCACTACTATTTATAAAAGCTTTAAGAACTTTAGTAAAAGAGTAAGTATAAGTATTCCTATAGCATTTAAAAAGGGCATAGACCTAATGTAAGTAGCTATAGCTTTTATCTAGTAATAGTAATAGGAAAACACAAATAGTAGTTAAAGACCTATAGAATAGTTCTAGGTTAGGGACTATATATAGCTAAGTCTTAAGAATATTAAAATAAATTACCTATATAAGAAGCTAGACTAGGTTATAGCTAAGTATAAGGTACTAGAGGTACTAATACTATTAACTATAAAGCTAAATATTCCTAGGGGCTATACCTAGTCTTTTATATAAATTTAGTCTAGAGGGCAGTAAAGGACCTATTACTAAGTTAAAAGCTAGCTAATAAAAGACTACTACTAGAGCTAATAATAATAGATATAAATAATAATCTTATAAAGTACTAGGTAAAGGAAATTCTTATAGCTAAGAATACGCTAGGCTAGGGGTTAAATTATAACGTTCTAGTTAAATAAAAAGGTTATATATAGCTAACGTAAGAACCCCTAGAAAATATGTAAAATACTAAGGCACTAGATAGGTTTAAGGCAAAATAGGGGGATATATAAATAAGTAATAGTCTAAAATAGGTATAGAAATAGGTATAGTTTAACTTACCCTTAGAGAAGTAAGATAGCTAGAATATATATAGGAAAGCAAAGGGAGAATAAGAAGTAAGGGGAGGTATAAAAATTTTTTTTTCTAAGGAGGGGAGAGAGAAGGTAAGAAAGGGGGTATATTATAAACTTAAGCTTAAGGCTTAGGTCCTTCTTAGGTATAGAAGGGACGCGGAGAGTGTGCGGGAAGAATACATATTATGTGCGGATATGCTTAGGACTTAGGGCTACTACGCGCTATGCGCACAGACCACACACAGAGGGGTATATAGCTAGGCGCTGTGCGATCTCTTGTCTAGTTCTTTCCTTCCTCTCTAAGAATAATAATCGCACTTTAAACGCTTGTTTGCAGCTGCCCCAAGGCTAGTTCATAATAGTAGCCCTATAATAAAGTCTATTAATAGCTCTTAAAAGGGACAATTAGGTACTAGTAGCGTAGCTAACTTACTATAAGGCTTGTGTAACCTTAGCTTTAAAACTTAATAGCTAACGTAAGTCTATATATATAACTTAATATCTTTCTTTATTAAAGGCTAGTAATATTAGTTTGTATTGAAAATGGGAAGGGGAATGTACTGGAGGGATAGGAAGACCTCCCTAGTAATTCCTAGATAGCTAGCGCAATAGAGGGCGCTGCGACCTATAGATAACTAAACCACGATAGATAATTCACTTTGAGAGCCAAGATAGTTGAATATAGTTGATTTCTAGCTAATGGACGGTCTGCGAGCAATGAGAGGATTTTACTAAGTCCCCTTATAGACTTACCGACTATATTGGCAGAACTAGGTCACTAATAGGGTCTTGTGAGCTACTTTTTATTTTCCGCATAATTCATTTGTATAGGAAAAGTAAAAATCGACTCACGGCCATACAAACTAAACGCCCATGTGGCCTAACTAAGCACTTTAATAAGCAACCCTTTATATATAATATACCATTAAATCCAGAAAAATTCAAGGATTTGAATAGTATACGTTAGCCTTTTATATAACTACTAGTTCCCTAGTTACAGTTAATTTTGGCTTCCTATAGGGTAACCTAGTTAGCTTAGTCATACATGCCGTAGCTTTGCTTAGGTGGCAACGCAAGATGCGTTGCACAACCACGCAAGATGCGTTACACAACCACGCAACGTAGTGCAGCAACGCCGCGTAACAACGTAACTAGGCAACTAGTAGGCCTATAAAATAGTGCTAAAAATAGCATTATTTTAACACTCCCTCTAGAAAAGTGTGACATAACTAATTCAATGCCTAATGACTTAGCTCTTTAATAGATATCCAAGTCAACTATAAATTCTAACAAATCAATAACTTTTAACTATAAATCCAATAACTTTTCAACTAGAATTCCAATATTTTGTTGATTTATTATTTTTCGACTTTTTGTTAATTTTATAAAGCTAGCTAGGACTTCGTAAGACCTAGTAATTTAATAAATTGTTAAAATTTATCATAGGGCAGAGGCTTAGTTAAGCCATCTGCAGGCATCTCTTTAGTATTAATGTAGATGACCTTAGCTATACCCTTCTGTACCTTTTCTCTAGTATAGTTGAATTTTAGCAGGGTATGCTTTATTCTGCTATAAAGAGCAGGGTTATTAGCAGTCGTAATAGCACCTTAGTTATCGCTAAAAATCGGGACTAGAGGGGCTAGAGGCAGCTTAATTTCCGTAAATAAGCCATTTAACCATTCTAGCTCCCTAATAGCCTCACATAAAGCGTTAGATTTAGCTTCTAATGTGGATAAAGCTATTGTAGTTGCTTTCTTCGATTTCTAGCTAATAAGTCCTTTAGCTAGCTTAAATAAATAAGCATAGGTTGATTTTAAAGAGATCCTATTACTAGCGTAGTCGCTATCGTAGAATCCAATAAGGGTCGCAAAGGCTTTAGAGTTTGTAATAGATCTAGACCTTCTATAAGTTATAGAATAACCTATAGTGCCAGATAAGTACCTAAGCAGGTGTTTAGCAGCATTTAAGTACTCTATAAACGGCTTAGATAGCGCTGTAGAAAGCCACTAGACCGGAAAAGCAATATCAGGTCTTGTTAGAAGCATTAAGTACATAATAGTCCCTATAATACACTAATATAGCTTATGATTAGGGGTGAGAGAGATTTTATTAGGTGGGTTACTGCTTGTTTAATAATTCTAGGTTAAAGAGGAATTTAAATAGGCTTAGTATCTTTTAAGTCAAACCTTTCTAGGGCTTTAGAAATATACTAGGACTAATAAATAGTTAGGGTCCCTTTCTTTTAATTTCTAGTAATTTAAACGCCTAGGAAAAATTCGGCTAGTCCACAGTCTTCTATAGGGTAAGCTTTATGTAAAAGCTTCTTCAATCTATTGATATATTTGAGGTCGGGTCCTATTAGAAGGCAGTTATCCACATAAGTCGCTATATATGTGAATGTAATTAGGTTATAAAAAACAGCTAGGTCTGAAATTAAGGGTGAAATCCGTGCTTGCGAAGAAGGTCCTTTAAGGCCTGCTGCCACTCTCTAGAGCTCTATTTTAATCTATATAAAGCTTTTT
The DNA here is from genome assembly GCA_023658535.1 of Epichloe glyceriae. Classification (NCBI taxonomy): domain Eukaryota; kingdom Fungi; phylum Ascomycota; class Sordariomycetes; order Hypocreales; family Clavicipitaceae; genus Epichloe; species Epichloe glyceriae. Next base: position 5,862,773 of record CP098291.1, on the reverse strand, counting down.
AAAGGAAAATAACTTGCTTTTAAGCGGGTTTATAGCTATATTTCTTAAGTAATCTAGCTATTTCAGGCGTGGCTTCAGCAAATTCGGTAAATCCGTCTGGGATTTGCATATAAATAGCTTCCTTTAGTAGACTATTTAAGAATGCCCCTACAAAATCGACTTATTTAACTTCCTAGTTATTAGAAGCTGCTAGAGCTAATAATATTCGCTAACTAGGAGGGATGCTTGTAGCAGCATAAGTCTCAAGATAATCTTGACCTTCTATCTGCATAAAGCCTTTAGCAACAAGGCAGGCCTTATATTTTAGGGGATTATTTTCTTTATCCCTTTTAACTTTATAGACAAGTCTGTTTTTAGGATCCTTTAGCCCTTAGGAACTTAGTCTATCCCTATAAATTTAAAGGTTCTAGCAGTTAAAAGCTGCTTAAATTCGTTAAAAGTCGTATCTATCTATTTTTGACTATCCTTACTTTTTAATGCTTGTTTCCAGGTCTTAGGGGTATCTGAATTACTGTTATTAGTTGATTTAGCCTTTTCCTAAGCCTTAAAGCATAACTCCTTAACAAAAGAAGTTATATTAAAATCGTTAACATCTATAGCGTCTGGATTAGCTAATGGATTACCTATAGGTGCCTTTTAAGGGGCTTCTATAGGGCTGCTCTCTAGGGGACTAGATTTTCAGGCTTTAGATTATCCTGAATTTCTAGATTATCTTACGAGGATAACTATTACAAAGAAAGTCATCAATTCCTCCCTCTAAAGGATAACTCCCTAAAGATTTAGGGATCCTTACAGAGCCTATATCCTCTATAATTTTTATAAAGCTAGTCTTAATAACTGACCTTTTAGAGGGTATATAAATAAGATAAACGTTAGAACCTAGAGTAGCTAGTAACCGGCTAGGGATAGTCCTAGGGGCTAGCTTTTGTAGCTTAGATCTCTGCTCCGGAGGTATTAGAACCTCACAATAAGACCCTATAGCCCTAATTTTCGAGAAGTCAGGCTTATAAGTGGTCTTAGGCTCTAAGTTAGCTAGATATAGCTGCTTAGGGGTTAGGGGCTTAGTTATATTCGCGGTAATATTAACTAAGTCCACTATAGCTAGAAGGATGTAAGACTAGAGATACAGGGGCAATTTAGACCACTATAGGGTAGCTCTAAGTTAATCGAGGATAACCCTAATAGCTTGCTTAACTAGCCTATTCTGTTCGTGAATATAAGGGCAGGAGGTGCTAAAGCAAATTCCCTTAGAAGTCAGCTATTATTAGAGGTCGTTATTGATTTCAGTGCCTCCGTCAAAATAAAGATGCCTAGGATACGAATTATATTGATTTTTAATTCCTTAAAAAGGCCTTAATAGCATTATAAAGGGTCTAACCTTCTTTATTAGCTAATAAGAGGCACCATTTATACCGTGATTTTTAATTAATAAGGAAAAGGACTAGGGCCTTCTTATTATGAGGTATAGGTTCAATTTTTACTATATCTCCCTCTAGAATATCTAGAACTCTAGGGGGTCCTAAATAGGTCTTTTACTAGGTCTTCTAATAGCCTTAGTTTGCGTATAGGCTAAGCAGTTAAAATCCTTGTCTTTAATGGCGGAAAAATCAGGGATCCCTTTAGCTAATTTCGATAATTTCTTTAGTAAGGGAGCCCTATGTAGCCGAGTCAAATGTGCTAAAGAAGGGCTAAATCTAGTAATTTCTTGTAACTAGAATCTAGCTTTTCAGAGCTACTATCCCTTTGCTCCCTATCGTGCCAGGCTTCTTAAGGATCACAGGCCTTAGGGGATTCTAGACGGCCACTATTGTCATCCAATGCATTAGGATATGGACCTTCTAAATCCCCTACAGAAGATGCCTGACTAGGAGCTCCGGTGGGATGTAGGGCTGAATTGTCAATGTTATCGTTATCTTTAGTGTCGATTTCTTCAATTCGCTAATATTCCATTAGATCCAGGGTAGGCTACTGTGGAATTTGCACCTCTATAGGGTAGGAAAACCCCATATAAGTCGTATAGGTTAGATATTAATAAATCCGGGAGCCTATAAAGGAGAGGTGGGTTTAATGCTTACAAATTACAGGGTTAGTTGTCCTTTAACTTACAAAAAGAAGCCGTGTTTAGTAGGTTCTAATAACCCACAGGGACTTTTATTAGCTAGGAAAAGCTAATCTTTTAGAAGATAACCCCGGAGAGATAGTGGGTTAAACCACTAACTAGGTTCATATCTATGCCTGGGAAATATAGGGCATCTAGCAAAGCTAAAGACCTATATTCTAGTGGATTTTTCTTTACTAGCACGTTAAATATAGCAGTACCCTTCCCTTTAGAATAGATAGGTCCTCTAGCTATAATTATAGGGCCGCATTTGCCTTTCTTTAGGGGTTTAAAATCCCTGAAGAAAGCCCTATTATTACAAATTGTTAAAATAATGCTATTTATAGCACTATTTTATAGGCCCACTAGTTGCCTAGTTGCGTTGTTGCAACGTTGGTTACAAGGCGTTGCTTGCAGCGTTGCTTGCAGCTTTGGCTGTGACCTGCGTTCCTGCACACAACCAACCCACAGGCTTGTATGACTAAGCCGACTAGGTTACCCTATAGGGAAGCTGAAATCGACTGTAACTAGGGAACTAGTAGTCGTATAAAAGGCTGACGTATACTATTCGAATCCTTGATTTATTCTGGATTTTATGGTATATTTTATTAATAGGGTTGTTTATTAAAGTGCTTAGTTGGGCCACACGGGCGTCTAGTTTGTATGGCCGTGAGTCGATTTTTACTTTTCCCATACAAATGAATTATGCGGAAAATAAAAAGTAGCTCGCGAGACCCTATTAGCGACCCAGTTCTGCCGATATGGTCGGTAGGTCTATGAGGGACTCAGTAGAATCCTCTCATTGCTCGTCAGATCGTCCGTATTGCTAGAAATCAACTACATTCAACTATCAAAGCTCTATATCTTGAAGAATCGTCGTATTATAGTGAATCTAGAAGCCGCCGCGTCAGAATCTATTAGAGAGGTCTTCCTATCCCTCTAGCTAGATTCCCCTTCCATTTTCAATACAAATGTGACAAGAGGAACTAGTATTATACAAAGGGAATTTTTAATTACATTATTAGAGTAATTAAAAGCGGGCTTAGTAGTAGTGTTACTAGTGGTAGTGACACTAGAGGTATCCGAATCAGATTTAGAATCACTACTATTATCGCTACTAGATTCGTTAGAATCTAATTCTTTAACGTATCCTATTACTAGGCTGTAGCCTAAAGCAAACACGGCTTCCTTTCCTTTCTTATTAGCCTTAGTGCTACTCTTCTTCTTTTACTTCTTCCTAGAGGCCTTAGAAGGGTTTGAATCCTTCTTATCCTACTCTTTCTTAGCGTTAGGGTCTTTCTTAGGGGTAGGATTAGATGTGTTCTTTTCCTAGTCCTTAGAATTTCCCTTATTATTATTAGAAGCCTTATAGCTAAGAGCCTTAGCTATAGGGGAAGATTTATCTCTTTGCTTTTCTAATAAGTCCGCTATAAGAAACTGTAAATTTAAGGTATTTACAGGCAGTCCTTATGCCCTAGAAGCTCTAATAGTGAATCTTTGTCTCTTAGCCTAACTAGGAAAGGTCTGCTTTAATGCATTAATATAATGATTTACTTGATCAATTAGTGCGATCACTACACTGCAAAGCTATAGTCTAGCTAGTAAATTATTAAAATCAGCATTAAAAGCCTTTAAAGATCCCTTATAATTTAAAAATTTTAGGGAATAGTAGCTAGAGTATAGCGTACCACGCTGGATTTTAGCACTCTACGAATACTGCCTAATAAGGACTTTATAGGCTTCTTTAGGGGACGTCTGCTAGCAGATAGCTACTTATAGCCCTAACTAACAGCTATCTCTTAATATTATTAAAAGAATAGCCTAGTCAGGGTCAGCTAGCTAACTAGCTATGCTTAGATTATCTAAGAATTCAGGTAATCCTAGGGCTCTAAATTATATGTTTAGGGCTTGCTTTCACTAATTATAGTTTTTAGGGCCTTTTAGCTTAGCTCCCTTAGGAATAGAGTGTACTTTCTTATTTAGTTCCTTTATAGCGCTTCTATTAAAAGTAGCTTAAAGGTTACTAGTAAAAGATAGTATAGGCGTAGGTGAAGATTTAGCAGCTAGATCTTCTCTAGGTACCTTAGTATTTTCTTCCTTAGGCCTAGAAAAGGTCTAAAAACCTTATATAGCAGACATGGTTTGCATTAATTTACTTAAAAGATTATTAATGCTAGCCTTGTTTTTAATACAATTATCCTTACTATACTAAATAAATTTAGTTAAGGTCTTGCCTTATTACTTAATTTGCCTTTACATTTCTAGTTACAAAGGGCTAGCTTAGGCAGCCATAGGTTAACCTTCTATATCTATCTAACTTAGGTCCCTAGGGTTACTAGGGTTAGGGTTAGGGTTAGGATTAGAAGGTCCTGCCCTAGGTCCCTTTCCCTTGAAATTAGGTGGCGCTATCTTTAAAAACCCCTGTGTATAACCTCTAACTTTCTTCCTATTACAAATAACGTGTGCTAGAAAATTAGTTGTAATGTAATCTGCTTGCGCACGTAAAATGCGTGGCGGGGCTGTTTAAAAGGAGCCCCTCCGGCCAGAAAAGTGGGTCAAAGGTATACGCAGGTAAAAACAGGCTAGTAAAAATTCTTAGGGAGAAAATTTTCATAACACCAAGAGCTATAGATAGGAATAATAGGTATTATAGAACGTAGCGCAGCGTAATGCAGTGCAGCGTAATATAATAGGTCAAAAAGCTTAGTATAGGATATACTAAAGTCCGAAGTGATTTTAAGGGAAGTGTAGCGTATTTACAGCGTAAATAATATCAATGATAGTTGCGGTTGTGAATAAAATCACAGGTGATGGTTGCAATAAATTATATTGCAGGTGCGGCGAGTGAATTTCAACACTAAAGGTCTAGTGTTACGATGCGGGGTGCTAGGTAATGAAAAGCTTTAAATTCTAGCGGTTTTCCTTTGTAATCTTAAGAGCCCACAGTGTAGTAAAACCACAACTAATAGCTAAAAATCTAGCAATTGCAGTAAATAATATAGTGTAATAAAGTTAATCTATAGGCCTTCTAGGCTTATAACCTATTAAAAATGGGAAGGGAATGTACTAGAGGGATAGGAAGACCTCCTAGTAATTCCTAGATAGCTAGCGTAATAGAGGGCGCTGTGACCTATAGATAACTAAACCACGATAGATAATTCACTTTAAGAGCTAAGATAGTTAAATATAGTTGATTTCTAGCTAACGGACGGTCTGCGAGCAATAAGAGGATTCTACTAAGTCCTCTTATAGACCTACTAACTATATTGGCAGAACTAGGTCGCCAATAGGGTCTCGCAAGCTACTTTTTATTTTCCGCATAATTTATTTGTATAGGAAAAGTAAAAAATCGACTCACGGCCATACAAACTAGACGCCTATGTGGCCTAACTAAGCACTTTAATAAGCAACCCTTTATATACAATATACCATTAAATCCAGAAAAATTCAAGGATTTGAATAGTATACGTTAGCCTTTTATATAACTACTAGTTCCCTAGTTACAGTCAATTTTAGCTTCCTATAGGGTAACCTAGTTGGCTTAGTCATACATGCCGTAGCTTTGCTTAGGTGGCAACGCAAGATGCGTTGCACAACTACGCAACGTAGCGCGCAGCAACGCCGCGCAACAACGCAACTAGGCAACTAGTGGGCCTATAAAATAGTGCTAAAAATAGCATTATTTTAACATATATAAAGCATTTAAATGCCTCTAAACATTTGCTTAGATACCTTCTAGGCTCTATAAGTTATTCTATAACTTATAGAAAGTCTAAATCTGCTACTAAAGCCTCTGCAACCCTTATTAGCTTTTGTGATAGCAACTTCGCGGGTGATAAGTCCTTAAAATCAACCTATGCTTATCTCTATAAGCTAGCTAAAGGACCTATTAGCTGGAAATCGAAGAAAGCAACCACAATAGCTTTATTTATATTAGAGGCTAAATTAGATGCTCTATGTGAAGCTATTAGGGAGCTAGAGTAGCTTTACGGTCTCTTTAATGAGATAAAGCTGCTTATAGCACCTCTAGTTCTGATTTTTAGTGATAACTAAGGCGCTATCACTACCGCTAATAACCCTGCTCTTTATAGCAGAACAAAGCATACCCTGCTAAAATTTAACTATACTAGAGAAAAGGTACAGAAGGGTATAGCTAAGGTTATTTACATTAACACTAAGGAGATGCCTGCAGATAGTTTAACTAAGCCCCTGCCTAATAATAAATTTCAATAATTTATCTAACTATTAGGACTTATAAATACGAAGGCCTAGCTTTAAAATTAACCAAAAAGTCAAAAAATCAAAATTAATAAAAACACTGGAATTCCGTTAAAAAGTTATTGATTTAAGTTGAAAAGTTATTGGATTTATTATTGAATTTATGGTTAACTTAGATATCTATTAAAGAGCTAAGTTTAGGTATTGAATTAGTTACCTTATACTTTTCTAGAGGGAGTGTTAAAATAATGCTATTTATAGCACTATTTTATAGGCCTACTAGTTGCCTAGTTGCGTTGTTACAACGTTGGTTACAAGGCGTTGCTTGCAGCGTTGCCTGCAGCTTTAGCTGTGACCTGCGTTCTTGCACACAACTAACCCACAGGCTTGTATAACTAAGCCAACTAGGTTACCCTATAGGGAAGCTGAAATCGACTGTAACTAGGGAACTAGTAGTTATATAAAAGGCTGACGTATACTATTTAAATCCTTGATTTATTCTGGATTTTATAGTATATTTTATAAATAAGGTTGTTTATTAAAGTGCTTAGTTAGGCCACACGGGCGTCTAGTTTGTATAGCCGTGAGTCGATTTTTACTTTTCCTATACAAATGAATTATGCGGAAAATAAAAAGTAGCTTGCAAGACCCTATTAGTAACCTAGTTCTGCTAATATAGTTAGTAGGTCTATGAGGGGACTTAGTAGAATCCTCTCATTGCTTATCAGATCGTCCGTATTGCTAGAAATCAACTACATTTAACTATCAAAGCTCTATATCTTGAAGAATCGTCGTATTATAGTGAATCTAGAAGCCGCCGCGTCAGAATCTATTAGAGAGGTCTTCCTATCCCTCTAGCTAGATTCCCCTTCCATTTTCAATAATAGGGTATATATAATAATTAGCTAATTAATAAAGGTACTTATTAACTTTTAAGAAGTCCTTAACTAAAATAAATTCTATTTTTAGTTCTAAGAGAAAGTTAAAGATATAAGAAAGAGGTATATAGAATTTTAAAGGAAACTTTAGAATAATAATAACTTCTTAAATAATCTTCTTAATAAAGGAGATATTTAAGAGTATCATAGATTAAAGACCTCTTACTCTCTTTATTAAAGCTTACTAAGCGTTACCTTATTAAGATAATTATATAATAATAGGTATAACTTCCCTATAGGAGGTACCTATTAATATATACCTCCCCTATAGCCTTAAACCTATGTAGTAGCTTAATAACTATAGACTACACTCCCTCCTGCCTAATAGAGAGTGGCTTAATTAAGAGAAGGAGATTACTGCCTATAGTATTACTTACACCTCCTAGTTCGCTTATTCCGTGCCACTATTAGTCTGTGGGTAATGTAATGTAAAGAGTAGTTAATCTATTCTAACTAGTAAGCATAGCATTATCTAAAACTTCCCTAACTAGTCTAAGCCATAGTCTGTAATAATAGACTAGGGAACCCTCTAAACCTTTACTAAACTATCTTAAATCATTTTATATATTCCTTAGCACTAATAGAAGTTATTACCTCTAGCTAGACAAATTTTAAAAGCCTATCTATAATAACCATTAGGTAATAAGGTCTCTCTAAGGATAATGCTAGTAATTCTATTATAAAATCTATTAAGATCTATAACTAGAACCTATTAGGGATTAGTAGTAGCTTTAGTAAGCCTTAACGTTATTAATAGCTCTTATAACCTCTAAAATAATGGCAATTCTAAACGAATCTGGCAATATCCTATGACATCCTATTCTAGTAAAACTATTACTATAGAATCTAAAACGTAGTGTTTTGGCTAGGGTATTTTATAACTAGTAAATTATAACATTACTAAATAAGAGTTATTATAAGAGGTTCCTATACTAGCACTTAGGTACAACCCTTAAATTAGAGCGCCCTATAAGCACTAAGTAAGCAATCCACTACCTATTCTCTTATTATTACTTCTAGGGGAAATTTTCGTGCCCTTTCCTAAATAGCTTTTAGTTAAATATAGTATATAGGGTCTGCTATAATAGCTTAGTCCTATAATAACTAAAGGTATTTTATAGTAAAGAGGACCTCTCTAACTAGTAGTAGAGTTACGTTTAAAATAAGAGGATTCTAATTAGGGTTCTCCTATAAGTCCGTAGGTAATTAGGAGAGTTATATAATAGTAACTAGTTATAGTATTTATCCTATTCTTACTCCCACACCTTTCTTATCCTACTCTCTTTATAAAAGTGTATTTAGTTATTAAGCCTACGTGCTAGGTTTATAATATAAGTAAAAATTAAACAGGGTAAGCATATCTACTTACTAAGCCTACTATTCTATTATTAGATAAGGAGTAGTGAAGTATTCTAGGTTCTTATAATCTATGTAAATCATAAACGGTTATAAAATGCCTTATAGCTTTACTAACTATGCCTTAAGGTAAGAGATAATAGCTAGGAGCTCTTTATTATAAATAGTGTAATTCCTTTATAAGGCTAATAAGCTTGCGGAGTAATATATAACTAGGTATATAATATGGTTAGGTCCTTCCTATAATATATAACCTCTAAGGGCTAGGCCTAAATAATTTGCCTTAACTACTATAGGTTAATCTAGGTCCTATTATACTAGAACTAAGTACTTAATAAAAGCCTCTTTTAATTTCTTAAAGGCCTTATTCTCTTTAGGCCTTTATTAGAAAGGATATTTCTCTTTATAAGTTATATAAGTAGTGCTACTATCTTAAAGAAGTCCTTAATAAAGTCTTAGTAAAAATTCATAAACCTTAAGAAGCTTTAGACTTTACATAGCTTTATAAGCACTAGCTATTCCCTAATTACTATAACCTTTACTAGGTTAGGATAGACTAAATATCCTACTATAATAATATAGCCTAAGTACTAGACTTCCTTTATAGTAAACACAGACTTACTAAGGTCTAGGTATAATCCTACTACCCTTAAGCAGCTAAGTATTAGTTAGACCTTAGCTATATAGTCCTTCCTTAACCCCCTAAATAGACTAAGATATTATCTAGATATGCTATATATATATATATATTGGATACGCTAGCTAGCTATATAGTTGCTAGTACTAGTACTCCGGCTGGTTGGTCGACAGGAAAACCCATAAATGGGGAGAAAAACCCTCTCGCGTCTGTATTTGGGTCGGCACCGGCCCTGTATCGGGGCTGTGCCGCTCGAAAAGTTACCTATCGTGAAAAGTTGTGGCCAGCTCTCGCTAGCCTTATCCCTAAAATCCGAAAATCCGAGTTTGGGAGGAAGGATTCGCTCCTTCCGGTGCGCTTGCGGGCCTGGGGCGGTTCTGTCTCAGGCCTCCTTGCTTTTTCTAGTAGGAGGTGAATTCTGTTGTGGTAGGATCCTCACAGTTTTTCACTTTTTGCCGACTCTTCCGTGGCCCCACTTTTCAGCTAAGTCCGGTCCGCTTCCGACCCGGGTGTGTTATAAACCCCGAGCACCTGCTCTTGGTTATGTGTGGGGGTGAGGCCGGGTCCGGTCCGGTTAAGGATCGGTTCCGCGTGTATGCCTGCCTCGTGATGTCTTTTTCACTTTTCCTTGTGCTTCACTTTTAAAGCTACTATAGTGAATCACTCTGCCCCCTCACATATATAAAAGGAAGCAATTCCCCGCGGGATTCTGCCCTCTTTTCTTTCCTCGTCATCTATCTTCTCTCGGGTTCGTTTATGCCTTTTTTGTCTGCCGGTGCAATTCCGGGTCGGATTTGGTGCGGTTGCTGACTATTGTTGTAGTTTTCTCTATAATCCTCGTCGTCGTCGCTGTTCGCCATGTCGTCGTCTATTTCCCCGTGAGTCCTGCCCCTTGGGGGTACTCTATCGCTTCTAACTCGCCTAGGAACCGAGCCTCTCCGAGCGATATCCCCGGAAACAGTTGACTTCGGCTCAACTGAGGCGGGCTCTGGATAGGGAGCTTCGTGTGAGTTATTCTTCCGCTCCTATTTCGAGGCTTTTTCGTTTCTAATTCCATGCAGTTGGGTGAGCCACGGCAGTTTCAATGCATTTCCTGTTACTCTCGATCGATGAGGACCCCTGGCCATCAGTGCCACGACGTCGTTGGTATGGGCGGCCCCGAGCCGGATGAGTGTCGGTGGCGTATCTGCTGACCTATGGTTAGGTGCCGTGACCGACGCCTGTTTTGATTGTTGGGTTCGTAACAATGGTTGCGACAAGGTAATGGTTTGCGCCGCGCCCGGGTCTACTTCGTTGCTAATCCGCCTCTTAGCCGAATACCGCGGGGCGCCGAGCCGAACATTTGTGGCTGACGGAGGTCCAAGCTGCTATTGTTGGCGGTGCTGAGGTACGCGTCCGTCTACGGGGTGGTTCCGGGTCTGTGTCGCATCTGACGTGTGTTCATCTTAGGTTCCTGACGATTACCACGATCGTGTGAGAAAGCTCTGCGCCGAGAATCGGAGTAAGAAGCGGAGCGCTTCGGTGGCGGGCCTGGATCGGTCCGGGTCCGGTTCCAATGGGGGCCAACATGATGAGATGGTTTTCTGGATGCGACGCTTGGACGCTCGAATGGCGGAGACGAACCGGCTCCTGGCCGCCTCCCTTCCGGCGAAGGGGCGTGCCAAGGTGATGGAGGATGCCATCCCCGTTCCGGAGGAGGAGTGATGCGACGGGCCGGAGCCGGTCCGAGAGCGGCGTTGGGGCGTAGGGGGCCAATGATACCCGGCGTTAGTAGTTTCAATTGAGAGTTTGTTCCTTTCTCCGGTTTTTCCCCTTATTGTGACGTCGGCCCCGACCCTCGCGCGCCTCTAAGCCATGTTGTTGTGTGTCCTCCGGGGGCGGGTCGGTCTCGGTCCTGTTCCGCTTGAGGCAAATGCCAGGTCCTGTGCTAGCCTGTAGTAGTTGAGTCTCCTGGTTTGTATGACCCATCTGGCAATGGTTCTCGCTCGCGTGGGATCGTCCAGGGCCAGCCTCGCCTCCCGTTCGTCTCCGGGCCACCTTTGGGGTCTCATGTGGTTATAGTTACTGCAGCTCGTAATAACGTGATACTGATCTTCCTCTCCGTGACCGCAGCTGCATATTGGCGATGTCACCCCGGGCACGCCTCTATTAAAGAGGAATTTATTTAGCCCTATCTTCCCTGTGCGTAGTTGTACTATCGTTGAAGAGACGTGTTTATCTAGGTTTGTGTGGAACTTTTGGATCTCTTTTGGGTCGGGGCATGGTGGGCGGTCCTCGGTAGGTTCTCTAGCGTGCCGGCGGCGGCCTGGGCGTTCTCTATTATGCCATGATTCCCATCTCTTACTCCACTCGTCGTATAAGTTCGCGTCTGGTTCTTCTTCCCTCGGTTGGGTGCGTCTGACCCTTCTGCGGCGTAGTACGGTCTCGACCGACCGTGAGGCGGTTCGGATTATCTCCGCCATCCCATTGTTAGCAATTCTCTCTTCAAACCTCTGTTTAACCATATTAAGGTATAGGTCAAGTGGTGGCACCGCTGTTTCTGCTTCTAGCTGTACGATGGGGGTGGCTTTGAACGCCCCTGCAACGACCCGGAGGCAGGCCGATTGTTCTGTCATGAAGTTTTTACTATCCCTCTAGGTTTCCCTCCGGCTTTGGTCGGGGTGTGGTATGCGCTCGCTCCATAGGCGATAACGGGTCGGACTACCTGCGTGTAGAGGAGTCTGGCATCCCTGAAGCTGCATCCCCATGCCGAGGCCGATAACGTGGTGAGGGCGAGCCTCTGCCGGGCCAACTTTCCCTTAAGGATGTTCTTATGGGTGCTCCAGTTGAGTTTTCTGTCTACCCATACTCCTAGGAATCGGCAGGACTCCATAGGCGTTATCTCCTCGTCTCCGAGTCGGACCCTGGTCTGGGGGTTGTCGGGATCTGCTAAAGTGCATAAGCTCGGTTTTGAGGGGTTGAACTTTACTCCTGCTTCCTTTGCCCATTTTTCGCACACCTTCCAGGCGGCTTCGAGTCTTTTCCGTGTCTGTGACGTGTTTTTCCGAATGCTGCGATATTAGTGTCATCCGCGAATCCTATTGCTACCGTGCCTGGGACGGAGCGGAGGCGTGTGTATAACTCGGCGGAGTATAGTAAGAAGAGGATGGGGAAAGCGGGGAGCCTTGTGGGGTGCCGGCCTTGATCTCAAACGGTCGTGATAGGTCTCCGTCGAAGCTGAGCCGGCTCGTTCTACCTGCGAGGAAGCTCCGTATTACTGTTACTAGCCATAGCGGTACTCCCATCTTGACCAGGAGGGCGATGAGGTAGGGGTGGCTGACTCCGTCAAAGGCTGCAGAAATATCCATTTGAGCTAGCGAGGCGACGCCGCCTCTCCCCAGGCCTCTCGCACGCATTCCGTTAAGGCTCTTATTGCGGTTTCCGTTGACCTGTTTCTCCTGTTGCCCATTTGCAGTTCTGGAAGAAGGTTGTTCGCCTCGGCGTAGCTTGTGAGCCGCCTCGCTATCGCTGCCTCCATGATCTTGCCTATTATGTTGAGTAGTGAAATAGGTCTCCATGCGTTGGCTCTCCTCATCTCCTTCGTTGTCTTCCCAGGTTTCCTGATCACCACGACTCTAGCGGTTCGGAAGCGGGCCGGAAAGTACCCTACTTCTAGGGTAGCGTTGAGTAGTCTCACGATTGCATCCTTAGCCGGGTTATCGCAGGCTTTGATAAGGCCTGCTGGGAGTTCGTCGTCTCCTGGGGCCTTCCAGCTAGCCATGCCTGAGAGAATGTCTGCGATTTCAGCTCTTACGAATCGCTCTTGGGCCGGAAAAGGGGCGTTTTCGAGTTCGGGGAAGGAAAGGTCGGGGATGTGGGAGAGGTCTGCCGTTGGTTCGGGAAAAATCTTTGTGCGAGGACTTCGGCTTTGTCGGTGTGCGCTGTGGCCGGGTTAGGGTCGTTTTCCGTTCTCTCCAGGTCCGGTATTCTTGGGAGCTCGGGGGCCCAGCTCCTGAGTCTAGCCCATCTCTCCAGTCTCCAGACGCCTCCGTCCTTTTCCCATGTATTAGCATTTTTAGTGCTTCCCTCCATGCATTCCTCTTTTCCTCTCTAACGGTGCGTTCTTGGTTCGTCTCCGCCTCTTTATACGTGTTCCAATTTATATCGGTCTTGCGTCGTCTCCATGCCCTCTTCGCTTGTCTGGCTTTAGCCACTGCTTCTTTTGCTCTTCTAGACCACCATGCCTCCGGCCCGGGAGGCCTCGGGGCCTCCTCGGTGCCACTCTCTCTGCTATTTGTTGGAGGTTTGTGACAAGCCATTCCGTGTACTGGTCTATCCCTTCTCGGTCGTGGGGTTCGGAGCGAGTTCGGGCCGGAGTCGTACTAACGCTTCTGCTTTTGCGAGCGGTCTGTCTATCGCTCGCCAGTCGTGTCTCATTATCTGTGGGGTACGGTCCTGACTGCCGGAGTCGATGCTGATTAGCTGCGGAATATGGTCGGAGCCTGATATGTCTGCCGCGCCGTCGTAGTGGACTTGTAAGTCGTGCGAAGCCCAGGCCAGATCGATTGTGCTGTCTCTGTCTCCGTTGTGCTGTCTGGTGGGTTCCCCTCGAGGCGTTACTAATCCGAGTCGCCACCGGCTAGTGAACTCTAGTAGCTCTTCCACTCCATTGCTAGTCCTGTTATATTCATCCCATAGCGGGTGTTTTTGGTTGAAATCACCTACGAAGACGCTTCTTCCCGGGGCTCTTCCTCGTTAATTGTGCGAATAGGGGTGTTCCATTCGTTGCTGTGTTTTTCTGAGTAGAGGAGTAGATATTTATTCCTTGGATTTCTATGAGCGACCAGTCGGTGCCTCCGCGGGCCGACCACGAGCCTACTCCGTGTTTCTTGTTTATGTATACTGCATTCCGACCCTCATAATGTGCGAGTTGGAATCTGGCGAGGCCCGGAGCCGGGGGCCATGCTTGTCTTGTGTGTTCCCATTCTTGGATCGCTATCACGTCTATGTCGGTCCGGTGACGGAGCGCGATGTGTATAAGGTTATTCTTCTTATTCACATTCCAGAAGAGGACGCGTATCATTATTGTGTAGGTCTAGGAGGAGGGGGTTCGCTGCTGTCTCGTGCCGGCTCTGTTCCGGCTCTGATTGGCTCCGCGTATCTTCTAATACTGCCTGCTCTAGGCTGTCTAGCGTTCTGTTCCGCGAGTGTTGGGCGGCCTCTTTTCTTCCCAGTGAGGCCGACTGGTTCCAGTCTCTCCCGGGGCGGGGCCGGGCTGCTAGCTGGCGATCGAGTGGCGAAACGGGAAGGGCGCTCCTGATATCCTGCTTTTGCTATATTCCATTTTTCCTTAAGGGTTGGGCAGGTCCTAGACCACGCCGGGTGCGCCCCGGAGCAGAGTATGCACTTCTCTTGTAGTTGTCCCGTGGATGTAGGGCAAGATTTCTCGCCCTCTTCGTGACGGCCGGCTCCGCACCTGCCGCACCTCGGGGCCGCTTTGCAGAATTTCGCTATGTGACCTATCTGGAAGCAGTTATAACACTGCCTTGGCTGCAGTGATTCGTCGTAGGGTTCGGTCCGGAATAGCTCCGCTTTATATACTGTCCCGTCTTTACATATCTTGTTAGCGTCATCTACCTCAGCCAGGCCGAGGATGAGGGTGGTTCTCGGTGCGTTTTCGCCTCTGGGTCGTCTTGCCGTTGCCCTAATCACATTTATCTTGTTTGCTTTTCCTATATCTGCTGCGAGGTTTTCTGCTGAGGTGTATTTCGTGGGAAGCCTTTAACTATAACGCTTAGGATTCGGCGGTGGAGGGTCGCTTCCGGTCCGAAGGCGGCGGTAATCCATTTTGGTCGGTCCTGTATTGGGAGGCGTTTCCTTCGAATGTGATAATTGTGTCTCCGCTAGGGAGTCTTCTGGCTGCAACTGCTGTGGTCTGGCCGGTGGCTCTGTTTACCGCTGCGACCGTGTCTTCTGCGCTTCTAGTCCGGAGCGGTTCCTGGATGGAGTTACCCTTGATAAGGACCTCTCTGTCCTGGCGGCCTGGTATTTGTAGGGGGTTCGGGTTCGATCGTCTCTGCGTCGGCCCTGCAGCGATGCTCGCCCAGGTGGGAGGAGCGGTGTTTTTATCTGCCTCTTTGATGGCTTCTTTGATAACTTCTTTGAGGGCTTCTTTCGTGGTGCGGATATTGCCGTTGTTGTTTGTCTCTGCTTTCTCGGCTCGGGCGCGGCTCGCTTTCAGGTCTGCAACGGCCTGGGTAGCGTTCCATACCTCGGATAATTTATCGCTAGGGATAAGGCTAGCGATCTTTTCGTAGTATTTTCGTTCTTCTGGGTATTCGAATTGAATCCGATCCGCCTTCGGGTCGTTATCGCATCTCTGGACGTTGAACTGTCCTCTGCCTGCGTTCGGGTGGTGGCAGCTCTGTGCCAGCCCCCTTTCTCCTTCGTCAATTACCATCGGCGTCTCCTCCTCCCGCCCGCCTCCGGCTCTGTCGCAATGCGACATCGTAGGAAGGGGTAAAATGGGGTGAGGATTTCGATTATCTTGTTGGTTTGTATTTTAGAGGCGATTCCGGACCTGTAGGGCGGTGCGGAAAGATTCGCAAAAGGTTTCTATGATCTAGATATGCTATAATAAAATCCCTTAACGCATCCCCTAAGGACTTATTAATATAGTATTAGAAGGTTATAGGTATACCTACTAGTCTAAATAGGCAGACTAACTATTTAAATAGTCTAAATCTAGTCTAGAATACTATTAAGTGCTCCTTACCCTTTACTATTCGTAGTTTATAAAATACTATATAGACATTTACCTTTATAAACTATTATGCCTTAGAGAGGGATTATAGGGTTTCCTTAATTAAAGGGAGGGGTATTAGTCTTATACTATTATCTTATTAAGCACGTAGTAATTTACATAAAAACGCTAACCACTAGTTAACTTCTTAATAAGAAGAACTAGGGCTATAGCTAATAAGGAGCTAGTATAGATTTATCCTTTATTTATAAAGTCTGTAATTTAATGTCTAATCTCTAGAAGCTAGTCCCTTAGTATATTATATAATAGTCCTTATAGTAATATAGGTTTAGAACTATCCAGGTTCTTACGTAGCCAGATATAGTAGTTAAGGGATCCCTTATAAGGGGGTAACCTATTTGCTTTAGTTTTTGGGTCCGACTCGGAGACGAGGAGATAACGCCTATGGAGTCCTGCCAATTCTTAGGAGTATGGGTAGACAGAAAACTCAACTGGAGCACCCACAAGAACATCCTCAAGGGAAAATTGGCCCGGCAGAGGCTCGCCCTCACCACAGAGCCAGACGCGAACCTATACGACGAGTGGAATAAGAGATAGGAAACATAGCATAATAGAGAACGCCTAGGCCGCCGCCGGCACGCTAGAGAACCTACCGAGGACCGCCCACTATGCCCTAACCTAAAAGAGATCTAAAAGTTTTACATAAACCTAGATAAATACGTCTCTTTAACAATAGTATAACTACACACAGGGAAGATAAGGCTAAATAAATTCCTCTATAATAGAGGCGTGCCTAGGGTAACATTGCTAATATGCAGCTATGGCTATAGAGAGGAAGACTAGTACTACATTATTATAAGCTATAGTAACTATAACTATATAAGACTTTAAAGATAGCCTAGAGATAAACGG
This sequence comes from Epichloe glyceriae, assembly GCA_023658535.1. Lineage (NCBI taxonomy): Eukaryota > Fungi > Ascomycota > Sordariomycetes > Hypocreales > Clavicipitaceae > Epichloe > Epichloe glyceriae. Next base: position 5,845,872 of record CP098291.1, on the reverse strand, counting down.
GAGGCAAGGCTAGCCCTAGACAATCCTACATAAGCGAGAACTATTGCTAGATAGGTTATATAAACTAGGAGACTTAACTACTATAGGCTAGCGCAAGACCTAGTATTTACCTTAGGCGGAATAGGACTAAGACTAACCCGCCCTTAGAGAATATATAATAATATACAGACGCCTAGATTAAACACTAAAGAAAGAGAACTCTAGGGAATAGGCTGCTTAGAGGTGTGAGAGGGTAGGACTAATGTTATAATAAGATAAGATTACTGTAAAAAGGAATAAACTCTTAATTAAAACTACTAATACTAGGTATTATTAGCCCCCACGCCCTAATACTACCCCTAAACTAGCTCTAGCCTATTATATTACTCCTCCTTTAAAATAGGAATAGTATTCTCTATTACCTTAGTATACCCCTTTACTAGAAAGGAGGTGGCTAGGAGCTAGTTTATTTCTGCTATTTAAGTGTCTAAGTAATATATCTAGAATACTATTTTATTATACTAGCCCTTACTAGAACTAGAACTGGACTAATCTAGGCCTACCACTAAAGCGCTTTACTTCTTACTTTAATTCTTAGTGTAAAGTTTTCTTATATAATTATAGTAATTATTAGGAACCTAAGATAGACATATATTAGATACGAAACAGACCTGGAATCGCCTTATAAATGGATATGTACCTTAGCACTACTAGTAATAGTAGCCTGGATTTCTATTAACTATAAGTGCTTAGCTTAACGCCCTATAGTATTTAGCTAAGAGGTAGATTAGTAATAAAATAGACCTAGACATAGTGTAAAACATTACCTTATTGCAACTATTATTATAAACCTAATAATTAAAGTAGGCGTTAGTTATAGTACTTAACTAAATATTAGCAAAATCGCTACTAACACTTATCTGGCTTAGGGCTGCCTATACTAATAACGTTATAACACTAATAGCTAGGAGTCCTTATTAATTAAGAGTAATAGGAAATTGTCAGGGTCGTGGAGGCAATGGCATCATGTACAATAGGGTCCAGTGGCGGGTCGCACTGACCTAGCCGCGAGCTAGTTATATGCACACTAGAGGGGTATTTAGCGAGGGCTACATATATGGAATGTAAGAGGCTAGAGATTAAAACCTTTAAGCACACACCCTTACCTTTTAGCTTAATAGTAGTGACACCTTAATTATACCTTTACTTTATTTATATAACTAGCCTATAAGCCTTAATAAGTTAATCTCTCTTATCCTATTAGGGTAATAGACTATTAGTAAGTTAAGAATATTAGCACTAAGAAAAATAAATACCTAATCTATAGCTACTAATAATCCTAGAGCAAATATGCTATATAAAGACATACCTATAGATTAAAACCTAGGTATAGAGTAAGAGTCTTCTTATTTAACTACCCTTATAAATTCCTAAGAATTAGAAGTAATATTTAAGGATAAAAAGCTATACTTAACTATAGCCTTATATAAGTAAAGATATAGCTATAAATTACCTAGAAAAAGCATAGACTAGAGTAACTATAGAAAAATTTATAGGAAGTAAATACCCCTTCTTAATTAAATAATACTAACTTAGGCTTTACCCCTACCCCTTAAACCCCTATACCCTAGCTAGCACTAATTACACTAGGAATATATAGATATAGCTTAGTAAAAATATAGCTAAAGGCTCTTATATATAAGGGAATACTTATAAAAACCTATAGATATTTCTAGTAAATTTAAATATAGTCTTTATAATAGATTAAAATATATTTATAAATAATATAACTATAGTTATATATACTAGTAGCTACTTAGTAAATAAGGTAAAGTAATAGTAAATATGTTTTACTACTATAAATAGTTATATAAACTATAAAAGCTACACTTAAATAGAGTTTATTTAGTAGTTAAAAATAGGAGGAATAGATAAAGATAGTTACTACTTAGAAGTAATAGAGACACTACTAAACCTTAAGTAAGGCAAAGACTAAATATTCTAGTTATTTATAAAGACCTAGGGTAAGGTAAAAGTAAAACTACCTAAGCCTATACCTAAACCTCTATAAATTACTTAGTTTATATAATCCCTAAATAATATAATAAAGAAGTAAGTATTTAGCTAGAAGTACTTAGTAAGCTAGAACTACCTTATAGGCTAAGGAAAAAGGTAAAGGTAGTAATAAGAGAGGAAAAAGGGACTAACTATTTTGTCGGGCGAAACCACCACCCAAAAACAACGAATTTGACGATGACGATGCTGATGATATTGACGATGTCAGCAAAATGAGCCCGATACCGATATCGAGGCCTGCGAGGTTTTCGATCCATCGCGAGGATCCAAGTCGTAAAAGGGGGAAATCTCAGGTTCTTCTCAAATCATCTCAATAATCTCGAATAATCTCAAAATCTCAAATAATCTCAAAAATCTCGGTTTGAACAATCCAAGCCAAAGGCCACAAAGGGAGAGTTGATTTTCTATCTAAGGGAGGGAAATCTAGGATATTTTATCCTAGGGATCTAATGCAGCCGGATTGATCTATTGACCCGATAGACCGAAGGGTCTATCCTAGGGATCCAATGTGGCCAATTTCAATCCAACGAAGCCGATAGACTAGCAAGGTCTCAAGAGGTCTATGACTAGGGATCTGATACAGCTAATTTCAATCTGACAGAGCTGAAAATATAGCTGATTTCAATCCGACGAAGCCGATAGACTAGCAAGGTGGTCTCGAGGGGCCTATGACTAGGGATCCGATGTGGCTAGATTGATCTGTTCAGCCGAGAGACCGAAGGTCTCGAGACCGGTCTCAAGGGGTCTCAATCCTAGCCACACACTATAAGGGTAACTAAGGGAGTAACTACTAGAAGAAAAGAAATTATTTAACTTCTTTAGAAGGTAAATTATAGGAAGGGCGCTGTATAGGTATAGGGAACTTATCTATTACCTATTTTAAGTATAAGAAGCTAGGGCATATTACACCTAAGTGCCCTAAGCTAGATTATAGTATTTATAGAAAAAGCAGCTATACTACCACTACGCATTAAGATAGTAGTAACTAAGTAAGGGGTTATATAAACCTAAATAAGGCCCTAATTAAATCTATATAACCCTAGGGAGATACTCTTAATATAATATAGCTTTATAAGGATAGATAATTAGATTTACAAATATGTATAAAAGCTAAGTTATAGCGAGATTACCGCTAGATAGTAATACTAACCCTGTTTAACCCTAGTGCTATATATTCTTTAATCTATCTAAATATACTAACAAAGCTTAACTAGGCTAATATATAACTAAGTAATAATACACTTAAAAGTATATCTAGTAATATTATACTATATTAAGGAATTTTATAATAGGTAGTAATAGTAAAGGATAGTATAGGATATGTAAAGATATACTAAATTCACTACTATATTACTAATAGTAGTAAGAAGCTAGTCTTAGGTATTAACTAGGTAAGACAGTACAAACCTGTAATAATGTTATAGATAGACATACTTTAAAAACACCTAATAATAAAGGAGCGTATCTTATTAGTAGTAGGGTTATAGAATAGATAGCATATAGTAAAATACTTAGTGGTTATAGTAATGCTTCCCCTATAGTTAATTAAGCTAGTTAAGCGCGTAGCCTTTATTAAGCATAAGGTACCTAATAGGAAAGATAATAAGGTAACTAAGGTAACTAATAAAAGAGATAACCTAGATAACGCAGTAAATAAGGAGGAGGTAAGTAGCTGCTTTATACTAATAAACCTAGCTAATGTTTTTAATTAAGCAAAACTTCTAGAGGTTTACTAGGAGTTTAAGGATATGTTCTTAAATCTAGAGGTAAGCACTCTCCCTAGGCTAGGTGGTTAGACTTATACTATTAAATTAGAAGAAAGGAAAACACCTCCTTAAGGACCTATATATAACCTAGCTAAGAAAGAACTACAGGTTCTCTATAAGTACTTAGCAAGTGTATAAGAGAGGGTTAGATTTAAAGATCTATTAGCCTAGTAAAAGCCCTGATTTTATTCGTGCTAAAGAAAGGAGGGAAATTACGCCTTTATGTAGATTATAAGGGCCTTAATAAGATTACTATTAAGGATAAGGCCTTATTACTACTAATTCCTAAGATCTTAGACTAATTAAAGGGAGCTAAGATTTTCACGAAATTAGACCTTAAAGATACATACTATTAGCTATATATTCGTAAGGGAGATAAGTGGAAAACGGCGTTTTAGTGTAGATATAGTCACTTTAAGTATCTTATAATGCTATTTAGGCTTATTAATATGCCTGTAACTTTTCAGGAATATATTAATAGCGCTTTAGAGGGCCTTATTAATATTATCTATATTATTTACCTTAATAACATCCTAATATATAGTAGTAATGTCTTGGCGTATAAGGGCTATATAAAATAAGTGCTTAAGAGGCTTTAAAACGCTGATCTTTTTGTTAATCTAGATAAGTGTAAATTCTCCTATAAAGAGGTTGAATTCCTAGGCTATGTAATATTAGAGAAGGGAATCTCTATAGAACCTAGCAGAGTTAAAGCAATTATAACCTAGCTAGTACTTAACTATATGTTTAATATCTAGTCTTTCCTTAGGTTTACTAGGTTTTATAAACGCTTTATTAAAAGCTATAGTAAAATAGTTATCCCACTAACTAATTGCCTTTAAGGAAAATAACTAGTAAGGTTTAAGCTAGAGCCTTATAAGTTAGTAGTGTTTAAAGACCTATAGTAGTAATTCTAGGAGGCACTGATTTTAGTCTATTTTAATCCACTACTCCTATTATAAGTTAAGACTAACGCCTCTAGGCACATAATTAGGGCTATCCTTACGCAGTTAGTGCTAGGTTACTAGCACCCTATAGCATTTATATTAAGGAAGTTAAATAATACTAAGCTACGCTATATAATGCCTAACGTAGAATTGCTAGTGATCTAGGAGGCTTTTTAAATATAGAGGTATTACCTCGCTTACTTAGCGTACCTAGTTAAAGTAATAATAAATCACTTAAACCACAAGTACCTTATAATAAAGCCAAAGCTAATAAGTTACTAGGTTATTACGTTAGATAAGCTATACTTATTTAATTTCATTATTAAATATAGGGTAAGTAAGCTAAATCCTGCTAATGCTTTATTAAGGAGATTAGATTATATTAGTAAGGAAAGGAAAGCTAAGGCATTAACCTCTTAGTTACTAACCTTTCTTACTAAGTTTATAGCTATTAAGCCATAGGGATACTATAATAATACTGCTAATATTATAGGTCTAGTAAAACTATAGTGTATTAGGTTTATAATTAATAAGTAGTAGGAGAGTAGTAGTAGTACTACTAATACCCTATGTCTAAGATTGCTGCCTATTAGTAATAGGGAGCAAGGACTTAGTAATAGTACTACTAATATTACTAGTTATAGGAAATCGCCCCTTATTAACATTTAAGTGGGTAAAGAGCTATAAGGACTTAGTAATAGTACTACTAATATTACTAGCTATAATAGTACTACTAATATTATTAGATATAGGGTCTTATACCTTACCGCTATCTAGTTATATAGACGTGGTAATAGTACTGCTAATATTACTAGCCTAGTTAAAAGAGTTATATATAGCATTACTAGAGAGCTATAAGCTTATAGGAGTGTTATAGTAAGAATCTTAGTGGTTAGGAGAACCTTTACTAAGTTAAACTTAACTACCTAGGATAAGAACATAGAGTTAAAACCCCTAATCCTAGTCTTACTATCTAAAGCGTAGTAAGGGGACGCCTTTATTATATAGTAAAAGTTATTGCTAATAAGTAGTAACTCTAGCGCGTTATTAGGACTATAGATAATTAGGCCCTCTAAGCTATTAGCTAGTGAGTTATAGACATAGTTTATAGTACCCTCTAGACTATTAATATATAATAATAGAGTTTATAAGCTATAGGGAATACAAAAAGAAGTCTTACTACTAACCTATAATAATCCTATAGTAGGTTATTAAGGGGTTAGTAAAACACTTTACTAGATTACAAACTAATATTACTAGCCTTTAATAAAGAAAGATATTAAGTTATATATACAGACTTACATTAGCTATTAAGTTTTAAAGCTAAGGTTATATAAGCCTTACGGTAAGTTAGCTACGCTACTAGTACCTAATTATTCTTTTAAGAGCTATTAATAGACTTTATTATAAGGCTACTACTAGTAAAAGATTAGAAAAACTAAGTGTATAATATAATATTAGTTATTATAGATAGGTTTTTAAAGTATAGTATTTATATACTAGTGTTTACATATTTAACTAGTAATAGGTTAGCTATAGTCTTCTTAGAAAATGTTTTTAAAGACTATAGCGCTTTAGAAAGTATTATAATAGACTAAGGTTTAATATTTATAAGTGGATTTTAGAGAATGTTTTACTACCTAATTATAATAAAGTAGTAATTAAGCACTGCATTTTACCCCTAAATAAATAGCTAGATAAAGTGACTAAACTAGGTTTTAAAGCATTATTTAAGAGCTTATATATACGCTAAATAGGATAATTAGGTTAAATATTTACTAATAGCATAGTTTGCCTATAATATAAGTAAGTATAGTAGTTATAGCCTAATGCTAGTAAAGGCGCTATGTAAGTATAACCTAAGAGGACTATACTAAGTAGTCCTAATAGCCTTATTAGTAAATAACTAGGTAAAGAATAAAGTCTTAGAACTAAGATAAAAGCACTTAGAGATTAAGTAGCTACTAAGTAATGCTTAAGTATAGTAAAAGAAATACTATAATTAAAAGAGAATACTAATAGAGTTTAAGGTTAGAGACTATATACTACTATTAATAAAAATATTAACCTAAGATACTTAAGCTAGAAGCTTACTATAAAGTATTTAGGACCTTATAAGATTAAAAAGGTAGTTAGTAACTATAGCTTAGCCTATTAATTATAACTACTAGCTAGTATATAACTACTAGCTAGTATATAACTATATAATATGTTTAATATTATAAGCCTTAAACCTTTTAAAGGGGACTTAACTAACTTTATAAATATATCCTTATTATAAGATAATATTAAAGATAATAAATAGGAGTTTAAAGTTAAGAGAATTATTTTGTATTAATATAATAGCTAATAGTAAAAATACCTAGTAAAATAAAAAGGCTATAATAGCTTAGAGAATTCCTAGGTACTAAAAAGAGATTTTATTATAAAGGATATTATTAATAACTATAAGTAGTAATTAAGTAGCTAGGTTATAGAGAGATAATTACTTTAGTAATTTAGTATATAATAAAATTTAATAATAAGTTATATTTTTAGCACTTTACCCTATAGCTACCTAGTATCTATTACTCTATAGTTATATTAGTAATCGCATTTTTATTTATATTCTTAACTACTATAGCTATAGGAGTATTCTTATTAGAAGACTTCTCTTTATCTCTATAAATAAAGGCATAGAGCTCTTTAAGGAGCTTAAAGAGGCTAATATAAGTAGGAATATTAAAGATAGACTTAGTAAACTAGTAGCTAGTTAGTAGATTAGAAGCTATACTTAGGACTTTAAAGATAATACTATAGAAGCATACTAGGTAATAAAGCGTAAGCTATTTATAATATTAATCTAGACCTTAAGGTTAGTAGTATTAAAGAGCTATAATATAATAGTGTGCTTATTAGCATTTGCCTTATAGGCAGCCTTAGCAGTTAATTAAGCGTAGTGGATGTAACTGCATTTATTAGCGTTTTTATAGCTAATAGAGTATTATATAATTTACGCTTAGCTTTTATAAGAGCCTAGTAATAAGTTAGCTATAGCTAAGTTACTAAGAATAAGAAAGCCCTTACTAGATAAATATAGTAGTAGCTACCCTTAAGGATAACCTTTATAATCTTAAAAGCTTTTAATAAAGCTTTATAATTTAGGTAAGATACTAGTAGTATATTAGTTATTTATAAGTAATGTCTATAAGGAGAGAAACGTACTCTAATATAAGACTTATTATTTTTATATAATAAGCGTATTTTAAGGAATTCCCTAGTTAAATTAGTAATAGGAAGTAGTAAGTAAGTAGCTTAGTTATACTAGGAGAATAATAATATTTATTAAGGATAGGCTTCCTATTAATAATATATTAGGGCTTACTATTATTATCCTTAGGAGCTATTTACTAAATAGTAGCCTACTAGCTATAGTAAAGATATAGAATTTTAATACTACTAATTTTAAGTTAGTAGTAAACACACTATAAGTAAGTAATAAATATACCTAGAAGTCTTAGAGGCCTAAGATACCCTCTTATAAGGAGATTTCTTTAGGATAGAGTAAATATAGCTAGAGTTATAGTATAAGTAGTAAATATTATATACTAGTAATAAGTTAGTAATAGGTAAGTAAGAAGAAATAAGGTAAGGGAAACTAATAATATTAAGACTAATAAAGTTAGAGATAAAGAAAATAAGGCATAGAAGATATTATAATAAGGTATAGGGATACTAGGACCCTAAGAAAGTTAGTAACTACTAAGTAATAGTAATAAAAACGCTACTATTAGGCTAGTAAGGGTAACTTATAATTTATTAAGAGGGATAAGGAGAAAAGGAAGTAAGGTAAAGGGGGAATTTAGCCTCTTTTATATTAACTATAGACCCCTTAAGTAATCTATACGCGCTATATAAGTAATTTATAAATTAGAAAATTTAGCGTTATAGCTACTACTATTAAGAATATAGGCTAGCTATATGCATATAGCGAATTCGCCACTACCTTATTAGGATTTATAAATAAACCTATTTAGATAAATAGTATTTAATACTCTATTTTTTTAGCCTAATTATAAAATTTAATATAGGGTATTTACTTTTATAGAATTAGTAATAATAAGGATAAGAGTAGTTATAAGGCTATACCCTAGCTATAATTAAATTACTACCTAGAACTAATAAGTAGTATAAAGAAAAATCTATAACCTATATTAATATTATTATTATAGTTTCCCTTATAGTATATTAAGCTATAAAGAGTTATAATAAACCTATATAAGGAAGTTTATATAGTAAGGACACTATAATAGAGTAGCTTATTATAATTAAGGATAATTATATAAAGAGGGGGAACTATATTAGGGTTATAGAGGTAATAGAGGTTATAGAGGTAATAGCATTATGTATAATAGGGTCTAGTAGTAGGTCGCACTAACCTAGCCGCAAGCTAGTTATATACACACTAGAGGGGTATTTAGCAAGGGCTACACACATAGAATGTGGGAGGCCAGAGATTGAAACCTTTAAGCACACACCCCTACCTTTTAGCTTAATAGCAGCAACACCTTAATCATACCTTCACTCTGTTTATGTGACCGGCCTATAAGCCTTGACAGAAATACACTAAAACTGCCGTGGCTTACCTAACTGCCTAGAATTAGAAACGAAAAAGCCTTAAAATAGGAGCGGAAGAATAACTTATATAAAGCTCCCTATTTAGAGCCTGCCTTAACTAAGCTAAAGTTAGTGTGATAGTCTAGGCTTTGCCTAGAGCAATATAGGTGTCAATTGCACAAGTCAGAGAGGACTTGTACAATGCGTATTCTTTTGCTGTGGCGCAATTGGATTGGGCACATCACCCGTATGGTGGCGCAGACACCCGCGATTAGCCCTGTGGGCTAGACTATAACAGTTAGCTACTTTTAAGGATAATGCTTAGAGAGGCTTAGTTCCTAGGTGAGTTAGAAGCGGAAGAGTACCCCTAAGGGATAGGACTTATAGGGGAAATAGATAATGATATAATAAAGGATAATAATAACAAGGACTATAACGTAAACTATAATAATAGTTAGTAACTACACTAAATCTAACCTGGAATTGCACTAGTAGATAAAAAGGTATAAATAAACCTAAGAGAAGATAGATAATAAGGAAAGAAAAGAGAGTAGAATCCCGGGGGAATTGCTTCCTTTTATATATATAAGGGGGTAGAGTGATTTACTATAGTAGCGTTAAAAGTAAAGTATAAGGAAAAGTAAAAAAGACATTGCGAAATAGGCGTATAAGCAGAACTAATCCTTAACTAGATTAGACTTAGCCTTACCCCTTATATATAACTAGGAGTAAGTGCTTAGGGTTTATAACATATCTGGGTTAGAAGCAGACTAGACTTAGCTAAAAAGTAAGGCTATAGAAGAGTTAGTAAAAAGTGAAAAATTATAAGGATCCTACTACACTAGAATTCACCTCCTATTAGAAAATATAAGGAGGCCTAAGATAGAGCTACTGTTAAAATAATGCTATTTTTAGCACTATTTTATAGGCCCACTAGTTGCCTAGTTGCGTTGTTGCGCGGCGTTGCTGCGCGCTACGTTGCGTGGTTGTGCAACGCATCTTGCGTTGCCACCTAAGCAAAGCTACGGCATGTATGACTAAGCCAACTGGGTTACCCTATAGGGAAGCCAAAATTGACTGTAACTAGGGAACTAGTAGTTGTATAAAAGGCTGACGTGTACTATTCGAATCCTTGATTTATTCTGGATTTTATGGTATATTTTATAAATAGGGTTATTTATTAAAGTGCTTAGTTGGGCCACACGGGCGTCTAGTTTGTATGGCCGTGAGTCGATTTTTTACTTTTCCCATACAAATGAATTATGCGGAAAATAAAAAGTAGCTCGCGAGACCCTATTGGCGACCTGGTTCTGCCGATATGGTCGGTAGGTCTATGAGGGGACTCAGTAGAATCCTCTCATTGCTCGCAGACCGTCCGTTAGCTAGAAATCAACTATATTCAACTATCTTGGCTCTCAAAGTGAATTATCTATCGTGGTTTAGTTATCTATAGGTCGCAGCGCCCTCTATTGCGCTAGCTATCTAGGAATTACTAGGAGGTCTTCCTATCCCTCCAGTACATTCCCCTTCCCATTTTCAATAGCTACCCTAGGCCTGTAAGCATACTAGAAGGAGTAAATCCTTTCTCCTAAACTTAGATTTTATGGATTTTAGGGATAAGGCTAGCGAGAGCTAGCTATAACTTTCTATAACAGGAAACTTTTTAAGTGGCATAGCCCTGCTATAGGGACAGTGCTAACCTAAATACAAAAGCGAGAGGGTTTTTCTCCCTATTTATAGGGTTTTCCTGTTAACTAACTAGCCGGAGTACTAGTACTAGTAAATATATAGCTAGCTAGCGTATACAATATATATATATATTTGCTTTAGTTTTATTAAAAGGTCTATAAAGTCTACTAACTCCTCTAGTAGTGTTAATGTATTAGGTTTATTTAGTTACTATTTTAGTGCTATAAGCTATAGCACTATTATTATCTCCCTTAAACTTATAGTAATAAAGCAAGTTATAGTATCTTTTTATTATTAGGCTTTATATGCTTCTATAGCGTATAAGGCTCTAATAATTCCTTAAATAGGCTTATTTATACTACGCTCTAAGGCTTCTAATATATAAAGACCCTTTATAGCCCCTATTACTAGTTATTATTTTACTATATAAATTACTATATCTTGTTATTCTAATTATAGTATCCTAAAGATTATATCCTAGGTAAGGCCTAGAATAACATATAGGTATACTAATAACTCCTACCTATTAATATTAATCCTAGTATACACTATATAAGTAATTAAGGAGGTCTCCTCCTTTATATATTTCCCTTACTTTTCTATTTTTACTATAGTATAGACTTATCTTTATATTAGTAGTTATATAAGCTTAAGGCCTAACTATCTTACTACTAGTTTACTTATAGTACTATAGTAATTATATTTATAGTTAATCTAAATATTAAAGTAAGAGTATATATTAAAGAGTATAGGAACTAGAAATAGTAGTTAATTTATATAATATTCTATATCCTCCTTTATACTTATATACTAATTATACTTATCTATAACTATAAGCACTAGCTAGCTCTCTTACCCCTATATAAGACTTTACTTAAGGGCTACTTATTTTCTGTGTTATTAGGGATAATTTCCTTATCTATACTTTCTTTATTTACCTTATATATACTAATACTAACCTATAGTTACTAAGGTAAGAGGAGGGGGTATCCTAGAATATAATAGCCCTTAACACTATAATATAAGTAATACCTCTTCTAGTAGTATTTAGTTATTTCTACTTCTAATACTTATTTAGCCCTTTATAGTTTAATATCCTTCTAGGCTTTTTCCTTTTATCTACTTTCTTTTATTTCCTTACCTATATTACTATAGCCTATACCCCTATTATTAGCGTATTACTATTATAGTTAATTTATTAGGGTATGTGTTAGACTAGTTATAGTTTGCGTTAGTTCTAATACTTATTCTTTATAGTAAGAGACTTAATATTAACTATAATACTATAGTAAATAGTAACTACTAGGTAATAGTCTATTTTACTAACTCCTTTACTAACTATAATCTCTCTTATATACTTATTAAGTATATATTTGTTATGAACTGGCCTTGGGGCAGCTGCAAACAAGCGTTCAAAGTGCGATTGTTATTCTTAGAGAGGAAGGAAAGAACTAGACAAGAGGTCGCACAGCGCCTAGCTATATACCCCTCTGTGCGTGGTCTGTGCACATAGCGCGTAGCAGCCCTAAGTCCTAAGCATATCCGCACACAACACATATCCTTCCCACACACTCTCCGCGTCCCTTCTATACCTAAGAAAGACCTAAGCCTTAAGCTTAAGTCTATAATATACCCCCTTCTTACCTCCCTCTCCCCTCCTTAGGAAAAAAATTTTTATACCCCCCGCTTCTTATCCTCCCCTCCGCTTTCTTATATATATTCTAGCTGTCTTACTTCTCTAAGGGTAAATTAAACCGCACCCGTTTCCGCACCTATTTTAGACTATTACTTATTTGCATATCCCCTTATTTCGCCTTAAACCTATCTAGTGCCTTAGTGTTTTGCATATTTTCTAGGGGTTCTTACGTTAGCTATATATAACCTTTCTATTTAACTAAAACATTGCAATTTAATCCCTAGCCTAGCGTATTCTTAGCTATAAGAATTTCCTCTACCTAGTACTCCGCAAGATTATTATTTACATCCATTATTATTAGCTCTAGTAGCGGTCTTTTATTAGCCAGCTTTTAACTTAGTAATAAGTCCTCTACTGCCCTCTAGACTAAATCTATATAAAAGACTAGGTATAGCCCCTAGGAATATCTAGCTTTATAGTTAATAGTATTAGTACCTCTAGCACCTTATACTTAGCTATAACCTAGTCTAGCTTCTTATATAGGCGGTTTGTTTTAATATTCTTAAGACTTAGCCACACGTAGTCCCTAACCTAGAACTATTCCATAGGTCTTTAACTACTATTTGTGTTTTCCTATTGCTATTACTAGACAAAAGCTATAGCTACCTACATTAGGTCTATGCCCTCTTTTAAATACTATAGGAATACTTATACTTACCCTTTTACTAAAGTCCTTAAAGCTTCTATAAATAGTGGTGCCTAGATTATAGGTATATTAAAGCTATAAAGAGCTATATTTACACTCACTCCTATTACTAAGGAATCCCTATTATTTAATGCTAGTTAATAGGCTAGTAAGTAATCTACCTACTTAAATTACAAAAAGGATAATATTACCTATAACACTGCCTAAACCTCCTAGTTAGCTCTCTCCGTACCTCTATCTATCTGCGGGTAGTAAGAGGTTAATAGTAATTACTTAGTGCTAACCTTCTTATAGAGCGCTATCTAAAAGTTACTTAACTAATCTAACCTATAATCTATAATAATCTAGGTAAGGAACCTATAAAACCACTACTAACAGTGCTTAAACTATTCCGCACACGCCTTAGCCTCTATTAACGTTATAGCCTTAAGTTACATAAATTTAGAGAGTCTATCCGTAATAACTATTAGGAACCATGGGTTAGCCTAGTCTCTAGTAGGGAGCTCTATTATAAAATTAATAAAGATCTATAACTAATATCTGTCCAGTAAGGGAATTAGCTTTAGTAAGCCCTAATATAACTATTAACTCTTTCATCCCCTATAATAGTAGTAATTACATATAAACCATGCCACGTCCTATAATATGCTATCCTAATAGAAGTTCCTCTAAAGTGCCTTAAAGGTAGTGTTCTGCCCTAGATAACCTAGTAAGGGTAAGTTATAAGTCTGCTAGATTAAAGTTATAATTAGAGGCTCTTACTTTAGTACCTAAGTCTAGCCCTAGAATTAAAGCGCCCCTTTTACGCTAATCTAATAATTCGCAATCTATTCTCGTGTGCTAGTGGCATTAGGAAACTTCCAAGCTCTAGCCCTTACTGCCTTAAGCTATAGTCTATAAGTCTTATTATAGGCTACGGATTAATCCTATAAGGATTAGAGGTGCTTGTCTGCAAATAAGGAGTCCCTAGCTAGGATGCTTGTTACTTAGGCTAAATTACCCTCTATTACATTGCCTTCTAAAGCCAAGTTATCCTCTAGAGTAGTGCCCTCTAAAACTAACATAGGCCTAATACTAACGCGTAGCTAACCCTAACTAAAGCTAAACTAAGTAAGCGTTATTGCTAATTATATAATAGGTGCCTTTAGTTTAGCTAACTATGCCTCTTCTTAATAGCGCCTTAATAATACATCTAGCTAGCCTGCCTAAGTCCCTAGCCTATAGTGTAAGTAAAAATTAAAAAGTACTAGGGTCTCTGCCTATTACGCCTGTTATTCTGACATCTTCCTTAGGGCTATAAAGTACTCTAAGTTCTTATAGTCTATAAGTATTATAAACAGACTACTAATACTCCGTAGCTCTGCTAACCACGCCTTAAGACATAAGATAATTGCTAGAAGCTCCTTATTATATATTATATAATTCCTTTAAGCTAGTTACAAATAAGCTAAGTGATACGCCACTAAATGCAAGACCCCTTATTATTTGTCTAGGAAAGGCAACCTTCTAATACTATTCCTAAGCAATCCGCCTCCACTACTATATCCTTGTTAGGGTCCTATTACATAAGGATTAGGTATAATATAAAAGCTAACTTTAATATCTTAAAAGCCTTATCACACGCCTCTATCTAGCGGAATGCCACGCCCTTCTTTATTAGGTTAATTAGGGGCCTATAACGTCTAAAAATTACAGTATAAAATCGCAATAAAAGTTAGCGAATCCTAGAAAACCGCGCACTTCTCAGACCTGTATCAGAGCCTCCTAATCTCTAATTACCGCAATCTTTTTATTATCTAGGTAAATCTATTTTCCTATGTAAATAATAAACCTAAGGTACTTTACCTCTTTTATAGCAAAGATATATTTCTTAATATCTAGATTTAGCCTAGCCTATTATAGCCTAGCTAGCACCTTACAAACTTTTTATATGTAATCTTTCTGTAAACCCCTAAATAAATTAAGACATTATTAAGGTAAGCTATAATGTAGTCCCTAAGAATACTACTAAGCGCTCTATTAATATACCTCTAGAAGGTTATAGGCGCCCGCTAAACTAAAGGGGTATACTAACCACTTAAATAATCTAAACCGCGTCTAGAAAGCAGTCTAGTGTTCCTAGCCCTTAGCAATATAAATACAATAGAACACTACTTATATATCTAGTTTTATAAACCATTTCGCTTTAGCTAAGGAGTGTAGTGTCTCCTTTACTAAAGGTAAGGGGTAGTAGTCCTATTTTATAATCTTATTTAGCGTATAATAGTCCACACAAAACCTCTAGCTGCCCCTAGGTTTCTTTACTAGTAAAACTAGTGCTACTGCTAAAGATAAGCTTGCCCTAATCCAGCCCTTATCTATTAAGTCTGTTACCTACTTGCGTATCTCTAGGAGGTGTTAACATAGTATGTTATATAATAGTGCTTAAGGCAAGTCTGGTTTATTGCCCTCTGCATCCTATTTAAGGCAAATGTGGTAATTAGACTTACCCCTATATAGTAGGAGGGCATTTACCTTACTCTCCTAAAAAGATCCTTAAAGTCCTATAACTCCTCTAGTAAGGCCACTAAGAGTTCCTACTCTATAGGTTTTAGTGTAGTATTAATCTATAGCATAGACATAATCTCCTATAAGCTTATAGCATATAGCTATATATACTCCTTTTACTTCCTTACCCTTTATACTATTCCTACAAATAACAATCCTATAATATATACTATAGGCTTCTTTACCCCTTTACTAGCTGTAGTCTAAATCTATAAGTTATTAGCTACCCCTATAGTAAGCTAGTAACACTTTACATTTAAATTAATATTATAGCGGGCTATTTACAGTGTCCCTAGGATAAGTTATCTTATTAATCCTAGAATTATGTACGCTATAATTAGCGTCTCCTATCTATCTATATCTATCTAAAAACGGACGATATATATTATTAATAAGCTCTTCTTATAATCCTCCCTTCCCCTCTTTTCACACTAACCGTAGTGCAAACCATTCTCTTAGTTAGTAGGGGATATATTCTAGTTATAGCTTCTAGACTAAGCGTTTACTAATAGTAGTATAGCAGTTATATCCTATATTAACTTATACATCTAAAAAGGTTATCTTATTTATTAATATAGGGACTAAGAAAGGTAATATATTTATATTACTCTAGATTTATTTAAAGTTATCCTTAATAATAATAGTATACTATAAAGCCTCTCTAAGCTCCTAACTCTTTTCCCTATTTAAATAACTTAATAAAAGGGCTTCTCTTTTCCTAACTTATTACTTAAGTCCTTAGGGTTAACGTCTTCTACGTTACATGTATTAACTAATAGTATCTCCTTTAGGCAGAGGGTATAGTATAAGGGTATTTTATAACCTAATGCTTATTAGAACTATATTATAGGCACTTACCCTCCTTATAGCAAGTGTCTAGCACTTCCTAAGAGACCTACTTCGCCCGCTTTACACCCCTTTTATTACTTATACTTAGTTATGCACATTAGGCTAGGGCCTTACTAGAACCTTTTAGGTCCTTATTATACCTACTAATTAAACGTCCGTTATTAGAGTGTCCTTATCCTATAGATAAGACCTCTCCGCAAGGGCTATAGGTTAAGACTGCCTATGTAATTAATACTTCTCCTCTAGCTAGTAGGACTTAATATCTAATATAATGCTCTAAAAGTAAGCTACTACCACTAGGTAGTTAGCCTAGGGAATGTCTTAGCTAACACTACAATCTCTTATTTGCTTATTAAGTGCAGTGCGTAGTTTAGATAACTTTACTATGTCTGCCTAATCTAACCCACCTATAAGCGCTAACTTCTGCTTAAACTAAATATAGAAGTTACTAAAACGCTTATATTATTATTACCTTAGCTAGTTAAGCTTAGTAATAGCTATCTCCTATTAATAAGGGTTATTAAACATTTCCCTAAGTACTTAAGGAAGTGTCTTAAGTTAAAATAAACTAGGTGCCCCTTTTTAAAGTAAGGAGTGACTTAGGTCTATACCTTAGGTAAGAGATTCTAGTAGATAAAGCACTATTAATCTTATACAGTACTAATAAACTCCTAATCTATTAGTAACTTATAACCTATAAGGCCTTTCTAGGCTAAGAACAATACTCTATTACTATTAAATAGTAGGCCTATTAGTAATAGCTTCTGCTTAATAGGGTTTTATATAAGGGCCGCATTTTACCTATTAGTAAGGTTAGTAATTTAGGCTGCCTACCTCTTAATAACCTCCTATAATGCCACTATCTTATTAGTGTTTATAGTAAAGAATAATAAATATTATAAACTAGCCTTAGGGTAGCTACAAATAAGCGTTTAAAGTATAATTATTATTCTTAGAGAGGAAGGAAAGAACTAGATAAGAGGTTACATAGCGCTTAGCTATATACCCCTTTGTGCGTGGTCTATGCACATGGCGCGCGTAGTAGCCCTAAGTCCTAAGCATGTCCGCACACAACACGTGTCTTTCCTGCACACTCTCCGCGTCCCTTCCGTACCCGAGAAGGACCCGAGCCTCGAGCTCGAGTCCATAACAATATTATAGTTTAGCTAACTTAACTTTACTTACCTATTAGGCCTCTCTTACTAGGGAGAGCTTCTATTTAAAGTAAATAAAGAATATAGTAAATAATTCTCCTAATCCTTACTCTATTTAGTTAAGTTCTATTAGAGCTATTTCTTACTTATATAAGTCTTTATATAAGGTTTCTAAGTACTTAAAAAGGCTTTTAGTTTATAAGCGTTTAGCTTACTTACCTTAAAGTATATTATAATATAGGCCTAGACCTTAGGTAAAAGTTATTAGTAAATAAACACCTATTAGTCCTTATTATCTCTAATAAAGTCTATATTTACCTTAAGTTTATATTCTATAAGGAACTTCTAGGTAATAAATATGATTTTATTACTATTATATAGGTTACCTATTTAGATTGGTTTTTATTAAACCTATAGTACTATTAGTATTAGGTTAGGAGCTATAAGTTATATAAGAGGGTTTATATTAGAAGCTACTAGTTATATAAATATATTTAATAAGATAGTAACTTATAGTGTAAGCGTTATATTTACTTATATATTTTATTATAAGGACTTAATTACCCTAGCTTACTATTCTAGTATTAGCTAAAGTATTTTAAATTAGGCATTATAAGCCCCTAGTAGTAAAGTGGCATTTAATAGGGGAGTTATAGTCCCTAGCTAGTTTATTTGTCTAGTTAAAGGTTATCTCCTAGGTCTATTATGTAATCTATTATTATTTATTTTAGTAGTTTTTATAGACTAAAGGAAGTTTCTTAAATATTATAGACTAGCCCTAAGGCAACTACTATTAGGTGTTAATATAATATTAAGAAACTTAAGGAGGGAAGAAAGAAAGGTAAGAAACCTATCCCTTCCTATACCCCTTATACTCCTTAACTATCCTAAGCTATCCTATCTATCCTCTTCCTATTCCCTTATTATCTTTACACTACTTCTTCCTATTTCCTTATTATCTTATCTCTATCTCTTCTAATCCCCTTACTATCTTATCTCCGTTCCTTACTTTCTTATATTTAGCCTTATCTTTATCCCTTACTATCCTATATTTAGCCTTAATCCCCACCCTTGCTGTCTTAGCTTAGGCCCCTACTCATCTCTGTGTTATCTGCTATTAGCCCTCTTATTATGCATGCTATAACTAATGCTTAGGCAAAGCCTAAGCCCTTACAATTATCTAAGAATTTAGGTAATCCTAGGGCTCTAAATTGTATGTTTAGGGCTTGCTTCCACTAATTATAGTTTTCAGGGCCTTTTAGCTTAGCTCCCTTAGGAATAGAGTGTACTTTCTTATTTAGTTCCTTTATAGCGCTTCTATTAAAAGTAGCTTAAAGGTTACTAGTAAAAGATAGTATAAGCATAGGTGAAGATTTAGTAGCTAGATCTTCTCTAGGTACCTTAGTATTTTCTTCCTTAGGCCTAGAAAAGGTCTAAAGACCTTATATAGTAAATATAGTTTGCGTTAATTTACTTAAAAGATTATTAATACTAGCTTTATTTTTAATATAATTATTCTCACTATACTAAATAAATTTAGTTAAGGTCTTACCTTATTACTTAATTTACCTCTACATTTCTAGTTATAAAGGGCTGGCTTAGGTAGCTATAGGTTAACCTTTTATATCTATCTAACTTAGGTCCCTAGGGTTACTAGGGTTAGGGTTAGGGTTAGGATTAGAAGGTCCTGCCCTAGGTCCCTTTCCCTTAAAATTAGGTAGTGCTATCTTTAAAAACCCCTTATGTATAATCTCTAACTTTCTTCCTATTATAAATAATGTGTGCTAGAAAATTAGTTATAATGTAATTTGCTTACACACGTAAAATACGTGGTAGGGCTGTTTAAAAGGGAGCCCTCTAGCTAGAAAAGTAAGTTAAAGGTATACGCAGGCAAAAACAGGCCAGTGAAAATTCTTAGGGAGAAAATTTTTATAATACTAAGAGCTATAGATAGGAATAATAAATAATATAGAACGTACAGCGTAGCACAACGTAGTGTAATGCAATGTATTGTAATATAATAGGTTAAAAAGCTTAGTATAGGATATACTAAAAGTCCGAAGTGATTTTAAGGGAAGTGTAGCGTATTTACAATGTAAATAATATTAATAACGGTCGCGGTTGTAATAGTTGTAATGAATTATATTGCAGGTGCAGCGAGTGAATTTTAACACCAAAGGTCTAGTGTTACGATGCGGGTGCTAGGCGATGAAAAGCTTCAAATTCTAGTGGTTTTCCTTTATAATCTTAAGAGCCCACAGTGTAGTAAAACCATAACTAATAGCTAAAAATCTAGCAATCGCAGTGAATAATGCAGTATAATAAAGTTAATCTATAGGCCTTCTAGGCTTATAACCTATTAAAAATAGGAAGGGGAATGTACTAGAGGGATAGGAAGACCTCCCTAGTAATTCCTAGATAGCTAGCGTAATAGAGGGCGCTGCGACCTATAGATAACTAAACTACAATAGATAATTTACTTTAAGAGCTAAGATAGTTAAATATAGTTAATTTCTAGCTAACGGATAGTCTGCGAGTAATAAGAGGATTCTACTAAGTCCCCTTATAAACTTACTAACTATATTAGCAGAACTAGGTTGCTAATAAGGTCTTGTAAGCTACTTTTTATTTTCCGTATAATTCATTTGTATAGGAAAAGTAAAAATCGACTCATAGCCATACAAACTAGACGCCTATATGGCCTAACTAAGCACTTTAATAAGCAACCCTTTATATACAATATACTATTAAATCCAGCAAAATTCAAGGATTTGAATAGTATACGTCAGCCTTTTATATAACTACTAGTTCCCTAGTTATAGTCAATTTTAGCTTCCCTATAGGGTAACCTAGTTGGCTTAGTTATACTTTGTCGGGCGAAAACCACCACCCAAAAACAACGAATTTGACGATGACGATGCTGATGATATTGACGATGTCAGCAAAATGAGCCCGATACCGATATCGAGGCCTGCGAGGTTTTCGATCCATCGCGAGGATCCAAGTCGTAAAAGGGGGAAATCTCGGGTTCTTCTCAAGTCATCTCAATAATCTCAAATAATCTCAAAAATCTCAAATAATCTCAAATAATCTCAGTTTGAACAATCCAAGCCAAAGGCCACGAAGGGAGAGTTGATTTTCTATCTAAGGGAGGGAAATCTAGGATATTTTATCCTAGGGATCTAATGCAGCCGGATTGATCTATTGACCCGATAGACCGAAGGGTCTATCCTAGGGATCCAATGTGGCCAATTTCAATCCAACGAAGCTGATAGACTAGCAAGGTCTCGAGAGGTCTATGACTAGGGATCTGATACAGCTAATTTCAATCTGACAGAGCTGAAAATATAGCTGATTTCGATCCGACGAAGCCGATAGACTAGCAAGGTGGTCTCAAGGGGCCTATGACTAGGGATCCGATGTGGCCAGATTGATCTGTTCAGCCGAGAGACCGAAGGTCTCGAGACCGGTCTCAAGGGGTCTCAATCCTAGCCACACAATACATGCCGTAGCTTTGCTTAGGTGGCAACGCAAGATGCGTTGCACAACCACGCAAGATGCGTTACACAACCACGCAACGTAGTGCAGCAACGCCGCGTAACAACGCAACTAGGCAACTAGTGGGCCTATAAAATAGTGCTAAAAATAGCATTATTTTAACAAGTTTATATAGCCGTAAGTTGATTTTTACTTTTCCTATATAAATGAATTATGCGGAAAATAAAAAGTAGCTTACAAGACCCTATTAGCGACCTAGTTTTGCCAATATAGTTAGTAGGTCTATGAGGGGACTTAGTAAAATTCTCTTATTGCTTGTTAAATCGTCCGTATTGCTAGAAATCAACTACATTTAACTATTAAAGCTCTATATCTTGAAGAATCGTCGTATTATAGTAAATCTAGAAGCCGCCGCGTTAGAATCTATCAGAGAGGTCTTCCTATCCCTCTAGCTAGATTCCCTTCCATTTTCAATAATTAATCACAACAACGGTTAGAGATATCTCGTTGTGCAAAGACACCCTAGATTAAATAGTCTATTAGATTAGAAGTGCTGTCTTAATTAAATAAGGGAAATAATCTTAGTTTATCTTATTATAATCTTAGGTATCTTTTTAACTAAAACTCAAGGGGTTAATTTAAGAATCTTATAATGCGTGCTAGTGCGAAAAGAATCTAGCTATAGGCAGTCTCTTTATAGATTAAATGCTCCCCTTACTTAGATAACTAATATCATTGTTCCCTGTTTGTGTTATCCTTCTCAATGACCCTTAGCGCTTGTTATCGTGATCGCGTGTTTCTGGGTGCGCATCTTATGGCACACAATATATATATATACTAGTGGATATAAAGGGGGAAGGTATAGCCACGTACCTGCCTTACTTATATAACCTTCTTTGCCACTAAGAAGAGTTTTTCTTCTCTTTACTTCTCTTACTTCCTAGCTAGCTTTTTCATCTTCTTAACAACCTTAATTTGTTAAACTTCTTCTCCTTGCATGCTGTTTAGTCTTTTGTTGCCCTAGTGCATTCTGATGGGTCAATTGTTGGGCACTTGAGCAGCCGGGGCCGCGCCAGACGCTAATTACAGCGCCCAGTGCCAGCCCTGTGTCATCCCCAGATCTGCGCACCGTACGCACGCGGCGGCTGCTTCGCTGTCGGCCCAAACTATCGATTTCCCGGGCCACCACAGTGCGCCTGCACCTCGCTCCGTCGTTCTTCTTTTCCCCATCGTCGACAACCACAAACCACTTCCGTCCTGGTCCGTCATCCATCTGCCTGCGACAACAACTCCAAACCCAGCGACGATCCTGTCAATCTACCGGTTGCTCAACAGCCTCGCCGTCCCCGACTGCTGGGGAAAAACACCTGAGAGGCATGTCGACGCCCACGACGGCCGTGGCCACGCTCCCTCACTACCACCACGCACACGCTCATCATACTCACGCCGGTCACGCTCACGGCCACCACTCGCACCACCCGCACCACCCGCACCACCCGCACCACTTGCACCACCACCACCCGACGCCGTCGTCCGCAGCCGCAAATTATCGCTCGACGGCTGCCAATTCTCTATTGCACCCGTCCAACCCGTCCGTGCCAACATCTTCGTCTTCGTCAGGCACGGCACGTCTCTTGCCCTTTACCAGCCCGTGAGCCACACTGCCAGCCATACTGCCAGCCATTCCTCGTCGGATGGCATTCCCAGAACCACAACCTCCAACCACCGCCGGTCCCCCTCCCCACGGCCACTATCTACATCGCGATCACGTCGAGCCCTCGACTCCGACAACCCCCGCCACCACATCGACCACGACTACTCGTCTGCAATGGCCGGCGGAACGGCCACAGCCACTACAACGGCCGCTGCCGGGGCCGTGACCGACGATCCTCCCTCACGGAAACGCCGTCGCTCCCGCGAGCCCGACTGGAATACTTTTTATCGAAATGGTTTGCCCAAAGAAATCATCGTCATCGATGACACCCCGAGCCGGAAGCCAAAGCCAAAACCGGTCGAATGTTGCCATCGTCAAACACAAACAGCGTCGCCCCGACGGGTGCTGCTTCCTACGATTCCAATGCTACCACTGCTGTTCGCCAGCCCGTGAAGCGAAGACGGCGAGATGAGGCTGCTCCTGGCTACCACGTACAATATGTGGGCTCCCACACAAAACCACCGTTGCAAAACGCAAAATCTACCCTCTCTACTCTCTCGAGTGACCGCACGAATTCCATTCACAACACCACTGCGCCCACGTCACTATCGTCCAACAGTCAATATGGGGAGGCTCCTGCTCCTCTCAAGCGCAAGCGGACCACCCGCCAGCAGACCGCCAACGATGCAAAACGCCGGGATATTGACGGTCTAGGTGGCCCATTCCTCACATACAAACCGCCACCGTTGCCGCCGAAAAAGGTTTCCGATGTTCACGTCCGAGTCGTACATGACGTGAGTTGCTCCAGATTCTTCCCCTCCCCTGCCAGCCCAACAGCATCTCGGCGCTTGGGCTTCCGTTTCCAGCCAGCCACCACCAAGTGTGACGGAATGCCATTCCTCGTGAAACATGATGCTAATGCAGGCCGCTTCACGTAGCAGCAATATTCGAAAAATGTCGAGGTTGATGACGAGCATGGTCACTACATTGTCGTTCCTGATGCGGAGCTGACAGACAAATGTATGTTTTTCCACGGTTGCCACCTCTTTTTTACCGTCCCACAACGCCAACTCTTCAAACGCTCATGCATCTTTTAGACAAAATCAGTCGCCTTCTTGGCCAAGGAACCTTTGGCAAAGTAGTCCAGGCCCGCGATCGGAAGCGGAACGAGGCCGTCGCAGTAAAGATCATCCGGTCGGTGCAGAAATACCGCGATGCATCGAGGATTGAACTGCGAGTCCTGGCCACTCTGAAAGCCAACGACAATGAAAACAGGAACAGATGCATACACTTGAGGGATTGCTTCGACTACCGCGGTCATATCTGCATCGTCATGGATCTCCTTGGCCAAAGTGTCTTTGACTTTCTGAAAGGCAATGGTTTTGTACCTTTCCCAACAGCCAGATTCAGAACTTTGCTCGTCAGTTATTCACGAGCGTAGCCTGTGAGTACAAGCACCCCGTGCCGACCATGTCGTGACAAGAATAAACTAATGGTCATGATGAACGATAGTCCTGCATGATCTCAATTTGATACACACCGACCTCAAACCTGAAAACATCCTCCTGGCAGACGACACCTACCAGACCTTCACATACAACCGGAAAATACCCTCCTCCTCCGCCACCATCAACAGACAAGCTTCGCAACGTCGAGTCTTGCTCAATACTGAAATCCGGCTGATCGATTTCGGGTCCGCCACTTTTCAAGATGAGTATCATTCGTCTGTGGTGTCGACCCGGCACTACCGAGCGCCCGAGATCATCCTGGGACTGGGGTGGTCATTCCCTTGCGATATTTGGAGCATTGGCTGCATCCTGGTTGAATTCTTCACCGGTGATGCGCTGTTCCAAACGCACGAGAATCTGGAGCATCTGGCCATGATGGAGGCCGTTGTTGGCTCGAGGATAGACAGCCATCTCGTACAAACGGTGAACAAGATGTCTACGAGGAGTGGTGGGAACCCGGCGTCCAAGTAAGCACAGAGTTGTCCACCTTTGGGCGATTGAACAAATCAGCCTTTGCTAACCCTGTTTAGGTACTTCAAACGCCTCAAGCTGGACTATCCCGCTGCAGACACAACGCGGGGATCAAGGAGATTTGTCAAGGCCATGAAGCACCTCAATGTACGCGTCTTTGTACTGGTGGATCACGTCCAACCCGACAGCCTGCTAACAAATGAGTCAGGACATTATTCCGTCAAATAATCAATTCTTCAAACAGTTCCTTGATTTGCTTCGAAAAATCTTCGTTTACGACCCTGCGCAGCGTATCACTGCGAAACAAGCCTTGAACCACCCGTGGTTCAAAGAAGTCGCTTAACCGGATGATGGTACCGAAGCTGCCAAAATTCGACTGGAAAGAAAACGACTCGAACAGGAACATGCTCGCTACCAACATTATGTGAGCTAAATGAAAGTCTTTGCCGTTCATGAAGATGGAAAAGACCAGAAGAGAGAGAGAAAGCCATCGCAGTCACAGCTCCCCTTTGTACGGGTTCCCTATGTACTTTCCTTTATTCCATAATGACTTATCGATGGGCATGAAAACGGGAGTTTTGACGGCCGTCTTTTCGTTGCGTTTCATCCGAGGAGGGGAGCATTGTCTACATGGACCGTGTAATTCTTGTTATACTTGTTGGTTTTGGTATCCCATTTCTTGGGCCGGACGAATGAACAGCATGAATTTCCAGGAAGCAACAGTTTGGCTTCTATCGTGGCACTATGTACCGGTACAGAGTATGTTGTTCGATTGTATGTTCGTCTTCAAACAGGGACCATGTCAAGTGTCCGCGCGCACGTCTTTCACTGGGCGAAGGTCGTGGGGAGGAAAGGTGCGGACGGACGGCTTTCTCACCAGCTAGAATGACCTCTTGTGCGGAAAGAACACAATGTTCCCCGACTGACAGGTTTCTTGCCCACGAGTCCGTTCGACGACGAAGAAAGGCCCGCTGATTTGTTCAACCGAGGGAGCCCCCGTGTGCAAAAGTGCGCGTTTGACGCATCACAGACGGTAACAAGTACCGGTTTGCTCCGCACACAAAACTTGACGCACTCGTGAGGACGCACTCGTGAGGACGCCATCGCAACATGACAAACCCCCTTCACCGCTGGGAGCAATGGAAACATGAGTTGCGCCTCGGGCCCAGCCACGGATGACGCCCCGATCAATACCTGTTTGTGTGCGGAGTAATCCGCACGAACCAACTCCGTAATAAGGTTATCGCTTTTCAAGCCCTTGTGGATCAGTGCCAGATTCGGCAAACCTCCCGGCGGCGGCTCGGGCCGGACATTAGACAGCCGGTAGACAGTCTTCACCTGCCGCGTTGCCTTGCGCACGACTCATTAATCAAGGTCCGCCCACCGCCCACCGTTCCATGCAATGTCTTAGTACGGATTACCTGCCATCCGCGTTATTACTTCTGCTTCCCTGCACCCTCGGGCTCCCACCCGGGTTTTGCCATCTCAAAGCTCTCGAAATCGAAAGCAGGCGCGACAGAGCAGCCGACGAGTGTCCAGTCGCCCAAGGACAGGGCGTGCTGCCACTCTCCGCGCTCCACGACGACCTGTGGCCTCTGGCCTTTCCAGAGATCAGGGCCGAGAACCACATCACGGGCAGGCTCGCCATCGTCCCGGGATAGCGAGAGCTGCAGGGGGCGCGCCGGCGTAGTAATGCCAGACCTCGACGGCGTCGAGGACGCGATGCCAATGCGATAAGCCTGCCTCGCCCTCGAGACAAGGTAGTAGATGTAGGTGGTGGGAGGGATTGTATTTGGGGGTGGTTACTGAGAGAGCGCACTCGGCGGCAGTAATTGCCAACTACTCACTCGTGCGTTTCAATGAAAGAAAGCTCTCGAGTCGCGCGACAAGCCTGCCTGCCTCGTGCCGCATGGCGAAACGGTGGAGCTTGTGACTCCAAATAACCACCTGATCAAAAAGGTCCAATCGCCCAAAGACGTAGCGTAGCCTTGACCAATGAACTAATTGCCTTGAAGCTGATGGCAAATCTCCCGTAGCCAGGCTCCCCGTGGCCTGTGGAGGGTCGTTACTACCCCCATGTTTGCTCTATGCAATGGTCTTCAAAGCAACCGTCCGTAGTCAAAGCAACCGTCCGTAGACTCACCATCGAGGTGAACACAGAACGCTGGACTTGCTTTTCTTCTTCTTCCTCTAGGGAATAAAGCAAGCAAGTCCACAATCAGAGACAAGAAGAAACTGGCAGCAGAATTGTATCAAAAACTATAAAACGCTGCAACTCTATAGAAGATGTATGTAAGATACTACAAGAACCAGTGAGCTTTCAACGATGAATTACAGCTACTACTGGGGTCAATTCAGGTAAATATGCGCCTGGCTGGAACGTGGAACGTAGCGGGTTGGCAGTCAAGCAACGCTAGAAGTGACATCGTCCTCCACCAAAGGTGTCAAGCGAATCCTTGGGCTAGCTCTGCGTGGTTCGTCTTCGTCATCTCTGACCCTTGACGACGCAGGCGTGAAATTACGGCTTCTTTTCATACCCTTGTCCGCGTTGCCTCCTCGGTAGAGCACATCTTGATGACGTTGCTTTTGTTGGACATCATAGACGCTGAGCATTGTGCAGTTCCATCGCATCCATCTACGTCCGCTTTCTGTGTGTCAACATTCCCAACAGGCAGGCTAGATCCGGATGGTATAATCATTTGCTGCGACACGCGTCGCATCTCCTGGTGCTCATGATAATTGATTGCTGCTGGATTGCCTGTGGCTGAGGCGGCCACGGCATGCGTCTGACCGCGGTTTTCTTTCCGGGATTTCACATCTGCACATGGCACTTGAGAGCCCGCGCGCTGAAAATGAATCGGCATTGGTTGATTCAGCAACGAATTTGTCAACGTATCTGCAAAATCGGGAAACGAGGTGTTGTGCGTGATGATGGGATAGCCTACAGCTAAAGTTGTTCTGTCAGCCTCTGTATTCCATGACTCGCATCGAAAAGCGCGTACCTTCTTTCTCGCAACCCCCATGTCTGCCGCGGTTGGTGTGTTGGTGGGCACTTTCAGGTTTACTGCTTGTTTCTCTCCGTCGTGGGCCAAGTTGCCTGTAATCTGCTCGTCTAGAAACTGACTTCCCGGTCCCACAGAGATGTAGTCCGGCATGCTTGTATCAGAGCTTGATATTCTATCAATCCTAGACGTAATGCCGTTGCGCATGAGATTGCCAGCCATGCCCAAGCCCATGTTGTTCCAGTAATCAAGATAAGGAGCACTTGTAAACAGATCCGGATTCCTAAAACCGGGATACGTGACTGTGCCACAGTTTGGATGCGTGGCCCGCCTATTCCCAATGATCGTCGTTGCATTTGTGAAGTTTCCAAAATGATTCATAGGCTGCCCACTAGCGCTTGATTGACGTCGAGGAGAATGAGCATGTGATTCAGAGTCGTCGCCCTGCAACGTCGGAACTTCCATTTGTGCTGTATAAGGTGCTCTGCGCCACATGGAAGCGTTGGGCCATGCGATGGCTGACGATTCCAGTATATCTGCGGATATTGTAAGCGCCACGAGTTGCATGGCAGTACAGACTACTGCTGTATATCAGTGCTTTCTGGGGCGGTCAACATACCTTGAGGGGCATGCTGGAACGAAAAGGCAACAATGTTCTTTATCCTCTCGAACGGTGTGGTTACGGAATCGCGGGGAAGCCCTCGCTCAGCACCACCTTGATGCGACCCAGGTCATCTGCCGGAACCCACCAATCCTGCTGAAGGAGCTCTTCTCTGAAGCCTGGAAATTTGAGAGGTTCGAGCTCGGTAGTCGCAGAAAACGCTTTCACGGTCAGCACGTGAAAAGGCCCTTGCTCATAACGAGGGTTGGCTTACCCCATGCTTGTGCGATGATATGCGGCCACGCACTCTTTGTACCTAGAGTCGTAGACCTTGGACAGTGTAAGCAATTCGATGCCGTGTATGTTTACATCTGCTACGCAAGCCTACTTACGCCACAAGCCTTCCATCTATCAACAGCCGAGCCTCAAACTTCATGCTCTCTGGGAATTGGCTGTATGCCTGTACAGCCTGGCTCACGACTGGCGCTGTCCAAGAGTGAATCGAGACCTGAAATGGTGACCCAGGAGGTAGGCTTGGAACAAAGCAGCAAAGTGTCGGTAAAGCAGAGGGGCTGCCGAGTTGACGAGACTCTACATTCGAGCAAAAGTAAATTAGGGACTGTCCAGTTGAAGGAATCAGGAGATGGGCAGCGGTACCTGGATCGGGGACGACGTGACAGGCAACTTTGAACTCCTTGAGGGGAACTTTGCAGTCGTGCGGGAACAGCAATATGTCCCAATCTTCATATCGCATCTTGTTCAACAGAATAGAATATGCGTTTGAATTTTCGATTCACTACCCTGTGATGCTCGACGTTGACGAATGGCTCGTCGTTGTTGATGATGAAAGCAGCCTGGGTAACTCGTTGTAATAAAGTCAGAGACTACCAGATGCTGGACCATTGCGGATTTCCCAGCAAAAGTGTCAGCGCAGAGGAAGCAAACGGGCTGAGATTGGCTACCTAGACAACAGCCATGGCGTTCTTGCCAGCCCAAGGTCAAAGGGCTGCTGAAAGTAGCAGCGATAAGCGAGAATCAGACTGGAATTTGGGAGAGAAATTGCCGTTCAAGTGCAGGCGTGTGCCAACTGGTCGGTTTTGTGGGTTGCGGCCGCCACTACAGTGCTTTACACCTGTCAGTCACGTCTGGTCAGTCAAAGCTGCTACGTGGGAATTGGATGCACCAGTCTGGCTGGCCCATCGACTGGAGCAGCCCGGCTTCCAAGATTCATGAAGCAGCTAGGAGATCCCACGTCGTTGCGTGCAGGCCGAAGTCGAACATTGCCCGTGGAACTGTCCGCGATTATTGTGGTATTGCAAACATCAAGGAGTCATGACAAAAGAAAAGGTAGTTTGCGAATTGAGCTACTTGGTCCGAGATAACACATGCCGTAAGGTTGGAGGCCTCAATCGGAGTGTGCCTGAAAACAGTAAGAGGCCGTTGTTTTACAGGGGTTCCCCATTCCACGCCTCGACTATGTACATCAACCTCAAACGCATTGTCAGCCCTCCGTATTTCAAGGCTCCTCGTCGCCTTCCTGTCGTGCCTGTGACACAGATTGTTAGCTGGTGCAATGTGATCTTGGCCGGGCTCTTAAGCCTCAAGTGCTGTACATACCCGCAAAGCCCCAGGTCCGCCCAGTTCTCGCTCCAAACCGGCCTCGAATTCTCGAGGGTAGGCAGGCTGATCCGGGTACTTCAAGTATACCAGTCCTGAGACCCCAGGAAAACCGCAACAAAAGCCCCAATCATTACCAGTCCTGGGCCTGGCTTTGTCCAAGTGTACTCATGGGGTGAAAATATGCCTAGGACGTCATTGTCTTCGTGAATAGGTTCGCCAAAATTTCGACGTTCCTGAGGGTCCCACCAATTGGCATATGGATCTCTAAATTGACGCTTGATTCGAGGAGGGTTGATGTAGCCGCCGTTCTATTTGTCGCTTGGTTAGCCATTACGTGAAGCTTGCGACACGGGGAGGGATGGTGGTGGCGAGCAAGATAGGGTACGAACCATGCCAGGGTCGTCGGTCTCGGCCATCGTCTGTCGTTCGGGATACTTCGCATCAATGACCTTGCGGTCAGAGAGCGAGGCGGGTAGAAAGCCTCGGCGCTGAATCGTGGGAAGGCATCGAGTCGCCGCAATGTTCGAGCGAAAAGTGGATGACCGGACAATGCGTTGGGTGAACATCTTGAGAGAGCGAAATTAGTGAACATGTCGGCGGAAGAGCAGTCAAAATTCGCGGTTTTCAAGGGGTCAGCTGAATTTAGTGCGCACCTATTGATGCCTGAGGCGACATATCGATATTGAAGACCAGCTGCTTCTACATATATAGTGGGTCCGCGCCAGGAAGCAGGTGGCACGGACTGTGGTGGCACTGGGCGCTGTAATTAGCGTCTGGCACGACCCCAGCTGCTCAAGTAACCAACAATTGACCCACCAGTCATGGTTGGACGGCGGGGGCGGCGATGCGGCGGCCGGGCGCGCTGCCGGGGCGGCGGGGGAACTGCCGCGGGGGAACTGCCGCGGGCAGGGACGAGGGCAGGGACGCTGCCACGGCGGGCTGGAGGGCTGCGGCCGGCGGCATGGAGGCTCGCAGCACGGCTGGCGGCGTCGATGGAGGCGGCGGCGGCGGCGGCGGTGCTGCTGCTGCTGCTGCTGCTGCTGCTATCCTCCTCTTGTCAAGCCAGTCTTCGCGCTCCTCGTCTATTAAATGAATGTTACCAAAGTAGTCATGGCAAGGGCGAGCTGTACATACCCATCTTCCGACATTCAAGCCCTATTGAAAATATGTTACCAAAGTAGTCATGGCAAGGGCGAGCTGTACATACCCATCTTCTGACGTTCAAAATCTATCTAAGGTTAGTACGTGCAAAATGCTTTAGACACAGGGACACAGGGGCTTGACTTGACATACCGTGCTTTTCCGCTTCGTCCTCTTCCTGCTGTTAAAACTATGCAATAACTTTACTTAAAAGCTTATTAACTTACTGCGTCTTTCCAGGCTTATCCAGTAGGTATTTAAATCCCACTAGAATTTGAACACCCCGACAAAAGCCACGAGGAACGCGGCAATAGCAGCCGATGCTGCTGTTAAGCCAGTATATTGCCCGTTAGACGGGCATTCTGCTGTTATTGCTGTTGTTTTTTCTGTTACTGCTATTGTTTTTCTGTTACTGCTATTGTTTTTCTATTACTGCTATTGTTTTTTCTATTACTACTGTTGTTTTTTCTATTACTACTGTTGTTTTTCTGTTACTACTGTTATTTTTCTATTACTACTGTTGTTTTTCTGTTACTGCTATTGTTTTTCTATTGCTGCTGTTGTTTTTTTACTGCTGCTTTTACTGTAAAAGCTGCAGTAGCAGCTGTAGCTATTGCTGTGACTGCTGCTGTAGTAGTTACTGCCACTGTGTGCTGCTGTTGTTTTTCTGCTGCTGCTTTTACTGCAAAAGCTGCAGTAGCAGCTGCAGCTGTTGCTGTGACTGCTGCTGTAGCAGTTACTGCCACTGTGATTGGTGGCATTGTTGTTATTGTTGTCGTTGTTATTGTTGTCGTTGTTGTTATTGTTGTTAGTGTTGTTGTTGTTGTTATATGTAGTGGTGGTGGTGGTGGAGGAGGTTATGTGGTTGTGTTATTAGAGTTGTTGCGTTTCTAAGTGGGAGATATTTATAGGCAAATGCTTTCTGCCTCTTTCTAGGAATTGGAAGAAGGCAGGGGAGGAAGAGGAAGGCAGGAGAGGAAGAGGGGACGAACATTAAACTTCCTGCATGGGCGGCAAAGCAAATTCAATGTTATTGCTCTAACATTGATAATGTTTCGAATTCCATTAGTTGCCTGCTTGGAGATTTACAGGTTTGACAGTATCATTCCATCCATCAACCGACATCTTGGCGTGGGCGTCTAACTCCCACTAGAACTCAAAGCCGCCTGGCATGAGCAGCTAAATTACGGACATCTTCTGCTTCCGCTGCTGCATGCCGGGCGGCCTTGGCCGCCGCCTTGTCCGCCGCTTCCTGCCCCTATTGAGTGTTGTCAATGTGGTTATCGCGCAGGGAGGAGCTGCACACACACACTAGTGGAACATTGGGGGAAGAGAAATCAATCATACCACGCTTCTCAATCTCTTCGACTGTCAAGTTGACACACCTCGCTTTTCTACTTCCTCGAGTTCCTGCTGTAAACATAATGCAACAATAATGATTTTACTCATTGTCAAATACTTGACCTACCGCGTCTTGCTATGGCGTTCCTCTGGGCGTTCAAATCCCACTAGAATTTGAAGACGCCGGAAATGACTAGCAACGTTTTGTTACGGGTCTCCTCCCACGACCCTTCTTCTTCTGCTCATGCTGCTAATGCTATTGCTCCTACTAGTGCTATTATTGTTGTTGTTGTTATGATTATAGTTGTAGCTGTTGTTATTGCTTCTGCTACTGTTGCCGTTGCTAGTGGTGGTGGTAGCGGCGGTGTTATATTTGGAAATCCCAGAGAGGCGAAAAATTTCATCAGTGTCTATTATCAGCGGTTCGATCAAGGACTGAGTTCATTCAGTGGCTTCATCCGCACCCTCTATTCATTGAAGCACTCTTTAGTATATGCGCATTAGAACGATGATTCATGTTGGAATAAGCATAATAACTTGTAATTCGCGTTCGCGTTCTAGCTTAATCGAACTGCTTCCTCCCACATCCGCTTCCTCCCACATCTGCCTCTTTCCAAAGCTACTTCCTCCTATTTTACCTTCGTTCAACACGTCGCCAAGGCAGAAGTGCATTCTTCCACTAAGACTTGCCAATAACATATCCTATTGTGTACTCATGGGACCTGCTATGCTCTTTCTTGCCGTGCTCGTCCGGCGCAGCCACCTGCCGGGCGCCTGAATCGGTATCGAATTGCACCGAGGAAGTATACGGCTTTGATTTGCAGCGTTAGCGACAGAACTAGCTGTAAGAGACTGGATAGTTCTCACCATTATAGAAGAAAGCAGTAGCTGAGTTTGAAATACACGAGAACAGAGCGTGACTGAGCTCCGCTACAGGGGCGACCTTGGGCGAACTAAAGTGTAGGTGGGTGCCTGAATGAAGAAGAAGAATGCATTAGTACAAAGAGTTCAATTATCTGATTATAAGACATCCTAATTGAGTTTTGTAAATTCTTATCAGCTTACAATAAACAGTGCCTATCTCTTGCTAGAAAGGCGGGAAATCTTTTGAACGCAATCAGGGCTGCCGGGACCTTGTTTCTGATGATGTGTGCTACCTCTGGAGAAAGAGGAAAGACTAGCTAGAGTCCTGATGCGTTGGACTTCTTGTAAAGGCGATGGAGATGTTCAATGGTCAAAAACTTGTCAAGATGAGTTAGAATCCTGATGCGTCGGACTTCTCGTGGAGGCGATGGAGATGTTCAATGGTTTAAAACTTGTCAAGACGAGCTAGAGTCCTGGTGCGTCGGACTTCTAGCAGAGACAATTGAGTTATGGATGGAAAAAGGCTGCCAAGATGAGAGATAGTTACGATGAAGAATGTGGCTATTCAAGGCCGAGAGAGTGTGAAGACAAAAACATTCGAGAAGTCGTATGCATAGAGCGAGATGACTGACTATTCGAATGAACGTCGATGGTTGTAGTATCGAGGACTGGATCATTCGAGGCGGAAGGGGAGAGGGACGCTGGAACATTCTGCTGCTGCAATCTTGGCGATGAAATGACCGAGCATGACGTAGTATCGAAACTGTTCGTTCGAGTCTTGGGTGTTCTCTGGCCTCCGTCGAGACTTGCTGCTGTGTGGAGAAAAGGAGGAGCATGTTTGAGGTGACATCTTTTTATACCAGCTGCTGGCAAGGCAAGCATGGGAAAGGGGCTGCTTTTGCTTCACCAAATGATGTGGCTACTAGACCCGGACAAGGTGCGCGTATACAATGACGAGGCGCCTGACCTACAGACCCGTGGTACCGGGCCAGCCTGGGACTGTGACCTGTCCCGGGCTGGGCGATGTCGCAACCTCCCCAGCGGCAAAATCACCTTCGATCTCGGCTGCAGCGTTTTTTTCGTGGTTGTACATCCACGGGCGTTATTTTTATCGTGGATTGGCCTGCCTCTTCTCCCCGGGTGTTGTTTTTAGCGTGATTTGTCTCCCTATTCAACACGTCAATGGCGTTATTTTTATCGTGGATTGGTCTGCCTCTTCTCCCCGGGTGTTTTTTTATAACGTGATTTGTCTCCTATTCAACACGTCCAACACGTCCATCGTCTAGCGCCAGGGTGGTTTCGATGCCAGAGACGACATCGAACCCCTCCCCGGGCGTGGCGAGTCGCGCGGGAGGTCGTGCATGAAGACGACGCGGGGACGACGGCTCCGGCCACTGCTGATGGTGGCGTCGAGGGCGACGGGAGCAACGGTGTTGCTACTGCCGTGGCCGTCACTTTTGCAGCGCTGGCCTTCGCTGCCGCCTCCGCTGCCGCCTTCCTCTGCTGGAAATCCCAGCGCTCCTCCGCTAATATTCAATAAGCAACACACTCATCTGAGAGGAGTAGAGAAATATACATACCACGCTTCTCGTCCGCCATCGCTGCGGCTATCTTCCTTTGCTGGAAGTCCCACCGCTCCGCCTCTATTCAATAAGTAACACACTCATCGGAGAGGAGTAGGAATATATACATACCTCGCTTCTCCTTCGCCATCGCTGCGACTATCTTCCTTTCCTGGAAGTCCCACCGCTCCTCCTCTATTCAATAAGTAACACACTCATCGGAGAGGAGTAGGAATATATACATACCTCGCTTCTGCACCTCCTTCCCTGTGCGATGTTAATACTGTGACATAAAGGAATGGACGTACACATACCGCGCTTGACCATCTCCTCGGCTTCCTAATATTAGTAGTGTCATAGAGAGCAATAGCAATTCACACGTACCGCGCTTCGCCTTCTCTTCCGCTATTTGAGGTATAGAATGTTAGTATTAGATGTCAAAGAAGGGAATGGTTTTATATACCGCGCTTCTCCTTCTCCTCCGCTATTTGAGGTATAGAATGTTAGTATTAGATGTCGAAGAAGGGAATGGTTTTATATACCGCGCTTCTCCTTCTCCTCCGCTATTTGAGGTATAGAATGTTAGTATTAGATGTCAAAGAAGGGAATGGTTTTATATACCGCGCTTCTCCTTCTCCTCCGCTATTTGAGGTATAGAATGTTAGTATTAGATGTCAAAGAAGGGAATGGTTTTATATACCGCGCTTCTCCTTCTCCTCCGCTATTTGAGGTATAGAATGTTAGTATTAGATGTCAAAGAAGGGAATGGTTTTATATACCGCGCTTCTCCTTCTCCTCCGCTATTTGAGGTATAGAATGTTAGTATTAGATATCAAAGAAGGGAATGCTTTTATATACCGCGCTTCAACATGTTCTCAACTATTTAAGTTTAGTAATTATAAAGAATTTAGGACAATGGACTACAAATACCATGCTGCATCTGTTCCTCCGCTGTCGAATGTTAGTAGTGTTATAGAGAGCAATAGCAATTCACACGTACCTCGTTTTGCTTCGTGGCGCTGGTGCGCCTTCTAGGCCCACCAGGTCGCAAAACAAGTAAGAATGGCACCAATCCCGGGAAGAATAGCACCAATCCCGGGAAGAATAGCACCAATCCCGGGAAGAATAGCACTAATCCCGGGAAGAATAGCACCAATCCCGGGAAGAATAGCACCAATCCCGGGAAGAATGATTCCAGAACAGTCCTTGGCCGTGGCCAGCGCACTTTCGATGATTGTCGTCATCTTCGTCGTTGTCGTTGTTGCTGTTGTTGCTGCTGTCTCTGTTGCTCGTTGGTGTAAAAATTTCTGCAGGGAGAATATGTTGGTATCACAGGATGCCTGATATCAGGTCGTAGATGTGTGAGCCCAAAGAATAGCATCGTTGTTGATTATCTATTCTGAGCTGCAGAAGAAAGGAAGGAAAAGCGAGTGCAAAAGAGAGGGGCATTCTCGTGAGAACAAAAGGAGTCGCGTGTGGGTCACGTGGACCAACAAACCCTGCCCTATCCGAGTGCCGGATTGTGGGGCCACGTGTGGGGCCCGCGCGCACGCGCGAGCCGACCTTTGCCCGCCACATTTGCGGCTGCGGAGCGTGATTGATATTATACTTGCTCCAACAGAATATGTGCTCCTTACTGTGCAATCCCCTCCTCGCACTGTTCTCTACGAAGCTGGTACTAGGCACAGTGCAGTGACAGTGCGGAGGGCTTGTGTGCCAGCTGTAATAAAGCAGGACCCGAGTGCCAGCACTACCAGGACACGGGTTTGCAGGACCTAATTTTACCTCCAAACACCTTTTCGCTTAATCCTTACGGCTTCCAAATTCTAGAGCATTAATACTATTCACAACATTGCTATTGCTAGAGTATATTACAGAATGGCATCATTCCATGATTTCCACGACTTCCCACATGCTATGTCGTGCCATTATCCTGAAGTGACCTATCTTGTCCTTTTCTGCAAGAAATGTTTCATTGCGGTGAGTCGAACGTCGTGACTGTTGTGATATTGATAGTTTAGCAATTTGCAATCTTACCTGCTGACAGTCTATCAGGTTTCATGAAAACATTCCGTCCACCAGCCGACATCTTGGTGTCCTTCGATTCCTTCACCAGCTCTGGAGAGACCCTAGCTGGGACGCTTTCCACACCTCTCGACAATCCCATTCGTCGGTCCAATCCTCATTTGAAACGTCAAACCAGACACTCTCGGGGTCGCCCTGGGACACGGTCCATGCCTCTTCAACGTCGAGACCTTCCCTACGACTCCCACCTAGAACTTGGTACGCCTCCCTCTTGGCATTCTCTTTCACTAGTGTTTCCCATCGTCCCTGTTTGTTTGTACGACATTCTGGTGTGTCGCACCAAAGAACATGCTTGTAATATGCGGTGAAGAATTTTTCTTTGTTGATCAAGCCCAGCCATCCAAAACTAGTCGGTCTTTGAATGGACCAAACATACCGCATCGATAGAATCACCCTTTGATAGAAGTAGAGCCACATGTATACAGCACCACAAACTCGACATTGTAGAGTCGTTTGCCTTCCACACTGACAGCCTTTGAAGAGATTTTCATGTGTGATATCCCCATGTCCCCTGAAGCAATTGCAAATGCCAGACTCAACAAAATCCCGGATCTCTTTGTTGATGGAGATGTGCTGGCATAGCCTGTGGTTTTGGAGGGCATTCTCAAGCAAGTTGGAAATTGTTTTTTTATGACGGCTAGAGGGAGGGCAGTTGAATTTTCGAGTGTAAGAAGAGGTAAATCCCACCCATATCCTAGGTCGAATATGTCGAATACCGGGCGAAGCTCCCATCTACAAGATACCACGAGCCTTGGGAAAGTACATCCACCCTCGTATAACCCTTGTATGTATTCAGACTCGGGTTCATGTGACAGGTCTGTGCATGCAGATAGGTGACGCCAGAAATTCCGGATGTTCCATTCGACATCCCGCCATGTGACGGACTTGCATGAATGTTGATCGCACACCGTAAAATGTCCGAGTCGTCCCATGCATGTTCGGCTATCATATGTGCCACCATGTTCTTCGCCATCCTCGGGGAAGAAAAGTGCGTTTGAGTGTTCTCGTTTGCATCCGTGACAGTATCGTAACCGTCGCAGCGCCTTTAATCTCTCTTCAACAATTCCAGTCTCTCCAGCCGCGAGACATGAGTTGCAATACATATT
The DNA here is from genome assembly GCA_023658535.1 of Epichloe glyceriae. NCBI lineage: Eukaryota > Fungi > Ascomycota > Sordariomycetes > Hypocreales > Clavicipitaceae > Epichloe > Epichloe glyceriae. The sequence goes on along the minus strand of CP098291.1, from coordinate 5,807,475 downwards.
GTGGTGTAAATAGTCGGCAATGACTTTCTTTTCCGCGTCGCATAGCATCTGTAGGTCAAAAGTCATGTGGTTTGGGAGTGATGCAGATTGTTGATGGTACGCTTTGAACAACTTTAAATCAAAAATCGCCATAAAGATGGACGAAGTCTGACGGAGGCAGTATAAAGAACTTGGAGGTAAAAAGCACATTACTCCTAGTATAATCTCATTGGGCAAAGACATGAGAGGAAATGCGCAATGTGAAGTCTCATGGCTAGTGATGCTTCGCCTCGCAAGTGTGTCAGACATCGCAGCAGACGGCTCTGGAACATCACTACCAGGTGCGTTTCGCCGCGATGCCATGGATCCTGCGATTATGATTTTGCTGAAAGCTAGCCGCATCCGTTCATATAGACGCTTGGTATGGACGAATGTAGCTGATGTGGCTGATGTCAGAACACTAGCTGTGGACTTCGAAACGAGCCATGGTGTTGCTCTCAGAACTGGCACCGCTGGTGAATTAGTTCCGTGACGTGGGTAATTCAAAGGAACACTTTGAACGAATCTAGATTTTGTTTCAAACTCCTTACTCCGCCTGAGCAAATACGGCACCTCCGCCATATCTGATGAGCCGCTTGATACAAGAGGTGACTGGCTACTTGTCGATGTAAGTGGTGCGCCAGAAAGCCGAATTCGTAGTCTTGGGAGTGTCTGCCTCTTCTCTGGAATCTAGGATGTTTGTGTGGCATTCTTTCCGGAAAGCGACTTTCAGAAATAAAAATAAAGCACTGATGTCTCAGAATAGAATCGAAATTGGTCTCCAAGGATTCCTGTAGATGGAATGGGACCTGATCCTTGGCGACTTGGAGCTTTATATAGCCACGAGAAGAACTCACTTTTAAGGTTAAACTAAGTAATAGGTTTGTCTCTTTTACGCGGGTGCAAACCTACCTAAATTGGCTCAGAGGCTACATCACCTTAATCTTTACACACTAACATCTTCGCCCCAAGTATCATATTACCATAGAACAACCACAGCCATAAGCGTTCCTTGCGTGGTAACCACCAAGATTGGCTAAGGCGACATGATGACAAGTTGAACAAGTGATGAGTGAAGGGGAAAAACGGCCGTTGGTCTGTCAGTTCCCCTAATAATGAACATGTGAATCATAGAGACCGCAGTAATAGATAGAACCTGATATAGGAATAAGCTTTAAGGTTATAAATGTAGGGAGCCATTAGGTTAGAACAAAGTTAGTGATAAACTTTGTGGCTGCGTTAGCGCAAGAGTTATAGTTCGCGACCGCAGTTAAACTCAAATCCGTTCACAGCATAGATTGACGTGACTCACCCATCCTCCGCGACCGTGTTTGTTCCCTCTCTCTAACTCTTCCATCTTCTCGCACCTTACCACTTGTGCTTCAAAGCGACCACATGACAGAATGGTGGGTCCTAGGATGGCTACTAGCTAGTCACGTGTGCGCCAGGCGGATCACCATGTCGGAATCGGAAAACCCGGTGGCCCTCGCGAAAAGGCAGAAGAGAAGGCAGCTTGTTGCAAGTTGGCTTCGCGCAGGCAATCAACTCGGCGCTTTAGCGTGGTGGGGTACAGGAGCACAGGTGACAGGAGCCTTGGTCTCTTGCCTTGGCGAACCATTCATTAGTCACAGCTTCCTTCCTTCCTTCCTTCCTTCCTTCCTCATTACAAGCAACACCAACTTCTTCCGTAACTTGTAGGTACGAGCGACGCTCCAAGTCCTTGTTCTTCAGTCTTCACCATCAAGCTCTTCTTCTTGTTACCCCACCGTGGCGTGCCTAACCTTTGGCACGAAAATATTCGTGTCTGTGTTGTTTGAGTCGCGACGACCGCGATAAATAGAGAGACGTTGACAGAGCATCTCATTTGGGACAGTGCGAAGACGATGTGCCAATCAATATCACTCACAGTGCTAGAAAGTCACATCCGCTACTGTTCAAAGTGATGATCCATTGCTTTGCTAACGAAGGTCAAATGGTGAGGTAGACTGGCATCAAGGTCAATCAGAACTTGCCATTGGGGTCGAAGCGCGGTTGTCGGTAGAGAACCCCAAGGCACATGAGTGACATCACTTACCCCTGTTGCCAGATACGGAGATCCACCCCATTGAGGTTCAAGGTCGTATGTATGTAGCAAAGGTCAGATGGAGATGCGTGCAGAATGCACCTACATTACCCGCACCAAAGAGCCGAGGTATAGATGTCAGGAGGTAGGGGTCATAAGATGTGCATAAAAGTGTTCAATTCAATCAATCAGAGGTGCAGACGGCACCCGACTTTTGTACCTGAAAGGTACACAGTGCGCTATGATACTATCTAACTAAATCCGGTACTTCTAATACATCGTATCCACCGATGTCTTAAGGAGGGTCTGACCATTAACCTGTGACGTTACAGCGTTATTAGAGCCTTCACCCTAACACACCCCCTAGCTAACAGTTAAAAGTAAAGCTGTGGATTATATGTGTTATGTAGGATTTTAGCAGATCTCTAGTGTTATTAGATAGCTTGGAATCATTTATAATCTGATTTTCTAGCAGAAGTCCTAATGCTTCTATTCTATAAGAGGCTTTGTAAATCTATTAGCAGGTATCTTAGAGGTCTTTATCTAATTAATCTTAATATTACTAAGGGCATATTGCTCTTGAATTCACATTTGATTTATATTAAGGTGCTTAAGACTAGTCTAGAGTTAGCCTTCCTTGTGTTCTATAATGCGAATTATCTGCTTATTATTACACTAGATAATTAAGAGAGGCAGCGCGTATATTAATATCGCGAAGCAGGCGCCCTAGTGATATACGCTCTTTTGCACTGTAATTTAAGGTAAAGAGCTTTACTTCTATGCTTAAAGTTATTACGTAATATTACCTACCTAACTTCCAATTAATTACAGCACTATATATAATGAAGACATAGCCTTACGTTAATTTCCTTGTATTAGGGTTATTGCTAAGAGAAGCATTAGTGCTTGAAAAGAGCGTGTTAAAGCTGTTATCCCTAGAATATTAGATATAAAGCTTCTTTATGCACTAGGTATATCTAATAATACCTTTGGCGAGCTTAATGTGCTTAGGTAAAGGGTTTATTAAGAATATAGTAAGCCTTAAGGCTACGAAAGCAACGTCAGGTCTTCTAATAATGTAAATATAGACTAATAATCCTATAATAGCTTAGAAGAGGTTAATTTCTTCTTTAGTAGCTTAACTATTATTTAGATAGATAGTAGCTATATAAAGAGAGGCTATTAAGCTCTTTAAATCATCCTCTATAATGTTAGGAAGGAATTTCTATGTAATCTTACAGATATATAATTCTTAGGATAACCACATCTTCTTTATAGCTTAATTTTAAATAATCTTAATCCCTAGAAACCACTTTAATTTGCCTTAATCCTTAATATCTAGGTGGTTTATTAATTAATTATATAGAGCTTTGAATTCGTCTTCAAATTCGCCTGAATACATTACTATAATGTCATTCACGTAAAAGAATAGGATAATTTTTCCTTTTGTAAAAATATAAGGGTCTTCTTTCCCTTAGGTAAAGCCTATCTTTAGCAGGAATTACGTTAGATATAGGAACTATTGTCTTAGTGCTTCTCTAAGACTATATAAAGCTTGTGTTATCTTCTAAAGACGACCTTCTGCCTTTAAGCCTTCTAGTGGTTTGTAGAAGATAGGATCTTCGAGCTCTGCGTAAGGGAAGGCATTCTAAACGTCGTATTGTCAGGGTGAAGGCTCTGACAACGCTGTAACGTCGCAGGTCGATGGTCAGACCCTCCTTGAGACATCGGTGGATACGATATATCAGAAGTACCGGATTTAGTTAGATAGTATCATAGCGCACTGTGTACCTTTTAGGTACAAAAGTCGGGTGCCGTCTGCACCTCTGATTAATTGAATTGAACACTTTTATGCATATCTTATAACCCCTACCTTCTAACAGTTATAAGCCTAGGAGGATTCTACTGCCTTTTATTATCTAAGATTATACGCTCTAATTAACTATATTAATCATTTATTTAATACGATTAACGCTTGCCTTTATCTTTAGATAAAACCCTTTAGCTACCCTTAAACACCAGTATCTGTTCCCTTTATAATATCTAAAGAAACTCTAAATGTAGTGTTATTATTAGAGAAGGACTAGATTAAATAGTACGCATAGATTAAAAATTACGCGGAATTGTACAGCGTATAGGAGTACATTAACCTAAAGGAGGTTAAATTGCTCTAAGAGCCTACAATACCTGTATACCCGCAGAGGGGTCTAAGACTAGAGGTCTTGCTAGAAAACCCTAATGCTATTAAAGACTAGAAAATCGCCTATAAAGATATAAAAGACTGGTTTAACTTCTAATATAAAGAATTACAATTTAATCTTACGAAGTATAATACCCTATTAAAACAATTACTAAAGATTAGGAATTTATCTATAAGATAATTTTAAAGAATATTTAAGACTCCTTAGATTTTAACACTAAGGTTAAAGAGAAAGAGTTAGTTTAGCTTTATTCTTAAAGAATACTAAAGCTTCTTAGAGATTAGTATTAACTAAATGCAAAGAAAATGCTAATTCTTATGGAGACTCGCCTTAATAACCACTTATAAGCTAAGGGAACTTGTAACTAGTATATATATATATATATTGGATACGCTAGCTAGCTATATAGTTGCTAGTACTAGTACTCCGGCTGGTTGGTCGACAGGAAAACCCATAAATGGGGAGAAAACCCTCTCGCGTCTGTATTTGGGTCGGCACCGGCCCTGTATCGGGGCTGTGCCGCTCGAAAAGTTACCTATCGTGAAAAGTTGTGGCCAGCTCTCGCTAGCCTTATCCCTAAAATCCGAAAATCCGAGTTTGGGAGGAAGGATTCGCTCCTTCCGGTGCGCTTGCGGGCCTGGGGCGGTTCTGTCTCGGGCCTCCTTGCTTTTTTCTAGTAGGAGGTGAATTCTGTTGTGGTAGGATCCTCACAGTTTTTTCACTTTTTGCCGACTCTTCCGTGGCCCCACTTTTCAGCTAAGTCCGGTCCGCTTCCGACCCGGGTGTGTTATAAACCCCGAGCACCTGCTCTTGGTTATGTGTGGGGGTGAGGCCGGGTCCGGTCCGGTTAAGGATCGGTTCCGCGTGTATGCCTGCCTCGTGATGTCTTTTTTCACTTTTCCTTGTGCTTCACTTTTAAAGCTACTATAGTGAATCACTCTGCCCCCTCACATATATAAAAGGAAGCAATTCCCCGCGGGATTCTGCCCTCTTTTCTTTCCTCGTCATCTATCTTCTCTCGGGTTCGTTTATGCCTTTTTTGTCTGCCGGTGCAATTCCGGGTCGGATTTGGTGCGGTTGCTGACTATTGTTGTAGTTTTCTCTATAATCCTCTTGTAACTAGTATAAGTAGGCTTTAATAAGTAAGGTTTTATAGAGGAATTGCCTAGACCTTAAGACTTAATAGACTAAGGAGATAATGCTTTATAAGTTTATTATACCTCTTTAAAGCAAATTTAAATTATTCTAGAAGAAGTGGAATAATCTCTTAAATAAAGGAGAAAAGCAGGACTTTCTAAAGGCTATGGCTAAGTTTAAATGTAATTATAAAGCTTTATAGAGCATAGCAAAGTCTGCTAATACGCTCTTATTAGAGAAATTAGGTAGTAAGAGTAAATTAGAACAATTAAAATGCCCTAGTTGCTTAAATTACACTGTTAATAATGCTTTAAAGTGGTGGGAATACTATAATTTATTTAAGACTCTTTATAAGCTAGAGGCTACTCTAAAGGATTAGTTAGTTAGGAAGGCTTTAAGGGAGAGTATTAAGAAGTATTTAAAGGATTACCTAATAGAGAAATTAAAGGCAATGAATTAGAAACTAGAAAAGAAGAATGGTAATATAGTTATCCTGTCATAGAATCCAATAAACAATATAATCGCTACCACTCTAGGAGAAAAGTTAGTAAATGTGTTAATATCTATTAGATCTAAGCACCCTAAATTAACAAGGAGATCATAGCTAACTCTTTAAGCGCGCTAAGCGTTATAGATACAAAAATAATATATATATATATTGGATACGCTAGCTAGCTATATAGTTGCTAGTACTAGTACTCCGGCTGGTTGGTCGACAGGAAAACCCATAAATGGGGAGAAAAACCTCTCGCGTCTGTATTTGGGTCGGCACCGGCCCTGTATCGGGGCTGTGCCGCTCGAAAAGTTACCTATCGTGAAAAGTTGTGGCCAGCTCTCGCTAGCCTTATCCCTAAAATCCGAAAATCCGAGTTTGGGAGGAAGGATTCGCTCCTTCCGGTGCGCTTGCGGGCCTGGGGCGGTTCTGTCTCGGGCCTCCTTGCTTTTTTCTAGTAGGAGGTGAATTCTGTTGTGGTAGGATCCTCACAGTTTTTCACTTTTTGCCGACTCTTCCGTGGCCCCACTTTTCAGCTAAGTCCGGTCCGCTTCCGACCCGGGTGTGTTATAAACCCCGAGCACCTGCTCTTGGTTATGTGTGGGGGTGAGGCCGGGTCCGGTCCGGTTAAGGATCGGTTCCGCGTGTATGCCTGCCTCGTGATGTCTTTTTTCACTTTTCCTTGTGCTTCACTTTTAAAGCTACTATAGTGAATCACTCTGCCCCCCTCACATATATAAAAGGAAGCAATTCCCGCGGGATTCTGCCCTCTTTTCTTTCCTCGTCATCTATCTTCTCTCGGGTTCGTTTATGCCTTTTTTGTCTGCCGGTGCAATTCCGGGTCGGATTTGGTGCGGTTGCTGACTATTGTTGTAGTTTTCTCTATAATCCTCGTCGTCGTCGCTGTTCGCCATGTCGTCGTCTATTTCCCCGTGAGTCCTGCCCCTTGGGGGTACTCTATCGCTTCTAACTCGCCTAGGAACCGAGCCTCTCCGAGCGATATCCCCGGAAACAGTTGACTTCGGCTCAACTGAGGCGGGCTCTGGATAGGGAGCTTCGTGTGAGTTATTCTTCCGCTCCTATTTCGAGGCTTTTTCGTTTCTAATTCCATGCAGTTGGGTGAGCCACGGCAGTTTCAATGCATTTCCTGTTACTCTCGATCGATGAGGACCCCTGGCCATCAGTGCCACGACGTCGTTGGTATGGGCGGCCCCGAGCCGGATGAGTGTCGGTGGCGTATCTGCTGACCTATGGTTAGGTGCCGTGACCGACGCCTGTTTTGATTGTTGGGTTCGTAACAATGGTTGCGACAAGGTAATGGTTTGCGCCGCGCCCGGGTCTACTTCGTTGCTAATCCGCCTCTTAGCCGAATACCGCGGGGCGCCGAGCCGAACATTTGTGGCTGACGGAGGTCCAAGCTGCTATTGTTGGCGGTGCTGAGGTACGCGTCCGTCTACGGGGTGGTTCCGGGTCTGTGTCGCATCTGACGTGTGTTCATCTTAGGTTCCTGACGATTACCACGATCGTGTGAGAAAGCTCTGCGCCGAGAATCGGAGTAAGAAGCGGAGCGCTTCGGTGGCGGGCCTGGATCGGTCCGGGTCCGGTTCCAATGGGGGCCAACATGATGAGATGGTTTTCTGGATGCGACGCTTGGACGCTCGAATGGCGGAGACGAACCGGCTCCTGGCCGCCTCCCTTCCGGCGAAGGGGCGTGCCAAGGTGATGGAGGATGCCATCCCCGTTCCGGAGGAGGAGTGATGCGACGGGCCGGAGCCGGTCCGAGAGCGGCGTTGGGGCGTAGGGGGGCCAATGATACCCGGCGTTAGTAGTTTCAATTGAGAGTTTGTTCCTTTCTCCGGTTTTTTCCCTTATTGTGACGTCGGCCCCGACCCTCGCGCGCCTCTAAGCCATGTTGTTGTGTGTCCTCCGGGGCGGGTCGGTCTCGGTCCTGTTCCGCTTGAGGCAAATGCCAGGTCCTGTGCTAGCCTGTAGTAGTTGAGTCTCCTGGTTTGTATGACCCATCTGGCAATGGTTCTCGCTCGCGTGGGATCGTCCAGGGCCAGCCTCGCCTCCCGTTCGTCTCCGGGCCACCTTTGGGGTCTCATGTGGTTATAGTTACTGCAGCTCGTAATAACGTGATACTGATCTTCCTCTCCGTGACCGCAGCTGCATATTGGCGATGTCACCCCGGGCACGCCTCTATTAAAGAGGAATTTATTTAGCCCTATCTTCCCTGTGCGTAGTTGTACTATCGTTGAAGAGACGTGTTTATCTAGGTTTGTGTGGAACTTTTGGATCTCTTTTGGGTCGGGGCATGGTGGGCGGTCCTCGGTAGGTTCTCTAGCGTGCCGGCGGCGGCCCGGGCGTTCTCTATTATGCCATGATTCCCATCTCTTACTCCACTCGTCGTATAAGTTCGCGTCTGGTTCTTCTTCCCTCGGTTGGGTGCGTCTGACCCTTCTGCGGCGTAGTACGGTCTCGACCGACCGTGAGGCGGTTCGGATTATCTCCGCCATCCCATTGTTAGCAATTCTCTCTTCAAACCTCTGTTTAACCATATTAAGGTATAGGTCAAGTGGTGGCACCGCTGTTTCTGCTTCTAGCTGTACGATGGGGTGGCTTTGAACGCCCCTGCAACGACCCGGAGGCAGGCCGATTGTTCTGTCATGAAGTTTTTACTATCCCTCTAGGTTTCCCTCCGGCTTTGGTCGGGGTGTGGTATGCGCTCGCTCCATAGGCGATAACGGGTCGGACTACCTGCGTGTAGAGGAGTCTGGCATCCCTGAAGCTGCATCCCCATGCCGAGGCCGATAACGTGGTGAGGGCGAGCCTCTGCCGGGCCAACTTTCCCTTAAGGATGTTCTTATGGGTGCTCCAGTTGAGTTTTCTGTCTACCCATACTCCTAGGAATCGGCAGGACTCCATAGGCGTTATCTCCTCGTCTCCGAGTCGGACCCTGGTCTGGGGGTTGTCGGGATCTGCTAAAGTGCATAAGCTCGGTTTTTGAGGGGTTGAACTTTACTCCTGCTTCCTTTGCCCATTTTTCGCACACCTTCCAGGCGGCTTCGAGTCTTTTCCGTGTCTGTGACGTGTTTTTTCCGAATGCTGCGATATTAGTGTCATCCGCGAATCCTATTGCTACCGTGCCTGGGACGGAGCGGAGGCGTGTGTATAACTCGGCGGAGTATAGTAAGAAGAGGATGGGGAAAGCGGGGAGCCTTGTGGGGTGCCGGCCTTGATCTCAAACGGTCGTGATAGGTCTCCGTCGAAGCTGAGCCGGCTCGTTCTACCTGCGAGGAAGCTCCGTATTACTGTTACTAGCCATAGCGGTACTCCCATCTTGACCAGGAGGGCGATGAGGTAGGGGTGGCTGACTCCGTCAAAGGCTGCAGAAATATCCATTTGAGCTAGCGAGGCGACGCCGCCTCTCCCCAGGCCTCTCGCACGCATTCCGTTAAGGCTCTTATTGCGGTTTCCGTTGACCTGTTTCTCCTGTTGCCCATTTGCAGTTCTGGAAGAAGGTTGTTCGCCTCGGCGTAGCTTGTGAGCCGCCTCGCTATCGCTGCCTCCATGATCTTGCCTATTATGTTGAGTAGTGAAATAGGTCTCCATGCGTTGGCTCTCCTCATCTCCTTCGTTGTCTTCCCAGGTTTCCTGATCACCACGACTCTAGCGGTTCGGAAGCGGGCCGGAAAGTACCCTACTTCTAGGGTAGCGTTGAGTAGTCTCACGATTGCATCCTTAGCCGGGTTATCGCAGGCTTTGATAAGGCCTGCTGGGAGTTCGTCGTCTCCTGGGGCCTTCCAGCTAGCCATGCCTGAGAGAATGTCTGCGATTTCAGCTCTTACGAATCGCTCTTGGGCCGGAAAAGGGGCGTTTTCGAGTTCGGGGAAGGAAAGGTCGGGGATGTGGGAGAGGTCTGCCGTTGGTTCGGGAAAAATCTTTGTGCGAGGACTTCGGCTTTGTCGGTGTGCGCTGTGGCCGGGTTAGGGTCGTTTTCCGTTCTCTCCAGGTCCGGTATTCTTGGGAGCTCGGGGGCCCAGCTCCTGAGTCTAGCCCATCTCTCCAGTCTCCAGACGCCTCCGTCCTTTTCCCATGTATTAGCATTTTTAGTGCTTCCCTCCATGCATTCCTCTTTTCCTCTCTAACGGTGCGTTCTTGGTTCGTCTCCGCCTCTTTATACGTGTTCCAATTTATATCGGTCTTGCGTCGTCTCCATGCCCTCTTCGCTTGTCTGGCTTTAGCCACTGCTTCTTTTGCTCTTCTAGACCACCATGCCTCCGGCCCGGGAGGCCTCGGGCCTCCTCGGTGCCACTCTCTCTGCTATTTGTTGGAGGTTTGTGACAAGCCATTCCGTGTACTGGTCTATCCCTTCTCGGTCGTGGGGTTCGGAGCGAGTTCGGGCCGGAGTCGTACTAACGCTTCTGCTTTTGCGAGCGGTCTGTCTATCGCTCGCCAGTCGTGTCTCATTATCTGTGGGGTACGGTCCTGACTGCCGGAGTCGATGCTGATTAGCTGCGGAATATGGTCGGAGCCTGATATGTCTGCCGCGCCGTCGTAGTGGACTTGTAAGTCGTGCGAAGCCCAGGCCAGATCGATTGTGCTGTCTCTGTCTCCGTTGTGCTGTCTGGTGGGTTCCCCTCGAGGCGTTACTAATCCGAGTCGCCACCGGCTAGTGAACTCTAGTAGCTCTTCCACTCCATTGCTAGTCCTGTTATATTCATCCCATAGCGGGTGTTTTTGGTTGAAATCACCTACGAAGACGCTTCTTCCCGGGGCTCTTCCTCGTTAATTGTGCGAATAGGGGTGTTCCATTCGTTGCTGTGTTTTTCTGAGTAGAGGGAGTAGATATTTATTCCTTGGATTTCTATGAGCGACCAGTCGGTGCCTCCGCGGGCCGACCACGAGCCTACTCCGTGTTTCTTGTTTATGTATACTGCATTCCGACCCTCATAATGTGCGAGTTGGAATCTGGCGAGGCCCGGAGCCGGGGGCCATGCTTGTCTTGTGTGTTCCCATTCTTGGATCGCTATCACGTCTATGTCGGTCCGGTGACGGAGCGCGATGTGTATAAGGTTATTCTTCTTATTCACATTCCAGAAGAGGACGCGTATCATTATTGTGTAGGTCTAGGAGGAGGGGTTCGCTGCTGTCTCGTGCCGGCTCTGTTCCGGCTCTGATTGGCTCCGCGTATCTTCTAATACTGCCTGCTCTAGGCTGTCTAGCGTTCTGTTCCGCGAGTGTTGGGCGGCCTCTTTTCTTCCCAGTGAGGCCGACTGGTTCCAGTCTCTCCCGGGCGGGGCCGGGCTGCTAGCTGGCGATCGAGTGGCGAAACGGGAAGGGCGCTCCTGATATCCTGCTTTTGCTATATTCCATTTTTCCTTAAGGGTTGGGCAGGTCCTAGACCACGCCGGGTGCGCCCCGGAGCAGAGTATGCACTTCTCTTGTAGTTGTCCCGTGGATGTAGGGCAAGATTTCTCGCCCTCTTCGTGACGGCCGGCTCCGCACCTGCCGCACCTCGGGGCCGCTTTGCAGAATTTCGCTATGTGACCTATCTGGAAGCAGTTATAACACTGCCTTGGCTGCAGTGATTCGTCGTAGGGTTCGGTCCGGAATAGCTCCGCTTTATATACTGTCCCGTCTTTACATATCTTGTTAGCGTCATCTACCTCAGCCAGGCCGAGGATGAGGGTGGTTCTCGGTGCGTTTTCGCCTCTGGGTCGTCTTGCCGTTGCCCTAATCACATTTATCTTGTTTGCTTTTCCTATATCTGCTGCGAGGTTTTCTGCTGAGGTGTATTTCGTGGGGAAGCCTTTAACTATAACGCTTAGGATTCGGCGGTGGAGGGTCGCTTCCGGTCCGAAGGCGGCGGTAATCCATTTTTGGTCGGTCCTGTATTGGGAGGCGTTTCCTTCGAATGTGATAATTGTGTCTCCGCTAGGGAGTCTTCTGGCTGCAACTGCTGTGGTCTGGCCGGTGGCTCTGTTTACCGCTGCGACCGTGTCTTCTGCGCTTCTAGTCCGGAGCGGTTCCTGGATGGAGTTACCCTTGATAAGGACCTCTCTGTCCTGGCGGCCTGGTATTTGTAGGGGGTTCGGGTTCGATCGTCTCTGCGTCGGCCCTGCAGCGATGCTCGCCCAGGTGGGAGGAGCGGTGTTTTTATCTGCCTCTTTGATGGCTTCTTTGATAACTTCTTTGAGGGCTTCTTTCGTGGTGCGGATATTGCCGTTGTTGTTTGTCTCTGCTTTCTCGGCTCGGGCGCGGCTCGCTTTCAGGTCTGCAACGGCCTGGGTAGCGTTCCATACCTCGGATAATTTATCGCTAGGGATAAGGCTAGCGATCTTTTCGTAGTATTTTCGTTCTTCTGGGTATTCGAATTGAATCCGATCCGCCTTCGGGTCGTTATCGCATCTCTGGACGTTGAACTGTCCTCTGCCTGCGTTCGGGTGGTGGCAGCTCTGTGCCAGCCCCCTTTCTCCTTCGTCAATTACCATCGGCGTCTCCTCCTCCCGCCCGCCTCCGGCTCTGTCGCAATGCGACATCGTAGGAAGGGTAAAATGGGGTGAGGATTTCGATTATCTTGTTGGTTTGTATTTTAGAGGCGATTCCGACCTGTAGGGCGGTGCGGAAAGATTCGCAAAAGGTTTCAAAAAAATAATATAGTTATTTATAATTCTGGCGCAAATGCCTATATCTTTAATAACATTTGCTAGTTCTAGTAATCTAGCTTTAACAAGAATGTTAACATAGAAGTTAGAGTGGGCGGAACTATTTACGCTACTTTAGGTTAAGGAACTGCTTAAATTACAGTAATAGACCCTGTTATATAAGCTATAAGGACTATGGTACTAGTAGATGCTCTATATATTCCGGGATTTAATATTAATCTTATCTTAGCGAAGATCCTAATAAACGCTAGTGTCTTTTAGGATTAAAAGAAGAATATGTTAATGCAAAGCGATTATCTAATTGCAAAACTCCACGAGGTTAACGATCTCTTCGTGTTATTAAAGCTCTCTAAGGACTTAAAGGAGGCCTATATAGCTTCTAGAGCACTACAACCTCCTAGGAAGGGAGATGCAGACCTTTAGCACCAAAGATATAGTTATCTAGAAATAGAGGCATTTGCACAGCTTATAAATGCAACGCTAGGCGTTAGAATAACTAGTCCTAGCCTTACGCAGTGTGAGATATATGCGACAGGCAAAGCAAAACACTGGAGATTAAAAGCGGCACCTAAAGGACTTCCTTAAGGACTAGGTTACGGAGTATTAGTTAATCTAGATTACTATGACTTTGAATACTAGAATAAGGATAGGTATTAGTGTGTGTTTACATGCCTTATAACCTTAATGCGCTTCTTTTACTTATTTAAATCAAAGGATAGGATTTGTAATTGCTTTTATATAATAATAAGCTTCCTAAGCACATAATTCAGGATTTAACTACGCTTTTTACATAGCAACATCAAAAAGCCCTTTTATAGGAGAAATAAGAGATAAAATAGCCTTTTAGGTATTCTAGTTTATAATTTAGCTCTCTTAACCCCTAGCTAGAATAGCAAGGCAGAGAGATCTAGGGGGTGGTAAAGCAAAAGGCAAGAACCTTAAGTTTAGAGGCATAGCTCCTTATAAGCTTAATAATAAAGTCTTTAACACTACTATGTATCTCCTTAACCAGATGCCTTTTAAATATTACGGAAATTAGGTTACACTGTATAAGCTTTAGTAAAATTAGGCTAGGAAAACCGTACCTGCTTACTCGCAGATAGCAGAAAACCAGAAGCCGATAATATCATATCTACAAGCCTACGGTTATAAGGCATTCCTAATAACCATAAAAGCTCTAGAACACATTAAATTAAATAACTTAATTCCACAGCTTAAGCAGAAGGCTTACATTAGGTATCTTATTAGATATAAGGGTAAGTTATAATATATTATCTAGGTTTTAACGTTAAGGAATTAAAAGGTAATTATATTAGCTTATGTTTATTTTAATAAGAACGCCTTCTTTAAACCTGAAGAAGAGATTAAAGAAGCTTAGAAAGAGAAGGTACTAATAATTAACCTACTCACTAAGCTTAAGGCTAAAGACATTAATAAGGAGGTTAGTTAAGCCCTTATTAGAATAGAGCTTAAAGATAATAATCTTCCTTTAATGCTAATAAACACAACAAATAAAAACGTTTAGGTTAGAGAAGAAACACCTTTTTAACCCTCTTAGTAAGAAGGAGTTAATCTAGCGCTCTTCTAACCTCTCCTAACTTCTCTTACAAGCACTTTACTTTTATAAAGAACGCTAAGCTTTTATTATAAGGAGATAATACGCTCTTTTAAGAGTTTAATAGCTTTGTGCGCAAGGCAATAATAGAACACGTAGAGTCTACCACTAATACTAGTAAAATCACTACTAAAGGCAGTAAGGACTAGGAGCATCTATATTCTAAGGCTTTACACTCTTAAGATAATAGTATAGACCTAAATAATATTATTACTAGGAAAAGGCATTAAAAGGAATCTAGGAAGGCGAGTCAATCCTATTCAGCCTTTGCTGCAGTATTACAAGGTGCCTAGCATAGTCTTAGAATTAAGGATATGCCTCTAGAACCTACCTATTACTATTAAGCAATAGCTTTAACATATTATAACCGCTAGAAGGAAGCGATTACGAAAGAGGTTAATAAGCTTCTATCCTTAAATTACTAGGAAGATATCCTAAAGGAAGCATTTAATCTTAACTCTGACAAGAAGATTATTAATCTTGGTTAGGTTTTTAAGTATAAAACTAATAAAAAGGCATAGTCACAGAGTTTAAAGCACAAATAGTGGTACGAGGGAATTAACAACTAAAAACAATCTTAACAATTACGCTGCTACGCTTCGCTTCGCGATCCCTACGCATACTACTCGCCGTTTGCTACGCAAACGATTTCAACACCTAATAATACAACGTTTAGAATGCCTTCCTCACGCAAAGCTTGAAGATCCTGTCTTCTACAAGCCACCAGAAGGCTTAAAGGCAGAAGGTTGTCTTTAGAAGATAACACGAGCTTTATACGGTCTTAGAGAAGCACTAAGACAATGGTTCCTATATCTAACGTAATTCCTGCTAAAGATAGGCTTTACCTAAGGGAAAGAAGACCCTTACATCTTCATAAAAGGAAAAATCATCTTATTCTTCTACGTAGATAATATTATAGTGATGTATCCGGGCGAATTCGAAGACGAATTTAAAGCTCTACATAATTAATTAATGAACCACCTAGATATTAAGGATTAAGGCAAATTAAAGTGGTTTCTAGGGATTGAGATTATTTAAAATTAAGCCACAAAGGAGATATAGTTATCCTAAGAATTATATATCCGTAAGATCACGTAGAAATTCCTTCCTGACATTATAGAGGATGATTTGAAGAGCTTAATAGCCCCTCTTTATACAGCTACTATCTATCCGAATAATGGTTAAGCCACTAAAGAAGAAATTAACCTCTTCTAAGCTATTATAGGATTATTAGTCTATATCTGCATTATTAGAAGACCTGATGTTGCTTTCGTAGCCTTAAGGCTCGCTGCATTCTTAATAAACCCTTTACCTAAGCACATTAAGCTTGCCAAAGGCATTATTAGATATGCCTAGTGCACGAAGAAGCTTTATATCCAATATTCTAGGGATAACAGCTTTAACACGCTCTTTTCAAGCACTAATGCTTCTCTTAGCGATAACCCTAATACAAGGAAATCAACGCAAGGCTACGTCTTTATTATGTATAGTGCCGTAATTAATTAGAAGTTAGGTAGGCAATATTGCGTAATAACTTCAAGTATAGAAGCAAAGCTCTTTGCCTTAAATTACAGTGCAAAAGAGCGCATATTACTAGGGCGCCTACTTCGCAATATTAACATACGCACGCCGCCTCTCTTAATTATCTAGTGCAATAATAAGCAGACGATTCGCATTATAGAACATAAGGAAGGCTAACTCCAGACCAGTCTTAAGCACCTTAATATAAATTAAATATAGATTTAAGAGTAATGTGCCCTTAGTAACATTAAGATTAATTAGATAAAGACCTCTAAGATGCTTGCTAATGGATTTACAAAGCCTCTTATAGGACAGAAGCATTAGGACTTCTGCCGAAAAATCAGACTACGGATAATTCCAAGCTATCTAATAACACTAGAAATCTGCTAAAATCCTACATAACACATATAATCCATAGCTTTACTTTTAACTGCTAGCTAGGGGGTGTGTTAGGGTGAAGGCTCTGATAACGCTGTAATGTCGCAGGTTAATGGTCAGACCCTCCTTAAGACATCGGTGGATACAATGTATTAGAAGTACCGGATTTAGTTAGATAGTATTATAGCGCACTGTGTACCTTTTAGGTACAAAAGTCGGGTGCTGTCTGCACCTCTGATTGATTGAATTAAACACTTTTATGCACATCTTATGACCCCTACCTTCTGACACGTATTGTTAGGTGTTGAAATCGTTCGCGCAGCAAACGGCGAGTAGCATGCGCAGGGATCGCGAAGCAAGCGTAGCAGCGTAATTATTAAGATCGTTTTTAGTTATTAATTCCCTTATACCACTATTTATGCTTTAAACTCTATAACTATGCCTTTTTATTAGTTTTATACTTAAAAACCTAACTAAGATTAATAATCTTCTTGTTAGAGTTAAGATCAAATACTTCCTTTAGGACATCTTCCTAGTAATTTAAGGATAGAAGCTTATTAACCTCTTTTATAATCGCTTCCTTCTAGCGGTTGCAATACATTAAAGCTATTGCTTAACAGTAATAGGTAGGTTCTAGAGGCATATCCTTAATTCTAAGACTATGCTAGGCACCTTATAATACTGTAGTAAAGGCTGAATAGGATTAACTCGCCTTCCTAGATTCCTTTTAATGCCTTTTCCTAGTAATAATATTATTTAGGTCTATACTATTATCTTAAGAGTGTGGAGCCTTAGAATGTAAATGCTCCTAGTCCTTACTGCCTTTAGTAGTGATTTTACTAGTATTAGTAGTAGACTCTATATATTCCGTTATTGCCTTATGCATAAAGCTATTAAACTCTTAAAAGAGCGCATTGTCTTCTTATAATAAAAGCTTAGTGTTCTTTATAGAAGCGGAGTGCTTATAAGAGGAGTTAGGAGGGGTTAGAAGAGCGCTAGATTAACTCCTTCTTACTAAGAGGGTTAAAAAGGTATTTCTTCTCTAACCTAAATGTTTTTATTTGTTATGTTCGTTAGTATTAAAGGAAGATTATTATCTTTAAGCTTTATTCTAATAAGGGCTTAACTAACCTCCTTATTAATATCTTTAGCCTTAAGCTTAGTAAGTAGGTTAATTATTAGTACCTTCTCTTTCTAAGCTTCTTTAATCTCTTCTTCGGGTTTAAAGAAGGCGTTCTTATTAAAATAAACACAAGCTAATACAATTACCTTTTAATTCCTTAACGTTAGAACCTAGATAATATATTATAACTTGCCCTTATATCTAATAAGATACCTAATATAAGCCTTTGCTTAAGTTATGGAATTAAGTTATTTAATTTAACGTGTTCTAGAGCTTTTGTAGTTATTAGGAATGCCTTATAACTATAGGCTTGTAAATATAATATTATCAGCTTCTGGTTTTCCGCTATCTATAAGTAGGTAAGTACGGTTTTCCTAGCCTAATTCCACTAAAGCTTATATAGTGTAACCTAATTTCCGTGATATTTAAAAGGCGTCTAATTAAGGAGATATACCGCAGTATTAAAGACTTTATTATTAAGCTTATAAGGAGCTATGCCTCTAAACTTAAGGTTCTTGCCTTCTGCTTTACTACCCCCTAGATCTCTCTGCCTTACTATTCTAGCTAGGGGTTAAGGGAGTTAAATTATAAACTAAAATACCTAAAAGGCTATTTTATCTCTTATTTCTCCTATAAAGAGGGCTTTTTTAATATTACTATATAAAAGCGCAGTTAAATCCTAAATTATATGCTTAGGAAGCTTATTATTATGTAAAAGTAATTATAGATCCTATCCTTTAATTTAAATAAGTAAAAGAAGCGCATTAAGGTCGTAAGGTATGTGAACACACACTAATACCTATCCCTATTCTAGTATTCGGAGTTATAGTAATCTAGATTAACTAATACTCTGTAACCTAGTCTTTAAGGAAGTCCTTTATGCCGCTTTTAATCTCTAGCGTTTTGCTTTGCCTATCGCATATATCTCACACTGCATGAGGCTAGGACCGGTTATTCTAACGCCTAGCGTTGCATTTGTAAGCTGTGTAAATGCCTCCATTCCTAGTGTGTGGCTAGGATTGAGACCCTTGAGACCGGTCTCGAGACCTTCGGTCTCTCGGCTGAACAGATCAATCTGGCCACATCGGATCCCTAGTCATAGGCCCCTCAAGACCTCGCTAGTCTATCGGCTTCGTCGGATCGAAATCAGCTACATTTTCAGCTCTGTCAGATTGAAATTAGCTGTATTAGATCCCTAGTCATAGACCCCTTGAGACCTTGCTAGTCTATCGGCTTCGTTGGATTGAAATTGGCCACATTGGATCCCTAGGATAGACCCTTCGGTCTATCGGGTCAATAGATCAATCCGGCTGCATCAGATCCCTAGGATAAAATATCCTAGATTTCCCTCCCTTAGATAGAAAATCAACTCTCCCTTTGTGGCCTTTGGCTTGGATTATTCAAACTGAAAAGATGACTTGAGATTTGAAAAGATACCCTTCACAGCTTAGATCCTTGGCGATGGATCGAAAACCTTGCTTAGATGATTTGAGAAGAACCTGAGATTTCCCCCCTTTTACGACTTGGATCCTCGCGATGGATCGAAAACCTCGCAGGCCTCGATATCGGTATCGGGCTCATTTTGCTGTCATTATCAACATTATCAGCATCATCGTCATCGTCAAATTCGTTGTTTTTGGGTGGTGGTTTTCGCCTGACAAAAATGGTGGAGAAACGGGGAATGGTCCTGTCAGACCTCCCGCAGTTGAATTCGATGACCTCCTTCTCCTGACATTGCCTCTTCTTTGGTTTTCCCTTTGGTTACCCCGTATGATTACTATAATCATCAACAACGTCTTACCTCTTTCCCCTTTGATCCGGGTTAGCTTGATCAAAACCGACAATCCGATCAATTGATCTAGGTCATCTGACTAGTCTGATATCGTCAAAATCGTCAGACAGTTAGAATCAATTAATCGCAACCTTCATGACCTTTCCCTCGACCCGGGTTAGCTAGGCCGACCTTCCTTTCGACCTTCCTTTTGACCTTCCTCTTCGACCTTCCTTTTAACCTACCTCTTCGACCTTCCTTTTAACCTACCTCTTCGACCTTCCTTTTTGACCTTCCTTTTTGGCTTCGACTTCTCTTCTGATTTTCGACCTTCCGACCTGCCCTAGCTCGAATCGATTGAATACCCTAGTTTTGCTTAGCTATCCGTTGGGGAGGCAAGCATCTAGACCCTCGAATTCGACTTCAATAAATCAGGTCTTTATTAGGCCTTTGACCTGACCTTCATCAACTAGGTCCTTTGTCACGGATCAATTGATTGGACTGTCTGACAAGACCTCTAACCAATGAAGACCTCTCTGACTGACGATTTCCTGACGATTGAAGGGGAATCTGACTGTTAGAGGGTTTTCTGAAGAGGTCTCTGCCGTTATTACGGATCAATTGATTGGACTGTCTGACGAGACCTCTGACCGATGAAGACCTCTCTGGCTGACGATTTCCTGACGATTGAAGGGGAATCTGACTGTTAGAGGGTCTTCTGAAGAGGTCTCTGCCGTTATTACGGATCAATTGATTGGATTGTCTGACGAGACCTCTGACCGTTGAAGACCTCTCTGACTGACGATTTCCTGACGATTGAAGGGGAATCTGACTGTTAGAGGGTCTTCTGAAGAGGTCTCTGCCGTTATTACGGATCAATTGATTGGACTGTCGGAAGAGACCTCTGACCGTTGAAGACCTCTCTGACCGACGATTTCCTGACGATTGAAGGGGAATCTGACCGTTAGAAGGTCTTCTGAAGAGGTCTCTGCCGTTATTAAGACCCTTTGTCATGGATTGATTAGTTGATTAATCACTCCCTTGGTTATATCTCCCTCTGACCGTTGGACTAGATTAATCACTAATGATCCCTCTGACCGATTGACAAGACCTCTGACCGTTGAAGACCTCTCTGACCGACGATTTCCTGACGATTGAAGGGGAATCTGACTGATAGAAGGTCTTCTGATGAGGCCTTTGCTGATTGAAAAGGGCCCCTTATTACGGATCAATTGATTATCTGACAATACCTTTGACCGACCTCTTTGATGGATGACCTCTTTGATTGATAGATGGAAGGGAGGCTGAAAATCACCAAATTTTTTTTTATTGTATATTTGCAGTTATTCCTTTCTTGTTGTTTTTGTTACTGTTTTCCCTTTCCTAGGGGCTAGGAAGGGAAAACAGTTGGGGAGGTGTTGTGTGGCTAGGATTGAGACCCCTTGAGACCGGTCTCGAGACCTTCGGTCTCTCGGCTGAACAGATCAATCTGGCCACATCGGATCCCTAGTCATAGGCCCCTCAAGACCTCGCTAGTCTATCGGCTTCGTCGGATCGAAATCAGCTACATTTTCAGCTCTGTCAGATTGAAATTAGCTGTATCAGATCCCTAGTTATAGACCCCTTGAGACCTTGCTAGTCTATCGGCTTCGTTGGATTGAAATTGGCCACATTGATCCCTAGGATAGACCCTTCGGTCTATCAGGTCAATAGATCAATCCGGCTGCATCAGATCCCTAGGATAAAATATCCTAGATTTCCTCCCTTAGATAGAAAATTAACTCTCCCTTTGTGGCCTTTGGCTTGGATTGTTCAAACCGAAAAGATGACTTGAGATTTGAAAAGATACCCTTCACAGCTTGGATCCTTGGCGATGGATCGAAAACCTTGCTTAGATGATTTAAGAAGAACCTGAGATTTCCCCCTTTTACGACTTAGATCCTCGCGATGGATCGAAAACCTCGCAGGCCTCGATATCGGTATCGGGCTCATTTTGCTGTCATTATCAACATCATCAGCATCATCGTCATCGTCAAATTCGTTGTTTTTGGGTGGTGGTTTCGCCCGACAAACTGGATAACCACATCTTTGGTGCCAAAGGTCTGCATCTCCTTCCTAGGAGGTTATAGTACTCTAGAAGCCGTATAGGCCTCCTTTAAGTCCTTAGAGAGCTTTAATAACACAAAAGATTATTAACCTTGTGGAGTTTTGTAATTAGATAATTACTCTATATTAACATATTCTTCTTTTAATCCTAAAAGACACTAGCGTTTATTAGGATCTTTACTAAGATAAGATTAACGTTAAATCCTAGAATATATAGAGTATCTGCTAGTACTATAGTCCTTATAACTTGCGTAACGGGGTCTATTACTATAATTTAAGTAGTTCCTTAACCTAAAGTAATGTAAATAGTTCCGCCTACTTTAACTTCTGTGTTAACATTCTTATTAAAGCTAGATTACTAGAACTAGCGGATATTATTAAAGATATAGGCGTTTACGCTAGAATTATAAATAACTATGTTATTTTTTGTATCTATAGCGCTTAGCACGCTTAAAGAGTTAGCTATGATCTCCTTATTAATTTAGGGTGCTTAGATCTAATAGATATTAACACATTTGCTAACTTTTCTCCTAGAGTAGTAGTAATTATATTGTTTATCGGATTCTATAATAGGATAACTATATTATTATTTTTCTTTTCTAGTTTCTAATTTATTGCCTTTGATTTCTCTATTAGGTAATCCTTTAAATACTTCTTAATACTCTCCTTAAAGCCTTCCTAACTAACTAATCCTTTAGAGTAGCCTCTAGCTTATAAAGAGTCTTAAATAAATTATAGTATTCCTACTACTTTAAAGCATTATTAATAGTATAATTTGAGCAACTAGGGTATTTTAATTATTCTAATTTACTCTTACTACCTAATTTCTCTAATAAGAGCGTATTAGCAGACTTTGCTATGCTTTATAGAGCTTTATAATTACGTTTAAACTTAGCTATAGCCTTTAGAAAGTCCTGCTTTTCTCCTTTATTTAAGAGATTATTCCACTTCTTCTAGAATAATTTAAATTTGCTTTAAAGAGGCATAATAAACTTATAAAGTATTATCTCCTTAGTCTATTAAGTCTTAAGGTCTAGGCAATTTCTCTATAAAACCTCACTTATTAAAGCCTACTTATACTAATTATAAGTTCCCTTAGCTTATAAGTGGTTATTAAGGTAAGTCTTTATAAGAATTAGTATTTTCTTTGTGTTTAGTTAATACTAATCTCTAAGAAGCTTTAGTATTCTTTAAGAATAAAGCTAAACTAACTCTTTCTCTTTAACCTTAGTGTTAAAATCTAAGGAGTCTTAAATATTCTTTAAAATTATCTTATAGATAAATTCCTAATCTTTAGTAATTATTTTAATAGGGTATTATACTTTATAAGATTAAATTATAATTCTTTATATTAGAAGTTAAACCAGTCTTTTATATCTTTATAAGCGATTTTCTAGTCTTTAATAGTATTAGGGTTTTCTAGTAAGACCTCTAGTCTTAGACCCCTCTACAAGTATACAGGTATTATAAGCTCTTAGAGTAATTTAACCTCCTTTAGGTTAATATACTCCTATACGCTATATAATTCCGCGTAATTTTTAATTTACATATACTATTTAATCTAGTCCTTCTCTAATAATAACACTACATTTAGAGTTTCTTTAGATATTATAAAGGGGAATAAATACTAGTGTTTAAGGGTAGCTAAAGGGTTTTATCTGAAGATAAAGGCAAGCATTAATCGTATCAAATAAATAATTAATATAGTTAATTAGAGCGTATAATCTTAGATAATAAAAGGTAGTAGAATCCTCCTAGGCTTATAACTATTAGGAGGTAGGGGTTATAAGATGTGCATAAAAGTATTCAATTCAATTAATCAGAGGTGCAGACAGCACCTGACTTTTGTACCTGAAAGGTACATAGTGCGCTATAATACTATCTAACTAAATCCGGTACTTCTGATACATTGTATCCACCGATGTCTCAAGGAGGGTCTGACCATCGACCTGCGACGTTACAGCGTTGTCAGAGCCTTCACCCTGACAATAGAGTGGACCAGGCATTTGTTCATCAAGCGGAAGCTTGCCCGCACTGCCTGCCCTGTGGACTTGTACCGTTACAACGGTCTTATTACAGTGGGGCTTCACTCCGAACGCACAACTGAAACAGTAACCCCGGATCTGCCTGAACCCTGATTGGCTCACACCCCTACAAGTCATCACCTTTGGTTATGCAGTCACTGTTACTGTGTATGGAGAAGTGTGCACAGCACACAATGAACTTCGGGAAATGCCCCCTGAAACCTTGGTCTGGTCAAAGCGTTATCGTACGAGGCAAATCTTGCACTCTGCTGATCGTCTGGCAAAGATTCCTCGCCGGGTTGTCTGGTCGTCTGGTGTGAGAAACTCGCACGCGCCAGCTCGTGATGGGTCGAATCTTCGCAAGACGGCGCCCGCTCACCCTGTTCCTACTACTCGTGCTTGTTGTCATTTTACATCGTCTCCATCAAACATGGGGTGGGAATGCTCTCCACGGGGACTCGCCAGAGCCCCCGTCGAGTTGGGCGGCGCCGACGGAACAGCCAAGCGAAAACGATGGCATCGCATACCTCACGAAGCCACGAACCATTCCCAGCACCGACACACATCCTGTCGAGTACATTTCGGAAAAGGCACACCGGGAGTTCAATGAAACCCTCCGTCGACAATCCAAGACCCTGGAACAGGCAACCAAGGAATATCGCAGGCGATATGGACTCCCCCGCCTCCGCACTTCGACAAATGGTTCGAGTTCGCGCAGGAGAACGAGGTTCGACTGATTGACGAGTTTGACACGATCCATGATTTGATGACGCCCTTTTGGGGCCTGAATCCCAAGACGATACGAGGTCGCGCGAGAGAGGCGCTGGGCCACAGCAACGGTCTCATTGGCATCGCCATCCGAGGGCACAAGGTAGCCTTCGTGGAGAACCCCAGCGGCGCCGAGTGGCAGCATCTTGCGACAATCGACATGATGGGAAAGTTCATTCAGCATCTGCCTGACATGGACCTGGCCTTCAACATACACGACGAGCCACGAGTTGTGCTTCAGCACGATGACCTCGCGAGGCTGGTCCACAAAGCAAAGACGGGGACATGTCGGCGTCTCACGCCAATCCACGACCGATCAACCGTTTTTCCACCAACGTTCCCGACCTGGGAGGCGGCAAGCGATTCGAAGAAACGAGGCGCACTCGGTTCCGGTCCGCTGCCCACCAGCCGACGTGGACGACCTCGAGGATGTCCTGCCCCCGGACAGCGCGGCGCGAATACTGGAAGACGATGGTCTGGGGACGACGCCGAGAAATACGCCGCCACGGACGCCGGTTTCGTCTACAACTCGTCTGCCATGGCCGACATATGTCTGAGCCCCTCCTCAGCACGACATTCGGCTTCTTCGACATGCCCAACGGCTACGTCGTCGCGCACGACCTGTTCCCGATCTTTTCCCAATCCAAAATCTCTTCCTACAGCGACATCATCTACCCGTCGCCATGGTACTGGGCCGAAAAGGCGGCCTACAACGAAACCAGGGATCTTCCGTGGGCCGACAAAAAGACCGATTATACTGGAGGGGTTCTACTACCGGCGGATTCAGCCGCGACGGCAACTGGAAACATCATCACCGCCAGCATCTCGTCCGGAAGATCAACCATGGCGCTCGAGCCAAGGTTGTTGTGAATCGCGGGCATGTCGACCGGCCCGATTGGCGTGTCAGTGAGGTCAATCGCAGCGACTTTGACAAACTCGCCGACGTGCGCTTTTCTCACGTCGGCCAATGCGACCCGAGTGATTGTCAATCCCAGATCGAGTATTTCGGGGTCAAAGACATGGTCGATATGCAAGATGCTTGGGGTTACAAGTTCCTTCTTGACATGGACGGCAACGCCTTCAGCGGGCGCTTCTATGCCTTTTGAGGAGTCGCAGTCTGGTGTTCAAGCAGGCTTTGTTCCAAGAGTGGCATCGGGAATGGCTCAGACCCTGGGTGCATTATGTGCCCATGAGCATGCGAGGTGATGACTGGTTGGAGCTCGTGCGCTACTACTACAGTACATCTGGCGAAAAGGCCGAGGGCATGGCAAAGGCTAGTACAGACTGGGCTGGAAAAGCTGTCAGGAAAGTTGACATGGAAGCCTGGTTCTTTCGATTACTTCTCGAGTGCGTTCTGCCCCCCTTCTCCCATCAGCTCTTGGTACTCGACCGATTGACAGCGGTGATTAGGTACGCAAGAGTCATTGACGATGGCCGGGCTGTAATAGGTTTTGATCTGCCTAGTGTAAACCCAACAGCGTCGCTGTAGCCACGCAGTGCCAGTTTAGTTCTTCTTCACATGGACACTAAGCATTGCTGGCTATTACCCAGCCAGTGGAACAATTGACATCTGTCTCAAGAACCGCAGTGATAGACTCCTGTGTGACGCGGGATGCGACCCATCATGGGAACAAGCTTCGTAGATGACAACCATGTGGTGGCTAGAAGGCCAACCCCAAGTTTCCGTCAAAGTCATGATCATTATCCCTCAATTCCGAATATCCCACCTTGAGAACAACACTTTTTTTTTTAATTAGATTCCTGGCTTCAATCTCTGTTGCCCTGGTGCTCTGAGGCAAGGCTTTGGTCCATGGATTTGTTGCTCAAACTGGCAGAACTGCAACACGGGAGTGCCCTGCGGCCAGGGACACTGTCATGACGACTGCGGATGCAGCTGCTGAAACCATGAGTGAAAGAACGCCGACCAATCAGTCTTCTTGATGTCATGAATCATGTCAATTCTTTGTGTATCCTGCTTTCATGATGGTTCTACATCGTACTCGATATCTGTTCTTATGATGTATTTGGCTCCTTTTCTGACACCCGTGCCCTCATGTAACAATGCGCCTCTACTCTCTCCGTGGGGAAACACAGCAACAGCGCCCATCACGGGCCGGACGGGATACGCGTTGAGCGTTCCCTCCCGCGTGGCGGGCATGTAGAAAGTCGTTTCGCCCCCTTCAAACTCATCGTTGAGATACAACAAAAAAGTGAATAGGAGCTTTGCTTCCTCTCAGTTGGTGATGAGTCGTACACGTAGGTGCCGTCTGGACGGATGCCCGATGGCGGCCAAGCTCCGTCGATGTGACAACGGTATTCAGCACCGGGAACATATCGATATACACGGAATCGTCGGTTCAGCCCACGAGATAAGCGGCCGTTCAGGGACGCGGGGACGAAGGGGCCATGCGTGCCCAAAGCTTGTCGTGGAAGGCGGTATCGCAAATCCAGTAAAAGTTGTGTGCTAGGACACTGGTGTCTTCGCCCTCGCGAACCGGAGCATCGGGGAGAAATCCGACACTCTCTCCAGCAGCAATGACGGCCTTGCATTCTTCGGGAGAAAGGACATTCGTGGCCAGGCTGAGATTTGGGACATTGGGGTGGTTATGAAGTGTGATCGGCCCGTGGTCCAGTGACAGATGGACAGTATTCGGCTCCGAGGTGTACAGAATAGCAGGGTGGTGATTTGGTGGTCTGCGAAGGTGCCCGGGCGTCGTTTCGATGACTCGAAGGGAGGATGGTGGAGAGGTTGGCCCGGAAGAAAAGATGGACTTGTCCAAGACGGATTCGTATATCTGCAGAGGTTCCATGTGCGGCCGCAAATCCCACGTCGTCTGTAAAGCGATGTGTAGTGATGACTCGGATGGAAGTTTGGCAGTGCTACTGTAGTCGATGGGGCAGCTGACCCGAAGAACGGCATCAAGCACCTCGAGAAGCTCCTTTTCTCTTGCTGGCCTGTCGGGGTTGACAATGCTGGCACCTTTGGGCTGCGTGACCACATCGAGATCACGTACCCATCGGCACAGTGCGCCAAGCTTCGGTTCCTCGCCTCGCAATCTCATCTCGGCGAGTAGAATCTTGGCCTCAAGATACTTTTCGTCCGCAAGCGCGGCTGTGACGCGGGCTGTGAGATTGGCGCCCTCTGCAGCATTGAGCCCCGTATTGCACGACTGACGAAAGTCGTAGACGGCCACTCGGAGATTTTTGCATATTTTTGATTTGGTGAGGCTGGGATATCGCGCCAGCTCCGCCAGGGTCTCGATGGTGATGTCGAGCTCTTCGTCGGAGATGATGGTTTGCAGATTCTTCGGCTCGAATTGTGCGCCGTCCGGCGGCGGAGTGACGATGGATGATGTCCTGGCAACTTTCTTGGAGGCTTCGGCCTGTACCTGCGCCTTTTTCTTTCGCTTGGCTGCCTTGGATTGTGTCATGGCTGCGTCTGCCTCTCGTACAGAGTGACGGCGGTGCTCACCAGACAATTCTGGTCGCGCCACACAGGAAGGAGAGAGAGCGAGAGCCAACTGGCTGGGCTTGCATCGTGGGGACAATTTGGCCCCACTTTAATACAAATACATGATGAGATCTTCCCAGTCCTTGACGCCACGTCTTTCCATCAATCTTTGTTTGTATTGTTTGCATCCGCCAGCCCAACTTGCAAGCCGCTGAAGGACGAATAGAGGCGATGGCTAAAAACGGCGCTGGTCTTCGGTATTAGGCTGAAGGTTTTATCAGGACTCGGCTGCATGCAAGCGCCTCTGATTTGCTGCGAATGGGGCTTGTGAGCAGCTAACCAATCTCAAAAGTGACGTGCTCGGACGGATTGGAAGCGCCACGGAAGCGACACCAAAACTTGGAATCGTGTTGGCTGTGATTCTGCAGCCAAAGGTCCCTGCAGCTGGCATGTGGATCAACACGAGTTTCGCCTTGTGGCAAGGGCCTGCTTATCACGGGAAACCCGGGAAACCACCAATAGCACAAGGCAGAGGTTGTATTGCGACATCGCGTGGTAGCGGTGGTTTAGTACGACGTGGCATCGGATGCGACCTCCGCGCGAGATGCTTGAAATACCCCGTCGAGAAAGGGCTTTCGAGCTTTGAACTGATGGGTAGCAACTGAAATCTCGTCTTCGTCTGGCTCTTTTGCACTCCCGAATCATGGCTACTGACAATATCGTCCTCGGAGGCGTTGATGCCATCGAGGGCAAGGCTGTCGCTCCTCCACGCCATGAAGTTGAAGTTGTCAACGACAAGATCGACAAGTCTCGCAACGGCGCTGTGGCCGCCGACGATGATATCCTGGAACAAGACGTCAAAACAGGCCAGGGTTTGTCCTACAGTGACGAGAAAAAGATGGACCCGGACAAGGAGGATGCAATCATTGTTACCGGCTACGATGCAGCGCAGCACCTGTTACCCTTGAGAGACGATTTCGAGCCTGCTTTGACATTTCGGAGTATCGCAATCGCCTCATGTCTGTCTGCATTTCAGGCTGTGATGAGCCAGATCTATACAGTAAGTGTGGTCGACTTTCGAGAACGATAGTGTGGCCCGGCCTCGATCCTAACCTTCTTCTGCACGTAGTTTAAACCGACCCAGGTCTCTATTTCCGGAACGTTCATAGTGCTCATCGCCTACTTTGTCGGCAAAGCATGGGCGTCTGTCCTTCCCCGAGGTGACCTCCAAGAGGCTCGATGGAGACAACAAGGCGGCCGGGGCAAACTACCTCTCCGGATTTGGCTTATCCGCTTGATCAATCCCGGTCCATGGAACCTCAAAGAGCACGCAGTCTGTTCCATCACCGCTACATCTGCCTCGAATGCGGCCGCAAGCATTTTGGTTTTCACCGCACAGAACCTGTTTTACGACTTGCCGCTGAGCGCGACTACCATTGTCTTGAGTGTCATCTCAATCGGTCTATTTGGCTATGGCATTTGCGGCATCGTTCGCCCGATTTGCGTCTGGCATGTCGAATCCGTATACTGGAGCAATCTTCCCACGGTCAAGACCCTCCAGGGATTGCACTGGCAAGACCTGAAGAGTTCCAAGCCACTGCGTGTCTTTTGGTACAGCTTCGTCGCCATGGCTGTCTATGAAGTCTTCCCCGCCTACATTTTCCCGTGGCTCAATTCCATCTCAATTCCTTGCTTGGCTTCCATGAATGCGACGGGAGACAAGGCGT
Source organism: Epichloe glyceriae (assembly GCA_023658535.1). NCBI lineage: Eukaryota > Fungi > Ascomycota > Sordariomycetes > Hypocreales > Clavicipitaceae > Epichloe > Epichloe glyceriae. The sequence continues at coordinate 5,778,412 of CP098291.1, read as the reverse complement.
CGTCCACACTTACAAACTTGTTTGGCGGCGCCACCAATAACGAAGGGCTAGGCCTTTTACTGTGTCTCTTGATTGGCAATACGTAAGGAACCTCCATGGACCATCGTGGTCTTCCGTTCCTCGCGAGACTACTGAAACTGACTGAGGCATTCATATAGATTACCTCCTCCCAGACATCGCTGCCCCTCAAGCTGCAAGTCCACCAGGCTCTTGGCTTCCTGATATGCATTCTGGCGATGCTCGGCGTTTATTATACGAATGTATGGGATGCCAGATCGCAGCCTTTCATGTCTACACGACTCCGAACTGCCAGCGGCAAGTCATACCCCACCGCACAGGTCTTTGCTGGGGTGTTCTCGATAAGACTATACTTGCCAAGCTCGGTGTTCCCGTTTGACAGGTACTTTTGCCTATGCCATGTTCATGGCGAATGCTGCTGTACGTGTCATGTCCGTCGACTGAATCTCGCTCAAAGAAGTGCTAAACAATTGACAGATCGGTGCTTTGATCGCCCACTGTGCCCTGTTCTGGGGCGGCGATTTCGTAAAGGCATATAAGAGCGCCAAGGCTGGACAATATGACGATCGACATCATTTGCATATGTTGAAGCACTACAAAGAGGCACCTTGGTGGTGGTATATCATCGTTCTGGTGTTCAGCTTCATTCTGGGCCTCGTTGTTGTCATCCGAGAGAACATCACGCTCCCTGCTTGGGCGTACATTGTGGCTCTATTGATTGGAATGGCTTTAGCCCTCTCGTGAGTCTGCCTTACAGAATGCAAAAACATTGGTGACAAAGTACACTCTGCTGAAAAAGAAATAAAAACCGCTTCGATAGAGTGCCATTCTCTATGCTCGCTATGGCAATGGTATTGCCACGAACAATTTGTCCAAGATGTTGGCGGGCCTGATGATCCCTGGACGGCCGATTGGTAACATGTATTTCTCTGCTTGGTCGCATAACGTGATTAGCAATTGCATCAATCTCTGCGCGGACTTGAAGATGGGAGAATATCGTATGTCCTTCCCGAGTCCTCGAGTGCGCGCAGGTGAGTAGCGTGCGGTGCTGACCACGGACAATAGTCAAAATCCCCCTCGCGTCATGTTTCTTACCCAGATCTATGGCACCATCCTTGGTGGGTTTGTCAACTACGCCGTCATGATTTCCATTGTCGAAACCAACAGAGATCTCCTCGCCAATTCGAACGGTAGCGCTGCTTGGAGCGGTGCGACTATCCAATCCTACAACACCAACGCGACGTCATGGGCATTGGCCAAGTACCTTTACGGCTCTGGAGGCAAGTACTATATGGTACCAATAGGCTTAGCCGTAGGTGCTGGTATTGTAACTGTTCACCGGATTGTCGCATACGTAGGTGGAATCATTGGCCCATGAATTTCTCGCTTCTTATGCTGACTCTACACTCGTCAAGTTCGTCCCCAGGATAAAGGGCCTCGCTCTTACGGAAATCAATATGCCCCAGTTGCTTCAATACTCCGGCTTCATTCCCTACAATCAGTCACAAACCTGTGTCATTCTCAGCTGGATCTTGACGGGTTTCTTCGCGCAGTTCTACCTGCGCAACTACAAGCCGCGCATCTTCAGGGACTACATGTACCTGGTCACGGGTGCTTTCGACGGCGCCAGTCTCTTTGTGCTCTTTATCTTATCCTTTGCTGTATTTGGTGCTGGAGGGAGGACTATGCCGTTCCCTCAATGGTGGGGAACAACGCCGATGGGAACCTGGACCACTGTCCGACCAACGAGTAAAAGCGCACGGGGGACAACAAGCAAGTTCAATCGATGATGATAATCCATGACGCTATAAAATTGCAAATTGCCGACCTGGTCGTGATCGGTGATTACGACACATGCTCTTCCTCAATTGACAAAATGAATGTCAAGGACTACCATCGTGGTACCATTTCATCCCTCGTTTTCGGTGTCATGTAACCCAAGTTGGGCAGATTACCAAATCGCACCCATTGTTGACGTACTCTACCCATTATATACTAGTCAGAAGACTACGTAGTTTGAGAGAGTGTATGAAATGCGACGTCCTTGACGACTCTTGATCAAAGATTCGAGACATCAAGCAAACTTTGGATGCTACGTTGACAAAAAGTAACTTTTAGGCGCGAGAAGGCGTAAAAAAGAATCAACTTCACAATTCCCCGAGTCGAGCTGAGCCAGAACGTTTATTGATGCTACACGCAGTCGCCTCGCTTGACCTACTTCTTGTGCCAAACACTCGAGCTCTTCTCCTTCCAATCTACAAAGACGATATGATACGGCATCCCGTTCTTGTGCGTCACCAGCTGGGCGGAGAGCCACATGTAATAGCCCAGCATGGACATTCTCTCCGGGCCGTCATCCGACGATGGCTTCGGGGAAGCGCGGCGAGAGCTGACTCGGGTCTCTTTTGCCGTCGGCCCCGCCGATGCGCATCACCAGGACGAGGTACTCGAAGCGAGGATTAGACTTGTAGTTGCCTTCCAGGGCCTCCAGCGCAGGTGCACGGCGTGGCGTTCCTACAGCAGCAGTCGTCGGTTCAGTGAGTCGGAGAGGTTGTTCAGGATGCACAGCGTTTCGTTCAAGGGGTCGAGGAAAGAGTCTTTGTCTCTGATGGCGCCTCTGAAGCAGGGGACGCGGTAGTTGAGGGCGAGGAGATGGTGGCACCGATAGTTTTCCGTGCCATTTTGACAGTAGATGCTGGCGCTGGGGAAGCAAATCCCCTGGTTCGTCAGGGAGAACTGCGTCCTCAGCTTGTCGCCCAGCTCGCCGCCGGTTTCCTCCTCATCCTTGTCATCGTGCGCGGCGTCTCTGGCAAAGTCGGCCGGGGAGGATGTCAGGACGGGCATGTACTCGGAGTACCTTGGCGGACCGGTCCAGGCGAAGACGGACATGTCGTTGTACCTGCGAATCATCTCCTCCTGGTGTCTCTGGAAGGCCAGGTGCCGGGCCCCCTTCGCCGTAGAGCATCGGCATGCGGATTCCCAGAACTCCCAGCAGGGCATACGAGGTGTCCTCGGCTCTCGTCGTCTGCCGCTTCGCCATCCAGGATATCCTGCGCGCGAGCGGAAGGTCATGAATCTTCTTCCTCCCCGTGGTGTCGCCGGTGTGTGACAAGCACGGCCTCGGGATTGTGCCTCCATTTAGCTCCGATAGCAGGATACTTGGTTTTGCCAACACAACCAAAGAGCTGGCGTAGCGCTCTCGCCGACTGGTGCGAAGGGAGGGCATTGACCCGGGGATGGTGAGGGTCTTTGAGTCAAGGTATAGGGGCTTCGACGAGGGTATTGACGTTCACTTGTCGACATCCTCGAAGTAGGCCTTGCGTAGTAGTTCGCTGCATAGCCACCGGCATAAGGCGGCTGAGACAGCCTATGAATTTGAGAGAGAGAAAAGAAAGAAAAGCAAGCTTCCATGAATACCAGCGCTAGTAGATGATGTAGCCGCCCATAGGCAAGTATTGCACACGCATCGTGGTAACCTAGCGGCCTTCATCATTCCTTGGGAGCCTGGCCTGTCGGAGGCCGGGGAACTATGTCGAATCGCTTCTCTGGAATCTTGGTGGAATATACCCCATGGCCTACCAGTAACTTCGTAATCACCTCCCGGTCTATCCCTTGCCGCATGCAAACCGGGAGTGTACGTACTTCTTGTGATGGATCCAGCCCAGGTACTCATCTCGGACGACTAGACGACTTTCGATATCAGGCAAAGCGTTGTGTCCGTATATGGCCCGGTAGGTCAGCTCTGCAAGCTTCGGACCAGCCGGCTGCGGGAACATCGGCTTGCAAACATCTACATGCCATGACACATCCGGTAGCAATTTCTGAATAGAAACCAGCGGACCCTCGATCTGAATTCTCAACGACTTATCCACTGGTGATCCGTAGTCATGGCATTTTGGAGGGTTTGGACCAAGTTCATGCCGAGATGCCCGAATTGGACAGCAGGGCGATGGTTTCGCTGCATGCGCAAGGTAGTGTGGACTTGGCCTTGCTAGAGAGAAATAAAGCACTACTCCGTACATCTGTCGTGATGCTCTGTTCTGCACTTGTGAACAAAAGTGCTCCTTCCCTTTCCCTTTGGGATAAGCCCGCCCCGCCCTTCCACGCTCGTTGGGCCAAGTCGCCCAGTCGCCCCAGTCGCGTGTGATGTACATAATAGTAAGTGGGAGGCGCGTCTTTGGTGCTTGACATCGCGTTGGACCCACAAACACTTTGAACATTCCTGCGTGACCGACCACATGCTTGCATGTCCATTCGTATACTTCGATAACAACTCTTCCAGGCATTGTTTACGCGGCCCAGCACTACAGAACTGTGCTGCCTTTCCTTTCTGCGACTGAACATATACATGTATCCCACGATCGCTGCCACCGTCGTCGTCTTTGGTAGAGCTGCCCACCCTGGGCAATCAACGCCTATTCCGAGGCGCGCGTCCTGATTCGCTCGACGACATCATCGCCATCGACCTCGACTTTACTTCACTTCAAGCTCCATGAATCGACAAGCGCTTCGGCATCCTTCTCTTCATAGACCCTTGCAGCCATGTATCTGCCACGCTCGCTGATATCGAAGCTATACACGCACCTTCAGAGCACTTGCCATCCTATGTCACCGCCTGTCCTGATACTTGTCGCCCTAGAACCTGATGCTCTCTGTGGGTGCCGGATTCTCACCCGCCTACTCAAGCATGACTACATTCCGCACAAAATACAGCCTGTTGCTGGATACAGTGACCTCGAAAAGGCTGGGAAGGAGCTCGTTGTTCCCATGATGGAGAGTCAAGGTGGCAGCGGAGGCGTCGTAGTATGCCTGGGTGTTGGCGGCATGGTAGATCTAGGACCGCTCTTGGGACTCGAGCCTGAAGGTGAGGAGTCAGCATACAATGGCGTTGAGGTCTGGGTCATCGACGCTCACCGGCCTTGGAATCTTGGCAACGTATTCGGTGGTTTCCCTTTGGAAGGGTCTTCGGAAGCAGGCAATTCGTACCAATCACGCACTCCGGTCGGTATTGCCGGTGGCCAAATTGGCCGCGCCTACAAGTCTGGCAGAGGAGGCATCGTGGCATTTGACGATGGTGATATTGAAGAACAACTCGAGGAGGAACGCGACGCGTACATGGCATTGGTGGATATGCCAGATATTGATGAAGAGCAGGACGACTTGGAATTATTAGGGGATGAGGAAGACGATGACTCATTCGAATCCGCGCCATCTCGCGCTGGCCAAAAACGAAAAAGCTGGTCAGATGACCACGAGGACGATTCGAGCGATGATGAGGATCGGCCACATCAAAGACGCCGAAGCAACTCTGTAAGAACCACGGTTGATCACTGTGTGACCAAGCTAACGTCGCAATCAGTCAAGTCCAATTGATTCCCCTAGAAGACCTACACATAGAGGACTCGTGTCCCTGCGAGGCCCCGATACTGGTCTTTCCAGTGACCCAATCGAGCCCCATCAGCCGCACAGGAACCTCCGACTCCATCGGCGAGGACTCTGCGACGGCGACTTTTACGATTACGCCAAGAGAAAGAATCTGTTTTGCACAAGTATTACAAGATGGGCTCTTCATTCGCAGAACCGATTTCCTCCATGATGTATTCCCTGGCTTCTGAACTCGGCAGAGAAGACAATGACGTCCTCTGGCTGACTATTGTTGGAGTCACATCCATGGAGCTCTACGGGCGTTCATCAGCAGGTGTGGCAGCGCCTGTCCGAGCCAATGATACTAGCAGACCGTCAGGCTGGATGGGCGTCCGTGGATCAAGGCTGCGACAACTATTGCGTGACGAAGTGCGGCGCCTCAATCCGCCTGAAATCACCAATGGCCGCGTCGCCCAAGAAAACACCGGTGTCATTCCCACTACGGCTAGAAACCCAGAGGATACCAGCATCAGGCTGTCTCCTGAGCCCAGGTTCCTGTTGATCCGACACTGGAGCTTGTATGACAGCATGCTACACTCGCCGTATTTGTTCTCGCGGCTCAAAACCTGGAGTGAGACGGGGATCAAGCGACTTCACAAGCTGCTAGCCAAGATGGGCGTGAGCTTGGCACAATGCAAGCAAAGCTACACTCACATGGACATGATGCTCAAGCGCGAGCTCAGAGCCAAACTCCTCAAATACGGTTCACTATACAATCTTGACGAGATGGTCCCGGCCGTAGATACAGATGACAAGGACCGGGCTGGCGCAAAGGATGGCTGGGGTTTTGTGCGAAGCTGGGGTTGGCGAGCGACACTGAGCGCTCAAGATGTTGGGGTCGTGATTGGCGCTTTACTCGAGGTCGGTAAACACGTTCACACAACTGATGGGCCGATGGCGACCAGTCAACTCGCTCGGGAAGTCGAAGAGGATATCGAATTCGGTGCCCAAACCGAGGAATGGGTCAGTCGTTTCTGGGAAGCCTACGACGCGTTAGAAAAGTATGTTCAACCTGTTGTTGAAGCAAATGTGGCTTGACTAATTTCTCAACTCTTTTTCTCGCAGCATCGACTGTCTCAAAGCCGGGTTACCCACAGCACAATTTCTGCATCGAGCAATCTACCGCACAGGCACTTCACTCATCAACAAGAAACAAATCAAACACCTACGGGCATTCCGAATGTGTGTTGTCAAAGATGGGCCAGACGTTGGACTCTTCACTCATCCTGCTGCTCTCACAAAGCTCTCTCTATGGATTGGAGAAGCACTTGCTGAACAAGAACGAGATTCTCATGGCAAGCTCTCTCATGGTGGCCGTGGCACGCCGCTCGTGGTAGCCAGCTTGAACGAGAAACGTGGCGTCTACGTTGTCGTTGGCACGGGAGGTGGTGGTGGACCGGACACGACATTTCTCAATCGAGAGGCAGCAAAACGGCGCAAGGTGGAGAGGGACGCCAAAGCGAAAGACAAGGAGGCTGCACGACTGGCTAAAGAAAAATCAAAGGGAAAAGCGTGCGGCGAAGCGCGCAGCCGGGCAAGAGGTTGAAGACGACGATGAAGTCGAAACCGAGTCGGAGGGCTCGGACTCGGACTCGGACTCGGATGAAGAGTCGGATGATGACGTTGAACCTGACAAGGGATATGGGCTGAACAAGTTCGGCAGCGCTTTCCAGGAGGTTGTCTCCGAGACGAATGCCAGGGTACGAATCGACAGTTTTGAACATTGCGTTGTCGAAGTCAAGAAGGAGGACTTGGGGGCTTTCTGGAGAGCTTGAGCATGAAGGCCGTGGTGGGATAGGGAAGAGTCGCAGCGGGAGTGACTTGTCTTGCGCAGCGTATCTTTTTTTCATTCGGATCATGATGACCATTTTGCAAGGGAGTGTAGGTACTGCGGTTCGATATGCATGGGGCTATATTTCCCGTCTCCTCTTTTTCATTTATTGTCTAGGCATGGGCGGGCATTACTACAAGTAGGTATTGAATCAAGGCATGATTGTCAAGACAGAATGGAGTGTATGTGTAGTCCGTATGTAGCTCCTTCCTCTGCAGAGCACATCAGGAACAGGAAGGAGAGGAGGACGTCATGTCAAGCCGACAGAGAGACCTCCGCCGCTGACCGCCTCGACGAGAGAGGGATGCATCGCTCTCGTCTGAGACATCCGCATTTAGCCGCGACAACATGATCGATGGCCACTTGGATCTGAAACCTGCTTGTGACAAGGGCGAAGGGCACGCCATCAAAGCGGAGTGGTGCGCCACAGGGGGCACTGACGGACGTCTGGGGATGTCCAACTCGGTTCATGTCGACGGCCCAGAGGAATTGGTTTGATTGGTGGTCAACGGGTCGCCTCGATTGTGGGCTTGTTTGTTTGGTTTGTTTGTTGGGGCCGGGGCTTGGCTCTCTTCTTTCTGCTCACTTGCGAGATTTGGCTTCCGGGGATGGAGTGTTGAAAATGGGCTGGCTTGCTTTGGGACGGACTTGAGCGGCCAAGATTGATGTCCAGAATCGTCTGTGCAGGCATGGCCCGCTTCTCCACACAGATGGCAGATGGCGGCGGAGCACGGCGACAACGTGTCGGTTTTGTGTTGAAGCTGCGTCTGTGCAATCGCGTTGTGTAATCGCGTGCGTGCGTCTGCGTCCCTTGCAGGCACATTCCAGCCATTCCAGCCATTCCAGCCATTCCAGCCGCCGAGCCCACTGGCAGCCACCAAGTCCCACGTTTTAGCCGGTGCTGTGTGCCAGGGCACTGATCCATTATCCGATATACGCGCACCACCTGGCTGGCTGGCTGAAGTCGAGTCGAGCCTTTCCATGTCTGCCTGTCTGCCGAGTCTCTCTGTCACCATTCTTCTTCATCTCTCAGACTCTCATCATCCATCAGCCTTGTGCTCAATCGTCCAAACCTCGACTCAATCTATTATTCCCTCTGCCATTGTTTCTCTTCTCGAAGCGGGCCACGACACACGACGCACGACACATGATACGCATTCTCCCCTCCATACTTGAGCCCGCAGCCCCTCATCCTGCCGACGTTATCTATCCATCCATCATTCCATCGTCGTTCCCCCGCCGCGCACGCCGCCCTGTTCTGATTTCCAAGCGCCCAACACCGCCGACCAACGCCATTGACTTGGCGCGTGCCAGTGCAGGGAACATATCGTCCATCATCTCTCTGCCATCCTAGAGCCAGTCTTCACGCTGGTCTGTCTCAACTGCCGCGCCCCCATCTCGTCTGCGCGGAATACCATCGACCGGGATAAAATACGCCACCAATTCACCGCACGGGAGAAAGATGGGGAAATCGTAAGCTCAAAGACCCTGATGCCAGGGGCGTATCACCGACACGCTTCAAGAATGTGTCCTTCTGCTCTACCTGGACTTGGGTGCTTGTCTTGATGCGACAACGCGGGGCTAACCTCTTGATGCAATCAATATGCAGGCAGTCCAAGCTCTCCCAGGACCAGCTGGCCGAGCTGCAAAAGTCAACTCACTTTGACAAGAAGGAGCTTCAGCAATGGTACAAGGGTGCGTTAACCCCCACAGTGTCACCATCCTCACTCGTCCGAGCCTCGATCTGCCCCTAATACTTCCCCTCCGCCTCCCGCACGTGTCCTTGGCATTTACTCTTGTGCGAAGACATGGCAGCACAGCCTTGGACACGAAAGAAACCTTTGGAAAGACGCTTATCGGTCGAGTCTGAATGCAATGCGCTGCGCTGCGCTGCGCTGCTCCACGTGACTGATGCGTCAATTGTCAAGAGGCTAACCCAATCATAGGCTTCCTCAAAGACTGTCCCTCGGGCATGCTGAGTAAAGACGAGTTCCAGAAAATCTACCGACAATTTTTCCCATTTGGTGATCCGAGCTCATTCGCCGACTATGTGTTCAATGTATTCGACACGGATAAGTCTGGTAGCATCGATTTTAAAGAGTTCATTTGCGCCTTGAGCGTTACGAGCCGGGGCAAGATGGAAGACAAGCTCGACTGGGCTTTCCAGCTTTACGACATTGACGGCGACGGCAAGATCAGTTATGACGAAATGCTGCAAATCGTTGAAGCAATCTACAAGATGGTAAGCCGGTGCTGGCACTTCCTTGTCTCGTATGGATTGACAGACTTTTGATCCCTAACACGCATGGCTGCCAGGTCGGGTCCATGGTAAAACTGCCGGAAGATGAAGATACCCCTGAGAAGCGCGTGCGCAAGATTTTCCGCATGATGGACAAGGACGAGAACGGGTCGCTCGACTTGGAAGAGTTCAAAGAGGGCAGCAAGCGCGACGAGACTATTGTGTCGGCCTTGTCTTTGTACGACGGGTTGGTGTAGGGAAGGGCTGGGAGGACGGAATGGGTTGGGCGCATGAGACTCATAGCTCATCGGATGAGCCTGAATAACCACAGGAAATGAACGGGAAAAAGGTGCAAATGTTTACAGAAGCATGTTTCTTTTGTATTGTTATGCGACTCAAAACACGACATGTTGATTACGAAAAAGAACCACGTTTATCCACTTACCCTACCCTATAGTGAAAGTTGGTTTCCGTGCGTCAAGATCACCTCGACAGACATCTAGATGTATCCATGTCCTGATATCTGTATTCTGGATCGCTTTGCACGCCTTTCCAATCATGCACTCTATATCCAAGGTCGGGCATTAGACGTGATGGCGGACTTGTACTGGACAGCTCAAGTCATGATGAAAGACAGGACATGCAGTCACCAGCGCAGTCTTCCCCATGACCTTTCCTCACGTGGGGCGCTCATATGCATCTCCATCAATCGAAATCGAAATCTCCACAATCACTTCAACCTCATCCCCAACCTCCCCAAACCGCAGATGACGCAAATGTTCATCCCAATCCGGTAGCAATGCCCCTGCAAGACCTCCTCCCCTATCTAGAAGATGAAATCCAAGATGCCGACCAAGGTGACGCGCCTCATCCCCCGCCTCCTTCACATGTCCCAGCCCATCAAACTAACATGGCACCACAGAAACCTTCCTCTTATACTCGAATCCCCTCCTCCCAAAACCTAGGCTTCATTGACCCCAAAGCACAGAGTGTAGAAGTCGTCCTCGCGGGAAGAGATGTCACCATCCACCAGAGTCCAGCGGTGCTGGGATCCACGAGAGCAGGCGGAACAACCGGAGCAGGCGAGTTTTTTTCCCCTTCCTTCTTCTCCTTCGTCTTCTTCGTCTTCACCAAGCAAGGAGTCAAACTCGTTGCGTCGCCGAACTAACATGGCGCAGTGCTATGGAAAGTAGCCCCCTGTTCGCAGAATGGCTGTCCTCTCCTGGAAATCCCCTCTTCCGCGCGATGCTCACCCCTTCATCTGCGATGCTCGAACTGGGATGCGGCATCTCCCCGTTGAATGCCCTGGCCGCGGCGCCCGCATAGCGCACTACGTGCTCTCCGACCAGAGCTATGTCCAGAGGCTCGTTTCTCGGAATCTCGTCGAGAACCAGGACCGGCCTTCTGCGAGGCAACGCACGGGGAAACGCACGGGGAAGGGCAAGGGGAGGGGGAGCATCGCGTTCCGCGCCCTGGACTGGGAACAAGACGAGGTTACGCCCGGGTTGGCTGCGCCGGCGTGCTGGTTTGACGCGGTGGTTGCGACGGATTGCGTGTACAACCATGGGTTGGTGGACCCGTTTGTGCAGACGTGCGTGGATGCGTGTCTCCTGAGGGAGCGGCGGGGTGGTGCCGGCGCCTGTGCCTGTGCCGGCGCCTGTGTCTGCGTGATTGCGCAGCAGCTGAGGGATGATGATGTGTTTAGGTCGTGGCTGGGTGCGTTTCTGGAGAGGTTTCGGGTGTGGAGGGTGAAGGGGAGTTGCTGGCGGTGGAGGGGTTGACGGCGCGGGATGGGTTTGTGGTGCATGTGGGTGTGTTGAGGCATCCAACTTGAGCCTGGAGGGGCAAGTCGTTGAGATGAGGTGTGGGTGAGGATGGAGATGGGTGCTTCATCAGTTGTACGATAAAATGTACACTTGATGGGGTCGTCAAAGTTCTGCTGATTGACTCTGGATGCCGCTCACCGTGCGATCATCTTCAGCATTTATAAGTCTATACCTCGCTTTGACCCTCCTAGTCGACATCGCCAAAGCCAGGTCCTATTTCTCTTGCCATGGTTTGTTTGCAAGCTCACGGAGGACTGTCTTCAGCTACAGCTCACGATCACCAAAATGGCAGGCTTAGGTCCGACAGTGGCGAACCTGATTCAGAGATTCAGAGAAGTCGAGATGGCCTTTCCCAAAAGATTCCGCGTGTTCTTCATCGTTAACAAAACCACTGGTAAGTGCTACTGAAGCTCTAGATGATCTGATAGCTGCTCCCGATAGCTCAGTGCGCCAACACGGAGATCTAGGTCTTTATTCATTCTATCTCAACTCCATCGGCAAGTGGGCATCGGTGTTCCTGCTCTTCACGATTTTCTTGGTTGCAGTCACGGAGCGACTACCAGGCATGATGAAACAATCTCTGTTGTCGAGAGTTGTATACTAACCATGGACGCAGACATCTTCATTAGAATCTGGCTGGAGTCTGCTCCTTCCAACAAGATTTACGTCGTTGGCTACATCCTGCTCGGAATCTCCTGCCCCATAGCTTTGCTTATCCCTTTCGGGTGAGTCCCCTCGCGGAAGTGCTCTTCATAACCATCAAGTTTTGATAATAGTTGCTATTCAGTTGGTATTTTCTCAACATGGTTCCTGAATCGTCCCAGAATCTGCATCGCATACTCGTGGACACAGTAATGCAGTATGTACTCCCGGTGATTCTCAGAGAGCGGTGCAACTAACGAAATTCCAGATCTACGCTGTCTTGTGTCCTCCACGAGCGTCGGATCCATCATCAACCTTTTAGTTATTTCTGTTCCTTGACACAAATGGGGCTCTTTGATAAAAATTTTGTTTCCCATTCGCAGTTTCAGTCAAGATATGAGCCTGCTCTGCCTCGACTTGCCAATGGCGTTTTACATGTCGTTATATTGTGAGTTTGAGACGCACGTGATGAGTGAAACTGCAACGTTCAAATTAATCGAATCTATACCAGGCTTGCTATCGGTCGTCACGGATGTTGCCATCATCACTGCTGGAGCTACCTACGTTGCCTCCACCATCCCCTTTCTTCTTGCATTTGTCTATGCTATCCAATTCTTCTACCTCCGAACGTCAAGGAAGATGCGATACTGGGGACCTAGAGGCAAAAAGGGCACTGTGCAAATTGACGGCGTCGAGATATCCAACATTGCTCATCAAGTACCAAGACAAAGCATCACGACGATTTCGCAGGACCTAGTCGAGTTCCCTGGAACTGTTCAGCACAACGTCATTCCCGAAACCGCACTGGAGCCAACCACCCAGCTCAAAACCACCCTTGTCAGCGAAACATTGCACAAGGTCGGTCTGCTAGAACACGTTGATTCTCACGGTGGACTTGACGCTCCATTTGCGCAAATGGGCTTCTCTCACGGGCAGAAGCAACTTTTCGCTGTAGTTCGAGCGATGGTTCATCGTTTGAGAAACGATACTCATATTGTACTAGTTAGTGGATGAAGTGACTAGTCATATGGATGACAATACGGCAGACCTGGCACTTGAATTGATGGAGGAGGCTTTCGGAGGCTTTCGGAGGCGGCACGAGAATCGCCATGACGCACCGAGAGGATGGCATAGAAGACGCGGATTTGGTGGTTGATTTGGAGAATGGGAGGGTTACATATGAATCATACTTTTTCTTTCCCTTTCCTTCCGCATGCGAACCGGCAGGCATACTAGCTAGAAGACTACAGTTATATAGTCCTACTATAACATGTCATGTCGCGGCAGATGGCTTGTTATTCAGATATCAAGTGGAGCCGCAGCGTATCAAATTTCCCGGGTTGTCGCACACTTTCGCTTCAGCTCATCTCTGGGGTTCATCCGCCCTCATGGTAGGTAGTACCTACATAGCACAGTATGAAGCATCAAGGCCGATCCGCTCCGAGAAGGCAGCCCCGATAGCGGCCGCGAATATCGGCTCCCGGGATGCGACAAGCTCAATATTGCTTGGGCGCCTGACCCAGGCCCAACACGTAATGTAGGGCGCGGCAACGACGGAACCGTGGCAGTGGGACGTCCCCGTCTCCGAGTTATTGGCCTCGGATGCTTCGGCTTCGCTTCGGGCAAGCGAGACCATGACCTCGGCGAGGACGGGGAGGCCATTCGGAAGTAGGACAGCCTCACACACCTTGGGCTCTTGCATGGGGCATCCACTCTCTTCGTGATACCCCTCCCTTCCCTCTTCGCGGCTGATTGCGAGACCTCGGCACTTGTAGGGCAAGGAGGGTCTTTAAGTCTCGTATAGCAGCTCGTTGCATCTCCACGCTCCCAGCAACGTGTTTCCCCTCCGTTTTCATCGTGTCAAGATGCCTGCCGCGCACTGAAGTGGTACCAAAAAGGTTGGGAGGGATAATGACGCAAGCTTGTATTGTTCTGTCTTCTAGCTAATCCGTACTGGGTCCCTATGATACCACCGCATCTGATTACCTACGACGGATGGATAGGTGGTGGGCCTGATAAACCTCGCTGCTCACACACATTAGCATGCACTTTCATTGTGCGGTACATTCATGTAGTTTGCGCATTGCAAAACACCGCCATTACTTTGTCCCGCGATAGCCAACCTCACCACTCCAGAGGCTCCTTCTTCTCCTCCCCCTGTTCGTCTGCGGCACCGGCACCGCCTTGGCCGCCAGCCGACCGCCCTGTCCCGGCCTCTTCAGGTACGCCGATCCGTCCAGCCAGGGTGTGTTCAGCGTCATCTTCTTCTCAAACTCGGTGATCTTGTCCTCCATCTGCATCGTCTGGCCAATGTCGTCCAGGCCGTTGACGAGACAGTGCTTGCGAAACTTCTCCACCTCAAAGGAGCAGATGGGCGCGCCGGCCGAGTTCTTGATCTGCTGGCTGGGCAGGTCGACCTCGATGTCGCGGCCGGCACGGGCCTCTTCGGCAATGGCATCCATGTCGGCCTTGTTCTCGATGCGGATGGGCAGCATGCCGTTCTTGAAGGTGTTGTTGAAGAAGATGTCGGCAAAGGAGGGCGCGATGACGCACTTGATGCCGAAATCCAGGAGGGCCCAGGGGCGTGCTCGCGAGAGGAGCCGCAGCCAAAGTTGTCGCCGGTGCATACCAGAATCTTGGCATTGCGATAGGGCTCCTTGTTCAGCACGAAGCCGGCATTTTCAGAGCCGTCTTCGTTGGTGCGCAGCGCATGGAAGAGGGCGTTGCCCAGACCGGTTCGCTTGATCGTCTTGAGGAACTGCTTGGGGATGATGGCATCGGTGTCGACGTTGGCCATGTCCAGGGGCGCGGCGACGCCCTTGAGGCTGAGGAATTTCGGCAACCCGGCAGAGGCGCCGCCGCCGCCGCCGCCGCCGCCCGCGACAGACGTGTTGGTGTGTGGTTGCGAGTCTTCGGGTTGGTCGCCAATGAGTTCGCGCTCGTGGGCACCGTTACTCACCCGTTCGTCGACATGGGCCTGTTTTGATGATGTGCTTGGCGTGATGCCGGCTTCGACGTGCGGGCTGACCGTGTAGTTGAACAGCTTGCGCACATCAGCGAGCTTGCCGACAATGGCAGCCGCCGCAGCCATGACGGGCGACATGAGATGGGTTCGGCCACCGGCACCTTGACGTCCCTCGAAGTTACGGTTCGACGTGCTGGCGCACCGCTCCTGGGGGACAGGATATCTGGGTTCATGCCCAGACACATGCTGCAGCCGGCCTCGCGCCACTCAAATCCAGCGTCCATAAAGACCTGGTCGATGCCCTCTGCCTCGGCCTGTGTCTTGACGAGGCCGGACCCTGGGACCACCATGGCGCGCTTGATGTTGGCAGCGATCTTCCTGCCCTTGACAACATGGGCGGCGGCGCGGAGATCCTCGATTCGAGAGTTGGTGCAGGACCCTATGAACACCTTGTCGACGACAATGTCTTCCATGGGCGTGCCGGCCGTCAAGCCCATGTATTCGAGCATTCTACGCCCGGAATTCTTCTTGGCCTCGGTAGCGAACGTCTCCGGGTCGGGCACAGCACCAGTGATGGGGACCACGTCCTCGGGTGATGTTCCCCAAGTGACAGTGGGGATAATGTCCTTGCTGTCGATGACGACATCCATGTCGTACTTGGCACCGGGGTCGGATCGCAGCGACCTCCAATAGGCAGTAGCCTTGTTCCACTCGTCGGAGCCGTACTTGGGCGCCAGGGGACGTCCCTTGAGGTACTCAAAGGTGGTCTCATCCGGGGCAACCATGCCTGCGCGAGCGCCACCCTCAATGGACATGTTGCAGATGGACATGCGAGCCTCCATGCTGAGACTGCGAATGACCGAACCACAAAACTCAATGACAGCTCCAGTACCACCGGCGGTGCCAATCTTTCCAATGACGTGCAGTATGATATCCTTGGAGCTGACACCAGGGGCAAGCTCGCCGTCAACCTGAATCCTCATGTTTTTGCTGCGCTTGGTAATGAGACATTGTGTGGCCAAGACATGCTCAACCTCACTGGTACCGATACCAAAGGCCAGCGATCCAAATGCGCCGTGGGTCGAGGTATGACTGTCGCCGCAGACCAAGGTGGTTCCAGGCAGAGTAAAGCCCTGCTCGGGTCCTATGACGTGGCAGATGCCCTGGCGCTTGTCACCGAGACCGAAGTATGTGAGACCAAAAATCTTGACATTTTCTTCCAGAGTCACACACTGAGTTCTCGAGTCGTCCTCCTCGATAAAGGAGGCAATGTCCTTCATGCCCTTTCTTGATGCAGTAGGGACATTCTAAGATCGCCCGGTTAGTACGATGTGGACGAAGGGCTATGCCGCCGAGGCCTTTCCATCTGGAAACAACTTACGTGATCGGTGGTAGCAAGAGTGCAGTCTGGCCGACGCACTTTTCTGCCCGCGTTTTTCAACCCTTCAAACGCTTGCTGCGAGCAAGCAAGTTAGCAGTCGAATTGGATTGGTGCACGTCGTACGCGGTGTGCGAAGTAGTGCGTGTACTCACAGGTGATGTGACTTCGTGCACCAAATGTCTGTCTAGAAGCGAGGAGCACCGTCGGTCAGCATCATCTTATCGTTGCCATGCGGGTTCGCTGCGTAACTGTTTCACATACCAATGTACAGCAGAATCGTGCCATCAAGCTTCTCGTCCACAATATGGCTTGACAGCACCTTGTCGTACAAGGTCTGTGGGTTGCTCGCTGTGCTAGGCATTGTGAGGTTTGGCTTTGTAGAATCGTGATATCGAGTGTTCAGGATAGGTTCGGTTCAATTCGGTCCGTCAAAGGCCCCGGGGATGATGAGGAAACTAGGAACCCACCGAGTGGTTGGTGCGTTTGGTTTTTTTGGTGGAGGGGCAAAGCGGGCGACGAGGAAGAGAAGAAAGAGGAGGAGTTGTGGTGGTGACGTTTAGATGTTTTGTTGCGTCCACGCTTCCCGTCAATCGAGCACCAAAGAGGTAGTGTTGAGCTGCAAAAGAACCAGAACGAGGCGGCCCACATGGAGGTTTTATTATCGAGGCAATACGGAGTAGGCATGCACATAGACTACGAAGAAAGTGCCTATTCGCGAGGACCGGCATCGGGGGTCCGATGATCGGATAACGCTGCAGAGGTGCGCTCCGATGCGGAGGAGGGGCAGGGGAGGGGTGGGGCCAGTGAGAGCAGGCCATTTGGGAATCGAAGCTGGCCAACTGGCCGGGGAGTGAACCCCGCCATCAGCACATTTTGCCGGGAGGAGCGTCCATGGACTTTGGACTTTTCACCCTCGCCCGTGATGGCCGCCGGCTACTCACAGCATCGCAAGGCTGCATGCAACGTACTCTCTTCTATTGATGCTGATACCGTGTCACGTCTAACAATACTTACTCTGTCACGTACAGTACAGTGCAGCACAGCACAGCACAGTACAGCACAGCCTACAGACCCCCTTTGCACATTGATTCAGCATCCCCCTGCTATTGCATCACATACCAGTAGACATCATCAACCCACTCCCTCGCGGCATTGAAATTCTCTACACACAACAGCCCCAGCCTGAGTGCCACCATGTAACCAGCAATGAGTAAAAGAGACGCCGGAACGGCCAGCACTACTGTCAGGCAATCCGTCACTGTGCCCTCGTCTCTATCTTGCCTTGACCAGTATTCCGACTTGAAAGTGAACAACGGCCCGACCTGTTCCCAGTACATCTGCCATAGGGGCAGCATGTAGCACCACACAACACCCAGGAAATCTCCTACCGTGTCCAGCATCGAACTAGGTGAGCCATCTGGTTGTGCAACAGCGTCTACACTCCATCCAGCGATTCTACAGTCACCCGAAGAGCTTCGGCAACCGCACGTCATGCCGCCGCCTCCTGGATTGGGACATGGAAAGCGTCCCGGAGCTCGAACCAACGCCGTCAAGTCGTCCTCGAAGGACACGTCGACGTGGGTGCACATGTCTGCGTGAGGTACGCCGCCGCCCGCATCTACCGGCTTCTCCGCATCTTCTGTGCGCACGTCGTCGTCGATGTCTTTGTCTTTCGAGTCTGGATTGGGTTGATCTGCCAGCACGTTGTCTGGCTGTCTTAAACTCCAGTCTACCGCCTTCATGGCCTTGATGCCTTGCTCTACTGCCCCGGGAATGTCTGCCTTGCGCACCGCAGCGCGGTGCATGTCTAGAAAGGCCTCATGTTCTTCTTCATGAACCAGTCTACTGGCCTCGGGTTGAGCTTCGACGTAGTACCGATCTCGTCGCGGTCTTTTGCCAGCTTGACCCTCGACGATGGCTTCTGTAAGGGTTTCATTACAGAGCTTCCCAAGCTGCTTTCGGACGTGGCAATCAGAGGCAGGCTGTATATAGCTGCGCCGCTTTGCCAATCTACTGGTTGAGCTCGACTGCTGTTGGTCTCTTGGTTTGGGTCGGCTCGAAAGCTCTTCTTTGAACGACGTTGGTCGCAACCAGTAGTGGTGGTGGTGTGTGTGGAGGCACACTTTGCTGTTGGTTCGAAATTGCTTTCCATGGTAATGTCCTTTGCGGTCTCCATCTGACTGCTTCCCCGGGCGAGTTGCACTTCGGGACCCATGTTCGTTGCTGCCGGGTTTCGTACATCCGCCCTTCTTCGCTGCTTTGGCTCCTGGCCTGGGCTCATGTACTTCGTATGCATGCCCAACGTCAACATTGGCCGGCTTGAAGCCGCATGCCGGGCAGGTCGTGAATTGGGCTCGATTGCACCATCGCTCGAGGGTTTTGGACCTGGCCCTAGAATCAAGACCGATAGTTCCTTTTGCTGCCGAGAGTTTGTCTTCGCCAGCTTGCTCAGCATGTGAGGGCTGCTTGTCTTGGAATTTGGTGAGAAGCCTCTTCTTCCTCCCATCCAGTGACCCCAGTTGGGCATAATCTTTTGCGGCAGGCTGCAATTGGCGATGGACGTTCCTTGGTTCGACCCCCTGCTTCTCGGTTCCATTTGTCGGAAATCTTCTCTTCAGTAACTTGGTGTTTCCGTGATCCATCGCGTCGACTCTGGAGCGTAGACTCGGGTGCCTTAGAGGTAGCGTATTTCTGCTGCATCCGGGCTGAACATCCACTCGGGAGGTTTCTTTTTCTGGGGCGTGGCTCTTCTTGTTTGGTAGCAAGGCCACCTGTGCTTTCGTCCCTCCAGGATCGTCTACTTTCTCTGAATCCTTGTCTAAAAAGATCCCGCCCGTGCTTGGGCCTCTTCGTGGGTTGAAATCATATTTCCTTCTGTTCGAAGAGATTCGCCCTTCCCATGTGCCTTATTCGAACATTCCTGCTCACCGACATTCATTAATTTGTTCTCTTGCAGCTCCTCCGTGTCACCAGAAGTATCAAAACTTATCCCGTTCACAAAAAGCTCCCAAGCTGATGGCCCCATCTCTGCAAGGTCAGCAACGCTTTGCCGGTGTGGTGTCCGAACCACAGTCGCCGTAGAATCCGGACTCTTTGCCAGTGCTCGCTCTGTCTGTCGTGTGGCATAGTTCAGTTCAGATTCTTTGTTGAGATAGTTGAGATCAATGAGGCTCGAGTTCGAACCGCGCTTGGCCACTGAAACATCACAAGCTTTCGATTGTCTTCCTGTCAAGTCATTGTCAGTAGGGTTGCGTCTGAAAATGGCGGACAAGTACTCACGAGAGGCTGGCGTTGTTTCCACAATTGACTGTGCAATAGGACTGAGGTTTGGCTCTTGCGCCGATGACCATTGCCGTGCGTGGCGTTTCCACGTCACCGTCTTATTAATTTCCTGAATTTTGTCTTTGCCCTTGTTCAGACGACGATCCTTTTCTTTCTCATTCCTTAGTAGTATATTCTTTGCCTCCTGCTCACTCTTTTCTTTTGTACTCTTGTAGTAATGTCTGGCATCTTTCAGGGCGTTCTTCAAGACATGAAGTTTCTGCTGAGTCTCTTGGCTAAGGCTGCTCCTCTCACTGTTTGATGGAGTAATAACATCAAGCTTTCCAGTTTCGGGATTGAACCCTGGACCCCTAGATAATCTCCGCTCTCTTTGAGGTTTCGTCGGAGCCTTCGAGCCTCTTGCTTTGCCTGGATTGATTGGAGGTTCGGCGTAGGCGTCGAAAGGGAGCCTGAACCGCCCGCATTAAGAACGTTCAATCGACTTTCGTCAGTGCCATGTATTGCTTTTCGCGGCCCCTTACTTGAATGCTCTCTGCCACGGTGTTCCGCATCATCACCAGATACCCAGCCCCATTTCTGGTCCTCGTCCATGGCAGGGTCCAGTTGGATGTGATTTCGAAAGCTTCCTCCATCAGATGTGTTCCGAGGCAGATTCCATTCAGTAATCTGGTCTGATCCGACGGTATCACCTCTGCAATTCCGGCGAGTTTGTGACGCTGGGCGCCGGGGCTTGTTTTTACTTTGGTGCTTGAGATCGTCCTGCACTTGATGATCTGGTTGGCGAAGCGTGCCCCCACGCTCTGGTCGATTACTGGGTAGTATTTGTTTGAACCAAGAGCCGATTGACGAAGCTCTGTGAAGTTCAGCAGAAGGGGTTTCTTGTTTTGTATGCTTCTTGGATATTTTCTGAATTGACTGGGCTGGAACAGACAAGGGGACAGAGACTTTTGGTGGCATAAAAGGCGACATGATCTTCGACAAGACTGTGAACTTGCTAGGACTACCAAAGTGCTTTCATTGGTTGACCAGTGAGTATACAGCTGTGGCCGGCTGGTTGCTTGGCCTGGCAGCTGGTAGCAGAAGACTTCTTGCATGAAAGCAAGGGCATGGGGCGGATGGAGATAAAAATGAACGAAAGCTTGGTAGTTGGGCATACAAAGGCCAGGATTGAATCATTGTCCATCTTCAAGGAGCCATGTCCTCTTTCTCGTGGGGCAGAAGGACCTGGCGAAGAATTGTGATCTTTAGAATCGGAAAGAGTACCCAAGCTCCACGACGGCCTGGCCATGCGCATCTCAATCAGCACACGTCATCTGCACCATCTTGTTGCAAGCCAAGTGCATCAAGTCCATACTTGATCAAGTAACGAGCATGAGTAATGACCTTTCAATTGTTAGGTCTGCGCATTGAGGTGCACATGTGTGCAGATAAATATAATCCCCAGGAGTAAATAATACTACCTACATATGCACAAGACGCCATAAAATGCCTTTCCAAACATCCATATCCGTAAACTCCCTCAATCTTTGTTGAACAAGAAAAGAAAAGCGTGTCTAGCCTCGCCATCTTTTAGGGAAGCGTTCAGTGGCACCATGCTTTCCCATATTGGCAAATGGATGCGGAGAACTATTCAAGTTGGAGCTAGCAAACCGCCTAGGTTCGAACTGTCTTGTTGGACTGCTTGGGAGCTCGTGGCTCCGCTGTTCAGGTGCAGCCGCCTCCTTTGAAGATGGTGGAGAGCTAGAATCGTCCTGGTTAATATCGCCCATGCTGACAGCCTTTTAAGAGGCGACCTGTTTTGCGAGTATGTCCCCATGTTGCCCCTGTATGTAGATTGAGTCCCTGTAGAGGTCCGTATGCTCGCAGTGAAGGGCGGAGCCGCTGGTGTGTGTGCAACTGGTGTATTCTGATTAGGAGTATAGCCAACTGGTAAGCTGTGCCTCAGTGCAGACGAACGAATGCTATTGATTGCTGGTGTAAACATCTCGGACCGTCGGCTAGTAGTGGCAGGGGTGAACATTTGCGGCTTCATGAGATTCCCAGGGATGGCACCGGGACTATTGAATCTGTAACTCGGCGTGGACTCCTCAGAGTCGACATGAGGGTTGCCCTGACTGATAAAGGACCGTCTAATAAGCGTAGTTGGCGTTCCAACTTGCACAAACTCCCTCGAAAGGGCCGGCTGCTCCTCCGACATCTGCGTTCCGACATCTCGAACGATCGGATGAATGCGCGGCTGAACAAACTTGGTGTCGTATTCGTGAAATACTTCCCTCTGGATGATTGCGCCATCCCTAGCTTGTTGGGAATATCTCGATGACAGCAGGATCATCTGGACCGACAAGACAATCTGCATGATCAAGGTATTGAAGACTGTGACGCTTGGCCGGGGGTCCAGGGGTGCTAGCGGCAGGTGAATCAAGTACACCAAGACATGGCCGGGGCTGAACAAGCAAAGAAGCCGAATGCACACAGGCAGGGGATCCCAGATAGAAAGCTCCCACACATCACGGTTCTTGTCGGGATGGGCGCGGGATTCGGCAGAATCGGGTGAAATCATATCCGCAATGAACCGCAAGGGCGAGGACGCTACAGGAGAAGACTGTACTCGGACTCTCCTGGCAGATGTTGTGTTTGGCTTGACATCGATATCAGCCTCGAATAGTCTGTACTTTCTCGTTCGCGAGACGGCGTAAACTGCGTTGGTGATTGAGAATGCGACAAGACCCCAGCACAGGGGAAAATCTACGAGCCTATGTCAGTAGACGAAGAGTCTCATGGCATGACAGATTGATGACTCACAAGTATCGACGACCAGCTCGTCGATGAGCTCTCATCTCCAAATATGTCATCACTTGCCTTTTTGATCCCCGAGTTCGCTCGAACGATGAGGAACAGAAAGTTGAGTCCCAATCCAAGCTGCGTCCCGACCAGCCCCGAGTCCCAGTCCCTCGTCTCGATCTCCTCTGAAAGCCAGAGAATAAAATCCATTGGGTTGAGCATCGAGGTGATGCGATCCCAGAGGGGGCGTCGGCGCACCAGTCGGGGCATTGTGGCGATTGTTTGCACGGTGGCGAAAAGTCAGATGACAAGCTTTCCCAACGTTTTGCACAATGTTTGAACACGTTCTTGGTACACAGAATTCTCCTGGCCGTGTCTCACCAAATCAAGGAGACAAAGGCGATGTGCGCCTGCCTGCCAGACTCGTTTCTTCTCTTGGAAGCGTGAACTGGACAAGATTGTTTACAAATGGCAGCTCTTCGGGCCAAATCTCCCAGCTAGAGCTGCATGCCCAGCAACATGGGCCAATCAGCGGGGTGCTGGGTGATGCTGCGACAGCGTCTCGATTGATCCACCACTAACAAGCACCGTCAACAACGGGTCGCGGGGCAGCAGCAGCAGCAGCAGCAGCACATGCAGTCAACTAATAAGCTGTTCCACCGCCTGCCTGGTGGAGAAGCATCAACCTCACCTCCAGCCTCGAGCCTCGAACCTACCCTGTCGCACGACATTCCCTCACCAACGGTCGTCGTCCCAGAGTCAAGATGGCTCACCAAGCGGACTTCAAGAACCGCGAGTTTCTCGCTGTCATCGGCGATGAGGTAAGTTCACTCGCTACACATCAGACCGGCCCTTGACAGCATGAAGGGCCGTGGTCATGCCAACCCACAGTAGCTGACATGGACACAGGATTCGGTGACTGGCCTGCTCCTTGCTGGCATCGGCGTAAGTTCCATCTGTCCCCGAGTACTTGTCTCCAAGCAGAGCAAATTATAACCGGTCCCTCTAGCACGTTACGACAGGCGCCGAAGGCCAGAAGAACTTCCTAGTCGTAGATAGCAAGACCGACACTGCGGCCATTGAATCTGCCTTTGATCGATTTACACGGGATAGAAAGGACATTGGCATCGTCTTGATCAATCAGCATGTTCGTGCGACCAAAGTCCTATAACGAGGAAATCCTGTTGGATGAGGTTGCTGACATCATGGACAGATCGCGGACAAGATACGGCATCGAGTTGATTCCTACACAGCAGCTTTCCCCACTGTTCTGGAAATACCAAGCAAGGACCATCCATACGACCCTGAAAAAGACAGTGTATTAAGAAGGGTACGTCGACTGTTTGGCGAGTGAGCTGGTGATTATGTCAAGAAGAACAGGTTGGAGGATGCATCCAAGCGAGTCACGAAAGCGCCCAAGTACATTTACAACACGCAGATAGACTACTAGGGGTGGCAGATGTTCATTTCATTGAATGCAAGGCTTGTATGATGAAACGAAAAGAAGAAGGCCTTGTTATTAATCTAAAGCCAACGACAAACTCTGTTTGGGCATGACGTCGCCTTGATGCTTTGAAAGACTGTCGAAACAGAGCAGGAACCCTTCCCCAAACCCTTGTAATATCGCCGTTGCAAATTTTTGGATGCATTCCAAGGCAGAAAAAGGAAGAGAGGGAAGGAACCAATACAAGCCAGATTGACCATGTCCGTCAAATGCTATACGTGTACATAATATCGCGTAACAATCTAATCTCCGCCATCATGACCAATCTTCCGTGCCTCATTATAACTCGTTGCCAGTAGAGTCTCCGAAACCGCCGAGGCGGAATTCAACACTAGCAGTCAGGCAAGTAATTCGCTCGCCATTGGCAGTGAAGACATCAGCCACGACATTATAGGTGCCCTAGTAATGCACGTTAACAATCAGCCAGACAAGGTGGGGGCTCAGTATGAGCAATGACATACGGGGGATTTCTTTGGGAAGTTCCACTGTCTTGGTGATGACTCTGTCGCCAGGCTCAACGGGGCATTCGAGGTCGACTTCGCCCATTTGTTCGCATAAGTCGGCTTTGGTCGTGAGGAGCCGAATCAGGCCATACTTAACAGTCAGGTCGATATAAGCTCCTTCTTCGATGGTCTTCTTAACGGTGCCGTTGGCTTTGATGACTAGCTCCTTGCCGCTATCGACGCAACGCCAATTAGCATGTGCCATGTTTTCAAAACAAAGGCTGAGAGTGGCACCCAGTCGCTGTGAGTGAGTCGACCGTGCAAAGGAAACAGTACATACGCAGAAGGTGGGTTGGGGGACAAGTCAATACTGTTGATTTCGATATATCCATCAGTCTTCTTGCCGGCACAGTGTTCCAGAGGGGACTCTCCTGGGATCTTCAAATCCTCGTTTGGAGAGATGCCTTTCTGAGCATCGCCGCTCCAGAGGCTCAGTGCAGTGGAGGGAGCCACGAGGGCGGACAGAATGGCGGCAAACACTCTCATTGTCGGTCGCGGGCTTTGCCGACAAATGCGTCTGCTTTTCGAAGCTCAGTTGAATGGATGGAGATGGAAATGGTGTTTCGCTAGTGGACGATAACAGAATAACAGACGCGATGAGGCGAAGGATGACGGCAGCGAAGTTCGGACGTGAATGGGCAGGCAGCACTGACGAACTGGGGCTTGGGCCGGTTGGGGCGAGACTTGGCTACTGGGGCAAGACGGGTGCGTCATGGGACCTCCAAGAGGGAGATCCCACTGTGACCGGCGCAGATGATTGGCTGCTTCCTTCGTGGGAGATGGCAAGTAATTGGTAGAGCTAGTCTGCAAGTGGTTAAACAACATCAGATCCTTGTGCCATGAGAAAATCCCAGGATGACTAGATCGAGACATGAATAGCAGATTCGTGCTCGTAGACGACTTGACCAAAGGCTTTTCTACTCACCCACCAACATGGTTACTTACATAGACTGAGAACCTGATATCCTCCGTTTGTGAAGAATAGCAAGTCGAAATGCAAGGAGTGAGCTGCCAATTCTATTTACCAAGCGAGCACTCGCAGAGTTTCAAGGTCGAACATCCCTGACACTAACTCCTATGGTCCAGAACTTGTGGATGAACCCTGATTGAAACTTAATTAGGGGTCTTTACAGGTAAAAAAAATAAAGGAAAAAAGATAAATCAAGCCCAGCAAGCGAAATTCACCGTCACGGGTAGCCTTGCATTAGAAATGAGCAAGCTGGCACGGCACGGTTGGTCTGGTGTTGCGTTGTCGCTGCATCAAAGTGGATGCCAATTAATCTGTATTGGGCAGCAGGCAGGCAGCTGTTCTCAGCCGCCCTCTGCGTCAGTCAAGACGCACGGACCATCCACTAGGTAGTATATAACTTCGCACACGCTCGCTCTCTTTCAAAAATTTTTCCCTTCTTCTTCATACTTACCTTGTTCCAGTATCCCGAGATCATGAAAACGGGATACTAGTAGAGGATACCTGCATTGCACATCGCGGAGTCGTCCTGTGCTCAATTGTCCTTCGGGGCCATTGGGGGCGGAATTTTTGATTTCTTACTTCTACTTTCCATTGTGAACATGGTTTATACCGTGGCATGAGGGAGAAACTGGGACTCGAGTGAATACAAAGCCTGGCCGGTGCTCTACCGACCCCAGCGTGTATTCACGCGAACGCAATTATTTTTATCATTTGAACGGCAATCTTTTCCATCCTGGTGTTCTGATATTTATGCACTGGCTTTCATGGTGCTAGACGCACATAGCTCACCTGGAAAACGCCGTTTCTATGAAGTTCTATGAAGGAGCAGAGCGCGCCGTCTACTATACGGACTGTTTGAACATATTTTTTTCGGCCAAAAATTCATGAGGTTGTATGTACTCCTTAGTAAATCAGATTATTGTGACCGCTCAGTGGTTCCAGCCGAGCCATCTACGCCATCTTTCAACTGAACACTCGGCCCATCACGGGAAATTTTCAGCGTGGCTGTTTTCGAGGCATGCAAGCAATGTACACGTGGCAGGAGCGAGAGGGGTTGCATGGCCGAGTCTTTTTCAAATTTGAGTAAAGCTCAGAGTGTACGGAGCAGAGGGGATGTAAAATGTTCGAAACCGGGCATCTCGTTCACTTTCTACATTTTCCCGAATGCGCAAAATTTTTGACTTCTTGCAATCCTTGACGCTAGACTAGTGGTTCGGTGGTCTTCGTCGATTGAAGTCGTGGAGCGTCTCGCCAGGATGTAAGGTTCGTGGGTACTCTGTACTGCGCCGTCACCTGCTTGCCATAAGGAAATGAAAGGCAAAAAAAAAAAGGCCTTGTATGGATTGTTGGAGAGGATATCTCTGGATTGCATGCCAATCGAGAAACTTGCTCAGGAGCTCGGGAGGCCGCGGGATATTAATGATGTGAGGGGGCACGGGGCAAATGCTTGATTTGTCGGGCACAGACCACCTGCAGCTTCTTCTAGGCGGTCACAGATATCGTTTGCTGCACTTTCCACACCAGGCACACACACACGGTGGTGCATTCGGACTCCACCTTGAAGTGGCCAAGTGGTGGAAACAGGTGCCAGGCAGCAAGGGTTGCTTCTGGGCTGACAAGTTGCTGCAGTCGCTATGTATTTGCTCGTTGGCCAAATTGGCCCTTTTTGTCCTGCTTGTCTTGTCGATGGCTCTGGCCACAGACGGAGTCTGTTCGACACGACAAGGCCCACTAAGCACGCATGGGAAACGGGCATGACTGGCTGCACGCCAAAAGCCGCTCTTCGAAAAGCAGCAAAGAAGCACTTCCTCCTTCCTCAAAACGTGCTCGCTGATGTTCCACTGCTCAATGTGGCAGCCTCAGGCAGCAGCGCGATGCCAGCGTGATGCCAGCGTGCATCCACTCAGAGTGAGCCAACAGGCCCACCGCCATTTGTGGTTTGGGCTTGGCGCCAATCAGCGCGCGACGCCTTTGCAAGTCGGTTTCTTTTTCTTTTCGTCCCACTCCCGCCCGTGACGCTTCCGCACTTGGTGGTAATCCAATACCGTTCTAGTGCTTGCAACACCCCTGCGGGCACCAGCTGGAAGACAGAGAGTAGAGATTACCTGGTGTGGTGTGCGTTGGTGCAGAATGCTCGGACTTGATTCGAATCGTCGCCATCGGCACCAATACCATCTCCGACGTTACCATGGTTCAATCTATGTATGTCAGTCTTCGCCGTCCCGTCGCCGTCGCTCTCACGCGAACTCTCGCATTGGCACTCCATCAATTCTTTGGGATGACTGGACATCACAGAACTGTAACAATAACTCGCAAGATTGAGCAAGATTGATGCACCTTTGCTGCGAGGTGCGAGGTGCGAGGTGCGAGGTGCGAGCCGCGACCTCATGTACGCACGAGGCGGAGGCTGTTGCTTGTCTGCTGTAATCGGGAAACGACCTGCCGCCTCCCTACGCTCGACACATTTCGTGCTCCGAGGCAGGAAAATGCGTCCAGTCGAGAGGGCATGCCGCATTACGAGCCAGACGAGAGCGGCCGTGGTGCGGTGGTGCTTGCAGAGGGTGAATTCAGACTTTGTACGGAGTAAAGAAAGTGGCAAGCCCCACCGAACCGACTAGTCTAGAAGTTTGGCAGAGATCGAAACGTAGACCACTTCCCAACCTGCCGCCCAATTCGCACCCCTACCCCTACCCCTACCCCTACCCCCATCTGCTCATAAGCATCATAAGCATAAGGAACATAAGGAATAAGGGTCAACTGGTGCTGGCGCCGGTGCTGGTGCTGGTGCTGGTGCTGGTGCTGGTGCTGGTGCCGGTGCTGTTTTACTGTTTTGCCTTGCCTGTCGCCCGCCTCCCAACCTCCCAGGTAGTCCTACAGTCCTACAGCCAAAGTCCAGTGTCCATGTGCTCTAAAGTGTCTGTGTTTGTCGCTCTTTCCCCATTATTACGCCGCCCATTCCGCCCCCAAATTCCCATCCCCGTCCGTCCTTGGTGCAGTGCAGCCCACGATTTGTCTCTCCCTCCTCCTCCTCACTCACCAATCCTCGTCGTCCTCTCGTTTCCCGTACTCTTGAACACTCTACGCGAACCCCAATTCCAGTCTGAAGCCGTTCGATTCCCTGGCCCATTCTGTTTATAATCTTTGGGTTTCTTCTGTGACTTAGCAGGGGCGCAATCTTCCAACTCCACGCGCTGAACGACCGCGCTCGACTCTTGACCTCCAGAGATCTGTTGTAACGAAATCCTCCACGACTTCTCGGGCAACCAGTCCGGACCGTCTACCCCACAACCACCACTCAGTACCTGTTGCAGACTTCATTTTCTAGCCGAGGAAGGCTGGTGATTGCTTCAGCTCGCTCAGTTTTTCGTCTCGACCAGCCGTTGCATTGCTACTCTAGTGGCGTCTCGTCCACGGTCGACACCTCGAAACTCGTTTCAATCCCGCATTCGTCGCTGACACTTTCTCAATTTGTCGGCAGCCGGGTCGCGAGGCAAGAACACACTCACATTTGCAGAGGGCGGCAAGCTGGGCATACCTTGTTGTTGCGGCTTTTTCACTCTGCAACACCTCGGGCGCGCGTCTTCGTCGAGGCGTCGTCATGCCCCCAAGATTGCGACGTTAATTTCCATATGCGACTCACGCCCTTTACCGCCAACTATCTCGTGAGCTTCTCTCAGATTATGATTGACAAGCCCGCGCCGCCGTCGACGCAGGCAATCCCTCCCAGTCCGACCGCTGTCGCTGCGCCTGGGGCCGTGGTTGTCAAAGATGACCCATCCGTTGACCCGGTCGTAGAGCAGGCGGAAGAAGAGCCATACACCATAAAGTGTATCTGTAACTTCTCTGACGACGACGGAAATACCATCTACTGCGAGACGTGCGATACTTGGCAGCATATCGATTGCTTCTATCCCAACAATCGGGATGAGGCAATCCGAGAGGATTTTGCTCACTCCTGCGCCGAATGCAAACCTCGACCGCTCGACCGACAAAAAGCCATCGAGCGAACGCTTCGATTACGAAACGCGAATGCTATACTGGCGACACGACCAGAATCGTTGGACAAGAAGCCCAAGCGACCGCCGACCAAGGGCACAAAGAAGAAACCCAAGTTGAACGATCTGCAATTAAATGGCCATCCAGAGAATGGCAAGCTTGGCGGCAGCCCTCCCCGCCCTCATCCAAGAAAGCCAAAACCTCACACCGACCTTCACACTCTTTCAGCTCCCTGCCAACGAAGCGAAGCCCTTCTTCTGGCAACAGCTCACGCGCCAACCCTGGTCATCCTCCCAGCCCTGCTACCACCCCCTGATTTACCTGATGACTTCCAAATCCACCATTACTCAGCGGGCTTCTACTCCTCTACAACGAACAAGGGAAGTACCCGATGCGCACAACAACGCATTCGCGAGTCTAGCCATTCCCACAGCACTCTCACGATGGCTTCGTGAGCCTGACACGATGAAGCAGGAGGTTGGCAGAACGCGCGCAGAAGTCTTCCAAGATGAGCCGCCGAAGTTGGAGCAAAAGAAGCCCAAGCTCGAGGTCAGGAATACGACGCGGTCGCCCGAACCGGGCACCACTCTTCGCTGGCGCTTTGTGAAATCAACAGCACCCATCGAGAAGGACGTGCCCCTGATCGAGTTGAACGGGGAGATTGGGTTCCAGAAAGATTATTGTGCTGATCCAGGAAATTTGTGGGCAGACCTATCATCGCCATTGCCGTTCGTGTTTCTTCATCCCGTCCTACCACTCTACATTGACACCAGAAAAGAGGGGTCCTTGGCCAGGTATGTTCGGAGGAGTTGCAAGCCGAATGCCCAGCTGGACACATATCTCTCTGGAGGCTCGAATATCATTTCTGGCTCGTCAGTGACCGATACATTCCCGCCGACGAACAAATCACCTTGCCTTGGGACTTTAGATTAGAGAAGAGCGTTCGAGACCGATGGCTTCATCTGCTGGGTCTCAGTGACGAAGACCCAAATTCGACCCCAGAAGAGCCAGAGTTGGAGCCCGCCGAATACACCGCGATTTCCAACTGGATCGATCGGATCCTCTCAGAGTACGGTGGCTGCGCTTGCGATCTCGAGAACAACTGCGCATTTGCTCGATTTCACCGCCACTACCTCTTTGGTAAAGGCCATAGTCGGAACGGCAAGAAGAAATCGCGGAAAGCCCGCAATCACACAATTTCCCCAACCAGCACAGGACATGCTACCAATAGCAGGGCCGCTAGCGAAGGCCACATTGATGAGAGCATGGATGTCGAGAACGGTTTGCGGAGCAAAACCCCGAGTCGCGACCGTACACCTCTCCAAGGGTCCTTTGACCAACTTGGCATACTGACAGAGCCGACCGACCGGGACAAGAGGAAGGTCGCCATGGTTGAGGATTCATTTCGCAGAATGGAGCAGCAGCAACCGCCGAGGAAGAAGAAGCGGGTATCTGATGGTACGGGTCCATCTTCAAAGCCAAAGTCAAGAAATGGATCCGCTGGTCCTACTGGTCCTGGCCACTACGTTGATTCGGGGACCTGGCGTAGCAAATCCGGATCGCCGTCCAGCGCCCGCTCACCGAGCATCGGACATGTCAAGTCCAACGGCGGGCAGACTTCGTCGGCATCTCAATCACGGCAGACGTCCACCGGACCTCGCCCGATGTACTGTGATGTCGCTGTTCAAACCGATCCCGTCGAGGGGCAGTGGTTTAGTGAACCCTGCAATTCGACTCCCGTCAAGAAGAGAGTCATATCGCTGTCGAAGCGGCTGATGAACAGCCGGCATCGGTGTCGAGTTGGTGGGGAGGACCGAAGGAAGTTTTCACTCGGCGATCAGCCATTACATATCAGTGCCATGGATTCAGACTACTCACCACCTAGCGAGCATAAACCTCCCATTGCCCGCCGAGGCTCGGATGCTCCTTCCCCAACTTCCCAGACAACGGATAGCAACATGGCGGATAGCCAGCTGTCAATGACCAATGACCGCCCGGTTGAGTCGTCGAGCAAGATGAAGACGCCGGATTTGCGGGTGCAATTACCGCCGGTGCCAGCCTTCGACAACACCGGTTTGAACGGGTCAGCCAATGCGGCCCCTCTATCTGCTTCAAGCTCGACAGCGTTGTCGCCCTTGTTGAATCCGTTTGGTGCAGGATCGCTGAACGGCGTCGTCGTGAACCCCAGTCCAATAAAGAAGAAGTTGAGCCTGAGCGACTACAAGAGTCGTCTCAACAAGGCAGCGGGCAAGGTTGCCGGAGGATCAGCATATTCGAAGCCCGGCCTTTCCAGTCCTGAAGATGTCAAGGTTGAAATGACCATGGAGCCGCAACCACTCGACAAGGCTGATGAGTCGATGAATGCCACTGCGGCGCCTCCCACGGTCAACGGTGCTTGAATCTGTCATCTACATGATGTAGACGATGTATGTCGCTGGATCACGCCCCACGTGTTTGTGACAGACTGGTGGGTTTCGTGGGATGGAGCAAATGGTGTCTCCCCAAGCGTTTCACAAACGGGCATTCTCGGCCATAACATGCTGCGATTGCCCAAAAGTGCTTTTTTCTGTTTTATTCATTTCTTTTATTTCTGACGATTTGAAAGGGGGAGCAATTTGGCGTTACAGAGGGAAGAGAAAGGAAATGAAATCCGGCGTTTGTTTGGACAAGAGGAGAAACGGAGCGGACCATCTGGACTTTGTTTTTGATGACATTTGGAAGGAATCTCGAGGGGAAAAACAATTTTTGGCTTTCTTCCGACCCCTTTTGTTGGACCCCCTTTTGTTGAAAAGGCGTTGTGAACAACAAAAGCAACCCAGGGAAACGAGTAGCCGATTCCCCGTGCACGAGGGTGGAGTACTGTATTTGGCAGATATTCGCAGGTTTTTTCCCGAATGAAACAAACCCCTGTTGACAGAACGGGTCGGATTTTGTTCAAAAGAGAAGGGGGCCGTTGTTTTACTATGGGACTCTCACATGAACTGGCTCGTCGCTCGACTCGTGTTTTCTTTATAACATTTTGTCTTCTTCTATTCAACGTGTTCTTACGCCGTGTATTTGTAAGGGGTTATATAGTCGATTGGTTGGGGGAATTGGGTCCGGTCTCAACATCTCTTCTCTCGGACAAGGGAACTTGTGAATGGAACGATCTACAATGCGGGTGAGAACATGCACTCTAACTTGGGTATTTTTGAAAAACCGTCCGTGCTTGTGGGTTTGTGGTGTATGTGACGACCCCGGGTGGGCTTAGTTTACTTGCTCATCAGCATGTCTGTCAATGGGGTGGGTGGTTGTATCGATTCTGTTTTCCTTCATGTACGCTAGCTACTTTTCACATGTCCCATATTGGCGAGTGAACTCGATCCTCCCGAAATTATATGAAATGGAACTTGATCTTCTTCTTCCTTCTTCTTTTCATGCACGTCTACTGAGCCACAGTCCCCAGTTGTCCTCCTTAAAGACCAACAAGGCCAACTTGTGTCTTGCAAAGAGGCCGAAAAGACCAACGAATAACTGCAGCAGAGTGATTTCCCAGGCCAGACGATCTTCTCGCAGGGGACCTCGCCAGACGAGCCACAGGTTCAGAATGGTGAAATTGCTGGTCTCGACAACGTTGCCCTTTTCGTCCGTCGTGACTCGCGAGAGGTGCAGTTTCGCCAAAAGATGCAAGACCTGGGCGACCAAGGGGTGGGGCTGACGGTCGGGAGACCACGGGGTGACGGAGGGTTCGAGAAGACCGGTGCGGACGTTGAACTTGGGGAGCCTGTGGCGAGGGCAGGGCACGAGCCCAAAGATCTGGGGGCACGAGTAGAGGAAGTTGAAGATTTGGGGCACGAGGAGGAGGCCGAGGGTTTTGGAGAAGTGGCCGAGGATGCCTACGACGGCAAAGACCATGCCCGAGAAGTAGCAGTATGTGTCGCCGACGAAGACGCGAGCCGGGTACCAGTTGTGGTGGAGGAGGGCGCAGGAGACGCCGATCCAGGGGAGCAACAAGTACAGCGAGAAGAGATGCGAGTCGGTTGCCGGGTGCGGGTAGGGCGTCAACAGGTACAGGCAGTCGTTGAAGGCGATGAGGAGGGCGACGACGACACACTGGGATACTTCGATGCCGTTGATGCCGGCGAGCATGTTGATGCTCTGCGGGCAGAACATGGCGACGCAGGCCATGTAGACGTAGTAGAGGGGGCCGAGGTCAAACAGCTCTCCGAGGTAGGGCTGGAGCTGGAGGGGCATCACAATGGACGTGACGCCAAAGTCGACAAGGTAGACGACCAGGATGGGGATGCTGGCCAGTCCAGGGATCCACCACTTGTGTCGCCACCGAATGTCGAAGAGGTCGTCGCCGATGCCGAGCAGGGCGATGGTCTGCAGGGAGATGATGGCGCCGAGGTACGAGGCGAGCTTGTTATGGGGAACTTGTGGAGGAATCTGCCCCCACCGGCGTTGCTGGGGTGCATCTCGAGCACGACATCGCGATTGCCTCCGCCAGACGTGGCTGCCACGATGTCCTTGTAGAAGGGGAAGGGGATGAAGACGATGACGGTGAGGAGGTAGACGGCGGCGCAGACAGCGCCCATGCATTCGGGTATCTCCACGCGCGTCGTCTTGCCGAGGTCGCGGCCGCGGAAGCCTGCGCGCATAAAAGTTGGGCCGAGCCAGCGGATCATGGCATAGCAGAGGCAGAAGGCGGCGAGGGAGAGGGCGAGAGAGGCGATGAGGGGCTTGCCGTCGCCTTGAAAGGTGTTGGCCAGGACGGCGAGAGACGAGCCTGAGAGGAGGAGGAGCGTCGTGGTCTCTTGGCGGGAGAGGGAGGGGGCGATGGCGGCGGACGAGGACGGGGAGACAGTCATGATGGGCGACCGAGGTCAAATCGATTGAGCTCGGGATTATGACGAGGTTGTGTTATCGACGGGATCGCATGGTTCGCGAGCGAGATGGCGTGGTTCGGACAGGGAATGCGGATGGTTGCGCGTGGTTCAAAGGACTGGCTGTGGTTGTGAATGCAGAGAGGCGCAGACCCTCGCGCTAAACAGGCAGAGCTAAACAGACAGAATGGAAGCGCGAGGTCAAATGAATGGATGCAGCTGAAGTGAAACGTCAAGTGCAGATGGACGATTGATGATGGATGAATTCATGCAGCTGCCCACGTTGATATTGCCAGCTGCCAGCTACAAGCATGTGGGGTCGCCGACGGTCGGAGTGGAGATGCACATACCTGCGTCGTGGCTTCACCTACCCTGGATTGACTTGGGATTTCGGACCAATTACACATTCATTTCACAAGCTCTCTGTCAGCGCATGTTGACCCAACGGATCGTCGACATGTGATGCTACAAAAGAGGCACATGAAGAAGACATGGTGGAAAAACATGCCATGATTGCCCGCCTGGAGAATGCAGTCATGACTCATGAAACCAAGTTCCACTTGGCGACATAAGACCACGACATACCCACGCTGCCCCTCTTCGACAGGAATTCTTTCCCCGTGACACCGCGGCCGTCGTCATCACCCATCGTTTCTAGCTTTAGTATTTCCACTGATTGCCCTGGAGCACCCAGGTCTCGAGCATTGACGTCCACCCAGTGCCAGTATCCGTTCGTCTCGACGGGAACCTGCTCGTCCTTGCGCCCGCCAAGCCCGTGGATACTGAGCAGGAACAGGGCGGGCTTGCCCAGTCCGGCCTTCTCTGATGTCCAATGTTCGCAAATCTTGGAGAACTGGAATCGAACAGTTTGCCCGCTGGATACGGAAATGTCCCTGGTCTTGGGCTCCACCGAATCCTCGGACAGACCCTCTTGGTCTCCGGTACCAAACCACTGGAATCCCTCGCCGTCCATCCCTCCCGTGTAATACTCCTCCCATGATATCGGCCGGCCGTCGGCCCGGAACTGATGATTTGGGTCCTTTGGGAAATGACGCCGCCCAAACTGTTCATTCGACAAGGTGAACTGTCGCGGGGAGAACTCCTGCTTGTACAGGTTGGCCGCCGAGCAGATGTGCCCAGCCCCCAGCAAGCATCGATGAGCTTCCACGCGCCGCCATCCACGCGCACCGCGTTCCAAGCATGCCCGTCTGGCTTGGCCGGAGGAGGCCGCTCGCCCTTCTTCAGAGCTGTGTGTCCGAATCCCTTGCCGTGGCCACCGACGACGATGCATTCTAGGCCTGCACGCTTGGCAACCGCCATGTAAACCTCGGCATAACCTTGGCAGACAGCCATTCCGCTGAAGATTGTATCTTGGACAGAATGATGTCGCACGTCATTGTTGAAGAATGAAACCGTGTCATAGAAAATGTTGTGGTGGCACCAAGTAAAGATGGCCCGCGCTTTGTCGTCGTACGAGGGAAACGCATCACACAGCCCCGGGCAAGATGGCCAACTGGGTCAGTTCGAGGCAATGAATGGCGGGGAAATTGTGCTGCCACCGCGTCGGGTCCGCTCCAATCTCGGCATACCCAGCAATTGCTGCTTTGCTCACCACCACCACCACTCACTCCGTTGGACTGCTGCGCCGCACCTCGGGTAGACGCAGCTTCGATCTGGGCAACAGAGGGCCTGGACTTGAGAGGCACGGGCGGCGGCGTGTCACCAGGGCCCCGCTGGCTGGCCTCGACGAACTCTGTGTTCTTTGTGTAGGAAGAGCAGTTGCTGCTGTTGCGGCCTGACCACTCCCGAAGCCTCTGATTGCACCGAGCGGTAACTTTCGCGGGGAAAGCTTCGCCTCGTCAGCGTGCGACGTGTGGGGTGGTGCGGGTGACGGCGTCGTATTGGGAGACTTCGCTGGCCTCGACGGCAATCTTGGTGGGAGACTGGGGCGCGAAGCTGGCACCGGCGAGGATAAACCGTTGGTAGCGGTCCCAGGTTCTTGTAGTTTTGCAGCTTGTCTCGCCCGAATTTCGTTTCCGCGTGCCTCTCTTACTACGGCTTCTTGCGCGGCCGCTTCCTTGGACCTAGCCTCCAGCTCCCGTTTGGAGGGAGGCAGTGCAGGCAGACTGGCTGCATCGTATGTGGCAGGCGCCATATTACGGGTCGCACCCCCGATGGACGTGTAGCTTGACGATGTAGTTCGGCCTATCGAGGAGGTTGAAACAGTAGAAAGTTGAGAGATCTCCGACGACGCTGAGCTCCGTCGAGCGGAGAGATGTGTTGCGGATTGCGTTGACGTTCGTCGGGGCACCGCGGGCGGGGTTTGCGCAGGCAATGACGGCGTTCTTCCCGGCAGCGGAGGAGGAGCGGTCTTGACAACTGTCGATGAAGTTCCGTTCTTCGACGTCTCTCTTCGAGGTAGTGGTGGGGGCGCATTTGCCCTCGCGGGTGTTGCGGGTGTTGCGGGTATCGTAGGATTCGACGATCCATTGATGGCTGCAGGTACGGTTTCGCTTCTCTTGGGGTTCGCCGGCCGGACAGGAGGAGCGGGAGGAGGCGGTCTCCTGCGCGGCGGTTCAGAAGCGCTGGGGACGCCGTTGGAGAGCGAGTTGAAGTTTTTGGTTGTTGAGGGCGGCTATTCTCTCGGCGAGCGTGTTGAACTGGGGCTCTTGCGTATCCGCCATTGTCACAGACGATGGGGCCGCAGGTGTACGTGTCACAAGGAGGGAGGAGAAGAGTGAAAAGTAAAAGGAGAAAGAAGGGGAAAGGCGCGGGCCCTTATTCGAAACAAATTGTTAGGATGAGGCTCTGCGCGGTTTGGTTTGCCACCGCCAAGATGAGGGAATCGGGGTCCTACCCTGAGGCTATTCGTGCCCGCCCC
Source organism: Epichloe glyceriae (assembly GCA_023658535.1). NCBI lineage: Eukaryota > Fungi > Ascomycota > Sordariomycetes > Hypocreales > Clavicipitaceae > Epichloe > Epichloe glyceriae. The sequence continues at coordinate 5,741,304 of CP098291.1, read as the reverse complement.
ACCTCATAAGTTACTAGGTGTATATATATATATATATATTGGATACGCTAGCTAGCTATATAATTGCTAGTACTAGTACTCCGGCTGGTTAGTCGACAGGAAAACCCATAAATGGGGAGAAAAACCCTCTCGCGTCTGTATTTAGGTCAGCACCGGCCCTGTATTAGGGCTGTGCCGCTTGAAGAGTTACCTATTATAAAAAGTTATAGCTAGCTCTTGCTAGCCTTATCCCTAAAATCCGAAAATCTGAGTTTAGGAGGAAGGATTCGCTCCTTCTAGTGCGCTTGCAGGCCTAGGGCGGTTCTATCTTAGGCCTCCTTGCTTTTTTCCTAGTAGGAGGTGAATTCTATTATAGTAGGATCCTTATAGTTTTTCACTTTTTTGCCGACTCTTCTATGGCCCCACTTTTCAGCTAAGTCCGGTTCGCTTCTGACCTAGGTGTGTTATAAACCCTAAGCACCTGCTCTTAGTTATATATAAGGGGTGAGGCCGGGTCCGGTCCGGTTAAGGATCGGTTCCGCGTGTATGCCTGCCTTATAATATCTTTTTACTTTTCCTTATGCTTCACTTTTAAAGCTACTATAGTGAATTACTCTGCCCCCTTACATATATAAAAGGAAGCAATTCCCCGCGGATTCTACCCTCTTTTCTTTCTTTATTATCTATCTTCTCTTAGGTTTATTTATGCCTTTTTTGTCTACTAGTGCAATTCTGGGTTGGATTTAGTGCGGTTACTAACTATTATTGTAGTTTTCTCTATAATCCTTATCGTCATCGCTGTTTGCCATGTTATTGTCTATTTCCCCTATAAGTCCTGCCCCTTAGGGGTACTCTATTGCTTCTAACTTGCCTAGGAACTAAGCCTCTCTAAGTAATATCCCTAGAAACAGTTAACTTTAGCTTAACTAAGGCAGGCTCTGGATAGGGAGCTTCGTGTGAGTTATTCTTCCGCTCCTATTTTAAGGCTTTTTCGTTTCTAATTCCGTGTAGTTAGGTAAGCCACAGCAGTTTTAATGCATTTCCTGTTACTCTTAATTAATAAGGACCCCTAGCTATTAGTGCCACGACGTCATTAGTATAGGCGGCCCTAAGCCAGATAAGTATTAGTAGCGAATCTGCTAACCTATAGTTAGGTGCTGTAACTAACGCCTGTTTTGATTATTAGGTTTGTAATAATGGTTACAACAAGGTAATGGTTTACGCCACGCCTAGGTCTACTTCGTTGCTAATCCGCCTCTTAGCTAAATACCGCGGGGCGCCAAGCTAAACATTTATAGCTAACGGAGATCCAAGCTACTATTGTTAGCGGTGCTAAGGTACGCGTCCGTCTACAGGGTGATTCCGGGTCTATGTCACATCTAACGTGTGTTTATCTTAGGTTCCTAACAATTACCATGATTATATAAGAAAGCTCTGCGCTGAAAATTAGAGTAAGAAGCGGAGCGCTTTAGTGGCGGGCCTAGATTAGTCTAGGTCCGGTTCTAATAGGGGCTAATATAATAAGATGGTTTTCTAGATGCAACGCTTAGACGCTCAAATAGCAGAGATAAACCGGCTCTAGCCGCCTCCCTTCTAGTAAAGGGGTGTGCTAAGGTAATAGAGAATGCTATCCCTATTCTAGAGGAGGAGTAATACAACAGGCCAGAGCTAGTCTAAGAGCGGCATTAGGGCGTAGGGGGCTAATAATACCTGGCGTTAGTAGTTTCAATTAAGAGTTTATTCCTTTCTCCGGTTTTTCCCCTTATTATAACGTTGGCCCTAACCCTCGCGCGCCTCTAAGCCATGTTATTGTGTGTCCTCCGGGGGCAGGTTGGTCTTAGTCCTGTTCTGCTTAAGGCAAATGCTAGGTCCTATACTAGCCTATAGTAGTTAAGTCTCCTGGTTTATATAACCTATTTGGCAATGGTTCTCGCTTGCGTGGGATTGTCTAGGGCTAGCCTTGCCTCCTGTTTGTCTCTGGGCTACCTTTAGGGTCTTATATGGTTATAGTTACTGCAGCTCGTAATAACGTAATACTAATCTTCCTCTCCGTAACCATAGCTGCATATTAGCGATATCACCCTAGGCACGCCTCTATTAAAGAGGAATTTATTTAGCCTTATCTTCCCTATGCGTAGTTATACTATTATTAAAGAGATGTGTTTATCTAGGTTTATATAGAACTTTTAGATCTCTTTTAGGTTAGGGCATAGTAGGCGGTCCTTAGTAAGTTCTCTAGCATGCTAGCAGCGGCCTAGGCGTTCTCTATTATACTATAATTCCTATCTCTTACTCCACTTATTATATAAGTTTGCGTCTAGTTCTTCTTCCCTTAGTTAGGTGCGTCTAACCCTTCTGCGGCGTAGTATAGTCTTGACTAACCGTGAGGCGGTTTAGATTATCTCCGCTATCCTATTATTAGTAATTCTCTCTTTAAACCTCTGTTTAACTATATTAAGGTATAGGTTAAGTGGTAGCACCGCTGTTTCTGCTTCTAGCTATATAATAGGGGTGGCTTTAAACGCCCTTACAATAACCCGGAGGTAGGCTAATTATTCTATTATAAAGTTTTTACTATCCCTCTAGGTTTCCCTCTAGCTTTAGTTAGGGTGTAGTATACGCTCGCTCTATAAGCAATAATAGGTTAAACTACCTACATGTAGAGAAGTCTAGCATCCCTAAAGCTGCATCCCTATGCTAAGGCTAATAACGTAGTAAGGGCAAGCCTCTGCTAGGCTAACTTTCCCTTAAGGATATTCTTATAGGTGCTCTAGTTAAGTTTTCTATCTACCTATACTCCTAGGAATTAGCAGGACTCTATAGGCATTATCTCCTTATCCCTAAGTTAGACCCTAGTCTAGGGGGTTATTAGGATTTACTAAAGTGTATAAGCTTAGTTTTTAAGGGGTTAAACTTTACTCCTACTTCCTTTGCCTATTTTTGCATACCTTCTAGGTAGCTTCGAGTCTTTTCTATGTCTATAATGTGTTTTTTCTAAATACTATAATATTAGTGTTATCCGCGAATCCTATTACTACTATGCCTAGGATAGAGCGGAGGCGTATATATAACTTAGCGGAGTATAGTAAGAAGAGGATAGGGAAAGCGGGGAGCCTTATAGGGTGCTAGCCTTAATCTTAAATAGTTATAATAAGTCTCTGTTAAAGCTAAGCTGGCTTGTTTTACCTGCGAGGAAGCTCTATATTACTATTACTAGCTATAGCAGTACTCCTATCTTAACTAGGAGGGTAATAAGGTAGGGGTAGCTAACTCTATTAAAGGCTATAGAAATATCTATTTAAGCTAGTAAGGCAACGCCGCCTCTCCCCTAGGCCTCTCGCACGTATTCCGTTAAGGCTCTTATTGCAGTTTCTATTAACCTATTTCTCCTATTATTTATTTATAGTTCTAGAAGAAGGTTATTCGCCTTGGCGTAGCTTATAAGCCGCCTCGCTATTGCTGCCTCTATAATCTTACCTATTATATTAAGTAGTAAAATAGGTCTCTATATATTAGCTCTCCTTATCTCCTTTATTATCTTCCTAGGTTTCCTAATTACCATAACTCTAGTAGTTTGGAAGCGGGCTAGAAAGTACCTTACTTCTAGGGTAGTATTAAGTAGTCTTATAATTACATCCTTCGCCAGGTTATCGCAGGCTTTAATAAGGCCTGCTAGGAGTTCGTTATCTCCTAGGGCCTTCTAGCTAGCTATGCCTAAGAGAATGTCTGTAATTTTAGCTCTTATAAATCGCTCTTAGGCTAGAAAAGGGGTGTTTTTAAGTTTAGGGAAGGAAAGGTTAGGGATGTAGGAGAGGTCTGCTGTTAGTTTAGGGAAAAATCTTTATGTGAGGACTTCGGCTTTATTAGTGTGTGCTATGGCTAGGTTAGGGTCGTTTTCTATTCTCTCTAGGTCCGGTATTCTTAGGAGCTTAGGGGGCCTAGCTCCTAAGTCTAGCCTATCTCTCCAGTCTCTAGACGCCTCCGTCCTTTTCCTATATATTAGCATTTTTAGTGCTTCCTCTATATATTTCTCTTTTCCTCTCTAATAGTACGTTCTTAGTTTGTCTCCGCCTCTTTATACATATTCTAATTTATATTAGTCTTGCGTTGTCTCTATGCCCTCTTCGCTTATCTAGCTTTAGCCACTACTTCTTTTACTCTTCTAGACTACTATGCCTCTAGCCTAGGGAGGCCTTAGGGCCTCCTTAGTGCTACTCTCTCTGCTATTTATTAGAGGTTTATAATAAGCCATTCCGTGTACTAGTCTATCCCTTCTTAGTTATAGGGGTTTAGAGCAAGTTTAGGCTAGAGTTGTACTAACGCTTCTGCTTTTATAAATAGTCTATCTATCGCTCGCTAGTCATGTCTTATTATCTGTGAGGTACAGTCCTAGATGCCGGAGTTAATGCTAATTAGCTGCGGAATATGGTCGGAGCCTAATATGTCTGCCGCGCCGTTGTAGTGGACTTATAAGTTATGCAAAGCCTAGGCTAGATTAATTATGCTATCTCTGTCTCCGTTATGCTATCTAGTGGGTTCCCCTTGAGGCGTTACTAATCCGAGTTGCTACTGGCTAGTGAACTCTAGTAGCTCTTCCACTCTATTACTAGTCCTATTATATTTATCCTATAGCAGGTGTTTTTAGTTAAAATCACTTATAAAGACGCTTCTTCCCTAGGGCTCTTCCTTATTAATTATGCAAATAAGGGTGTTCTATTTGTTGCTGTGTTTTTCTAAGTAAAGGAGTAGATATTTATTCCTTAGATTTCTATAAGCAACTAGTTAGTGCCTCCGCGGGCTAACCACAAGCCTACTCTGTGTTTCTTATTTATATATACTATATTCTAACCCTTATAATATGCGAGTTAGAATCTAGCGAGGCCTGGAGCTAGGGGCTATGCTTATCTTATGTATTCCTATTCTTAGATTGCTATCACGTCTATGTTAGTCCGGTGACAGAGCGCGATATATATAAGGTTATTCTTCTTATTCATATTCTAGAAGAGAACGCGTATTATTATTATGTAAGTCTAGGAGGAGGGGTTTGCTGCTGTCTTGTGCTAGCTCTATTCTAGCTTTAATTAGCTTTGCGTATCTTCTAATACTACCTGCTCTAGGCTATCTAGCGTTCTATTCCGCGAGTGTTAGGCGGCCTCTTTTCTTCCTAGTAAGGCTAACTAGTTCTAGTCTCTCCTAGGGTAGGGCTAGGCTGCTAGCTAGCGATTAAGTGGCGAAATAGGAAGGGCGCTCCTAATATCCTGCTTTTACTATATTCTATTTTTCCTTAAGGGTTAGGTAAGTCCTAGACTACGCTAGGTGTGCCCTAGAGCAGAGTATACACTTCTCTTATAGTTATCCTATGGATATAGGGCAAGATTTCTCGCCCTCTTTGTAATGGCTAGCTCCGCACCTACTGCACCTTAGGGCCGCCTTGCAGAATTTCGCTATGTAACCTATCTAGAAGCAGTTATAACACTGCCTTAGCTATAGTGATTTATTATAGGGTTTAGTCTAGAATAGCTCCGCTTTATATACTATCCTGTGACACAGACCCGGAACCACCCCGTAGACGGACGCGTACCTCAGCACCGCCAACAATAGCAGCTTGGACCTCCGTCAGCCACAAATGTTCGGCTCGGCGCCCCGCGGTATTCGGCTAAGAGGCGGATTAGCAACGAAGTAGACCCGGGCGCGGCGCAAACCATTACCTTGTCGCAACCATTGTTACGAACCCAACAATCAAAACAGGCGTCGGTCACGGCACCTAACCATAGGTCAGCAGATACGCCACCGACACTCATCCGGCTCGGGGCCGCCCATACCAACGACGTCGTGGCACTGATGGCCAGGGGTCCTCATCGATCGAGAGTAACAGGAAATGCATTGAAACTGCCGTGGCTCACCCAACTGCATGGAATTAGAAACGAAAAAGCCTCGAAATAGGAGCGGAAGAATAACTCACACGAAGCTCCCTATCCAGAGCCCGCCTCAGTTGAGCCGAAGTCAACTGTTTCCGGGGATATCGCTCGGAGAGGCTCGGTTCCTAGGCGAGTTAGAAGCGATAGAGTACCCCCAAGGGGCAGGACTCACGGGGAAATAGACGACGACATGGCGAACAGCGACGACGACGAGGATTATAGAGAAAACTACAACAATAGTCAGCAACCGCACCAAATCCGACCCGGAATTGCACCGGCAGACAAAAAAGGCATAAACGAACCCGAGAGAAGATAGATGACGAGGAAAGAAAAGAGGGCAGAATCCCGCGGGGAATTGCTTCCTTTTATATATGTGAGGGGGGCAGAGTGATTCACTATAGTAGCTTTAAAAGTGAAGCACAAGGAAAAGTGAAAAAGACATCACGAGGCAGGCATACACGCGGAACCGATCCTTAACCGGACCGGACCCGGCCTCACCCCCACACATAACCAAGAGCAGGTGCTCGGGGTTTATAACACACCCGGGTCGGAAGCGGACCGGACTTAGCTGAAAAGTGGGGCCACGGAAGAGTCGGCAAAAAGTGAAAAACTGTGAGGATCCTACCACAACAGAATTCACCTCCTACTAGAAAAAGCAAGGAGGCCCGAGACAGAACCGCCCCAGGCCCGCAAGCGCACCGGAAGGAGCGAATCCTTCCTCCCAAACTCGGATTTTCGGATTTTAGGGATAAGGCTAGCGAGAGCTGGCCACAACTTTTTCACGATAGGTAACTTTTCGAGCGGCACAGCCCGATACAGGGCCGGTGCCGACCCAAATACAGACGCGAGAGGGTTTTTCTCCCCATTTATGGGTTTTCCTGTCGACCAACCAGCCGGAGTACTAGTACTAGCAACTATATAGCTAGCTAGCGTATCCAATATATATATATATATACTATCCTGTCTTTATATATCTTATTAGCGTTATTTACCTTAGCTAGGCTAAGGATAAGGGTGGTTCTTAGTGCGTTTTTGCCTCTAGGTTATCTTACTATTACCCTAATTATATTTATCTTATTTGCTTTTCCTATATTTACTATAAGGTTTTCTGCTAAGGTATATTTCGTAAGGAAGCCTTTAACTATAACACTTAGGATTTAGTAGTAGAGGATTACTTCTAGTCTAAAGGCAGCGGTAATCTATTTTTAGTTAGTCCTATATTAGGAGGCGTTTCCTTTAAATATAATAATTATATCTTTACTAGGGAGTCTTCTAGCTATAACTGCTGTGGTCTGGCCAGTGGCTCTATTTACCACTATAACTATGTCTTCTACGCTTCTAGTCTGGAGTGGTTCCTAGATAGAGTTACCCTTAATAAGGACCTCTCTATCCTAGCAGCCTAGTATTTATAGGGGGGTTTGGGTTTAATTATCTCTACGTTAGCCCTATAGTGATGCTCGCCTAGGTGGGAGGAGCAGTGTTTTTATCTGCCTCTTTAATAGCTTCTTTAATAACTTCTTTAAGGGCTTCTTTTATGGTGTAAATATTACTGTTATTGTTTATCTCTGCTTTCTTAGCTTAGGCATAGCTCGCTTTTAGGTCTATAATAGCCTAGGTAGCGTTCTATACCTTAGATAATTTATCGCTAGGGATAAGGCTAGCAATCTTTTTGTAGTATTTTCGTTCTTCTAGGTATTTAAATTAAATCTAATCCGCCTTTAGGTCGTTATTACATCTCTAGACGTTAAACTATCCTCTACCTGCGTTCAGGTGGTGGCAGCTCTGTGCTAGCCCCCTTTCTCCTTTGTTAATTACTATTGGCGTCTCCTCCTCCCGCCTGCCTCCGGCTCTGTCGCAATGTAACATCATAGGAAGGGGTAAAATAGGGTGAGGATTTCGATTATCTTATTGGTTTGTATTTTAGAGGCGATTCCGGACCTGTAGGGCGGTGCGGAAAGATTCGCAAAGGTTTTGTTACTAGGTGTATAGATGTACCCACTACATATGTACATTAGCCTTGTTCTGTTCTGTTATCGCGGCGGCCATCGTGAACCTGCCTTCTCGCCGTCTGGTGCATGTTTGCTTCTCCAGTACACGACGCTAAGCCTTGTGCTGTGCATATTAAAAGCATTGTATAGCTGCTATTTGCTCAAGGACGGGGACTTGAATTACATAAGTGATTAAGTGCCGGGGTGGGTGGGGCGCTTCGCCATGTACCCTTTGTACCTCGCCGTTGACCACTCACATGCACCAACTCACATGCACCAACCACCACTCACCGTCCACCGACCTCTTGCCGTCCTTCTTCAGCCGCCCACCACAATGCCATCTGCCTCACCTCAACAACCTCCGTCCCTTCAGACGTCTCAGGACTTTGATATTCCGCCCTGCCGACTGCTGGCGTTGCGGCCACGACTATTATCTCGCTCTCATCATTAGGCCTCGGTGGCCTGGGTTCAAAGTCGGGTGGCCCAAGCTTGTCGTCGTCCTCGTCGTCCTCGTCAGCCTCGCGCAGCTGCCCCTCCCCTCCCTCACACGTAGGTAGGTTTGCAGCTTCCGTCACCTCTCATCGTCTTCAACCGAGATATCAAAGAAGGATGGCGACGCCTTTAACCGGCGGCGAGGGGGCAGCGGCCACGGCGCATCCTTCTTCTCTCAAGTCCTCCACTTCTTTTTCGATCTGCCTGCTGAGACTCAGCGCGAGATTGTTGCCCATGTAAGGCTTCCGCGGCTATCCATCATCATCCATCTCCACATCTGCCACTTCGTCGCATTTATTTACTTTACGTCTGCGCACTGGAACCACGGAATATGTCAGCTCTTTCACTTTGGGGTTGCCATGGTCACACCACAGAAATCTTGCTGACCATCTATCTGACTTATCTGTCGGCGCGAAAAAGTCTTCGCAAAGCGACCTCATATGTCTTGCTCTCGTATGTAAACGATTCCATGAGCTGGCCTCTGCCCAGCTGTACCGCAACTTTCACATAATTTTTCCCGACGACGACGATGCCAACTTCGACTCGCCCGTTGACGGCCTGGCTGGTGGCCTCGACACTTTCACAACTAGTGAATACAACTATGCTAAACACCTCAAGGACCTTTCAATGGACACCTTGAGTCCTGGCGTCAAGGGTGAACAGTCGTACCAACCATACTTGTACAGTGCCAGCTGCGGCAAGTTTCTCAACACCTTGCTACATCTGACTCTGAAGCGAGCACATTCTTTGGAATCCTTTCGGTAAGCACGGCTATTGACACCACCTTGAGCACACCGTCGAGTGGGTTTGCATGTCACGTACCGCGGCAATGCTGATTTCCCGTGGGAACGCATCCACAGATGGAACATTCGAGTTGAACTCAGTCGACCCGTGTATGCGCAGCTCCATCGCATCAGATCGCTCAAGAAGCTACACATTCGGTTGCAGGCCGGAGACTCTTACTATACACCACCCCCTCCGCTGCCCGTGACGGCTGATCTGGATCCGCACCCTCAACCAAATGACCACTGGCCGGACACGATCCCGCCTATGCAGTCGTACGGTCCGCCGATTCCGTCGCCGATTCCCATCAGTGGCATTCCGCCTCTTGGAACACCACCGTCATTGTTACCGCCCTCGTCGAGGCCCATGCAGAAGAGCAGAAGTGGTCAAAAATGCGCCAAAAATGTCGAACCGTCTACCCTGTCTGGCTTCAAGGGCCTCCAAAGTCTGTCTGTCCTGGACATTGATAACCTGGAAATCGTCGGCGAATTGCGAACCTGTGTCAAGAACTCCTTTTCCACGCTCAAGGAGCTTCAGCTGTCCTTGTCCAATACCCTGGCTCAACAGGCTCGAAAGCCACCACAAGACTCTGATGCCGATGACTCCGACATTGAGGATGACTTCCAAACGGTTCCTCAGCCAGAGAATGCTGCCGACTACAATGGCACTGGCCCTGCGAAAGTGTTCCGCGCACAAGAAGAGCGGAAACTCCAAGAATTGATTCTCGCGAGGATTTTTGACATCCAAGACCACCATCTGGTGAAGAAAGCTCCATTACAACTGAACGCCCCACTCAAGCTCAATAGCATTGGGAATCCGGAGGCCACTACTACGGACTCCGCACACCGCTCTGGAGACCCACGCAGCGAGTTTGTGGAATCTTTAACAACAGTCTCGACTCGGTTGATGAAAACCCTGAACGGATCTCGACACTTTACAATTTCGCAGTATGATGCTCTTGCAATCATCGAGAAGGCGGCCCGAAAATACGTGGATAGCGACTCCAAGCCCGCCCTCTCAAAGTGCGATACCAACGACACAATGGCAAACGAGGGAGAGGCATCCAACAACAATAGCCTTCACGAAGAGACTCACGAAGAGACTCACGAAGACGAAACGATGCTTGTCAAAGAAGACGGCCATCTACCGGAAGAAGCGGCACTCACTGATACTGCTCCTGGTTCGCAAAGCTCGGACCATCCGGGCAAAATGTCGACCAACGATCGCAAGCCCCATTACCTGTTCGAGCCTGGGTCAGATGCCTCCCCAGATGACATCGACATTGAACACCTGGAGACGATACAAGACCACCCAGATGAATTCCATGATCCGCAATCCGCAGACCCAGCGAGATCTCGGAGTCCTCTAACACTGCGGCAAGGCCCGAATGACGTGGCTCTTCCGCGTGACGAGGATCGCGGCGCTGCAGAAAGTCCAGGCTCCTATCCAATAAACCCAGCCCTGAAGACGGCAAACCCGAGTTTGAGATTGCCAAGGTTGATCGTGACGCCATTACCAAAAAACTGGTGCAGCTCCATCGACTGGTCCGCGGGGTCGGACAACGAGTTTTGGAGATCCGTGACGAGAGGATCAGTGAAGGTGGTTCCATCATCGCGAGCGCTCTTGATGTGGAGCTGGCGCTGCTCAACAGAAGCGCTATTGAGGTATCCAATGAGATCCGCATACTCGAGTCTGAAATCGAGGACCTCATGGAGATGCCAATGAAGCGCTCAGGCGAAAGCACGAAACAGAGTATAGACGCGTACAAGCGAAAGACGAGAGGAATGTCCATCGAGACGCTCAGGATTTGCCTGATTCCAGTAAAGGCCTCTGTATTGTCACAAGCAATCGACATGACCTGCATCAAGGACTTGACGCTCATCAACGTCGGTAATCAGGCACCGATCTGGTCAATGCTGGCCAAGGAGCAAAAGAACCGACCGCTGGCTCTTCGAAGCGTCTTCACCGATCACGTGTCAGCTTCGTTCTTGACATGCATGGCGCGGCTACCGGTACTCGACGATCTGTTCATGCTGGAGCGGGGTCTCAAGCATAAGCCAGAGAGCTTCGCTCCTCGATCGGCGACATCAATCGACCAGATCCGCCGACTGGTGCTCAAGAAGCATATGCCCACATTGAAGCGACTCATGATCAAGGATGATTCCAACGGTCCCAATTGGGATGCCAACGAGAAAACCATGATTCTCATATGTACTCGAGGTGTCCAACTTGAGGAGCTCGCCTTGAGCATGAACATCCATGCAGTGGTGAGTTTTTATCCGTCGGCCCCTTTTTTGACGAATTCCATTTGCCATCATGCACCACGGACCCCGTCACTGACTCAACGAATCATACATAGCACGCTTTCATGCAGTATTTTTCTGGTCTAGTCAACCTCCGGGCCATCAACATCCTCCACTTCAAGAACAACGACACATGCATCTGGGTCATGAGAGAGATCTTGCGATTCATTGTCGACAACCTATCGCACCACCCCGAGCTGAAGCTGGAATGGATCGCCACCGAGGACGACCGCGTCGATAGAGTCATCAGACCATCCGAGGCATCTTCAGAGTCCCGCTCGCAGGTGCCACTGGAGCGGACCAAGGACAAAGGCAAGGACAAGGCGCACGTGTCCCCGAGCAGCCCTGCATCTGCAGAGTACCCCCTGCTACCGATGGAAGCTCTCGACTCTGACTCGGAAAGCGACGACGATGGTGTGGACAGTGGCTCTCGCCTCAGGTTCAAGACCATTGGCCCGCTCCAGTTTTATGATGTCTGGGGCGTCAAGATTTTCGACAAGGAGATCCGCAGCGGCAAGCTGTGAGGGGTGAGGGTGAGGGGTGAGGGGTGAGGGGTGAGGCGTGAGGCGTGAAAAGGGGGCGCCGTGAAAGTGACTGACTGCTTGGTCGATATCATGACATGGCGCCGCGCTACGATGCGCCGCGCTGCTCACGATCTACCAAGGGCGAGATGATGTATGAACAGGTTTTCGAGATGGCTGGTTCGGTGCGGAAATGGCGCTTGGAGCAACTAGTTACACGTGTACATGGGAGCGGGCGCTCGGTGTTCTGGACAAGCGAGTTCGTAATGACGTCGTCGACTGCAGTCGAATTCAGCCGTCTCCAAAGTTCATCCCTTCCCGCCTCCTCCACTTCCTCCTGCCCATCAGGCGCCGCCCAACTGAGTTCTGCCAGCCTCGGATGCGCGCTTCTCTCCGCAGTAGTTCGTGCCATTCCACGGCGCCAGCGTTGCGGAGAACAACCCGATCGGATCGTCCCTCTCATCCGCGTACCCGGGCCAATCAGAGCGGGGTTTTGCGTCGGATTGGGAAAAAAGCCCCGATTGATAAATGTCTGACAGCTCTTGAGGGAAGCGAGCAATCCAACATTACATTATATGCTACGCTGTCATACTTAATATGATTCTTCATGGAACATGTTTCCTTAATTGGAGCACCACATTCCTTCCTGGCGGCCACGGCTTCGTTCTTCCACACTAATTGTTGGGGGCGGGCTCCGTGTCGCTCAGAAACCTGCAAAAGGCGGGCCGGCCCTTGCTTGCATTTGTTGTAGGTAGCCACCCGGGGCGTGTGGCCAGGCAGCAGCAGCAGCAGTTGGCAATTCTGCATGCAGCTCATCCTCCAACTGGAACTGCTTGGCGTCGCAGTACTTGGGCCGGCACGGACGGCATCTTTGGCAGGGGATGGGGACTGGATTCCTGTCAGCCTCGAATTGGTGGCGCCGTAAGCAGCCACCAGGATAACTTGAGTATGAGTATTCGTAAGTGCGAGTGCGACCTGACGTGTAAATCACCGCCTTCTTTCGAGACGCTGAATTGATTTTCGCTGAAAAAGAAGAAGAGAAACACCGTCGTCCATCTCTTCTCTTCAGCCGGACGCAATGCTCTCGTCCCCGATGTCCGCGTTTCGCCACCCTGTTCTCTCACCGGGTACGAGCGAGCAATTGGGAGAGTCGAAAAAAAAAAAAAAAAGTACAACTTCAACGCCCCCGTGAGAGCTAGCTACGACGGGTGGGTCAATCAAGATGAGGCGCAGCGCCTAGGTTCAATTTCAATTTCGTGTTCAAACCCGAAAAAGAAAATCAATCAATTCAATCCCAAAAGAAAAAAAGGAAATCAAGACGCCGTGATGCGGGACGGTATCAACAATGTAAGCTGGGGATTCGTTCCGCTTATGCTTCGCTTATGCGCGTGGCATGACGATATAACACGCACGGAACCGCCCCTATTCGTAATTCGAAAAAGACAAATCAATCGGGGTCTCCTTCTCGCGTTGTCGTATGGTATGGTATGGTATCGTATAGCAATCTAAGCTGACGGGCCAACCAAGAGTTGCGAGGAACAGTGAAATCCTGCATCCTCCGGCAACATCATGGGAAACACGGCGCTGTTCCTGGCCACGCTGGGAGCCGCGTCGATTGCCTGGGCGGCGACGAGCAAACTCCCCATTCACCTCCAAGTGCGGACCGAGCTGACGACGAGGTTGGCAAATGTCCATGTCTCGACGTCGTCAAGACAGGTTGCCGGCCCCGTCACCTTCACCCACGGCTCGTGTGCGGCGCAGTCCCGGCAGGACAGTCACCACGCAGTCTCCTCGGCGGAATCCGGCCTCGTCGACTCGAGACTCGTGTGGATCATCCCCGAAGATGCCCCCGACGGCGGATGCATATCGGCGTGGGACGACAAGGGAGCTCTGGTCGGCCGGAGCGCGCCCCAGAACCTGAAGCGGGCTGATTTCGCCAGGCGAGCGACGAGTAAGTCTTGACGCGCCAAGGACGGAATCACCCTCGCTGACTCACGCATTTCCAGAGCCCATCGGAATGACAGAAGGCAACGGCTTCGACGCCCTGGGCCAATGGTTCGACGGCGTCAAGTTCCTCAAGCAGAAAGAACCCGGCGCAGTAGATGTCAAGGACGCCAAAAGCAAGAGCATTGGCATCGTCGGCGCGGGGCTGTCCGGATTGACGACGTATCTCCTCCTAAACCAGGCGGGCTTCACCAACGTGCGCATCCTCGAGGCAAGCAACCGCCTCGGCGGCCGAGTTCACACGCAGTACTTGACCGGCGGGCCGGATGATTACTCGTATCAGGAGCTCGGCGCCATGCGACTCCCCGTCGACTACGTCGATCCAGACGGCAACCAGAAATACAACATCTCCGACACGCAGCTCGTTTTCGAGCTCATCAACGAGGTCAACAGGATCAACAAGGGCAGGCCGGACCTCAGGGTGGAGCTTATCGACTGGATCGAGCACAGCGACAACGGTCTGCGGTACTTTGGCGGCATCCGGACGGCCAACGGTCTCCCGCCAACCGCGAAACAGGTCAAGGACGACCCGCGGCTCTCCCCGCCGGTCGAGTACGATGCCGAAACAAAGGCCACGAGCAAGAAGCTTGAGGATAGTCTGCCCGGCAACGACTTCATGGTCCGAATGGCCAGGAGCATGTACGAGGCGCACAGGGAGTGGACGGACAAGGGCCTTGACGGCGAGCCAGGCGATCGATGGTCCGAGTTCGCCTTCATCTCGCAGTACCTCAAGGGCAGCCTCAACAGCACCGACGTCCTCGTGGGCGGCGAGCAGGATCCCCAGGGCAGTTTCTGGGAGGAGCTGTACGATCAGCTCTACGAAAGCGCCGACTCGTGGGCCACCGTCGACGGGGTCTAAGCCGCCTCCCGAGGCGTTCCAGCCCCTGGTCAAGGACAGCATCCGCTTCAACACCAAGATCGAGCGCGTCAGGTACGCCGACGGAAAGGTCACGCTGCAGTACAAGAACAGCTTCAGGGACGCCAGGTTCCAGGAATCCACGCACGACTACGCCATCATCTCCGCCCCCTTCAGCGTCGTCCGCCAGTGGCGCCTGCCCGACATCGGCGTCACCGTCAAGAACGCCATCAAGAATCTGGTCTACGACAGCAACTGCAAGGTTGGGCTGGAGTACTCGGAGCGTTTCTGGGAGAAGATGCAGAACCCCATCGCCGGCAGCTGCAGCACTCTCACCGACATCCCTGGCATCGCCCAGGTCTGCTACCCATCGTACAATCTCAACGCGAGCGGTCCGGCTACCATCATTGGCACCTACATCGACGGGTCGTCCAACCATGAAATCTCAAGGATGCAAACCATGTCTGACGAGGAGCACGTCCAGTATGTGCTGGACGCCATGTCCGAGATCCACGGAGAGGAGACCCGGAAACTGTATACTGGCAAATGGGCCAGAAAGTGCTGGGCTCTGGATCCCTTCGCCGCCGGCGCTTTTGCCAACCCTTCGGCCGGACAGCACGAACTGTACATGCCTCAGTATTTTCAGGTCCACAAGAACGTGAGTAGACAGACGACTTTTGCTATCCTGAACGGTACTGACCTTGTGAGACAGATGATCTTTGTCGGCGAACACACGTCCTACATGCACGGCTGGATGTCATCTGCCATAGACTCTGGTATCCGTGGCGCAGTGCAAATGATGCTCGGTAAGTTGATGCAAGGACGAAGCAAAAACATTTTGACTGACAAGCCTCTGTATTAGAACTCGGCCTTGTGGACGAAGCAAAGGCAGCCGTCAAGAAGTGGATGGTGCCCTGGATCAAAATCTGACGAATTGGTCCCAGAAAAAAACCATCAGAAAGTGTCCATTACTCATGGGGTTTTTTTTTCCCTTGTCTTCATGGATGATCTGACTTTGCTTGCAAAATTCTTATATGTTACTAGAGTGTACATACTTTCTTTGTATTTTAAAACTTACTGTGGGTATATTCGTCGCCTGGAGCCATCATGAACTGGTTACCTTCACGATAACTCGGCAGAGAGTGCGTGATGGGTATCGCTCCATCAATGCCAAGGATCAGCTGGATGAAGGATCCTGGATCCATTTCGAACTTGTACAAAAGGCGTTGAAGGCGTTGAAGGCGTTGAGCTTGCGGGAAATGCATGGTTCCGAGGCAGTCAGGCAAAAGGAAAAAGAGGCTGACTGGCTGACTGGCTGACTGGCTGATGGCAGCGGGCACCATTCAACGACCCCAGCTTGGCGAGACGTGGTGCTGTCTGCTCCTTCCTGCTGTTTAACACGCCACTCACTCACTCACTGGTGGGCTTTTTCTCGCCCCTGCTCATAAGCTCAGCTCCTGGCCAGGTGGCAGTGGCCGGCCCCATGTAGCAAATTCTGTTCAACCCTTCATCAACGAACGAGTTGTCCCCGACACATCCGAGGCAAAATGCGGTGCTGTTGGTGCAACCTGGAGCAACGTTGATCGAGGACTCGAACCAACCAAACTGACCGGTACCGACGCTGCTATGCTGCCTGTGGCGAGCTGAAAGCCCTTGTTCGTGTTTGTGTAACGATTGATGTACATATGTCCTCGACGACATCGCCGTCACGTCGCACATAAAAGTCGCCCACCTGATTTTCGAACGACTCAGAGTCGACCGACCTGACCGTACGGGACCAACGGGACCAACAGGACCAACGGGACCAACGGGACCAACAGGACCAACAGGACCAACAGGACCAACAAGACTCCAACCTCGTTGTGCATTCATCTACGGAGCATTCCCGACATTCCCGACAAAGATACCCGTCCGGTCTGCCTTCCCCCAATCCCAACATGCCACTGCACCCTCCGCCATGGGCTACTCAGGCAACCCAAGCACCGGCGTCAC
Organism: Epichloe glyceriae; assembly: GCA_023658535.1. Lineage (NCBI taxonomy): Eukaryota > Fungi > Ascomycota > Sordariomycetes > Hypocreales > Clavicipitaceae > Epichloe > Epichloe glyceriae. Next base: position 5,724,468 of record CP098291.1, on the reverse strand, counting down.
AGATGCCAGCAAGCAAACCCGCGCCATAGTTGCATTTGTAGCGCTGGCACTCTACAACGCTCTCGAGCTCAACGTCATCGTCTTTTCTACCTTTCGGCGGTTCAGAGGTCTGTACTTCTGGAGTTTTCTCGCCGCCGCCAACGGCATCATACCACACTCGGTCGGCTTTCTTCTCAAAAACGTCGTCGGGTCCCAGGACTACGGGCTGTACATCACCCTCGTCGCCATCGGATGGGTGCCCATGGTCACGGGACAATCCCTCGTACTCTACTCGCGACTGCATCTCATATTCTGGAATGACTCCTGGCTCCGCATGATCTTGGGCATGATTGTTGCCAACGTCTTCGTACTTCACGTCCCCATCATAATTCTCATGTATGGGGCCAACAGCTCTCAACGCAATTCGTGGGTCCAGCCTTACATTACCTACGAAAAAGTCCAAGTCACCTTATTTTTCCTGCAGGAGCTCATCATCTCCGCCGTCTACATCAAGTCATGTTTTTCCTTTTTCGACACCCGGGACAGCTTATACGGCGATGCTGTGCCCAAGATGCGCCGTCACCTGCTCCTGGTCAATGTCTTCGTCATTCTTCTCGATGTTCCCATATTGTGCTTGGAGTATACGGATTTCTACGACATACAAACTGCCTACAAGGCCCTCGTGTACAGTGTAAAGTTGAAAATGGAGTTCAGGATACTGAATCGGTTGGTGGAGATGACGAACGAAAGGCATGCCGTCGATCCTTTTCGCGATAACTCGACATTACGCATCAACCACACTTTTTCGACGTCGAGCAGTCAGAGACCATGCCGATGACGAGTGTATAGTACGTACGATATGAGAAAATGAAAACAATTTTTGCGGGATGCTCTTTGTTAACTGCGTAACTGGCATATTTCCCATGTTAGCTCTTGCTGCGATCGGACAGCCTAGTTGTCAAGGCTTATGGGCCGGTAGAATGAACAGAGTGAAGGTGTTACGTGCTAGAATTGACAATAGCACGTCATCTAGAACATGACCTAGAACGTGACTAGCACGTGACCTAGAACCCTATATTAGATGATAGTTTTAGCCTGTAGCTAGTTGAACAAGAACAACCTGAACACACTCATTTTATCATATTTTATATCGTAACAAGTGGTAGCAATTACTCTTCGATCGCTGCGTACCTCAAGCGCTTTTACTGCTAATAAAAGCCACCAAGCCGACAATTCGTCAACCAATCCACTAAGCCCGTCAAAGCTATCCCTTTTACTAGGCCTGATAGATCGTTAAAGCTATCCCTTTTATTAGGCTTGATAGCTCCCTAGGCATTGCGCCTATCGTCAGATTCGTTGACCTTCAATCCGACCGTTAGAGCTGTTGACTTTCGCTCTGACCGCCGTTAGATCCGTTAAAGTCGACCCGACCGTCAATCTGACGAATCGTCAAAGCTATCCCTTTCATGAGGCTTGATAGCTCCCTAGGCATTGCGCCTATTGTCAGATTCGTTGACCTTCGAATTGCTTCGAAACCTTCGAATTGCTTCGAAACCTTCGAATTGCTTCGAAACCTTCGAATTGCTTCGACCTTCGACCTTCGACTTTCGATTCGATTGATTCGTTGATTGATTCGTCGAATTCGACCCGACCGTCAATTTGATTGATTTGTTGACCTTCGACCTTCGACTTTCGATTCGATTGATTCGTTAATTGATTCGTCGAATTCGACCCGACCGTCAATTTGATTGATTTGTTGACCTTCGACCTTCGACTTTCGATTCGATTGATTCGTTGATTGATTCGTCGAATTCGACCCGACCGTCAATTTGATCGATTCGTCGACCTTCGACCTTCGATTCTTCGACCTTCGACCTTCGATTCGTTGACCTTCGACCCAACCGTTAATCTTCGTTCTGACCGTCAATCTGACAAATTCGTCGATTTCGATCGCTGGCCTCCCTAGGCAGCTTCCCACGAACCCAATAAAGCTTGTTATAATGCTTCCCTTGCACCAGCTAGATCAGTGTGAGCAGCAGCGATTACAGCAGCTTTATAAACAAGATCGTCAGCGCCGAACCTGTGCTTAGCGCAGAATGTGAATGGCAGGATCAGGACCTTTAAGAGACCTTCTAAGAGAACTTTAAATGTTAGTCTAGGGAAACGTTTAAGAGGGCTTTAAGGGCTCTTATCCACAATCTTCGAAACCACTTACAAGAGAACAGTGTTTACGTTGCTTAAGGCAGAGGCAATGAGACTGCTTGTACATTGGAAAAGGTCCTCTGCGAAGAAGAAAAGGCATCATGGCCTAGAGAGGAATTTGGACGTACGAGTGGCACGAGATCTGCGGGATCCGTTGGATTAACGGCGATGACAATCCGACCGATGCGATAACAAAGGCATCGCCAAATTCGGCTCTTTCGGCCTTCATCAGTTCGAACGAATTGTCAGCTCTTTCAACATTCATCAATTCAAACGAATTAACAATTCGCGTGGAAGGCAACGACTAATGCCGACCGGGCTAATAAGAGCTCTTGATTCCGACAGAGGGATCCACTTGTTAACACTTCTCTTTAATCTGATTTTTATTGCGTTTTTGGACTCCTTTGGCCACGAACAAAGAGAGACTGCTAGTCTATAAAGGTGTAGGTAGCGACTCATTCGCTTCTGTCCCGTTGCTGACCTGACCCTAGCCCGGTGCGGTTTCGGGCTTGGTCTCGGGTTCGCGTTTGGGCAAGTTATGAGGTTGCTGAGCAGGAGGAGGAAGTCTGACTACTATGCCACTAGGAGGTACAAGGCCGAACTTCCCCATCGCTTTGTCGTCGCTCGTGCGTGCGCTGTCGCGGGTAGAGTATACCGACTTTAGTCTTTTCGGTCCCTGGGATTCTGTCAAGGCTGATTGGCCTAAGGTAGAATGAACAGAGTGAAGGTATGATTGAGGTGTCGCTGCTATCGAGCTGAAAGCTAGGTATGTGTGCTTGAAGGTTTCAATCTCTGGCCTCCCACATTCCATGTGTGCGGCCCTCGCTAAGTATCCCCTTCCAGCGTGCACGTGACTAGCTCGGGGCTAGGTCGCTGCGATACATGATGCCATCGCCTCCATTGCCTCCACGACCCTGACAGATTCCCGCCGAATAAGCGGAGGCGATGTATCAGCGTGATGGCGATTCATGTATGTCTCTGTTATTTTGGCCCATGGGCGGCTGTCACCAACAACAAGCTTGGCCTTGCATCTGTGCTGATTCCTCGTCTTGAATATGAACTTTCCATTTACTTTCCAAGCCTTTCCTCGATGATGTGCTCCCCATTTAACACTTGTTGCTTTTAATGCCGGAGATATTTCGCCCAAGACGGGCCGGAGGTGGTAGGAGCGGCAGGGGAGGGGCGTTTGCCCTTCCTACCGCTTAGAGGAAGCTCATCTTGTCGTTGACGTCGTTCGCCCAAGACGGGCCAGAGGTGGTAGGAGCGGCAGGGGAGGGGCGTTTGCCCTCCCTACCGCTCAGAGGAAGTTTATCTTGTCGTTGACGTCTAAGGTTCGCCCGAGGGCGACGATCAAATTAATGACGATGAGGGCGGTGTTTAGAACAAGGACGTCTTTGGATATGATTGATGATAACTAAGAGAGAGAGAAGGAGAGTAATCTAGCTAGGTGGGCGAGAGGGAAAAGGAGGCCTCGTGCGGGGCTGCTGACGTGGCCTCGCCACATGTGGGGCTGTGTGCGCGATGCGACCACGCTTGCCTTGCTAGTAGCTAAAAAGATATTGTCTTAAACATGTTCCTTCTCTTTTCTATGCGTTCCCGTGCAAAATTGGTAAAGTCCGACTCTCGACTCATTCGTCCTTCCATTTCTTTGCCTCAGCCCGATCTGGCCTGCTTCACATGAGCAAACGTCGTAGCGCGGCAAGATAATGTTTCACAAATAGAAATGCGCCTGGTTAGCTAATGTGCTGTAGTTGGTAGTAATGTACAAATGTCATTGTTCTTTCTGTAGTGGCGGCATGCCTCTCACCTCCTTCGAGTAGTCTTCCTATGTATACAATTGCCCACCCCCTTCTCTTTCACCTTCACCTTCAGCTCATGTTCCCTTTTTCAATCACTTCCCTCAGCACGCGTAATTTTTCCTCGGTGACGCGGATGGCCTCCTGAACTTCTCGTGCATCCATTCGCTCCTCTCGCAGCTTTTCCTCGACGGTGCGGTGCTCAATCGCTCGTTTTCGTCCGCTCGGCTGGTCGCGGTTCAACCGGTCCATGCCAACTCGCTCTTCCAGCCACTCCCACAACTCAGAGTCCTGTCTCCTCCACATTTCCTCGTACGCTGCCTGTCGGTTTGGGCTATAGTACCCACAGCCAATGTCCGGTCCATACGACGACGAATTGAGCTTTGGAGTGGTGCCAAAACCAAACCACATGGCAACGATGAGACCCACCAGCAATCCGTACATGACGTTTCCAGTAAGCAGTGGCTGCAGAACATCGACAAATGGCCCCAGAACGCTCCGCAACGGCTCTAGCGGACCCCAGTTCTGCTTTCGAACATCTGACTTGCTCGACTTTCCATTTTCCATGTCGTGAATTGACTGCAAAGCCTTGCTTCTCTTCAGCCTTTTCCTGCCCTTCAAATTTCCGTTGCTGCCCGTGCCAGACCGAGCGCGCGATGAAACAGCAGACTTGAGTGAGGCGAACAGCTCCTTGCAGTATTGTCCTTGGCCGTCGTTTACATTCTTCTCGATCGTGCCTGGTTTTTTTATTCTTTCGGTTAGCATGTCCGACGGTCTTCACAGATTGGATTCTAGCACAAGCGGGTGAAAGGCTCCCCACACACCTCTAAGCCAACACTTGCCAGCCCACTCCACAGTACAATTGATTTGAACTCGGGTGGCGTTGTTCTCAGCCCAGGACAGGCAGTATTTTGTTTTGGTGGTGAAGAGATTGCCGTATGGGACCTCGGGCGTCTGCGTGGAGACGCTCAAGTTGACAGCCTTTTCTAAATCAATTTGATCAAGGGTCTCAGTAACAACGCATTTGGTCTGTTTCGGCCCGATTGACCCGTTCAGCGGCTTGATATAGGAGAAGGTTCGGGTTTTGTTGTCGCCAGTAAGACCCTTTTTGTCTTCCATCTGGATGTCGGTGCATTTTTGTTCACTGGACAGCCACTTGTTCATCCAGACGACAGAGCCTGGGCCGAACACAATATTGTATACTTTGCCCAGGGGGCAGGAATGGTCTCATCGGCTAGAATCTTGTCGTGATGCGCTGCAGAGTCGCCGCAATCGGTCGGTCCATGAGAAGCAGGTCCGGGGAAGTCGACAGAGCCACCCAGGGGGTGATATCGCAGCTTCCTTGGGCGGTACATCTGCTGTTGCCCCGTGTGTGGTAGTCATGGCTGAGACTTTTCGTGACACCGACTTATCAGCGTCGGGTTCCATAGCCGTCATGCCCGTTGACTGTGTCTCCAGGCGCTCATCGTGCTCTTCTTCGTCGTAGAACTCCTCGTCGTCATCGTCGTCGTCATCGTCATCGTCATCATCGGATGACGGTTCGGACCCGGATGCTTCTTGGGGTTCCGTTTCGGCAGCCTCCTGATCTGAGACAACCTTTTCGGTCTTGTCGCCGCCTGTTCCTTCCAGCTGGACACCGTTTAAAGTGCTTCTCAAGGTCGGGTGGCCCAATTTCCAGATGTTCACAATCAAATCATATGTGGCATCTCTGCTTGTAAAGCTAGCGAATACGTGTTTCGCGTGGAGGGTAGAGATCATGAGCCCGTTCTTGAATAAGAGTGCAGTGCTCCGCTTTTCGACAGACACAATCTCGTCAAAGCTCATGACCAGTGTCGTCGTCCAACCCAGAATATTGCTGCTGAAGCAGAGGTGACCTTCAGAAACGTATAGTCGGCCATGTGCGAGAATCTCTCGCTGGAGGGCACAGCTGTAATCTTCAATAAGATAATCATCGTCTGGTACACTCTTGAATAGACTGTGAAAGTCCCGATTTCGCTTCTTGCTGGCAATGGCAAACCCGGTCAGTTTAGGCGCCCCAGCATTGCCGTTGGGATGCAAAGCGGCGGTATTGGCAGATGCGACGGCCGCGGCGATCGTCCCACTCGTTGTTACGGAGCTGCCTCGCTTCCTATGCGGTTTCATCGCGCTTCTCAGGCTGGACGTTCTTTGGACTGAAGCCTTCATATCGGCTAGTTCCATCAGGGAGGTGTTCGATCGCCGCTGGCGGACTCGACTAATGAACGGGGGCGACTGGAGGATTCCGTGGGCAAGAAATCTCCATTGATTGTCTGGGGATCAGCCGGGGCAGATTCAGATCTCGTCCTTGTGTCCACAACATCGGGAAACCTTGCAGCCGCCGGTGATGGGGCAGAAGGCTCAACCAGACCGAGGTGGCTCAGGCTCAAGTCTCCCGATCCAAGGGTTTGAATAGCTGACTCTTTTCGGTCCATCGTGTCGTCGATGCGACGCTCCGGTTCCGTGTCGACGTCGTTTACCAATGCGGACTGGCCCGTAGCTGGAGACGCTTGGGATTTGTGGGTACTGGTTCGGCTCTTATTGCTCCCGATACCAAGTCCAGGGTTGGGAATAGTATTGCTTATCGAGTTGGCAGCGTTTTGAGCGGCAGATAGCATGGACGAGAAAAAGCCAGTAGCGCTGGGAGTTGCCTCGCCACCAGGCTCATCGGTGGGAGTCAGTGGTGCGATTGTGATGTGAGACAGTTTGCTAGGGCCAACTGCTGCAGAACCCGATTTGCTTCTACGGTGGATGTTCATATTCAACGCAACACCTTGGTTGCCATCCACGCTTTCCCTCGGACTACTGCCATTAGTTGACGACTTTCTAGTGGGGGCCCCCAAACTGGGAGCGATCGATTCGGTCTATAGGGGTCGGCGGAGTATTCACAATGAAGGGAGCAGAGGTTTCGTCTTTCGGAGGTGTTCTAGGGGCACAGTCTGTATTTTGGGCGTGGGAGCCCGGCCCTTTCGATCGACGGAAGCTATATTGGCGGCTGCGCGGGGGGCTCGGGGATTTGTTTCTGAGAGCCCAGGAATCCGCTGGACTGTGAAGCTTTCTTCGGCGACGAGGATTTGTCACTGCTGCTCCTGCAGAGCCGCAGGTCTCGGCGGAAGGTTGCAAATGGGATTGAGAGTCGAGGTGTTGAGCCTGGACAACGGGAGATGACGTTGTCAGATAGCCGATCAGGGACGGGTGGGCAGATATTATTGCGGGTCGAGTTGGACCAGAGCTCGAAGCGGGTCTTGTTCCACTGGAGAGTCAGCTTAGCTTGTCAAGCAAATAACACGCTCGGTAAAGCAAGAGCTGCATCGAAATAGTGAGGTGATCAATTGGGCTTTCCTTCCGGCAGGCGAACAGCGAGGGGTTTCATGATGTGGAGAATGGGGAAGCGTGAGGGTGTTTGGTCGTTTGGTCAGACGGACTCAGCCGGACTCAGCCGGACTCAGACGGACTCGGACGGACTCAGACCATACGTCAAAGCCGGTACATGTACAAACAAGAACGGCTGAGACTTAGCGCTGACGATGGCTCCTGCGGGGCCATCTGTGATTGAGCGATTGAGCAAGTGGTTCAAGTTCGGTGGAGTTGTGTCACGAGGCTGGACGGCTGGATCAGGGAGATCAGGAGGATCACCCCAATCAATACATAATTATAGTAAGGGAAGCAAGACCCAAGGGAAACAGCAGAGCGACTTACGGGTCTGCTGGCTCTCGGTCTGGTCCAAACTCGTTTGAGACAAGGCTACGGTCGTCCACGTCGTCATCAGCCACGTTGGTCGAATTTGTGTCATCGCTTTCTAGAGTCGGTTCGCGGTTGAATCGCCGCTTGCTGCTGCTCGCACTCGTACTGCGCGTGTCCTCGTCCTGGCTTGATGCTTCTGAAACTCGCCCATTCTTCTCCTTTCTGCGTCTTCTTTTCGACGTTATCGATTTCGGGAAAAGCTTTCCGAGGCCATTAGTGCCAGTGGTGCTGGCTTCCATGGCTGGGGACCTGACCGACCTGACTGACCCCTGGGCCCTGGCGGTGGTTGACGTGCACAGTCAGTCAGTCAGTCAGTCAGTCAGTCAGCTCGTGGACTTGTGGACTTGTGGAAGGCGCGAGAGGTTGCGAAATGGAAATGCGGCACGGGGATCAGGAACGAGGTCGAAATAAGATGAAGAGAATGATTTGAAGAAAGGTGCAATAATGGCCCCCTGTTCCAGGAGTCCGGGACTGCACCAGGTGCATCCAGCCTGGCTGGCTGGGCACTGGCACCTTGTTCCTCCCTCTTCTGCGTCTCATGAACCAATCACACGCCAGACGCCACCTGTCAGCATTGCATTTGCATTGGCAGCAGACAAAATGGTCCGACCAAAGAAGGCTTTGGATTGCATCTTCGCATCGTCGGTAACACTTGGGTCGATTTTTCTCGGCTAGGACTGGTTGTCGAGATTCGGAGGGTTGACACCAGCTGACCATGCCCCCAAACGTAATGTAAATTTTCAGCGACAAAGTACGGCGTAAGTTAAAGATGGATTATTATGGGGCGGCTACTTCATCCAGTCTAAGCGTGTATACTTATAAGAGCTGTAGCATTTTGACTAGTATTAGTGCCCGATAAGACTTGCTAACAGCTCCATGCTCCAGAGCCGATGGTAGCTTGTTACTGTCCAGTCCACGTGGGGCTTCTAGTCGAAATACAGGTCGGCTGGGTCACCAGTGACCTCCTTAGTCCCACGTGACGGGGCAGTAGCTGATAGCTGATATGCTTGGCTAATTGCTCCCGACAGCTTTGCAGAGCGCTCATATCTCCGTCGTCTCCCACAGACAAGATGGATTCATCGCCCATCGTGAAAGCCCACGACCACGCGGCCGCGGCCGCCGTAGCCACTCGCCAGTCGGCCGATACAACCGTCGCCATCAACGAGCATACCCTTGCCGCCGGCGAGTTTGCCAACGCCGCTCGAAGCACGACGAGCGTCGAGGCCCTACGCACACTCAAGTTACTCGAGGAGCACCACCGCCGACTCGCCGAGCTCCTGAAGCTGCCCCCGATCAGGTATCGCAGAACAATGACGAGGACGTCAACGAGAAATCGTCGCTGAACGAAAAGGGTGCAATGTCTCCAGAGAACATGCACTCCAAGAAGTTGCCAAGCTTGACACAGCGAGGATACTCTGGTCGGGACATGTCATCCTCGATTGCGAGCAACCTGGCTTCAGCGAGAGGAATCCGTTCCAAGTACCGGGGCAGCCTCTCAGTCCCAGCGTTTCCAACGACCAGGCGCCTGGGAACGTCGAGCCGCACCTTCGGAGAGACGGGCCTAAATCTAAAATGCAGAGCATCATCGACACACAGCCTGGCAAGCCGACATGGGTGCCGCCGACGTCCGCATCATCTCCAAAGACGGGGTCTCGCAACAACAAAAGCGCTGCGTCCTCACCGCGCGTAGACCAGATCACCGCCTCTGCTGCCGCAGCAGTAAAGGGAACGGAAGCAGAGGATGCCGGCTATGCTCGCTTCTACAGCACTTTCGGCAGCATCATCAACAAGATATCGGCTCCTCTCGCATTTGCCGGGCTTCCTCTCATACAGGAAGAATCGACCTCGTTCGACCAGCCCGCCGAGCAGGCCGCCGAACCATCGCCGCCCCCTAAGCGCAAGCCGTCTCATCCGGCGCCCACCTCACTCAACCTGGATCCGGACCTCTCCAAGATCTACTCCAAAGCCACGATGCGTGCCCTCGCCCGCGAAGGCCACGGTAGCGCTACCGATTCCTTTTATGTTGTCCCCACGTCCGGTCACACCATGTCGTATGCCAATATCCTCAGCTACGCGGAGAAAGAGAAGCGTCGGCTCAGCGCCTCCCACCACAGCGACATGGACCTACGCCACAACCCAGAAGACGAAGACGACGACTTTGTAGATGCTCGCGAAACACCCGTGCCCATGTCACCAGACGCAAGGCGCAAAATGGCGCTCTCCAAGACGGAAAAGGATCTCCGCAACACGATTGAAGAGCTGTCTCTCGAGAACAAATCCCTCAAGGATATGCTGGACAACGTATCCAAGCGCCTCCACGCCTTCGAAGCAAGTTCCCAGCACTCCGCCATGGCCCTCGCCGAGAGCTACCGCGTCATGAGGCCCGGCTCACCCGGCGCGGTGCCCCATTCAGCGAAAAGCGGTCCAAACGAAGAAGCCCTGAAGCAGAAGACGCAGTACATGGAGGAGCAGCTGGCTGCTGCGACGACACAGATGGAGCGTCTAGAGAAGGATAATCGCAAAATGCAGAAAACCTTGGAAAAATACAGGGAGAAATGGGAAGTCCTCAAGGCCGGTGCCAAGGCGAGGCGGGAAGCGCAGGAGAGTGCAGAGGACGCTTGAGAAATACTAAATAAAGTCGAGGGCTCATGGACATGTCATTGCTCTCGTCTCACGCTGTGTTGCTTGCAACGCGTGTGTCCATCAGTGATGTTCCCTCCAGCGAGCCTCAATTCCACCAGAAGCTGACGCTAAAGCTGACGCTCAAACTCCTCACGTAATGCCACCAGCCCATGGGAATCAGCAACGTATCGCCCTCCCCAAGATGCATTCCCAGTACTCGGTCCCCTCCAAGTCCCTCTTCGCCTGCCGCATATCCTCGGCCGTCGCATCCCCCCGGCCTCATCCCAGCCCTCCATGGCCCCTACATCCAACGCACTCGTATTGCTCATGTCCACGCCGTCCTCGACCCCTCGCGGCCTCATCCCCCGCCCACGGAGGATACAGCCGCACGTACTTGGTGCCCACAACCTGCACCAGCAAGTTGTGATAGCCGTCCGTATGCAGCGGCGTGATGGTCCGAGCCGGCCCGAACCACGCATTCAGCAGGGGCACCTCGAGAGCCGGCCGGTCCCTCCCCGTCCGTGGGATGCCCCGGGACAGAAGACCAGCAGAAGTCAGGGACGGAAACGTCGTTCCTCAGCGCGGGCATCTGGCGGAACAGGTCATGCTGCGCGAGGTAGCCCGTCTGGGTTGTTGCGTCGGCGTCGGCGTCGGCGTCGACGTCGACGTCGACGTACCTGGAGAGGAAATCCTTGAACGGGATGATTTCCTGGCCCCATCCCTCGTCGACGTAGCTGCGCCCTACTTCGACGGGGACGAGCCTCCTTCCTCCGAACGTCCGGCTGAGGAGGTAACTCCGTGATTTCCACGGACGGTCCGTCAGCGCGGGCCACGAGGATGCCAGGTCCGTGAATATGACGGGGCGGGGGTGCGCCGATGCCCTGTTCATGTATGTCTCGAACGCGGCCAGCGACCAGCCCTTGTGGCGGGGACAGGACCTGTCCTTTGCGAGGGCTGGTCGACCGTGTGGTTCGTCGGGGGAAGAAGAAGTTGAACAACCCGGGATCCTCTTCCTCTTCCTCTTCCTCTTCCTTGGGCTCGGGCTCGGGCTCGGGTGGCCCGATCTTGACCTTGACTCGTTTGGGCGGCGGCGGCGGCGGGACATGGGAATCGAGCTTCTCCAGCAGTTGGAGAGTCTTCTCGATCCACGCGCCGCCGAGGACGCCCGCCCCGCCCGCCGTGATGATGGCGCGGTCCAGCTTCTCCACGACCCCATCGAGGGCACGACGCGCGAGCCAGCCTGTGCTTTGCCTTTGCGGCGCGAGGGAGCCGAGAATGTCGTCAAACGTGGTCAGGATGAGCGTGTCCGTGTAGATTTGTCGCCAGCGGTACGGCAGCAGGTCGTACCGGTACGCGTAGAACTTGGACGTGCTGATGGAGGCGAGGTCCTCGAGACGCTGCCGCAGAAGCTGCGCGTCGACGACGGAGCCATCGGGGTCCTCCTCCTCCTCCTCCTTCTTCGTGACTGAGTCGTGGAGCCTCAGAAGCGAGGCGGCTTGTCGCCTGAGAAGATGGTTCATGGCGGCGCCCTCGCCGTCGAGTAGTCCCCGTCCGTTGACCCGGGGCCGAGTTGATGAGCTCCTGCGTGGCGTCGTGGTACCATGATAACAGCGATTCGCGTGCCGATGTCATGATTTTGCAGAACGGATGGCTGGTTTGCACATGATGATGACGGCGCAGGCTCTTCGGGCATCGGAGACGAGAACGTTCGAGAGCTTGCTGTTGACTGACTGTACGGTTGGTGAGTGCGTGAGTGCGTGAGTGCGTGAGTGCGTGAGTGAGTGAGCGGGTGAGCGGGTGAGTGACGGATTCTCCACAAATTATTTGGTGTTCCTTGATGGCCGAATGAACGGCGGCGGAACTACACATCAAAGAGGGCAGCAGAGGCAAAGGGGATATGAGGTTCAATAGATAATTTTTTTTTTTTTCTTTGTGTGAAACGGTGTAAGGAGGGGCCCCATCTGTCGCTGTCACTAGGGAAGAAGATGTATACATGTTCAACGGCAAATAATCACGACTCGCATCTTCGTTCCATAACGGTCGTATTTCATATTCGAAAAACTCAAAGACAAGTGTTCTACGGAGTATGTGCAGACTACAAAGTATGTGATCATTGGAACAACACACGTAACGCGAAAGAATCGCGCGTCGCAAGCAATTGTTTGCATGCATCTTCAATCGCTTCCGCCGTGACGAAATCAACGAGGTAGTGTGCGATGCTGCTCAACATTAGACCAGCGCCCGCATACAACGCCAACGCCAACGCCACGTCGATTGCCCACTTACACCCGTCCATCCATCAACATGTCCATACCCCTACGATCCCATCACGTCTACCTTCCACCATGTAGCCATCTCGTACACGTACATGCTCCACCACAGCCGGCGTCTTGCCCTCATCTGCCTCGACGATTCCCGCGCCGCAATCCCATTGTCTGCCCTCAACCTTATCGTACACTTTGACCACGTCCTCGCCCGCTGCGCTAACTATTCTTCTTGCGTCAAACATCATGCTTGTGATGGGGTTGTCGTACGCGTATGCGTCATAGATGGCGCCTGTCCGGAGGTCCCATATCTGGATGAGCGGGTTAGCCACCGAAACCTGAGGAGGGAGGGAAACTGAACATGGGGCAGCCTGTTCGGCATGTACATACTCTGATGCTCCTATCCAAACTACCAGTCACGAGATGAACGTCGTCGAATTGCAGACAGGTGACTGCGCCCGTATGTCCGACGAGGCTGCGATGCACCTGGCCGCTTCGAAGATCCCATAATCGCACCATGCCGTCTGCCGTTCCGCACGCCAAGGCAGTCTCGAATACCTGCAGAGCTCCCACAAAACCTGCCGAACTTGATAAAGATCGACCAGTTGCTCTCCAGGTGCCCTCAGAGGCGCCCGGGCTCGTCGAAGCCTGAGCAGCGGCCCACATGACGTCCAAGGTCTGGACACAGCGTCCCTTCTCAAGATCCCAGTGGCGAATCGTCTTGTCTGCAGAGCCAGAGACGAGAACATCGCCCCTGAAATGCAATGCAGTAACCTCATCCACGTGAGCCTCCAGCGTATACAGCTCGCACTCGTTCATGCTGCCCTCTGGAGGGTCGATGGGCTGATCGTCGGGGTTTCCAAAGGCGATGGCGTCCTCGTCTTCCTCCTCGTCCTTGCCGTAGCTGTTGCCGTGCGGGTCATAGCTTGATCGACTCAGATCCCACAATCGAATGGTAGCGTCCGCAGCGCCAGTAGCGAGAATATTATCTTCAACCTGCAACGTTCTCACCGACGCAGTGTGACCCCCAGAGTTCCGATGCATCTCCCGGCATTCAAGTCCCATACTTTGATCGTATCGTCCAGTGCAGCAGACACCATGGTACCGAATGGCGCGTCGAAATCCAATGCAGTTACCGTGTCCTTGTGAGCCCGAATCTGCCGTATGCTGGAGCCAGCCTCGAAGTGTTCGTGCAGGATAGGCATCGACTTGCGGCGATGAACCTTCTTCGGTCTTTTGGTCGGGGTGGTGTTGGTGGAGTTTGGTATCTTTTCATACACGGATTGTGACATGAATTCGGCGTCGTGATCGTCTGCATCGCCTACGAGATCAACCTCATCTCTGGTAGGGGTGTTTCGCGCAATGGCCTCTGCCTCGTCTGCTAGCGCTTGCGCGACTTCTAGGCGCCCTTCGACATCGATGACTAGAATCTTGGTGGTCAGCTTCTTTGCAAGCTCCCTTCGACCTGTGATATCAGGGGGCAGATAAGTGAAACCGACTATCATGTTCTAGCAAGGCCTCTTCCTGCTCCAGTCCGGCCAGTCGCTCAAGAATGATTTTGCGCATCCCCTGCAGGTTGGCCATCTTGTTGTCGATCTCGCGGATTTCACTACTAGCCATGCCCTTTCGGATGCCCAGGAGCTCAAACTCGTGCAACATGGCCGCCTTCTCCTTCTGCACATGAGAAAGGCTGGCTGCGGGTTCCACAGATGCTGCCGACTCCCTTTCGTCTAATAATCTTCTTCCTCTTGACACACGCCGGCGGTGCTTCTTGCCCTCATCCGTCATCTCGGGGAAGCTGGCCTGGAAACCCTGGAAAAGCGAGAAAGGGTTGTCATCCTCGGGGATTTTGGACAGCAGGTCGTCGGAGAGGAAGCTGACGGCGCGGTGCTGAATCTCGGCTGTGGACAGCTTGGAGCGCACAATTTCGGACGGAGTTCTTCTTGCCAGGGCAAAGACGCTGCGTTGAACAGACGGACGTGTCAACTGCCGGTGCACCTGGGCCATTGCTGTTTGGTAGTGATGCGCGGTGGCATCATGATTTGGCGCCATGAGATGGGAGGCCGTCGTGGTGACCTTGCGGCCGAATGCCTCCAAGCCACGGGTCTGCGCAACGTCAATCACCATGTTAGCAAAGCCGCAATCTTGGACGCTGCAGCGTCGATGGCCGCGGCGAGTCGGTCGGTCGATGGAGGAACAGGACGACTTCTTCGTTGTGCAGGCAGATGCAAACGCGGCCGAGTGCGAGTGCGAGTGCGAGTGCGAGTGCGGTTGTCACACGGCGACCCGATGGATGGATCTTGCTGCAGGTCATGCTGGAGAAGACGGGGGGAGGGGAGGATTGTTGTTGTTGCAACCGCCGTCGATGGAGACCTTGAAACGTACCGATATGATAGACTGCTCTTCATCGGCGTCGTCGAGGAAGTCATAGTGGCTATTGTCGTGATCAGCCATGGCTAGATGGCCGACCGGACGGTCCGTGGAATCAAAACGCGCGTGTTTGGCTGCACACTGCACAATGGCTTCATGAGGCGGCGATGGATGTGGCCGGAGCTTCCACAACCTCTCTCCTCCCTTCTTCTGCTGGTGCGAGCTCGTGTGGGCCTGTCATTGGCCGGCCGAACCAAATCCCGTTCGTGCGCACCTCATGAGTGGTTCTGATTCTGCCGTTCTGCCGGGCTCGGAAATGCCGCTCGTCCTACCACCGAGTGCAACAAATTAAATCTACTCATGTTTTCATGTTTTCATACATAGCCCACCATGGATTCCGTGGTTGACATGAATGATGCCTCAAAGGCATTGGACCTGTCCCGCATCCGCTTCCAATTAATGTGAGTTACCGACCATGTGCTTCTGTTCAAACCCCGTTCTTGAGCGCCAGCTAACTAACTCGTCAACAGCCGTCTAGAAGACACAATCACTTTCCATCTCATTGAGCGAGTTCAGTTCGCTCTCAACCAGGTCCGCAATCTCCCAACTTCTCACACACCGACTCACACCAGTCGTTCCCGACCATCCGAGGCTAACACAACAAGAACACAGACCATCTATATCCCCGGTGCTCTCAAAATCCCAAATAGCAACCTCTCGTTCTTCGATTGGTACTTCTACGAACAAGAAAAGCTCCAATCTCTCATCCGTCGCTACGAATCCCCGACGAATACCCCTTCTTCCCAGATGCCGTCCAGACGCCGATTCTCAAACCGCTCAATTACCCCAAGATCCTGCACCCCAACACGGTCAACGTGAACGACAAGATCAAGAAATTCTACATTGACAAGTTCCTCCCCGCCTTGTGCCCCGACTTTGGTCGCGAGGACCGCGGCGAAGCGCAAGAAAACTACGGCTCAGCCGCCACGTCGGACTTTGCGTGCTTGCAGGCCTTGTCACGAAGAATCCATTACGGCAAGTTTGTCGCCGAGTCAAAGTACCAGTCTGATCCGGAAAAGTACAAGCGTCTGATCAAGGCAAATGATCGCGCGGGCATCGAAGAGAGCATCACCAACAAGGCGGTTGAGAAGTCCGTGTTGGCGAGGTTGCGATTGAAGGCACTGACGTATGGCAAAGACCCTTCAATCTCAGACGGGGCCGAGGAACATGTCAAGATCAACGTGGATGCCGTGGTGGCCATGTATGAGGATTTTGTGATTCCCTTGACTAAAGAGGTCGAGGTGGAATACTTGATGCAAAGACTAGAGGAGTGATGAGGAAATGATCCGCGAAGAGGTGTATGCGATCAATTTAGACTCGGAAATGGAACAAATAAACAACTTCCTATTCGCTCCCCACGGCTCCACTCTTTAGTGTTTGTCATGTCTTGTAAGATTAGTCTGGCGGTTCGGTACTTGAAAGTGCTCAGCGATGGCCTTTTGCGCGGCCCTCAACTTGCCAGCTTCTATCAAAATCATATGTCCGGCCGTCTTAATTCCAACCTCCTGGAATGCTCGCTTACTATCTGCCACAGCTTCATCCTCATTGGTGTATGTGAAGTTGCCATACGCCAACGCAAACTTGTGGAAAATTTCATCCTCCAGATGGAAGAAGAATGTCGTGCCCTCTTCTCTGGGCTTCTTCTTCTTGCGTTTCTCTACATCGAGTGTTGACTCGACTTCCAGATATGCTTTTGAGAGGATTAAATAATGCGAGAACTCGTAGGGCTCCTTGTCCTCCACCGCTGCCTCGATCTCGTCAATAAGCATTGAGTACAATGGGGGCAATTTCCGAAGGAATGTTGATGAGTCGCTCCGAGAGCACCAGACCAATGTGCTTGTCGGAATTGAGAAGATCGACAATCATGGCCAACGATTCATTGGTTTGCGCCTTCTCCGTGAGGTACTTCAACATTTGTTTCATGGGTTCCTTCTCTCGGTGGACAAATGTGTTGAGCACGGTGAGCACCACGTATGCGTCATACTCTTTGCCGTCCACCTTGACGGTCGACCCGATCGTTGGCTGAGAGAGAATGAGGTCTGCCAGAGCAGATGTGTTGATAAAACTGTGGTCAACATCGAATAGTTGCCGCATAAGTGACTTGACGCCGTGGAAGTCGATCTTGGGGTCGAAGTTGAACCATTCGAACTCTACTTGGAGCATGTCAAAGTCCTAGATCCGACAACAAGTCAGCAACTTGAGTCTGCGGCGCACAAATTTAGGCGCGCAAAACCTACCTCCTCCTCGTCGACATCTTCATCTACCCTGTCGGCGTCGGCATTGGCTGCCGGGGCGTCTTTGCCGTCCTCTCTTGATCGCTTTTTGCCCATTTTGATGGTGTGTATGTCAGAAACGAAATTCTGACTGAATTTCTGACTGCGTGACTTTCGATTTCAAGCTGCAGGGGTGGAGACATAGAAACAGCGATCTCAGCACCTCGGGTGCAAGCAAAGGCAAAGAGACAGCCGGACAAAATTTCGAACCCAGTCGGTTGCATGTAGCCCCGCACTAGCCCCAGTTTGTTTTGTGGTTGAGCGAGTTGATGAGCGTGACGCTGAAGACAAACAGAGTAGGTAAGTGGTAAGTAGGCTCGGTGGCCACTTCCCGGAGCGGGTCACAAGGAGTCAAGGACTCATAAATCATAGTAACAGATGGGATGGTTGGCCCAACCAGCCAACCTTCAGTCAATCCACAGCCTGCCTGGTACTTACTTGCGTCACCACCGAGCTTCAGTGTAACGAGGTCGTGGACAACAAGCTATTGGGCATAGCTGGCACGCAATGCTTCCTGGATAAAGCAATCCTTCACCGTCTCCCACCCCGCATTTTGAACTTCCACAAGTGAGACAGACGTCACCGACTCACCACCACGACGACCATCACATCTCCGAGCCACAAGCACGACTCCACGATCCCTCATCATACCCGATACAATGGACTATATCGCCTCAATTGACGAAGCCGACGACCCAGCAGCATCCCCATGGGGAGACAGCCCAAGCTCATCGCCCCAGCAAACGCGCGCCGGGTTCACTGGCATTGCGGGTGAACCATCGAGCTCACCATTGCCATACAACCCGCTGGCTGCTGGCCTCGAGCACTCTGGAAGCCAAGAAGGATTCCCCAGACCTAGCACAGCAACTTCAGGTCCAGGAACAGAAGCTGGCGATGCTGAGCAGTCCACCACACAGGGCTCGTCTGTAGCCGAGTCTGTGGAAGAATCTCACCTCGGCGCTTCCCAAGAATCGTCCCACCCCACGAGCAAGCCGGCCATGCCCATAGACAAGCGCCACATGCCCAGCAGCAACAGCCTCCTCCCCAGCCGCGATCTCAATTGAAGCTACAAGCCAAGATCACAGGCCTGGAAAGAACCGGGAAGAAGGACCCGGTGCTCCGATTCGACGTCCACGTAGGGTCCACACATTGTCCCAAGTCTCTTCTTATAACCCGCGTAACATGTACTGACTCTTGAAAGACAAACCTTCCCTCCTTCAGGACAAGCCAGTATCGAGATGTCCGACGCCTTCACTCGGAGTTTGTCAAACTCGGAGAACACCTCGTGTCCGCCAATCCCGAAGCCTTGGTCCCCGCCGTGCCGCCTCCCGTGACAGCAGCCGGCGCGGGCACAGACGAAGACGACAACCGAGTCAAGGCCTTGATGCAGCGATGGCTCAACTACACCTGCAGTAACGAGACTCTCATAAGAGACGACGAAATGGTACTCTTTGTAGAAAGCGACTTCGGCTACAGCCCGCTGGTCAAGATGAAGCAGCCAGCTACGGGTGTGCGCAGAAAGATTTTGAAGCAATTTGCTCCCCGCCTGATGACACCCCGAGCTCGCTGATGCCCGTCCAACCGTCAAGCTATTCTACCTGGGCACGATGGATGCCGGCCACAAGGTAGACAAGATGGTGAAAGCACGGAGAGGTAAGAATAGATGATCATCCCACCACCACAATTCAGTCACAAACCATCAAGTCCTAATCACCTCTTCGACCCCCAATAGGTCTCGGTCTCTCAGAGTCGGACTACGGCGTCAAGCTAAGCAGCATGCACGTCCAGGAACCCCATCCCGGTCTAGCAAACGCCTATAAAAACTCGGCCGAGTCATCCAGACTATGGGCGACTACCACGCCGCGCAGGCCACCGCGCAGGCCGCCACCGTCGGCGACCCTTCCAATACCACTCCCAAGACGCCTTCATCGTCAAGGAATCCCTCACGAACCGCCAGATCCTCATCCGCGACTTCCTCCAATCCCAAGAAACCACACGGAGCAAGCTCAACGCCGCGGACCGCCTCAAGGCAAGTTCCAGCGTGCGCCGCGAGAAAGTCGACGAGGCCATCACGGCCCTCGACGACGCCCGACAGGCCGAATCCAATCTGCACAGCAAGACGCATCGCGTGACGCACAATCTCATCCAGGAGCGCCGCAAGTGGTTCGCCAGGACGGCAACTGATCTCCGCGCCAGTATCCGCGAGTACGTGCTTCGCGAAATCGAAGCCGAGCGTCGAACCCTGGCTCTCCTGGAGACTGTCCGCCCCGACATCCGCTCCATCGACGCCTCAGGCGGGCTAAGCCGTCTTGGTCGCGAAGCCCACCCTACTGCGCGCAGATCAAGCCTCGCCTCCAGCCAGGGTCCCAAGGGTGATGCGTGGAGTGGCGCCCCCGTCGTTCGGACGCCACGCGGAGCACATCTGGTAGTTTCATGGGCAAAGTCCCCGAGGAGAACGAAGGAGTAAACGAGGAGACGAGGGATCGTCACGCGGGGAGAACATCACTTGGTGGTGCGAATGAAGAGGATGATGATGATAGAATTGATGCCAGGAATGCGGCGAGTCGTTTGGCAACGAGTACGTTTTAGATGGAACCGATCGGGATCGGACGTTAGTCAAGGGGAGGGAGGCAAGGTCTTGCGTTTCCATCATTCATCTGGTAGAAGAGCATGTGTACATCTTTGCTTGAGGAGGAAAAAAAAAAAAATTTGGAAGCGAGTCTACTAAAACTTGTGCATTTGAAACCTATTGTCCCCGTCGTTGTGTTGATGCGTCATTAAGTGAATACCTGTTCCAACGTTGACACGTAAAAAGTCGTTCAGTGTCTTGATGTCATTAAAAGAAGAAAAACATTAAAAGGAGGGAAGCGCGAAAGGAGAAGATGCTGGAGCTCTCCTCACACCTGCCCGTCGGTTGCCCGAAGGCGCCGCTTCTACGCGCCGCTTCTTGCTGTGGTCCAGATCTACTTCCGTGCGTTGGTCATGGCTATACCCGTTCCCGGGCCGACACTGGTCTCCCTATATCAGAATATCCCCGGCGCCAGGCATGTTGAATCCTGGAGATGCCAAGCATCCTTTCTCAAGCATGTCCCTCCCAGATGATGCCTTTGTGGCCTCCACGATGCTGAATTTCTTGCCAACTTCTCTGACCCCACTGATGCTTTGCATGACGGTGTTCAGTAGATTGGTGAGATTGGCATTGTTGGCTTCTCTCCTCATCTCTTCTTGGTAATCGTCCACGTTAAAGGGGACGACAAGGCCGAGCCTGTTGATAAGCGCCCGAATCTGGCGGAGAATGGATAGCGAGGGTGTGGTGTGGTCCACGTCCATTCTTCCCGTGACAGGAGATCTTTGTGGCCATTTGTATAGGATGGGGCAGGCATTCCAGATACGTGGTGATGAGGCGGATGCGGCAGTGCAGCATCTTAATGGCGTTTGCCTTGGCCGTCAGGGCAGCAATCATGGCATCTTCTTCCCGCGTGAGGTCCACGCCCGCATCTTCGATGACCGTGGTCTTAGATCCGTCACCTTCAGCTTCTACCAGACGCCGTTTACCCTTGCCAGTAGACTCTATTGATCTCGACGGATGGTCCTCCTTGGAGCCTGTGGAAGCGGATGAGGCGTTACCGGCCCCGGCGGCCACGTAATTCATGCTGATCATCTCGGTCTCGTCGGTTTCGACAACGTAGGGCACTTCGCGAAATCGAAGGTGGTGTGTTGGTTCACCGTCCTGCATTTTTCTATCCCCGCCATCTTGCCCGCCAGACTTTCGGCCGTCGACTTCGTAAATTGTTTCGTAGATGGTGAGGGGTAGTTTCCCGCCAATGGTGATTATGGTGTTGGGGTCACAATCGAAAGCCAGAAAGGCAGCTGAATCGTTCCAGTTGTCGAGAATTTGGTGGTGGATAGGGAGCTGGGCGGGTGTTGGACCGGTTGGGGGCGTTAGGGTGTACCAGCCGACCAATTCTAGATTTCGGTCCTTGTGTACAGCAATCACTGTGAGAGGACGTTAGTTGCTGGCCTTTGTCTGTCAGCACAAATGCAGATTAACGGACGTACTTTGCTCTAGTCTGGAGCTAAATCTCTCTACATCCAGCAGGTAGCCGCCTTCCACCCCGGGAGCCCAGCTCACGTGGCAGTCAAACGCAGCCTCCATGGTGATTTCGCGGCCATTTTGCTGGCCGAGGATTGCGCCAACGACGGGGCCTTTTGCTCTCGTAGGAAGTGCCTCGTAAGGTAATCGGAGATGCTGAGCAGAACGAGCGGATGCAGCACAGCCTGGAGCCGGGAGCTCTTGGACTGGCTCGACACGAGAGGGTTGGGGTGCTTGGCAACGGTAGTTTCCATGGCGATCATGGACGGTATGGGTGTGTGGTTGTGGATGTGGTTGTGGTTGTGGTTGCGGTGTGAGGATGGGCGAGTAATTCGATGCTACCCGTCGAGTGCGTGCGGGGCTGAGAAGCAAAAATACGAGTGAAATTGTATTCCAGTCAATGTGGGTTTGTGTAGAGGAGGAAGGAGGAGAGTTGGTGTGGATGCAAAGATGTGAGTTGTAGTGATGCCCCGCCTCGCCTCGCCTCTTCCCCCGTCCTTCCTACAAAGTGAAAGTGTATAAATATCTTCCACTAGGAGACTCTGTATAATTCCCCTTTACAGAGGCCTTTACAGAGCGTCGTCAGGACCATCCCGGGGCACATCTCGGGCGAAATCTTGGAGGAATCGGACACTTCATCGTCAAGACTGCGGCATCATGCCACTCTATGCATACGACTTCTCGATTAGTCTCTGTCGTTACACTCTGCTATCTCTTATCTTCATCATCTTCTACTCATCTCACATCTCCGTTGCCTCTGCTAGAAGTCCTACCCATTATAACTCTAGCTTGTCTTCCCTCTTATATTAATTTAATAGCTGCATGAAGGCGGGGGTTGGGAGGGGGGGTGGCTTCGCAGGTTGGTTCATCTAAATCGTTTTAGGCTTAGTCACATCGTGGCACGGACTTTCCCAAGATCTTCCCCAAGAGTTTATCCAGCAACTCCGAAACGACGACCATCGTTAGACATTGGAGACGACGTGGCCAAAAGGTTGTGCGACATTGTGGAACGCACGAATGAAGTTGGGAACCTACTTACCGTTTTATACCGGGAAAGACCTTGGCAATGCTGGCATTGGCGAGATCCATTTAGGGAAGAATAGCATGCGAAGGCAATGCCGGTCACGCTACAAACAGCCCCTTTGGACACCAATACCCTGAATGAAGATCGGCCAGACAACCCCCGGCTTGCCTCTCGGGAAGCATGGCATGATGGGTGCCAAGTGCCTTCCAATGTATGCTTGCCAGTGACATCTAACTCAAGTGGGAAACCTCTACTTGCCGACGCCATAAAGCACGTCGAGTTCTTCTCCGAAGCCGAAGGATGCCCCACAAGTCATCTGTTGTATCGGTTTGTATATCTATACATGCTCGCTGACACCATAAAGCACGTCAAGTTCTTTGCCGAATCATGCTCCGCGCCTCTAGTCTCCCTTTTTGCAGTTCAAATACAAACGCTCGTATACCTAGTTCCCGACATCACACCACAGTGACTCTCCTGGCGATAGCATCTACCCCCTGTTCTGAGTACCCATCCTCATAGCACTCGCCAACCTCTGCCTGGCACTCTCCTTCTCCCTGACGCTACTAGGCGAGTCTGCCCTCGACGAAGGGTCATAGTATCTCTCGGAATCCTCCATGCCCACCTTCTGAGGTCGAGGGGCGGCGGCGGCGGCGGCGGCGGCGGTGCGTGAGACGGGGTTTGCTCCCGATCCCGCGCCGTCATATACAGCTGTTGGTCCCAGCTCTGTCCGGGCTGGTGACCGAGTGTACCATTAGCATTCTGATGCGTCTCCTGCGTGGCCGGGACTCTGGGTCGCACCTCACTGTGGGCTGGTGGGCGGACACGCTCTTCTTGGACCGAACGACGGGATTCTTGCGTCTGTCGAGGCTGTTGGTGGGACTGCGACTGACGGAAGGACGGCTGTCGCTTCGGCTGTCGCGCATCTTCTTCGTCGCTGTCTGCATCCTCTTCTTCCTCATCTTCGTACGACCTCAGGTCGCTTCTCATGGCAAGACTCGCGCAAATGTTGCGCGCCTCCTCAATCGCCTTCTTCTGCGCCTCGAGGGCAATTCTTCGATCGCGCGTTTCCTTGTTCTCTGCGGAGATGGACTCGATAGTGCCGTCAGGCATTCTCAGAATCTCAATCGGGTTGAAGAGGCGAAGCATGCCGAGGAGCAGGTGCCGCTCTACGACCTGCGTGATGACGTTGCGTGTGAATATCCTGGCCGTAAGGTCGTAGTAGATGAGCATCTTCTCCAGAACCTCCTCTGCCTCCGAGTACGTGCCGCCGTTCTCGGTAGATTCCGCGCGCCACGTTCGGAGGCGGTCCTCGTACTCGGGATCATACGGCTGCACTTCGAGCTCCATGTCGTCCGTCAGGCGGTTCAGCTCCTTCTCGGCTTCTTCCATGAGGTCCTTCATCTTCACTTCGAGGAAGTGGTAGCGGAGGGGTCGCGCATTCGGGTGGGCCACACGTGGTCGATGACCTCGGCGAGGAACTCGTTGCAAATGACACCCAGATTGTCCTTGTATTCCTGCGCCAGGACAGGCCAGTTGCGAGAGTAATCCTGGAACAAGATGTAGGGCGCACGCGGGTTCGAGTCCAGCGGCAACTCGTTGCCACGAATCTGCCTCAGCAGCGGCTCAACTTCTCGCTGGGCAAAGTCCTTCTTGGACTGGTCGCCCACGACGCCTGCGGCAGGCAACTGCTGCCCATTGACGGTTGACGCTGCAAAGTTGACCTTCCGGCCCTGCTGTCTGAATAGCCTCGAGAAGCGCTCGCTCTCCTCGCGGGCGCGGGCACGCAGCTTCTGAGGCGGTGTTCCCTTGGGGCTGGATTGCCTGGCAAAGAATTTTTCGCCAAACGGGTTCTTGTAGTTGCCGTTCACGGCGGGGGTAACGAGATTGTTCGACGCTGTAAAGAGCTCGCCCATCTCGAATCGCATCTCCTCAATGGTGTCCTTGGCGGAGCCCATGGCTTTAAGTTGACCGTCGCACCGCTCCAACGCCTGCTGAATCTGCCTTCGGAGGGACTTGACATGCTTTCCAATGTGTTTCTGCAGCTGAATGCTCAGCTTTGCACGCAATGCCGCAATCCCCACATTTGCGGCGGGAGAGCAGACCACCGTCCCCGCGTGAAGAACTCGGCTTCTCTGCGAGCGCGATCCTGAGGAGTGAACCATTCTTCACCAGGACCAGGGTTCAGTAGCACATACCACCCGAGCTTGAAGTGGTTCTCGGGATCCTTATTCATCACAACCTCGATGAATTTGTCCTCGAGGCCGATTCGCTCCGTCATGTCAGGCTTGGTAAGCACACCAATTGTTCGCGAACCCCTTGGATCAAAATGTCGAGCTTTCTTCAAGATCGGTGCTTGAACGTAGTCATTGTTGCCGCCGATGACGGCAAGAATAATGGTGCGCGGGTTTTTCATGTATCGATCGGAGAGCGCCTCGATAGTCTGGATGTCCGCTTCGGACTGGTCTCTGTTGGCGACTCGCACGAGACCAGGCAAGTCGACTAGCGTGAGAAGCGGCATGTCGGGTCCGCTCTTCTCCACGACGAGGATATCGCGGGCGGCAAAGCGTCCGGGCACGTCGCGCGGGGCAATGAGCCCAGTGGCATCTCGCATCATGCCCTCAAACGACATGTCGCCCGTGACGTTGCCGCCGTACCGAAGCAAGTTGTTCTGTTCATTGTACGGTCGGTTCTTGTCCGGAATGATGGACACCTTCAGGCCCGTCTCTTTGCTTCTTCGGAGTCGGATTTCTGTGGCGAAGCGTGTGCAAGCTCCTGCGTCTCGGGGAACGGCGTGCCAGAAATGGCTTCCAAGACGGAACTCTTTCCCGCGGACTGGTCGCCGACGACGACAATCTGTGGAAGTTTGACATTGTCGAGCTGGGCAAACTGCAGCTGGTCGATGAGATCGAGCAATCCACGCTGTTCATTGGCCAAACCCTGCGTTTCCAACGACGACTCTATAGAGTGAGGCATCTCGCGGCGCCCGTGTCTCGACGCCGGTTGTGTGTTGTTGTTTTTGTTGCTGTCGTTGTCGTTGCTGAGGTTCGTGTCAGTATGAGTCGACGATGGCGTGGGATGTCTCGATCAGTTCGTAGATGAGGATTCAGTGTCCAAAGAGACCTGTTTTATATGCATGACGTGGGCTGGCACCGCTGGGCACGAGTGGCGGGGCAGGAATTACGCGGCGGCCACGAACACGCAACGGTGAGACGGAGTGTGTGGCTGTGCACAATAAGGAACAAGCAAGAAATTGCCACACGTCATGCCGTGTTTGCTACCTATGTAGGTGGGACTTGGGCCGATGGCTTCTCTACTTGGTCCGGCAGCTCTCCTTTCGCCAACTTGTTGCTAGGTAGCGGCGCTTGATTGTTGGGTGACCGAGTCAATGCAAGCCATGATTTTGCGTCGTCCAAGTTGCCGATGGGGATTTCCGCGGGCGGCCGCCGGAGTTTGGGGCCACTTTTGGCGCAGCTATTGTGGCGGTGCAGGTCTGCTAGCCATGACGCATGCACGATGCGTGGGACTTCGGGTGGTAAGCAAGTGAGTTGGGTAAGCAAGTAAGTTGGAGGGAATTGGAAGAGGTCTCAAGACTGTGGGGCATGTACCTTGTTATGTTACTCGTTTGCAGAATGAGTATGAGATTAATAAAAAGTAGCTCAACATACCGCCCCGTCGCGAGCAAACCGGACATGCAGAGCATTCTGAATTGGTACCACGAGAAAATAGTGTCAATATTGGTTGTGCTAGGCTTGGTGACATGCAGTACAGTTGTAGACTCGGAGCAATATGACTGCAGCGCGAAAAAGAGCCCACTTCTTCTCTCGAGGTTTTTTTTTTTTTTTTCCCCAAGTTTCCTTCTTTTACTCCGTCATGGTTTGCAGCCTACGACGCAGTTCCTCGGGATTGGATCGCCCATACTGGTCTGGGTAGTTCTCGAAAATTGCCCTCCTCATTACCCGTCTTGGCGCCCGCCTCCCGGTGAAAAGTTCAAACTGGGCAAATCCTTGATCGGGGAGGAGGTCTAATCCATCCATGGCGATCCACCCACGGTTTGCATTCTCCATGGCTTGCCGCAGCAATGGTGTGTTCAGGTTCTTGTAGCCAAGTTCAACAATGACCCCGCCCGTCTGATTCGCAAGCCACGACGTTGGCAGCTTAAACTCTGGCGACGGCGCATCGCCTATGGGATGCGTGGGAATACAAGAGATGGCAATCGACGGCAGCCGAAATTGTGACTGCCACGACTCGCTCAGTTCAGTGAGAACTTCGAACTTGGTGTTGTTTCCTGCGCCGAGCCCCTGAAATTCGGCCTTGTTCAGTAGCAATCGGAAGTGCTCTGCTAGCTTGTGTCCGTTCTTCAATGTTCGGTTGTAGATGGCAATGTTGCTAACGCCAACCTGCAACAGTGCATATACAGCGGCTCGGGCCATTCCTCCCGCACCGATAATCAGCGCACATGTTGCTGGTCGGACAGCATTGGCTGGAGACAATCCTCGGCGGATGCAAGCTCGGATGCCAATCCAGTCCGTGTTCTCCCCGTACAGTGCCTTGACAGGTCCCGCCCGGCTCACGCCGCGGAAGAAGTCAGCGCCCGTGGGGACTGACCCGTCCTCATTGAGCTTGCGGATGGGGATCAGAGTGTTGATGGCTCCAATTGCCTGAGCGTGAGGACTCAGCGAGTCGGTCAACGTGATGAATTCAACCTTGAATGGCAGTCCAATAGATGCGCCGCCAAAGTTGCAATCCTGGATGAGATGCTTGACCTGGTTCAGCGAGTTTGTCGAGCGTGGCTCGTATCTATGCGGGATGGCGCATGCTTCCAAGGCAGCGTTGTGCATTGCCGGGGACATGCTGTATCCGACATTTGCACCAAAAACGTAAAGCTTCATCGGGCCCAACAGAAAGCTTGCGTACAGAGCGCCAGTTGCGCTTTGTGCTGTGATGAGTTGCGAAGGTGCCTGACTCGCCGGGTCCGAAGAGCCTGATCTGGGTGATACCGGTGTAAGCACTGGATTCAGGAATGCCGAGTGTCTTCCCAATGGTCCTGAGTTGTATGCGGTGATGGGAATATGAGGACCTGGCAGCGCCTCGAGGGCTGACCGGAGCCGAGCCACTTCAAAATTGTCCTCGACAGATGAGGCAGGGCGGGTCAAGCGCACAAGATCGCATTCCAATTGAACTGCCCTTTGGTACCGAGTGATCCAGGCTGAGTGGTCCGAGAAACTGGTAGCCGACGATGCGGAATATTCTGCAATGAGCTTCGAGCCCCTCTTCAGCGTAGATAATTTGGAAATGGCTGAATCATCGAGCCTCAGATCGATGGTCATCATATCGGGAACCAGTGATAATGCGTGCGATAGTAGGTCGAGATAAAAAAGGTCGTTGTTGCGGATGAAGGATCTGGAAGAGGGACATGAATAATGATGGGCAACACACTGCTCCGGCGTACCAAACCCACAGCCTCAGTGATTCGGTTGGCCATTCTGGTGTATTCGTCCAGGTATGTTAGGTTGTTGTTCCACTCAACGCCGATGCCATCGACGAGGATCTGGAAAGCATCAGCTCCAGCGGACCCATCCTCGATGTCGATACGACCATCAAGTATGTCTCCAAGTGAAACAGACAAGGCGTATGTGTAGCTGCGGTGCTCCGTCGGGACGCTAGCAAGGGGTATGCAGATTCAAAGAACGGAATCGTGCCGGGCGGGTATATCTGCGAGAGAAATTTAAGGAGATGTCGTTCTGCTTGCTTCAATGCCAGGTACGGGGGCAAGCCTCCTGGCGCCGAGACCCCGTTGGTTGTCTGCTCGGGCTCTGTCGCAACAGCTTCCGAGACGTTGAAAAACTCGAGATTGGAGCATGTGCGGAAGAAGGCATTGCTAGTATGCCAAAAGGTACGCAACTTGGTCTCGCATACTATCCTGAGGCAATCGCGTATTGCCTCTTGGCTTCGCATGACATGGACAACTGGATTTGTGGTGGCAAACTGGCGCAAAAGACCTTGAACGCGGCGCTCCATCCATGAGCATACAATGATACTGTCACGAGGGTTGTTCTGTAGAACGTTTTCCAGGACATGGCCCTGTCTTCTCTGGCATTGGGCGGTGCCGTGGATTTTGCTGTACGCGTGGCTAGAGAGATTGGTGGCCCGCTGAAAGGAGGCTTCCATGTCAATAATCTTCTTCTTCAATGCCGAGGCAGCCATGATTGCCAAGGTAGTCTTTCCGGCGGCGCGAACCCCAACCATGACAATGGATGCATCGGCGGTAAACTTTGGCATCTGGCCATTGAATTGTGGAAGGCCGGGTGATGGAGCTCTTGAAGGGTCGTCGCTCGAATTCGCAGAGCTGTTCGGGGAGCGACATGTCGACACGGATTCGTTGTGACGAGCCACCAGCGAGGGCGACCGTTCGGCGGCCATCATCGTGGCTAATGACCGTTTGACACCTGCCATGATTGCGTTCGGGCGGAGGGCGGGAGAAAGACCCGGGCAGTGTCTTCAATGAGGAAGCCGGGAGTGACAGGTGAGGGGCCATTCCATGGTATTCATACAAAGGGTGGGAATTGCAGCCGTGGCTCGATTCGTGCCGTATCGTGCCGTATCGTGCCGTATCGTGCCGTATCGTGCCATGTCCTGTTGAAGCAACTGCGCATGTCTAGGAAGGAGTGGCCCTCCACCCCTCCATCCCTGGACAAGCATTTATCCGCGCTGCCCACAGCCAATAGCATCATTCATCTTGCATTTTGCTTGACCATGTCGGTCGGGTTGAGACCACACGGTCAACAAAGACTCTGTCAGTCGTTCAGCATTGTGTCAACGTCGACTGCTACTGACTCTCTCTGCGCCTTCAGAACTGCTGCCATGCCGTGGGACCGCGCAGGCAGCTGTCGTCGACCGCCCGCTCTCAACCCCGGCCAGCCTCACATTGACGGGTTCAGGTTCACGTTGACCTGAAGGCTGTCGGCGAGGGACTTCAGTTCTCGTCCTCGGAAGCCCTTGGAAGCCCTTGGAAGCCCTTGGAGGCCCTTGGAGGCCCTTGGAGGCCCTTGGAGGCCCTTGGAGGTCCTTGGAAGCCCGCCATGCCACAGAAACGGCGCGCCGGGGGCACACCGGCATCCTCAAATGATCCGGGCGACGATGGGAAAGCCAAAAAGCGTCGCGTCTCGCTTGCTTGCGATGCCTGCCGAGCCGCTCGGGAGAAGTGTGATGGGGCGAGACCTCAATGCGGGACTTGCGTAGCTCTGGATCGCGCTTGTCAATACACGCCCGCCACCAAGAAGAGAGGTGTACAAACCGGCTACCTGCGAACAATCGAGCTGTCCCTGGCGTGGCTCTTCGACCAGATGCCCGAATCTGAACGAGCTCTTCACCAGCTGCTGGTCCAGCCAGCCTCGGGTCGCAAGACTCGCGCATTGCTTGGCAAGGGCAGTGCCGGCCATCACTTGCAGAAAGTTTGGAACGAGACCCGGGTTCGCAAAGCAATCGACAACATCCTCTCCGACTCGCACAATATACCCTCGGACAACTCTGATGATGAATCAAATGCTGGAGGTAATCGACCCGCAGTTGTTCCCCACGATGGAGGAGGTTACACTTCCAACTCGAGACTCACCGCCACTCGGACAACCAGGACGATGACGATGCATGAGTCGACGGATACACCTGTCTCAGATAGAGGTGTAGGTGCCGTTCTGAAGCTGCCATCTCATTGGAAGCGCTTGGTGAATGTTTACATATCCTATACCCACTGTTGGTTGCCCATCGTGCGACCAGACGCCCTGCGCTCGCTCGCTGCATCGTACGGAGCCGACGGCGTACACGTGGATCTCGATGGGGATCGCTCGGCATTTTCGCATCATTCGGAGCTATGGGCTGCACTAGCAATCGCGTCCTTCCAGGATGTCTCACATCCAGAGTACAGGCACTCGACGGAGCTCAGCCCATCACACATTTTTCGCGTTGCCCGCAATCTCATACCCGGAGTCGACGAAACATACGACATTCACAACATCAGTGCCATCATCTTACACTCGGCTGTCTTTATTGGAAGAGGGAATTTTTCTCGGCGTCGTTGCTACTCGGCAAAGCCGCGCGGCTCCTCAAACGACTCCAACTCGTTGCTTCGTCAATGCCACACGATCTATACAATTCAGACAAGATACAACTCGATACAGCGGGCATGGCATGTTCTTTACTCGACACATTGACTTCTCTGTCTCTCAATCAGCACGCCGTGACAGAGGTCTGTGATACAGCAAGCACCCTTTCTCGATTGACCGCCGAATTTTCCGGTTTCGATCAGGCGTGGCAGTCAGTGCCGAACGCAGATTTGCCAGAACATTCGCAGCCAACTGCACATCCGACAATGGAGCCGATACGAACTCTGATCCAGTTGCACGCGTTCACGACTGTTCTAGGCAGTATTCTGCATCCAAGACTGCACACCGACGGGCAAGCGAGACCAGTCGGCCCCGAAGACCTGGTGCAGACGCTCGACCCCCGCTTCCACTACTGCAACTCGTTGATCTCCAGCAGCTCGACCCCGATGATTCCCTCCGCATTCCTCGTCAAGTTGCTTTTCTTGACAGCAACCATTGAACTGGCCTCGCGTCTCCGATCATCGCTTCTCTCCGGCTTCCTAGAGATGGTGGAATCGTGCTTTGCGAATTTCGGTGCAAGTCGAACGCCACCCGTGGTCTCCTGCTTCTTCAGATTGTGCAAAGGCGCGCAAGAGTGGATGAAAGGAGCGAGGCCGAGCAGAGTAATTGGCATTCGGCAGTAGGTAAGCTGCACAACATATGGCAGGATAGTGCGGCAAACAGCTTTACTCCTGCTGCGGTGCCGGCGGTGCGCGCGGACGAGCTATTACCCCAGCGACGAGATCTACTACCACAGAAAACGTTTACCCCGATGCAAACAGTGGTAGGCCAGAAATTCGATACCCATGCTCGACCCGGCGCCCCCAGGGTGGGGGCTTCGGGCTAAACAATCTAGCTGGGGATAAACACGAAGCCCGACCTCGATTCGGATATCAACCAGCAGTTCCGAATCCTGGCTACGCAGTCCACGAGGCCTCCTTGGCAGCACACCCTGGCGACGGCAGGGAAGATACCCAGCCCGCTTTCCCCGGTGGTCACCGGATAAACCAAAGCTTTGACTATGACGCCCTGTTTGAGGATCTTGGCTCTATCGGTTACACAGACACCATGGAAATGGATACGCGGTTCATGACGAATCTGGGATTCGCACCGGGTTGCGACCTCGCTGAGATCTTTCAGGGGATCTGGGAGTCTGATAACCGCTGTACAGCGTGTGCTACGCAGACACTTTGAGAGCGCCAATGTCAAACTCCACCATCTCGCAGCTTTGTCCCGCCCAATGATAATCTGTTGAAGCCGCGTGGATGGACACGACGACGAAAAAAAAAAAAACGAAGCTTCTCCAAGCCCGCACGGAGTATATGATGTCGAATCCAGTCTATTCTCGGGAGAGGCTCCCAGCACACGTCACCATACTCACTCAGGAGTAGCAATAAGAATAATCTCATCAATGATGTGATACTTTGCAAAGCTATGCTCTGGCCACAGCAGTTGAAGGATGCATTCGACCTACCCCTTGTAATTGATCCATGGATGTCCGCGCGAGTCGTCTCGGACTGTCGGCGCGCAGGGCAAGAGGGTTGAATTTTTTTTTATTGTTGACAATTGCGGGTATCTACGGAGTATGTGTACATGGGAAAGCCGGGAAACGGTAGGCAAATAAATTCCAGAGGGGCAAATGGCGGAACTGCCAGACCCAAGTCACCAACAAACTGATTATGTCGATGATGTCGGGTTGGTTGCCACCGCCGAGCACGTTTAGTTTTGTCGACATGAGCTTGCTGATGAATGAGTTGCCGAGTTGCTTATGAACAGGGGCCTAGAGTTGTTTGTTGGGCAATCAAAACGTACTTGCAGCTTCCCGTTGAACGCATTCTTAAAAGGTTGCCCACCCCCGGGTGCAAATGCTACAGGATATCAGGATATTTCCTTATCCCGAGCAGTGGCGCCCTAACGAACGCCATTTTCCATTTTCCGTACCTTCCCGCACCCACCCCGGATTTTTGTGGCGTCGACAAGGCCCCACTTGCCGAGGGTTTTTCTTTTTTTCTTCTTCCCAGGCTGTCGAAGACCCAGGCAACGTGGATGTATTGTTGTCCTTGTCGACGACCACTTGGCGAGCAGTACGAGGTAAAGCACGACATATAGAAACCGAAACCGCCGGGGAAAAAAAGAGACGATTTTTCTCCTCAAACTCACTTCCGAGTAACAAGCCAGGTTGGCCTCAACTTCAGCAAACTCGGCAACGAAACCCACCACACCACCACACCGGACCACGCCACGATGAGCATCCTCTCGTTGAAAGAGGACAGGCCGACGCCCAAGGCCGTCTACAACTGGCGCGTGTACGCCTGCGCGGCGCTCGCCTCCTTCGCATCGTGCATGCTCGGCTACGACTCGGCCTTTATCGGCACGACGCTCGCGCTGCCCTCGTTCGTCAACGAGTTCGGCTTCGCGTCCCACTCCCCGGCGTCGCTAGCGCTGCTCAAGCAAAACATCGTGTCTGTTTACCAGGCCGGGGCCTTCTTCGGCAGCCTGGCAGCCTACGTGACGAGCCACTTCCTGGGCCGGCGCAAGTCCCTCCTCCTGTTCACGCTGGTCTTCGTCGCCGGCGCCGGCATGATGCTCGGCGCGAGCGGCGACCGCGGCACCGGCCTCATTGTCGGGGGCAGGGTCCTCGCCGGCTTCGGCGTCGGCGGCTGCTCCAACATGACGCCCGTCTACATCTCGGAACTGGCGCCCCCGGCCGTCCGGGGCCGGCTGGTCGGCATCTACGAGCTCGGGTGGCAGGTCGGCGGCCTCGTCGGCTTCTGGATCAACTACGGCGTCAGCACGACCGTGGCGCCGGGCCACGCGCAGTGGATCATCCCCTTCGCCGTCCAGCTCATCCCGGCGGGCATGCTGCTCGTCGGCGCCCTGTTCATCCCCGAGTCGCCGCGCTGGCTGTTCTCCAAGGGCAGGCGCGGCGAGGCCGTCGAGAACCTGTGCTGGATCCGGCAGCTGGACGCGTCGGACATGTACGTCGTCGAGGAGGTGTCGCACATCGACGACGACTTCGCCCGGTACCGCCGCGAGGTCGGCCCCGGCTTCTGGAAGCCCTTCCTGGCTCTCAAGGAGAGGCGAATCCAGTGGAGATTCTTCCTCGGCGCCATGCTGTTTGTCTTCCAAAACGGTCAGTTTCCCGACTCAAACTTGAAGCGAAGCTGCAACGGCTGACCAAGACCGGGCCCAACCCCCTTCTCTGCTCGGCAAGGCTCCGGCATCAACGCCATCAACTACTACAGCCCCACCGTCTTCCGCAGCATCGGCATCACGGGAACAAACACCAGCTTCCTCACCACCGGCATCTTCGGCGTCGTCAAGACCGTCCTCACCGTCGTCTGGATCCTCGTCCTCATCGACCACGTGGGCCGCCGCAACCTCCTCATGATCGGGGCCGCCGGCGGCTCCTCTGCATGTGGTTCATCGGGGCGCACGTCCGGGCGGCCGGCGTCGGCGGCGGCGGCGGCGGCGGCGGCGGCGGCGGCCTGACGTCGGGAGGCGTCGCCGCCGTCTTCTTCTTCTACCTCTGGACGGCCTTCTACACGCCCTCGTGGAACGGCACCCCCTGGGTCGTCAACTCGGAAATGTTTGACCAGAAGACGCGCTCGCTCGGGCAGGCCAACGCCGCCGCCAACAACTGGTTCTGGAACTTCATCATTGCCCGCTTCACCGAGCAAATGTTCGACGCGTGGGGCCACGGCGTCTACTTCTTCTTCGCGTCGCTCATGATCCTCTCCGCCTTGTTCGTCTTCTTCTTCGTGCCCGAGACCAAGGCCGTGCCGCTCGAGGCCATGGACCGTCTGTTCGGCATCGCGCCCTCGTGGCGCGCGAACAGGATTCTCATGGACGAGCTGGCCGCCGAGGACCATGCCTTCCGCCAGAACGCAAATAATGGGGTGGCGCTGGAAATCGAAAAGGTCGAGGCTGAGCAAATTGAGTCTTCGGTGAAAAAATCCTTTGCTCCAACCACGGTAGAGGTAGGTAGGTAGGTAGGTAGTAAATCTGCTTGGGCCGGAATTATTATATACAACCACTAGCCATTTTCCCTATCCTTATCAATCTTCAACTAATAAGCGCCATCCATCACCCATCCCCTCCCCTCCCCTCCCCATCACAGCATCACAGCCTCGACTGCGATCTCTGCGCCACCTTGTCCCCAATCGCCTCCTGCACCTTCCCCACCGGCAGCTCGTCCAGCCCCAGGCCCGTCCAGTACTTGTCCTGCTCCAGACCCTGCCATATCAGCGCTTCCGTCCCCAAGATGACCTGCCAGCCCTTGTCCTCGGCAATGGCGCCCAGTCTCGTAAACGGCGTGGGGTTGTAGCACATCTCCAGCATGGCCCCCTTGTGCCCCTTGTGCCCCTTGTCCAGCAGCACCTCGGTCACCCGTCGCGCCCGCTTCTCCTCCTCGGTCTGGGGATCAAAGTCCGGGACGCAGGCGACGACGGCGCCGGGTCCCTCGGCCGCCTGGGCCTCCTCGACGGTCGCCACGTGGCGGAGGGCGCGGCCGAACCCCTAGAGGCGCAGTGGGCCATGACGGCGTCGACCTCGGTCCTGTCGCGGTTGACGAGATAGATGTCGGTGACGTGGATCCATTTCCGCAGCGCGTAGATGGCGCTCCTGGCGGCGCCGCCTCCGCCGATGACGAGAGCAGGGCGGTTATGCAACGCAGCCGACGGGTCGGTGACGTTGTGCTGGAAAGAGTCCCGGATGCCGACGACGTCGGTGTTGGTGCCGCAGAGGATGCGCTTGCCATGGCGTTCCCTGAGGAAGAGGGTGTTGCAGGCGCCGACATCGCGGCACTCGGGCGTCATCTCGTCGAGGTGAGACAGGACGGCTACCTTGTTGGGCATCGTGACGGATGCGCCGTAGAAGGAGGGATGCCGGACGAGTTGCAGGAACTGCTGCATATCGGCCGAGTCGAGGCGTATCTGACCCCATTTCATGCCCAGGTGGTCGTATACCAACTGGTGCAGGTACGGCGACAGCGAATGTGCAATCTTTTGGCCAAAGAGGAAGCCGTGGCGGTCCAGTCGCGCTGTTTGGTCCTCTATTGACGACATTTCAAAGAGCTGCGATTGTGTTTCTATTGTGTGTTTGGGGGGTGTATAGGCAGAGAACAGAATTATGAAAAAAAAAGAAAAAGGAAAAGGAAAAAGGAAAAAAAAACATGTATTAACTGAAAAGTAGCCCGAGATGTGAAGCCAGAGCGCCAAGGAAGAAGACGAGGTATTCAAGTCCGGATGATATGATATGTTGTGTCCTGACTCCTGACTCCTGACTCCTGACTCCTGAACTCTGATGCCGCAAGATAGCAGGGTATCGATCGACCTGGCAAAGGGGATGCATTCCGCGCCTATGCCCCAGATCTCGTCTCTTCGCCGCTCGGAAGCCTTGCGCGAGACGCGGCCCCACATCGGGATCTTCGTTTTGGACGTCGAATTCGAACCCTGGATAAAGTCTTAGCCATGTGTGTGTAACATTCTTTCCCGATGCAAGGTCATCTGACGTGTGGCAACACGCATGGGGGGGCGTGTGGGATTGCGTCTTGATCTGGGTTTATTATGGTGGGAATTTGTCGGGTCGGGCGAGACAGCGTGTGGTGATGAAAGAAACCCTTTGCACCAATCCTCCTCCTCCTCCTCACCTCCCACCTCTCTGAACATCTCCCATCCATCCCAAACCAAAGCAGACACAATGGGCCACAAGCCAAGTATATGCACCATCTCCCTCGGCCGTGCCGCAGCCGGCCACACCCTCCGAACACAAGCTCGACGTCTCGCGCATCTTCAGCGAGGCTGGTGGACGACTTGGGGCTGGCGACGGAGAGTGAGTCGCTTGGAGAGAGTGCAGCCGATACTGTATGTACAGTTCTCTTCGAGACCGCCACAGCCAGTCGCTGACATTGTACCAAAGGCATGTAGCGGCTGGAATCGCCATTCTGGAAGAAGCGGGCGGCCTCATCACCATGGCAAACCTGCCAGCAGACCCCGCCACCGCGCCAATACCCAAGGCAAAGTTGGGCGGCAGACTATATCTCGCTATACGGCAATTATCTGCCACCTGGTACATGAGGGAATCTGAACCTCCGCTGACTTGTCTATAGATCAGCAAGCGACTCTCGGGGGTGGGGAGAGGGAGGTCGGGCGTCAAGGCACAACATTGCGTAGTTCGAGAGGTATGGCAAGAGTTGACGCATTAGAATACGAGCGACCCTTTGAATAGAATTAGGCCCCATCGTGCAATTACATACATGCCACCGTTCTTTTGGGATTGTCAAGTGGCATTCTGTCCTACCACGCGCTTTTCAAGTGGATGCTGACACGCTCAACTCATTCATTCGCAGGATAAACTCCTCCTGTAGGCGCTTCAAATAGCCTGGCAGGATTTCGTCGTCGCCGTGCTCTGCCGCTTGTTGAAGAGTTTCGTAAAGATTGAGAACCAATTTGCGACGAGCCAAGACATTCCGAGCCTCTGGATTCTGCCGATTCTTCTGTCTACGCCGCCTGATCTCGCTCGCCACCTCTTCTGCACGTCGAGTGAAGTCTTCCGGAAACCCAAGAGATCTTGCTAATTCGATTCCATAGTGCTCGGTGGTGTCAACAGTGCCCTGAGTGGCCTTGTACAGCATTGCCAGCCGCGGCACGCCATCATCCGACATTGTTTTTTTGGATGCCAGGTGAAGACACACCACACCCGGACGTTTCTCGAGTACATGAACAAGGTCGACAAAGTGCGTGGCAAACCATACAAACGCTTTTGACTGAATCAAGGCCTCCGACATGGCAATGGCAATGGCCAGACCGTCCCGCGTGCTAGTTCCTCTCCCTAGCTCGTCTATGATCACCAGGCTTTTGTCGTCCACATTTCTGAGAATAAAGGCCATTTCCCTCATCTCTACAGAAAAGGTAGAAAGGTTCGCTTCCAAATTATCAGAGAGAGAAACGCGGGCAAATATGTTGTGAATAAGCGAAAAAGATGCATAGGCTGCGGGCACAAAACATCCGATCTGTGCCATGATCTGTAACAACGCCGCGGCCTTGATGTATGTACTCTTTCCTCCCATATTGCATCCTGTCACAATCTGGAACCCGTTCTGCTCGGTGGCATAATAGTCATTCGGTACAAAATCCTCATATAAGATCTAAACGGTTAGTTCTGCTGTAAACTGCGCGGGCTCTAATGCGTGAGGAAATACCTTGTCCAGCACAGGATGCCTCGCCGCCTTCATGGCAAACGCTCCCTAAACTCTGGCCTAGTGTAGTCCCTCATAATCGCGAGGTGTGCAAAAGACGCCACCATGTCAAGAAGCGCCACGGACTCACACAGTCTAAATAGCTGAGGTGCCGACGCTCTGAGCATAATGATCAAGTCTTGAATGATAGCGTCACTGCGTGCGATTATTTCGTTGGAGATATCGGAAAGTCGGCCATTCAGTTTGATAAGCTGCATTGTCTGGCACTCGATGCCAGTCTGTTTTCTAACCACGTTGATGAAAACGGCAGGTATCTCTCCAGCGTCGCGATCCATATTTTTAAGCCTGAGCCAATACTTTCGCCCATTGTCGAACTTCAAGGTTGTTTGTAACCCAATTTTTCCTGCGACATTTAAGTCAGATACATAACTTCTGCATAGCTCTTTGGAGGGACGACGAACTCTCAACCTCTTGCACATGAAGGTGGATCTCCTCCGTGAGCTCTTTGTAGGTTTGGCGTGCGACGTCGAGCAAGCCACTAATGCCAGCCTTGACTGCGAATATTCTTGCGTTGCGCATATCGAGTGGAGTTGACATAACGGTAACATCTGCTTCTATTATCGTTTGGATGCTCAGTAGAATTGGGCCGGATACGCTGGGATCGCAAATGTCACGGATTTTGAGCAGCAATGGGCTGTTACATCCAGAAAGTGCATGGTGGAGCTGTGGAATTGACTCGAGAAATGACTTGGTCACCAGGATGCGATTGATGTGTTCTTCGACTTGAGCTATTGTGGCCTTTTTGGTCAGTGTGATCATCTATATCTAATCAGCAAGGGGCTTGCGCACGGCTTGAACGGGCTGCTTCATGCCTTTGTGAGAACCCTTTCGACGTCTGTAAAGTTTCCCAAAGCTAGGTACGATTAGCGATGCACCAGTCAAAACTTGTCTGACATGAATAACAAACCCGCTCGTACGCTGTGGAAAATCTCTTCCTCTCCAGTGAGCTCTTCCACGGCATCATACCGAGGCCCAATGAAAGTATCATACTTGGTTGGTGGTTGTAGGATGTTACTCCTTAGCATGCGGCTTCCCATGGCCGTCAATGTCTGATTGAGTATCCCGAACAGACAATCCTTGGATTTGGGATTCCCGATGTTTTGCACTATCTCCAGGGACTGTAGTACCGAAATGTCAATCATCATCGTGTCCTCTGATGGGCGATATCGGATGCGCAGCGAATGTGGAGCGAATGTCACTGTAAAGGTTTGTTCAATGTATTTCATGGCATAAGGAAAGTCAGTGTCAAGGTGGTTGTGTGCCCTTTGGATACCCTTACCGCTGCAAAAGAGCTTACGCTGTAGTATTTTCCATCCACAGCCACTTTGATTGGATCTATATCACTTTCAAAAGCCAAGTTGTGTAGGTACTCCAATCCATCTGTTTCAGACCATGCCGACCGGTCCATCAATTCGATTCGAGCGTCGGGAATCAATTCGTTAACAAGAGTGAACAGAACATTGTCTCTGATGGGAGGGCAGGCGGTAGACATGAAGACCATTCGAGAAGGATTCGCCATTTGAAGCTTATGGATCGTCTTGACGTAAGACTGGTTGTCGCATATCTGGCTCAGAGTGGCTTCGCCAAGTGTAATATTCACGATGGCAACTCCGACCAAAGGTAAGACGCCCCGAGCTTCTCCTATAGCACAAACTACGGTTTGATCATCATTTGTTCCCAAAATCGTAGATAAAGTCCCGGGTCGAGACTTGCGACCAGACGCTGAGGTCGAAGGCCGCGAGACAGAACCGCGGGCATTCGATGTGGATGTTCGTGGCCCTGTGCTGACAAACGATTGAACCGTCCGAGCAGTACTTCTCCCGTCCGTTGAACCCCGTTGCTGGAGACGTCCATTATGGAATTCGGAATGGTTTTGGAAGTGACTCGACGCCGTCTCCAAAGCAGACCTTGAAGAGCGTTTCATTATCAGGGATGCTCGAGTTGCTCAGTCCGGCCAATTCCTTGTTCGAAGAAGACGGAGTTATAGATGACAGAAGGAACTAATGAGGAAAGGGTGATTTGGGCTGGTGGATTGATTGGGAGTTCAAGTTTGACTACATGGAAGTGTTTCACAAGAGCAGAATCTATCGTTCAAGGCGAAAAATATGATTGCAGTCGAGTACGGACTAAATGCCAGGCAGTCGTAGTAGAGGGCTCCTTCCGTTGTAGATGGATTATTCCAGAGCCACCGAGCCAATCATTTTTTGTTCGAGACCAGC
Source organism: Epichloe glyceriae (assembly GCA_023658535.1). NCBI lineage: Eukaryota > Fungi > Ascomycota > Sordariomycetes > Hypocreales > Clavicipitaceae > Epichloe > Epichloe glyceriae. The sequence goes on along the minus strand of CP098291.1, from coordinate 5,684,411 downwards.
CCTTTTAAAAGTGCCTGAAACCAAGTGGATCCCACTATCGATTGAGTGCTGCGGCCGCTGAAGCTTCGGATAACTTGTGCTGGCTCAACCGTCTGACGTACGGACCAGGGCAGGGCAGGTTAACGAGCTGACTTGACAATTGGTTCTGTGCGAATGGAAGTCTTGAGTTCAGGTTCATCCTCAAATCCACTCGTCTCTCTATCGACGTGCACTTATTACACAAGCCATAAGTCCGTACATGCCCCCGTTCACCACCATGTTTCGCATCCTGGCAGCTGCTGCAGTACCCGAAATGGACATATTTGATACGTCTGCGCAAACCGGGCGGTGATGCGCCCGGAAACGAGATTGTACGGTGCCATCTCGTCTGCGACAGAGGAGGTCGATCTTACAAGTGTCTGGCTACTAAACTCAAGACGAAGACGAAGAAGACGGTAAGGCCGTTGATGGCTGGGTCTTGACCATTCTTTGCGATCAACACAACCATGAGGCTGGGACACCTGAGTCCCCCTCCTCAGTTGAGCGCAGTAGGGCTGAAGACGAAATGGAAAGCCAGGTCGATACAGGTGGGCATTTATTTCATTTTGAGACATGATAGGACAAGCACACTCTAATTTGAAAAATAGGTCCACGAGTTGGGACACAGCTCGATGCAGATACGTCAGCGGCCCTTGAAGTTGCAGGCGTATCTAACAGTGCCTTACATCTTACCGGTGACACATTTCATCAATCCAAGAGTGACTATCGCAATATGGATCAGTCGGATCGTTTGAATGTCCTGGCCCAGCTGCAATTACGGGTGGCTGCCATGTATGCCGTCCAGAACGAGGATATGCAGCGACAGAAGCGGCAAACTGCCCAAGACTCCAACAGGAAAGCTCTTGCCGCACAGAAACAACGGTCAACAAGGCAACAGAAGAATCGGATAGACCAGAACCAGCACTCCTAGCAGCTCTCAGGTGCTGCAGCAGAGCAACGCCAGGCACTGTCAGTACACACGATCTCGTGGTTTCCAACACCACCCACGCCCCGAAGCTCTCATGCAGGAACCACATTTTCAGCTGGCAGACCCGGCTGGGGACATTCCTGGTCTAGACTTGCCGCAGTTCCAACAATTTCCCTACCCGCCGAGGAGGACGAGGGCTGATCGATTGAATCCTACATAAGACTTGGGTAGGGTACAGCCACAAAATACGTGGCATTTAAACGGGAAGAAACCGTAACATCGGGATCTGGATGTTAATGCACTTTTCTTAGTGGGTCAGGATATCGTTCACCGCCTAAATTTTATCAGAGTTGTGCCGCCCCGCCATCCCGCTGCGAAGAAGTGGGTGTAATGGGCAAAAAAAAATGTTTAGGGATTCCTCTTCCATTACTGTTCCAGCACAAACTTTGGCAAATTGGCACAATGGCGACTATCGTTCCCCACCTTCAAAACGGCAGCGCCGCGAAGATCTTGAACGATCAAGGTTACAACAAGATGTAACCACAGCCATGGCCGGGCCAGCCGGCTCCTTCAAAGCTCGGTTTCTGGACGGCGACGGCAACCAAGTCTGCGACGTGATCGAGGTGCCCTTGGCAGATGCATCGGAGAAGAACCTGTCCCTTCTGCTGAATACATTGTTAGCAAGAGTCAGTTGCTTGCTCGGTCTGTAGACAACTTTTTTTTTCCGCCACTGACCTCTCCCTCCCCACAGGATCGGGAAGAATATCTTCCTTACCGATTTCGTATCCATATTCCAGATTCCGACATAATCGTCGACCAGTACCCGACAGATCTTCTGGAATTGTTGAGAAGTCATGGAATCGAGAATCCTTTTGAGACGACCGTCACATTAACTGCCGAGCCGCAGTCTGTTTTCAAGGTGCAGGCTGTTACGCGAATGTCACATAGAATACCCGGTCACGGTGAGGCCATTTAGCAGCGCAGTTTAGTCCAGCCACGAATACCCGTCTTGCCACCGGCTCTGGTGACAAGAGTGCTAGGATATGGAACACAGAAACTGGAACCCCGAAACACACTTTAAGTGGCCATTCTCATTGGGTCCTGTGTGTGGCATGGTCTCCTGATGGTCAGCGCCTGGCCACGGGTAGCATGGACAAGTCTGTCAGACTTTGGAATCCAGAAACAGGAAAGCCAACTGGATCTCCCTGACCGGTCACGCGAAATGGATCACAAATATCGCCTGGGAACCGTACCATTTGTGGCGGGATGGCACTCCTCGGTTGGCCAGCGCAAGTAAAGACGCAACAGTTCGTATCTGGGTCGTGAACACAGGCCGCACCGAGCATGTCCTCTCGGGGCACAAGAGCTCCGTCAGCTGCGTTCGTTGGGGCGGGACCGGGCTTATTTACACAGGGAGCCACGATAAGACGGTTCGCGTATGGGACGCCGAGAAAGGCACCTTGGTCCACACGCTGTCATCACATGCTCACTGGATCAACCACCTGGCGCTTTCCACAGATTTTGCACTGCGAACAGCATACCATGATCACCAGCCCACTCCGACTACTGATGAGGCGAAAAGGGCAAGGGCAAAGGAGAGGTTTGAAAAGGCAGCCAAAGTCCAAGGAAGAATATCCGAGAGGTTGGTCTCAGCCAGTGATGACTTGACCATGTATCTGTGGGAGCCGTCCCAAGGAAGCAAACCGGTTGCCAGAATGGTTGGTCATCAGAAACAAATCAACCATGTTACGTTCTCGCCCGACAACACCCTGATTGCTAGTGCAGGCTGGGACAACCACACAAAGATTTGGAGCGCAAGGTACGTGTCACCCCTATCTCAATCGAAATCATTCGGGGCATTGACCTGACATGGGCGCAAAAGGGATGGCAAGTTCATCAACACTCTTCGTGGCCACGTTGCTACCGTATACCAGTGCGCCTTCTCTGCAGACTCCCGATTGCTCGTTACGGCATCAAAGGACACAACCCTCAAGGTGTGGTCAATGGCATCATTCAAGCTTGCAGTCGACTTGCCCGGGCACAATGACGAGGTGTACGCCGTAGATTGGGCACCTGACGGCAAGCGCGTTGCCAGTGGAGGAAAAGACAAAGCTGTCAGACTGTGGCAGAACTAGAACTCATTTCAGCGCGCAGTCGAGGGGAGTAGTGCCAGAAGGATGACACATTTGGACTGAATAAGCGATGAATAGAATCTAGAAGGCACAATTTCTCGCCATCAACAGCTACACCTCGCCTGCTTATCCTCAATAGCTGCGAGGTCCATGTTCTCAATCAACATCAGTAGATGTGGCAAACACGATTGTAGCATTCAAATCCTCTGCTAAAAAAATTCCAGGCTGTCAAGCATGGCATCTGGGTGCAGGTGCCGCTGGTGGACAACTATGTGGGCAGGTGCCGCTCCGATACTGCACAAGAGAAGAAATGATGATGGATCCCGTCTAGGAATACTACCACGGCGGAATATTTGACCTTTGTCGCTTCCAAGGCATCAACATTAGTGGTGAGAATGGAGACGGCAAAGTGTAAGTTTGTGATGAGCTTGAAAGCGTCAGCGAGGTGCTGGAATTGGACCAAGACAAGACCAACTTCTGAGGCCCTCCTTCGGATATTCGGACTCGATGCGAACACTGGGCGTAACGATGTGTCAAGACCCTTGCACCAAGCGCGCTCATTATTGACGGTATGTACAGCATAGATAAGAGCCATTTGACCTTCAGGGAAGTGGAATATTTGCTCCGACCACTTTTACCCCCCCTTCAATTCTCACCCAATTGCAAAGGGGTACACACATTCCGCTGAACACGAAGCGAAATAACACACAGATCAGCATCATTGGACGCACCTTTGGAGAATGCGCGGAGTGAAAATTGGCGAGCATTTACATCGGGGTGCGGTGTCGCAAACGTTATTGGGGAGGTGGAAAGTGATCCGGTAACCAGTAGCTTCCCCATCAGAGCTTCCCGGGCATCTCAAAGGTGACGACCCTTGGATGAAATGGTTTCGTTTACATCCTCAGCGTGAAAAAGGAAACTTGCGCGGAGCAAAGGAGCCCCCTCCCTCAAGGATTGAGCAGATATCGCGCGTCCTGCTTCGCCAGCATCTCGTTCGCAATACTCCAAAGGCCGCGTCATGTACTGGTGACAGCCAACGGGCAGATCCGTGGCCAGGGCACTTTGTTCAGCTCATAATGGTGGTGTTTTCCGCCCATCCGTGGTTGGTCGAAATTGTGGCGCGATACAAAGAGTGAATTACCAGGATCGGCCCAACCATGTTTTTCGGGTGCAAGAAATCGAAGAAGTCCTCGTTGGTGAACAATGCTGGCGCAATGTGCAGAAACACATACTCTCTATCACAGGCTAATCGTAGATATGTACAGGTCAGTTTGCTCTTTTCGGGGACGTAAGATTCGGGGCGAGATTCGCTCACACTGTGGGACATGGCTGCCATTTGCTGCCATAACGCATCACCTGGAAGAGGCAGAGGCAGAGGCAGGGTGGGGAGCCCGGCTGCCATGAAATAGACAAAGATGGTCGATGGTTAGACGCACTCTAGTCCCAGACGGTGGTGATAGTGCGAAGACGGCGGGCGTAGCTCGCTGCACTTGCTTGATGCGTCTGCGTTTGCAACCGAAACAGCCGAGGCGGGATTTGAAGTGGCCACGGCGCGTCAGGGTCCGTCTGGCATTGCCAGGAGACAGTCAGGCTTCGATGGCGTCAATCGGGCGGGTGAGTCGTCGTCGCCGGTCGTCGCCGGTCGTCGCCCTTGAAACTTGTTGTCGTGGCAGACTACGGAGTAAGGGGAGGGAGTAAAGCTTGAGTCAAGCTCGGGGAGCGGTCCGAGGCGGTCCGAGGCGCAACCCACCTTTGCGAGGGGCGGCACCTCAGCTGCCTGACATCCATCATCAAACAGAATGTAAGATAGCGGCGGAATGCTAGAAAGTCCCTCCACTACCGATTAGCATTCCCGTGCTCTTCATCTCGGGTCTGGTTATCTCGGGAAATCGAGTGCAGCGACATGGCGAGCCTCGACGCCTCAGAGGAAGCAACCCGACAATCAAATCACAACCACCTCGATCTGTCGCTGATGTCGCTGACGAAACGTCATGCAGCGGTCATCCAGGGCAGGTGCCACAACGGGGCAGCGTCCACGTAGGGCGGACACGAAGCAAGATTTGTCGCGCTGGTTAAAGGCGCAATGCTCAACGGCTCAACGGCTCAACGGGTATGGACTGCTCTAGCCTGAAAAGTCGAGCAATCTAGTGGCTGTGTACATACATACATGTAGTCCGGCTTTCCGCGATTCTGGCCAGCTTTAGCAGTTTCGTCCATTTCAGACAGTCACAGACGTTAATCGTGAGGAGGCTTTAAACAAGAACAGAACAGGGTTTTACACACGGCGTAAAAACGGGTGCTGATTACTCATCAAATCAGTAAGTAAAGTAATCTGGCAGGGCTTCGCTTCATCTCAGCCACACACCATGGTCGTTCCCGTGAGTAGTCAGACATGCATCGAGGGGTGTTGTGAGACAACACTCACACCCGATCGACGTTGCCCAACATTGGTCAGGTGGTTTGGCAATCAAAGATGCTACCCAAGGGCTCGCGACGTCCAGAGTCTCAGTGCGGCCCAAAGCTTGATTTGAAGGGGCTTTGACTTACCCGGTCGAAAAAGATCATGAGGGCCAAGGTGGAAGCGGAATCGAGAGATGTAACAAAAAAACTCCCTTTACAGTACCGAGTACGGAGTACATACAGCAACCCAATACAAGACGCATCCCGCAGTGATGCCGCGGACTATTAATGCAAAGGCTCGACTGGTTTCCGTTTCCACCCATCTTACTTACATAATTCGCAGCAATGGTCCTCGAAAAATCGCTCGGTTGTACGTAAACGTGCAGCAACGGATTCTTGAATGCGTAGCAGCAACTAAGCCTGAAGCGGTATGGCCAGGTGGGTTTTCGACAAGATGATAAAAGGATTATGTACAAGGGAGGGAGGTCCTGACTAAGGTTCCGATTGTTGAGTAGCTAAACACGCAGTAGCGGTTTTTATCATGCAGTAGAAGCTAATCCCGAAACGGAAGAGATACTCTTTCACGTATTTTCCATGCAAGAGTACCTCTCGCGTTTGCACGCATTTTACACTGATTTTTCAAGCCTCGCAAGCCTTGTGATGCCGCAGACCACGCAACATCATAACACACGTAATTTTGGCCCTAGGCTAAGTCCCTTATCTTCTTAAGTAAACTACGAAGCAGGCCCTAGCTAGCCTGTTAGATAGGCTTATTACAGACCTTAATAGAAGCTCTGCATTGTTAGTATGCGCGCAAACGCGGGAGGTACTGTTACATGGAAAATACGTGGAAGAGTACCTCTTCTGTTTTGGGATTAGCTCCCACTGCATGATTAAAAAAACCGCCACTGCGTGTTTAGCTACTCCCGATTGTTAGAGGTCTTATGTACATACTCCGTACTCCGTAATTGACAAAGGTGTTAATTGGAAGGTCTTAATTAAAGAAGGTTGGTTGCGAGTGGACATTAGGTACGTACCATAGTAGGGGCTGCTAGGTACTTTTCCAGTAAAATGCGTGTAACATGTAAGAATCCGTTGCGGCGCGTTTACGTAGACCGTTTGCGGCTAAAGTGCCCGACTCCCAACTGCGGACGTCGAGAACATTCGAATCTGTTATGCCAGGGTAAGGGAACCACCGCCGATCGGGCATGGCATCTTGGCGTCCACGAATCTTGAAAGTTGGAATGTGACGGGTCTCGGCAGCAGAACTGGTGACACATTGGAGAGATTGGAGAGCTGCAGAGCCAAGTTATCCCGGTGGCTGCTTTTGGTACGACCGTACGAACCACCACATGTTCCAGCTACTCGGATCCACCACAACGTCCATAGCATCCCCACTGGTTGACTGGTTGACTGGCTGGGAGTTGATTTGTTGGGTGTTGGCGGCCAGCCAGCTGCCGGGGTATCCGTCGTGTCACAGCCGGGCCTGGACGTAGGAGGGACATGATATGATGTCCGGCCTTGGCCATGGCTGCCTTCGACCCCCAACGGAACAAACCTTCCAGCCCCGGCAGCACGTACGTCAGGCTTCCGCATCGGTGGCATCGAAGACCCGTCTCATCCCCTGAACCTGTCTGAACCTGTCTGAACCTGTGTTTTCAGAGCGAGAATGGCGAAATTGGCGAAATTGCCTGATTGACCTAGATCTGGATTACGTCACGATTGCACGAGGAGGAGCTTTGAGGAAGGGTCGATGGACGGCTAGAAGCTTCGCCAGCCACACTATGTATTTTTGCTGCACTGCTGCACACCCACCTGCTGCACGCCTGCACAGTGAAGTGGCTCCTTGGCGCAGGCTTGGACCTTGGGTATCACGACCCTGCCTGGCTGGCAAGCCCGTTCGAATATGTTGGTTGTATTGTCGTGCACTACGTACATTCCACTGGCCTCAAAATGCCCAAGTCGGGTCAAGGACTGCAACAGAGGAAGCATCACAGCCGCACCCGTTGTTCGTGCTCCTGCCCGATCTTGCATCATGCCATGTCACTTGTAGACACTTGGCGGCGGGCGGTCCACCAATCCGCACTGAAGTAACCCCGCATGCACCACTTCAGTGGCCCCCACGCCTTCAAGCAGAAACCAGGCAGACAGTAACTGTGACAAGCGTTGGACCTTGATTTACTCACGCCGCGCCAAACGGCCACCCGCCTAGATTCTAAACCCTCAAGAGGTCATGTCAAGAGGACCATCAGTTGTCTTGTATCCCCGCCTTCCTCCTCCATACAGCCATTCTTCAATTGTCATCGTTGTTGCAATATATCTCTTTCTCGAGGGTATGTCCCAGATATTTATTTCCATTGCCCCTCCCAGGCCAACCGTCATTACATCAATTGCTCCACATGCACTGCTGAGATTTACTTTACGACCACGTCCTGGCCGCTTCTGCTTCAACTGATTCTAATCTGAGCAGGCCGCCGTTTGGCGCCATAATCACGAGACACCATGACCGTCTTTGTGTGCTCGCTGTAAGTTCCAATGCCGTGCCGGACTGCTCTGTGACTTCTGCCGCTGACCTCTTGGAATGTGTATAGCTTCCTACCCAAAACCATCCGTTTCAATCTGCCCGGCACTCCTCCACAGAGAAATACACTACGAAGAAGGCCAAAGACAACGATACCACCTCCACAGCCACCTCCGACTGCTCCTGTGTCCGAGGCCCAACCTAGCCTCTTCGACCCGCGACCTGTCATCACCCCACCTCACACTCCCACCGATGAGCCGGAGTCTCCAGATCCCTTTTCCAACGAGGATGGGTTCCGCATCCAGTTTCCTCATGAACTCGGGTCTACAGACGAAACAGCATCACGATGGGGAGCCCGCGCCAACCAGCCATTGTCTCGAGCCAACTCGCCCCCTCCGGCGGCACTTTTTGAGCGCGATAGAACCATGGAGAAGGCCCGAGAGCTTGGTCGCCGTGGACTGATCCAGCCAAAGGCGCGTTTGCGCAGTGATAGCCACGATCGAGTCTTTTCTTCAGCTCCTGGAGTGTGATAAATGCCGATCAAGGCAATGGAGGACTGCGAAACGCAGCTGAAGCTGCCGCCCGGGATGGAAAGCTCGGTGATTATACTTGGGTGGGAACCTTGGGCATGCCTACTGATGCACTCGAGGGAACACAGCAAAGAGAGGACATTGAGAATTACTTGGCAAACGAATACGACATGCTGACAGTCTTCTGCTCAGACAAGGATTTCGATGGCCATTATACGCACTTCTGCAAGCAGATTCTCTGGCCAGTTTTCCACTATCAGATCCCGGACAATCCCAAGAGCAAAGCCTACGAGGATCATTCCTGGAAGTACTACGTCCATGTGAACCAGGCCTTTGCCGACAAGATTGTCCAGAATTGAAACGTGGCGACGTCATTTGGGTGCACGACTACCATTTGCTCTTGGTCCCAGGCATGGTTCGCAAGAAGCTGCCTGATGCCAAGATTGGCTTCTTCCTGCATGTTGCTTTTCCTTCGTCCGAGGTCTTCCGCTGCCTCGCAGTCCGCAAGGAGCTACTTGAGGGTATGCTCGGAGCAAACCTAGTCGGGTTCCAGATTCAAGAGTATACCAGACATTTCTTGCAAACCTGCAGCAGGATTCTTAGCGTCGAAGCTACCCCAGAAGGCATCGAACTGGAGAATCGTTTCGTCGACGTCATCAACACTGCAATCGGAATCGACCCCATCAGCCTGAACAAGAACCGTGGCGAGCAGGGCGTGCTCCGTTGGTTTCAAATTCTACAAGAGAGATACAAGGGCAAGAAGCTCATCGTCGCCCGAGACAAGCTCGACCATGTCCGCGGCGTTCGACAAAAGCTTCTCGCCTATGAGCTGTTCTTGAACAAGAATCCACAATGGCGCGAGCACACCGTGCTGATCCAGGTTGCTCTTTCATCGAGCCAGAACAGCGATCTCGATGCAACGGTGTCAGATATTGTCACGCGTGTCAACTCGTCATGGGCCAACTTGGCTTACCAGCCCGTTGTCTATCTCAAACAGGACATCGATTACGCTCAGTACCTGGCCCTGCTCACCATTGCGGATGCACTCATGATTACAAGCCAGCGCGAGGGCATGAACCTGACGTCGCATGAGTACATCTTTTGCCAAGATGGCAAAGTTTTCCCCACCGCAAACATGGTTCGCTCATTCTGTCCGAGTTCACTGGCACATCCTCGCTTTTTGGCAAGAGTGAACTTTCTGTCAACCCCTGGGACTACCGTCAGTGCGCCGATGCTATCAAACAAGCTTTGGAAATGGGTCAAGACGAAAAGATGCGTCGCTGGGAAATACTACATGAATTAGCCGCTCGCCACACGGGATCTCATTGGTTCGGCGAGCTTCTGTCTCATCTCGACCGCGCGTATGACGAACAGCACAAGCGAGACCAAACATCCGTTCCCCGTCTCTCCATTCAAGAAGTCAGTCGAATGTACAAAATGTCCAATCGTCGCCTGTTCATGCTGGATTATGAGGGCACGTTGGTCAGTTGGGGTCCCGTCAACAAGATCATTCCAGTCAGTCCGCAGCGCACATTAGATGTCCTGAATGACCTGCTCTTGGACGAACGCAATATTGTCTACATCACATCTGGTCGTCAGCCCGAGGAAGTTGATCAAGTGTTCCGCCGAGTGCCTGGCCTGGGTCTGATTGCTGAAAACGGTGGCTACATCAAGGATTGCGGTTCAGAGAAATGGGTTGAAATGTCGGATGGTACGCATATTGACAATTGGAAGAAGTGTGTCAAGGAGATTCTTCGCTATTACCTGGAGCGAACACCAGGCGCGGAAGTGGAGGAGCGCCGCTGCAGCATATTATTCCATTTCGGCGCGGCCGAAGATCAAGAAGCTGCCGCTCGCCTCGCAGCTGACTGTGCGAGCCACGTCAATGACGCATGCGAGTCACTCAGAGTTCACGCGATTGTTCTTGATGGCACGATCGCCGTGGAGTCCATGGACTGGACGAAAAGCACAGCGGCGCAAAGGTGTTTGAGAAGCTGAACACCCGAGCCAGTTCCGATGGAGATGCGCATAAGCCGGTGGACTTCCTGATGGTGGTTGGTGATGGTCGGGAAGATGAGAAAGTCTTCAAGTGGGCCAACAAGCTCGAGAAGCGGCGTACGGTTGAGAACGTGGTAACTGCTAGCCTGGGCAACCGAAGTACTGAAGCAACGTCTACCTTAACGCAGGGTGTGAGCGGTAAGTGGACTGCAGGTGTACAATCCCAGTGACTCAACGCCCGATACTTACGTATGCTGACGGCTCTTTCATGACAGGTGTCCTTAGCTGCCTCCAGCGACTCGCTTGCACATGATGAGTGCAAGATGCATTCGCCACTCTTTGTTATACAACTGTTGTATCTTTGTACGGCGTTCTGGACGAGCATTCTTTCTGCGTGGGATGAACTATATGACGCCAACGATGACTGAACTATTTTTTTCTTGGATAAGAAAATTTTAAAAGAAGACCAAGATGGGTTAAGACACGGACCAAAAAGAAAAGGACATGAACGGGCCGAGTCATGCCGACGTGAAGACGAAAGGTCGCAAAGAGCTCCAGAGGCAGCCTCGCGGCATCAGGCGAAGGGATATGCCACATCACATCGAGTGTGTCCATACGGCTTTGTTTCCACTTGTTCCGCCTTTCGAATTCACCACTAGCTTGCTTTACGTTGTTGTGGGCCTTGTCTGTCTACAAGAGCGTACACATGGCGCTGGAACTCGGGACGGGATGCCAGAATAGCTGGGAACGTAGATTAAGTACTCACATTCTTTTACCACAAATTGCCTTCCAAAAGAGGTAAATAGTACATACATGGTCCAGATTAATGAGGCCAATACGTGATCCATCAATCGAATAAAGCTTTCCCAAAGACTTGTGAATACAACGTCAATCTCATACAACAGTCACTTGGGCTTTAGATTCGACGTTGGTGGGCTGCAGAAACTAGAAACACAACAAAGGCGCCGAAGGGACCCCGCGGCCCGATGTCGGGGCATGACTAACTGGTGGGGTGGGGTGGGTAGGTGGGCTGGGGCTGGGCTGGGCTTTTCGAGAAAGACGAACGATTCATGTCAACTCTGTCTTCCCATCCTTATCCCGCTCTGAGAACTCTGTGTTTGGACAGGCCGAAATCCCATCCCTACGCAGCATTTATCATCTCACGCTGCTGTGCCACGTAGCTGAATCAATCGCGTTCCTACTCGCATTGCACGACCATCAGCCCCGTATCACAGGCGATATTTGCGTCCTGACAAAGCGCAATGGGCGCATTCCCTCCTCCGCCGGTGAACACCATCGATTGGTCCAACGTGGGCTTCAAGGTGCGCGAGGGTACGTTGTCCTCGAGAGATGGCGTGCCAGACTTAACACTGACCCTTTTTGCCTGTCTAGTCAACGGCCACATCGAGTCTACCTACGCGAAATCCACGGGGCAATGGACGCCTCTGCGCTTCGTCGCCGACCCGTTTATGCGCATCCATGGCATGGCACCGGCCTTGAACTACGGCCAGCAAGCGTACGAAGGTCTCAAGGCATTCCGCAGCCCCGGCGATGAGGCCATTACCATTTTCCGACCGGATCGAAACGCCGTACGTTTGCAACACTCTGCGGAAGTAGCATCGATGCCTGCAGTCCCCGTCGAACTGTTCCAGCAGGCCTGTCGTGCAGCCGTGGCGCTGAACGCCGACTTCGTGCCTCCCCACGAGACGGGCGCGGCGCTGTACGTGCGTCCCCAGCTGTACGGATCAAGTGCCCAGCTCGGACTGGATCCTCCCGAGGAATATACTTTCTGTGTGTTTGTGATTCCCACGGGCGTGTATCACGGCACGCACCCGGTCAAGGCACTCATCTTGGACGAATTCGACCGTGCCGCTCCCCACGGCACCGGCCACGCCAAGGTAGGCGGCAACTATGCCCCCGTGCTCAAGTGGAGTGGCAAAGCCAAGCAGGACGGCTATGGAATCACTCTACATCTCGACAGCGCAAGACACGAGGACATTGACGAGTTCAGCACGTCGGGCTTCATTGGCGTGACTGCCAATGGCGACAACGATGTCACACTTGCTGTGCCCGACTCCAAATGTGTCATTGACAGTGTCACCAGCGACAGCATTCAGCAAATCGCCCGCAACTGGGGGTGGAAGGTGGAAAAGCGGTCGGTCAAGTACAGTGAACTGCCGTCATTCACAGAAGTCTTGGCCGCCGGCACCGCTGCCGCGCTGGTACCCATCCGAAGCATCACTCGCCGCAAGGGTCCTGCTACCGGGGCCTTGCCCGCGGGCCCGCGGGTGAGCTCGACGGGCGATGCCGAGCTCGTCACCTACATTCCCGAAGAGCAGGCCGATGCGGGCCCCATCTGCCTGAAGTTGCTGACGCATCTGAAGGCGATACAACTGGGCAAGACGACTGACGAGTTCGGATGGAGATGCGAGGTGAGTGAGGGCGATTTGAATGTGGACGGTGCGGCGCGAGAAGAAAAAGTTGATCAGATGGACAAGTCTGAGAAGATGCAATGAAATGAAATGACAGATGACGCAGGTTCAAATGGTCAGATGGGCAAGGCACGGGATGGCGTGCTACGAAGGAAACAATGGGAAAGGGAATGAGACATGACGAGCTCGCATGTACAGAGTGCCAAAACAAAAGAGTTGACCGCCCAACTTTGCCTGGACAGACAAGATTAAATACACGATTCGTCCGCTTCCGTATTCCTTATCCTTTCTCGTCCCGCCTTATCAGCGCGAATGTGGTGGTGGAGAAGGATTTCAAAGGGCTCTCGCTATATCCAAGTATACATCAAACCTCGACTGTTTCACGCCTCTCCCATCGTAGCGAGTGGTATCTACAACTGCAGAAACCAGCTCATGCTGCAAAACGTGGCTTTTGCCAATCTTTACTCGATCCAAGTCTTTTTCTTTTTTTTTTTTTTTTTTTTTTTCAACTCCAGAAAAGCTTATACTTGTCAATGGCGGCGACAAAGGCGTCGTCGATGGGCTTTATCAGGCCCTGGGCGATGGCCTTGAGATCCTCGGGGACCTTGCGGACGACGGCGTCGCTGAAGTCGGCCGTGGCATCGCGCTGGAGCTTGAGGTTGAGCAACACGACGGGCGACAGGATGAGCTGCTTGTCGAAGCGGGGCTTGTTGTCGACGATGGTCTTGAGCGTGGCCTGCACGACGCCGGAGAGGTCGCCCGTGGCGACGGCGACGGCGAGGGACTCGTCGGTGGAGAGGGGCCGCGACGAGTCGGCCGTCGTTCTGGACCTCCTGAGCTGCTCGAGGAGCTCGGCCGACTTGGTGGTGATGGGGAGCGCGCCGAGCAGGTCGCCCCTCCAGTGGGCGACGGCGGAGCCCAGCTCGGCCGTCTGGGTCTTGATGAGGCCGAGGGCGTGGGTGATGGCTTCTTTGCCGTCGGCGGGGACGGGGACGGGGACGGGGGCGGCGAGGGCCATGGCGGGGAGGAGGACGAGGAGGCGCGTGAGTTGCATCGTGAAGGGGACTTTGGAGGTTGTTGGCTATGAAAGTTATTGTGGGGGGGCAAGGTGGGGGCCGCGGGAAAAAAAAAGGTCAAGCTGGGAGGAAGCTGGGATGAGAAAGGGGCATCACATGGACCAGCGTGGACTTTTTATAAAATGCCCCAAGAGATTGGGAGGAAGAACGTATCACGGGTTCGGGGATGCAGGGTTTGCGAGAAATCGGCATCGCTGGGAATACGACGCTGTAGCTTTTTTTTTTTTTTTTTTTTCTTTATCCCCGGGCCCCCTTTCTTTTCGCCAACGCGATGCTACCTGCCTTGTCCAAATCAGGATTTCCGCGTAGTGATGCTGATGCAAGACCCCCCGCCTCAGCTCGTCTTTCCCCGTATCCCCCTCCCCCGTCCCCGTCCGAGCGTTGCAATAGTCCCAGCGGCTGGGTTGGGGTTCATCTCGTTCAAGGTCAAGTCGGCGATGATGACCAATTACTTTGGCACGTCGAGGCTGGGGGCTGAAATCAAGCCGTTCAACTGCTTGCATCCACATGTGCCCAGACTCTTGTTGAGCATACATACATGCTCACTTGACATTGGCACCTCCCTCTCATCTCGGCCGAATCACCGCCGCCACCAAGTGACCTTGGCGCCAACTGAGAATGGCTCGGGCCTACCTTGTGCGTTCTAGGCAAAGCGTGCGAGAACTAAGCTCCTGTGTTGCTAGCACTCTACCGAGCCTGATCATGGGGCCAATTCTGTGACGGCTCGTTTGCTCATCAAAAAGCCGCGGCATGACAGTAGGCGGCTTGGTGTGGGGAGGCAGCCGCTTCAAAGGGATTCTCGGAGGCGGGGCAACAGAATGGATCAATCTACATGGGACTCTTTCTCCTTTTTCCTATTGCACGTTGATTTTTGACGAAATGAAAGATGAAGGACTAAGAGCCTTTATAAATAATAATTTGTCCACGGATTCCGCGTCATCAGCACCGCGGCTAGGGTCGCAGAGGGAAAGAAAAAAATCAAAACAACCGCAACGCAAATGCTCACCCCCAGCCCAATCAACCAGTCGACTCGGCAGCCGTCACTGCTCGGTCGGGAGCAAGCAGAACCTGTTCGGACAGCATGGTGTCAAAGTAGCTTCTGATCTCGACCACTTTCCCGTCCTCGTTCCATCGCATGAGCCACAAGTACTCATTGTTGTAGGGCTCCCCGTCGTTCTCGTCGCCTGGCCCCGCGTTTCCACCGAGCACCACCATCCGTCGGCCTCGCGTTCCGCGTCGACGATGATCCTCGTGACGTGGAACTTGATCGGGGCCTGGAGCTTCTTCCCCAGCCGCTGGAAAGTCGCCTCGTCGTGATCCTTGATGCTGTATCGGGTGCCTGCCAGGGAATGCGCGTTCCCGGTGCAGGTCCAGATCACGTCGGGGACGAGGTAGTCGGTGAGGAATCTCTTGCGGTATTCAGCGTTCTTGGTTTCGCCCAGGTGGGCAAATGCGCTGCGAACGACGTCCTTGGTGAGAACGAATCTGGACATTGCTGTGGCCTGTGCTTACTCCGATTGTGCCAAGTCGTTGTAACATGGGATTGTACGAGTTGCGGCTGCGACGATTAAGTTGTGCAGGCACCGTTGACTGCCTATTAGAAAAAAAGGCCATGACCCATGTACGGAGTCGGCTTGTGTGGCGCCGCAGCTTGGCATCCATGGCATCTGACGTGACAATGGGTCCGCGTATCTTTTTTGACGCATAAACGCATCTTTTCCCGAGTGCCACTCTGTCTCTGGCAATCATTTCGCTGGTTTATTATCACGCACATGTAATCCGTACGGGTTGGCAAAAGTGTCGCGCAATCAAATGATGAGTGCAGGTTATATTATTACATCAACAATGTCATTCCGCTACCACGTGATCCGGTCCGTCATGGAACAACTTAGTTTGAGATCTTGGGATCGACCTTGGAGCTGAGTTCAATAGTCAGCCATGACCAGCTCGGTAGCTCTGGTGTGACGGCGGCTTACCCAGTTGCCTTTTCATATGCACTGCGGCCAGCATCGGTGATCTTCTCCTGGGTGTTGCGGTCCATCTGGTGTCCGGACTTCTTGGCCGCCATGCCGAATGCTGCGAGACGGTTAGCCGACAGTTAGCTCCCAGTTGGAGTTGAGACGTTACCCTTGTCAACATAGTCCTGCTTCTCGCCGCCCTGCGCGTTGGGGTCGTTCTGGGCAGAGTTGCCCTTGAGACCGTCGGCTGCCTTCTTGACGAAATCCATTGCGAATTTTCGGCGGGTAGTTAGTTGTATCTGGGGTTTCGGGAACGAGCTGCCTGTGGGCCGAGGTATGGA
This sequence comes from Epichloe glyceriae, assembly GCA_023658535.1. Classification (NCBI taxonomy): domain Eukaryota; kingdom Fungi; phylum Ascomycota; class Sordariomycetes; order Hypocreales; family Clavicipitaceae; genus Epichloe; species Epichloe glyceriae. The sequence goes on along the minus strand of CP098291.1, from coordinate 5,668,077 downwards.
ATGGAGGATGGAGGAGGATGGAGGATGGAGGAGGATGGAGGATGGAGGAGGATGGAGGATGGAGGACGGAGGATGGAGGATGGAGGACGGAGGATGGAGGATGGAGGACGGAGGACGGAGGATGGGGTTCTCTTCAGGCCGGGAAACTTGCAGTTTTATATTCATCGCTCTCTTGCTTCCGCATGTCTGTCAGTGACGTCTACGGATTTACCCCTCCCCTCCATCAAGGTGAAAGGTTGGCCATCCAATCCACGGCATCCTGATCATCCTGATCCGGGCCAAGTGTTGAATTAAAACGGGGACCGAACCTCCAAGGAGAAGAGGAGCTCCTTCCCCGCCACAAGATCTTGCAGTGCAGCAGACTCCTCCATTTTGAATGAGCGCCAAAAAGGCAACATTGACGAGGCATCTGATCTGAGGCAACGGAAACTGCAAGCAGCAAAGCTCAGCGTCCAAAGTTGATAGTTTGATTGAGAAAATCGAACATGATGGCTATTTATTTGTAGATGCAGATCGCGATGCGGTGCATCGTCATCAAGTCGAGTCGCTTTGAGTCGCCATGGGGCAAAGGGCCATCACCTCGAGAATCCGGCACGAAAGGCGTCATATCGGAGCTTTTTGCTTTGCCGCATCTGCAGACGATTTTCGGATCGCCCGATTCCATCATGAATTGCGGCCGTTGAGTGGCGGATATTGCTGGAGCTGGAGGTGCGTCCGCGCGGAGTTTTTCTTCCGGCCGCGGATGCAGGATCAAAACACGCACTTTGCGAGTTTGCATCATTACATCAGCATGGCGCAATGGACACCGTCATCAATCATCAACAATCGACCTTCGCGACGCAGCCATCACCATGGCCCACAAGCAATGGCTGTATATCCAATTAGACTGGATTCATTGGCCTACCCGAGATGGTTGATGTCATGATCGCAATCCGTACCTATATCGGTCGAAGTCGACATGTTGAGTTTGACCCGAATCGCACGCTAGCAGCACACGCAGATGGTATTTAATCGACTTCACCGGTTCTGTTGGGCTGGCGATACCAGCATTTTTTTTTTTATCCTCATTTTCTGCAGCGGCCAATAATCAGACAGATATTTCGAAGCCGTCACCGTCCCCAATACCGCGAGAATGACTACCAAAGCAGCCAAAGCGGACCAGCTCAAAGCCTCCATGGTACAGCCTACACAAAATGACAGAATAACAGCAGACTTTGGAACAAAGCAGTCCAACACCGATGACTGGCTGCGCATCAGTACCCAAGACAAGACGGGGCCGATGCTGCTGGAAGACACGTTTGCTCGAGAAAAGGTGCGAACTTGAGACGAACATGTGCATGGACGGCCCGTCCCCAGCTTACACGCAAGACTTAGATTCATCGATTCGATCACGAGAGAATTCCTGAGCGAGTGGTTCATGCCCGAGGTGCTGGTGCTTTTGGCACCTTTCGGCTCTTCGAATCTGCCCAAGATGTCACACACGCCGGCGTACTCACAGACACGTCTCGGGAGACGCCCGTCTTTCTGCGTTTTTCCACGGTCCTCGGCAGCCGTGGTTCCGCAGACACTGTTCGAGATGTTCGCGGATTCGCGCTGAAGATGTACACGCAGGAGGGTAACTGGGACATTGTCGGCAACAACGTCCCCGTCTTCTTCATCCAGGACGCCATCAAATTTCCCGATCTCATCCATGCCGGGAAGCCTGAGCCAGACAACGAAATCCCCAGGCCCAATCTGCGCACAATAATTTCTGGGACTTCATGTACATGCATTCCGAGGCGACGCACATGTACATGTGGGCCATGTCTGACAGAACAATTCCCCGCTCCTACAGAATGATGCAGGGCTTCGGTGTCAACACATTCACTCTCCAAAACGCCAAGGGCGAGCGTCATTTTGTCAAGTTTCATTTCACACCTGAGCTGGGAGTGCACTCACTAGTCTGGGACGAGGCTCTCAAGATCGCTGGACAAGATCCAGATTTTCACCGAAAAGACTTGACGGAGGCGATTGAGAGCGGCGTGTTTCCCAAGTGGAAGTTTGGCATCCAGGTGATTCCTGAAGGCAAAGAGGACGGTTTCGAATTTGACATCCTCGACGCGACCAAGGTGTGGCCAGAAGAGCTTGTGCCAATCCGATACATTGGTGAGCTGGAGCTCAACCGCAACGTGGATGAGTACTTCACAGAAGTTGAGCAAGTCGCCTTCTGCACCAGTCACATCGTGCCCGGCATTGGCTTCTCCGACGATCCGCTACTCCAGGGACGAAACTTCTCGTACTTTGACACACAAATCAGCCGACTGGGAATCAATTGGCAAGAGCTGCCCATCAACAAACCCGTGTGTCCAGTCATGAACTTCAATCGTGACGGCGCTATGCGTCATACCATTGCCAAGGGAAAGTCAACTACTGGCCCAACAGATTCGAAGTGCAGCCTGCGGCCACCGCAAAAGAAGGCGGATATGTCGACCACCCGCAAAAAGTCCAGGGCATCAAAGTTCGAGGCAAGAGCGAGAAGTTCAAGGAGCATTTCTCTCAAGCAGAGCTGTTCTACAACTCCATGTCTGACGTGGAGAAGAGTCACATCAAGGCGGCTCTGTCCTTTGAATTGGATCATTGCGAGGAGCCGATTGTTTATGAGCGTCTTACCAAGCGCCTGGCCGAAATCAACCTCGATCTCGCGCAATCGGTTGCCACCATGGTTGGCGGCCCCAGCCCTGCCCCATCCGCACGAAAAGCGCATGGCAATAAAGCTGCGGGACTAAGTCAGTTGGAGTACATGCCCGAACGCGTCACAGTTGCCACACGCAAAGTCGCCATCCTCATTGCCGATGGGTACGACTCCATCGCCTACACTGGCGTTGTCGCAGCCCTCAAAGCCGCGCAGGCCGTTCCCGTCGTTCTTGGCCCACGACGCTCGGCCATCTTCGCCGCGGGAGAGGACAAGTCCTCGGCCAAGGGACTCATCCCCGACCACCATTTCGAGGGACAACGAAGCACATTGTTTGATGCCGTCTTCATCCCTGGCGGTCAAGGGTCGATTGACACGCTCATCAAGATGGGCCGAGTTACGCACTACGTCAGAGAAGCTTTCGGCCATCTCAAGACCATCGCTGCCACTGGCGAAGCCGTCGGTTTGGTAAAGCATGCCGTTCAGCTAGACGAGATTCAGCTGTCAACGGATAGTGAGGCGGTGCTGAGTTATGGCGTGGCCACATTGGGGCACCCGAAGCCAGAGGGGCTCAAACAAGTCATTCAGGCCACCAAGAACGCGAAGCACTTCCTGGACCAAGTCCTCTGGTCAATCAGCCAGCATCGATGCTGGGAGCGAGAGTTGGATGGGTTAGCCAGCCAGGTGGCTTATTAAAGGCGGAAGCTTTAGAACCAATAGCAGTCATGCAGATATACTTGTAAATATACTTTTGACATGAGGTGCTCTAAAGCCCCAAGAGGCCGGATTCTCTTCATCGTCGATGAAAGTTGTAAGCAGACAGGCGCAGATTCCGAGCAAAGCCATCGCCTTGAACGATAGTGTAGGACATGGTCAGCTTGGACAAGCACAAGTTCTCCGGAAACTCGGGCCCAACCGATGTAGATTCCGCCGTGTAGCTAGCTCCATCGTTCAGCACCGGGCAATCAACATAATGGTAGACGTCCGTGACCCAGCCTCGGCTTTCCTCCCATCCCATCAAAAAAAAAAAAAAAAATTGTAAACCCCCCCAATTACCTCTTGTTCGACCGGCTGCCACCACTCCTCCCCCTTCCTCACCTCTTTCCCAGCGCCGTGATTCTTCCCACCCTGGTCCCCCTGCGGCTTGCTCAGCTCCTGATTCGCGCCGCTGACCCCAGGGGTCTCCGCCCTCCTCGTTTGACGCCGCGTCGCGAGCCTCCTCCGGGGAGTTGCCGCCCTCGCGGAAGGCCGTCTTGGGCGCAGCCGCGGCGTCGTCGTCGCGCCCCGACTTCGTCTGCTCTGCGCTCCGGGGCTTGAGCGATGCGCGGTCCTGCGCGTCTTTGTACGGGCGGCGGACGGGCGGGGAGGCGCGGTAGGCGCGGGTGGCGATGCGCAAGGGGTTGAGACGGCGGATGGGCATTGCTTATGACTCCTTGCTTGGAAGATATCAATGAGGTCGTGGAGGCTGCTGTGCTGTTGCCGTTTTCTGGAGCGAGCAAGTTTGCAGGAAGTGGTTGTTTTATGGATTATGGATGGGATTTTAACCGAGGGGGGCTTGTTGTGACGTAGTCCACTGCTGCGGACGTGAAGTTGACGTCATCCATGTTTTGAGATTCCTCGAGAGTTGCGCGTTTCATTTCACTTACTTCGCAGGGGTTGAGCTCTTTCTTTCACGTTCTCGCTGATTCCAAGGGGATAGATTTCACGTAGTCTGGTTGTCCGTTGGGGGCCTTGGGTTTCTCCTCGTAGGCATTTCGAAGCAAAGCATCTTTCAGCAGAGTGATCATGTCAAGAGCATTGCCTTCAAGTTCGCGGCAATACCCGGTTCTAGACGAGAGACAGGTTGATTAGAAATCATGGCTCGACCAGGACATGGGCGATTGGTGAGTATTTTCTGCTGAGGATACGACAGATTTGCTCCGTCTGATCTCTCCCTCGCCAATAACAACGCATCGAGGGCCTGGAACAGGCCACACGCACGACCCGACGGCAACAGAATCATGCCCCCTCCCAGGCTTTGCTTTTGAGGGGCCGAGTCGCTTCGCCATTGCATTGCATTGCATTGCATTGCATTGCATTGCTCCACATGGGATGTGGATGCGGGATGTGTGATGATTGCAGAAAGTGCCGAACCTTCAGAAGTTGTTCTCGGAGAGACAGGGGTCCGAAAGTAGCGCCTTGCAGGTCTTCTGGCCGGTACGCGGTACGGGAAATGAATAGCTCGGGAATTCGGGTGTAATTGATGTCTTGACTATTCGAGCCGCTGACAATGACGCGGCTTTTGTTTCCTACGGGATTCCACGTAATCACACAAATTCGAGCCCCGTCCACAAATCCAGGGACCAATCATTTCCTAGTTGAGCACAACCTTTCCCGAATCCTTGGCGGTTGCTGACCCACTTTCCCTTTCGGGGTTGAATAGAACCTCAATAGAAGTCCCCAGCCTCGCCTCAATAAGACCCGGGTCAGCAAGCTCGAGTCTCTTTTTCGCCTCGCATTTCGGCAAGCGTGCTCCGTCGCCACTGTGCCGCAATGGTCTGGACTTTTGGTCTCCAGCCACTGGAGGATGCTGGCTCCATTCGACTACGAGAGTCGTTTCACTGAAGGGCAAGGCCGCCTTTGAAGGGCGATAAATGGTCTGGGAGCAAGTTGGCTCTTGTCATCGAGGCACGCTTGATTCTGTTCGGACCGCTGGGCGTCTCTCCCTGAGCCCGGGGTGATCAGACAATGAACACGTCGCCGGGCAGGGGGAACATATCTATCCAGCTGTGCCTCGCTCTTGATACCATCTGGCCATCATCACGACTTGGACATGGATACGCGGTGCTATGATTTGCCTCAAACTACGCCAGGTGGGCATTGTCAACAAGGCGCCACGGCTCATCCATCCTCGACCCCCAGAGAGGAAGCCACTTTACAGCATGGTAGCAATCAGGGGCTCTGAAAGAGCATCCATCCATCCATCGTGGACAATGGAGACGAGGGGGTTTTGACGTTCGAATGGGGAAGCACGCTTTTCCTCTTGCGGCCTTCACAGCTGCTGTTACAATGCAACCACCTGACGCCGCACCTTCATAGCCGTGTCTATTGACAGGATGGATCAATAAGTCCCCATGGGCGAGCACCGACGCAGGCCAAAGCCAAGACCCAGATTGATCAAAGCTTTCCTGTGAGGCTTCTACGCCAGTCTTCCCTCACTGTTCTCGGGGAAATCGTTTGCGATCAAGTGAGAGACGGCCTAGGAGAAAAAAAAAGGTTTAAAACAGCATCACAGCCCCCGAGGTAGTCACTTGTCATGAACTCATCATCGCATTGACTTGATCCAAGCCCATACTCGCTTTTCTCATATTCAACTTCTCGCGATACCAAGCATTTATTACCTGAATTTGGTACCCGCAAGGTCCAACATGCACGTCACATCTTTCGTTCTTGCCCTCGTGGCAGTAGGTGCTCACGCAGCTCCAGCTCCGGCTCCAGCTCCTGAGCCTCAACCTTGGTGCTGGCGCCCTGGCCAGCCGTGCTGGATGGTCAAGAGAGCGGCCGATGCCTTTGCTGAAGCGGTGCAGACGTCGGGCGGCCTCGAGGAGCGTGCCGCCCCAGAGGCTTCGTACAGCAACGCCCCCGGAGGTGCGGCGTACAAGACGAAGCGTTCTCTCAACGAGCTCGCCCATCTCGCTGCGCTGACGGCAAAAAGCCCCGACGACTACTACAACGCACTGGGGCTCGACAAGGAGTTCGAATCCGACCAACAAGGGCCCATCGAGAAGCGCGAGGACGACATTGCCACCAAGGATAAGGAATGGTGCGATGGTCCCGGACGGGCGTGCTGGAAGTCCAAGAGAGCCGCCGCCGCCGTCCTGAAGGCGATCCGGGGCGAGGACGGAGGAGAGGCCGCCAAGGACGCACACGATTTACCCTTCAAGCCCAGTGCCTTCCCACCCGAGTGCAACGGCGACAGGATCTTGTGCTGGAAGAAGCGCGAGGCTTCTCCCGAGGCAAACCCAGAGGCCAACCCGGCTCCTTGGTGCTGGCGTCCCGGCCAGCCATGCTGGATGGCCAAGCGTGATCTTCATGCCCTTGAAGTTGCTGCCCAAAGCATCGTGGACGAGAACTAGGTGTCATCAGTCAGCTCGAACTTGTCTCTCTCCCCACGCATCGATGCTTTGTCCAAGCTGTTCATTTATGCTTCACGATTTTTCTTGCAACTCTTTTTAGAGGGTCTGCCGTCGAAATGTCAGGGTCTATCATCAAGTTCATTACTTTAGAAGAAAAAAAGAAAAAAAGGGAAAAAAAGGGAAAAAAAGGGGGTTAGAGAAGGAAAGAAGCCGACTCGATTTTTGGGTATCACAAACGTCAAAATAAACGATTGGGCAGGGTACGAGAACAACGCCGGGAAAAACACGCGATACGGAAATGAATCATCATGAGTGTCCGGCTCGCCGCGCAGTTGAAAGCGCGAGCGCCATGATTTAGAAAGAATACATAGTTCCATCAGAAAGAAAGTCTTCTGGCAGTCGCTAGCTTGGCCTGGTGTTCAGGTGGTGCACGGACGAAAAGGAGGAGTGGCTCAGATGAAGCAAACACCATGTATACTTATGATTAGAATGAAATAAATGCGGTACAATGACGCTTCAGTCTTGCCGTGATAAAATACCAATGCGGGACACGTAGCAGTTGTCGCCGGACAGATGATACGTGACTGGCCGAGGACATGGAATCTTGCTGGTTGGTCTGAGGTTTCGTCGAGTAGTTCGAAGTCCTGGTCAAGCAAGGGCATATGAGATGATCAGCACAAGCAACTACGGGCAAAAAAAAATTTCTCATACAGATCCCGGATTGGCCTTTCATCTACAACTTCAGACCGTCGTTTGGAGACCGCCAAGGCCCGCGACACTAACTTCGTTGATTGGATTGCAGTGGAAAAATGCTTGCATTTGCGAGACAATGTCAATCACGCAGCCCATCGTCTCGAAGGGCGTCCATCACTCCACGCCCCAATCGCACAACGGCACCTTGTTCCTGGTCGTCCTCGCGTGTGGTCGCAGCCGACGTCGGGCAAATCGAAAGGATTAAAATCATGTTCGACATGTACGCTCAATCATTGCGATCCTCCCCATCTGGCATTCGCCGGGAAGCACCGCACCCAAGATTGTTCGTTTTGATCTCCGTTTCTGTCCCTCATTCACCAGCAGTCTTGGGCACAGCCGTAAAGCGCACCTCGGGCCAGCATGGGGAGGAACCTGAATGGTTTTTTTTTTTGCGTTGTTCAATTTGTATGAAGAGAGGAGAAAAGCGAAGCACGCATACAAATTTTTCGGACCCCTTTTTGGTAGGCGGGCTGTAGTGGGGCGCCAATTTGGGCCTGATTGTTGGTGGGAATCCGGCCGCAAAATTCAGGCATAAACCCGCACCTGCCCCCTCGACTTCGGCCAATCTTCATGTGTTGTCTCGCTGACGGCACTTTATGGAACAATGAATCAACATGGATGGTGGCAGTATCATCTCAGCCACTGCTTCTGAATCATTGCTAGTCCTGAGGGTTCTTTCTAGAACCTTGTTCAAAATGAGGCTTCCGCGCTAGCTGAACGAATCTTGTGTGTTTCTCCTTCTGGACCTCCACAAGCATTCATCTTCCATGGCTTCTGCCAACTTTTGTCCCAAAGACATGTCTGATTTCTCGAGTCCGTCTGGCCAATATGCCGTGGCCTGATCCCATTGCTGCAGTGGAAAAAGTCCGTGATTTCACATAAAATTTCTCACATGGGCAAGACGAAGGAAGCATCATACTGGATACTGGATAAGGCTGGGATTCAAAGACATGAAGCACGTGAAGGAGAGTCGAGTCGAGATTGGAGTGTGGCGATGCTGTGATACCCCGCTGCAGCTGCAACTGGCCTTGGCCCACATGGTCTTTGTCCTTTGAGCAGCAGGCTCAGCTCACAGCCTCCAAGTTTACATGGAAGGAGAGTCTGGTTGGTCTTACTCTGGGAAGATATATAACATACTCGTCGCGTCTGGTTTCGTTCTCCGAGACGGCGTCCTCTATCAATTCCGCCCACGTACCACAAAGCCACCTCTCGGCCAAGATCCGCCAAGATCCGGCACCTCGGCAGCCGCCCTGCTCTTCGTCCGTCACGCCATTCTGCTGCCTGCGTCATGTCAGACATTCGCCTTTCGCAGAAGCTTGCCCGCCTGAATCCCTTCAAGCCCGGCGAAGACGATGAGGACCAGGGCGGAGACATTGGAGTCGATAGCGTGGGCAGCAGAAATCGCAGCACGCGCAAGGCCCAGCTCGACAAGCAGCAGCTCCGAGTGAGCAGATCACTGCGGAACTTCCTGGCCAAGAACAAGATCCTGTCCGAGGTCGATGCCGGCGTCGATGTGGACGAGTCGACGCCCGCGCTGCGCAACATGCTCAGCAAGTCGCACTTCGATGTCCCAGAGTCGTTGCTGGACCGGTCGCGCCCCCTTCCAGAATACTACATCAGCTCCAGCCACAACACGTACCTGATGGCTCACCAGCTGTACGGCTCTTCCTCAGCCGCGGCGTACGAGACGGCACTGAAGACGGGGTCGCGATGCGTGGAGATTGACGCGTGGGACAACAGCGCTGAACCCGACGAGCCCAAAGTCACTCACGGCTTCACTCTGGTGTCGCACATTCCCTTCCGGGCTGTCTGCGAGACCATCCGGGATGTCTTTGACCAAGAGGCTGCCCTGGCTGCGAAAGACGCCGGTTTCACCGCGGCGCCCATTCTGCTGTCACTTGAGAACCACTGCAAAGATCACGGCCAGAGACGTCTCGTGGAGATTATGAGGGAGATTTTCGGTGACCGCCTCCTGTCGGAACCCATTCGACAAAAGGGACATCGCGAGCAGGAATTCGACGATGTGCATGTGTCGCTTGCCGATCTTGGCGCTTGCATCGCCGTCATTGTGGAACACGACCTCGGCGGCGACGAGGCGGATGACGAGTCGGACAGTGACTCGCCGACTGATGACGAGCAGGAGACGGCCGAGGCAAAGGATGCGCGAAAGGAGTACAAGGAGAACAAGGAGGAGACCTTGACCGGGGCGTCATCCCCGAGCTCGCCGATCTGGGCGTCTACGCACAATCCGTCAAGCCAGTCGACAATTCGTGGTACAGCCCGGGCACGCTGGCCAACGGGCCGCACCATCATCTCATCAACGTCTCCGAGTCGGGTCTGTCGTCACATCTGCCCGCCGAGGCGATTCCCATTGCAGCTCACAACGCCCGGCATCTCATGCGCGTGTATCCAAAGGGCACCCGAATCTCGTCGTCCAACCTGAAGCCACTCAAGTTCTGGGGCATCGGCGCCCAAATCTGCGCCCTCAACTGGCAGACGTTCGGAACGGGCAACCAGCTGAACGATGCACTGTTCAGCGGATCAGAGGGGTACATCCTCAAGCCGGCGGCTCTGCGAGAAGGCGGCGATGGCAACATTTTCACGGGCGGCAAGAAGAGGCTCCGTCTGCGCGTCGCCGGCGCCACCGACATCCCCGTCGGGGAAGAGGATCGCCAACCGGATTCCCTCAGGCCCTATCTCACGTGCAACCTCTACAGCCCGGGCGGCATCGAAGGAGACACGCACAAGAGGAAAACGTCGGCGTACAGGCATCACAAATTGGGGATCCTACACAGCGGCGACAACCCCCTGCAACGGACCCCATTTGGGACGAGTCTCTTGAATGGACGTATGATGACAATGAGCTTGTCTTTCTGCGTATGCTGATCAAGAGCGACGATTCCTGGGCTGTAAACCCGATGATTGCGGTGGCTGCGATTCGGCTCACGTACGTAGTACCGGGATGGAGCTTCATCCGGATGTTGGACATGAAGGGCAGGGAGACAAAGTGTTCCATTTTGGTCAAGTTTGAGATTGAACATGTTTTTAAGAGCCGAGCATGATTAGTTTTTACGTCCACAATGTCGTAACGAGAAGGGCTGCTCGCGCCCTGAACAATTCCCTTCTTGTAACGCCATGTTATTGACCGGGTGGCATGGCTCGAAAGGACGGCGGCTCAAAAGCAGGTCAGATGAGCGCGGGCTATTGGAGATGTAGTTGATGTTTTCCACGTGAACTCGAGGTGTCGCACCCTGTCTGTCATGCAATTGCTGAAACCAAAAACAAAATATTTGTTTTCGGCATTCCATCCTCAGTCCAGAGTACTGACTCCGTAGTCTCGTCTCCCTCTGTCTAAACAATGAAATGGTGTGTTTCGCTCCAAGTTGGGAAACTCGACATGATTTCTGACATGAACACATGGAAGAACAAATGAACCTTGTTTCCGATATCTTATATCCCCCTCTACTATGTTGAAATAGTAATTCATCATGATGAATCTCAGCTCGCACGCTCAAGCCCTCTCCGACTCTCCATCCCAAGCAGGACTTTTGTCCCCGGCAGCGCGGCAGCGCAGCAGCGATGGTTCCTGGCGACCTTTGACCCTCGACGACAGCTTTACATCTTGTATCATGGCAAACAAGTCGATCGGGGCTACTTGTTTCGCGCACCTGTTTACATGAAAATGCTTTCATTTCTGCAGTTTCAATGCGCGTAACTCTGGATAGACGATTATTTGTGAAATCTTTCGTGATGCACGTACGTTTCTTGCAACGAACCTGGGACCGATATGGCTTTTCTTTGTGCTCGGATATACACATATGTATACACACACATATATATATGTATATAGTGAGATGGTCATGTAGAAAGTATGAACATGATATTCGTGGGTGATGGGCAATTCGCAGGGTCAGGGCCAGATGCATAGTACATTGTGAGCTTGGTGTACAGACTCTCAGTTGACCATAATCTGTACAGACGACCGCTGAGAACAAAGACTTTCTTGTCAATCAGCGTAGGAAGGTGTGCTGCAGCGCACGTCTGGTATATCTTCAGAGCATGTCCTGTGTGTTTGGCGTAGATACTTGCCCTTTGAAGAGCATGGATCCCCACTAGTACGGATGGTTGTAATCGTGATCGGCACAAGAGGCCCGATTGCGTCACTCGGGTTCGGAACGAGGTGACCAAAGGCTGACGCTGTTTCATGATATTGATCCGTCAAGACACTTCGGGACAGAGACAGTGGCAAAGCAACTTGCTTCGGAAAGCAAGCCAAAAGCACTGCTGCATTTGTCCGTTTACTTCAAACCGTTCTTCCGCCCAGTTCTCCTCTCCGTCAACCACCGTTCTTCGACTCTGCCAGTTGGCGCATGCTGATCCCATGGTGGGTGGTGGGTGGTGGGTGGACACGACACGTGTTGGCCGACGGGGCGGGAAGTCCTTGCGCAATCATCAGTTGGTTCATGGATTGTAATCTGCCGCATCTGGAACACCACTGTGTTTTGTTGACTCACAACCCTGGCCTGGGAGACACCTCTGCGATGAACACGACGTTTTCCACGACCGCCTTTCCTTTCGGCTATCCCTCATCGCGTCGTTGATTGAACCGTAAGAGCGAGTCTGTGTTCCAGTTCGCCATGTGCTGGGGCAGTTTTTAATTTCCCTTGAAGAAGACAGACCCTTGGGCCTTGTGAGCCCGGTGGCGGCCGAGAAACTACGATGCCTCATTATGACGCGAATGCTACTTAGTAACTGCGTACTGCGTACTCGGTACTCCGTGTCTGGCGGCTATTCGCAAACAAGAAGGCAGACAGGTATCCTCGTGACACGGTTTATCATGAGGTATTTACGGAGTGCGGAGTGAGAAACATGCGCATGCCAGGCCCTTTCTCCGTTCCTGTTTCCGGCACAAGTCGGGTATGGGCTTTTCCAGGAAAAAGAGATACTCCGTACTTCCGCACGAAAAATGGCTGTGTGGAGACTCCTTTCTCTTCCTCTTCAACCTACCCCTGGCTTTGTTTTCGTGGCACACCCCTGACCAGCAGGGGCGGGGGCAGGGGCAGGGGCTTCATGTCGACAATGCATGGGGGCGTTGCATGGGGGCGTCTCAAGGCGTCACTCACTCCCCGCTGATCCTCTTCTTTGCGGTCAACTGTGATTTCGCCAGTTTTACATCTCCACGCGACTTATTATTATCGGGATTCGAACATTCTTTGCTGCATCATTCACGTCTGGGGATTTGTCGTGACTTTGACTCGCACGACGTTCTTGTGACCGCGGGTGCCATGGCAACCCGAGTCATTCGGGAGCCCTCCCTGAGTCCCCCTCTCTTCTAGTCCGCATGTACTCCGTAGACAAAATCACAGGTCTTGCCCGGCAGAGTGTCAGTTGCCGATCCGCAGCACATCTTTTCCTTTTTATCCCTGTGCATTCAAGACGACGACTCCCAACGCTGAATGTCGAATGTCGATCAACCAGTGGTCACGTCGTCACTGAAACCTAGGCTGGAGCTATTAGAGCAAGATGGAACTCGGTGTGATGGTGACGATGAGCTGGGCTGGCCAGTTAGAACGATTTGAAGGTTCGTCTGTTGCCTCCACCCACACCACAATCCTAGGCTCTGGGCTCTGGGGGCTCTGGGGGCTCTGGGAAAAGGGGGTCGATGAGTTTCCACAGGCCACTCTGACGTACCTGACGTGCTCGTCATTTCCTCCAGCGCACTGTTTGTTGACAGACGGGGGCTGATGTCAGGGCAGATGCCCGTTGTTGAGGAGCAGGCGTGGGGCCCCAACCTCGCTCTCTGCCGCCTGCCGCCTGCCGCCTGCCGCCAGCTGCCAGCTGCCAGCTGCCACATCTCCCAGTGCTGCATACCCCCGCCATGGGTCCATTTATCCACCGCCTTCCCTCCCTCCCTTCCTCGTTGCCCACTGCCATAGAAACGAACCCTCGTTCCTCGCCCACCTGCCAGCTGCCACCTGCCACCTGCCACCACTTCTGACAACCTTTTCTCCAGCGGCTCGTCGTCGACCGAGCAAAACTTTTTCAACGTCGACCATCGCTTCTGTCATCTCGATCTACTCCTTCCCTTGTTTTTGCATTCATCTTCTCCGATCACGGCGCCCGCGTTGGACACTCTGAATTCGTTCGACCGATACGAGAAGTTTCCATTTTCCCGTGCCACTGCCATGTCAGACGACCACGACCTACAGCCAAAAGGCTGCAACAGCCACTCCTACCCCATCGAGCGATCCGATTCCTCCGTATCATCAGATACATCTGAGAACAATGACGTCGAGAACAATGCACCTGGACCTGTGATACACCATCCAATGCCTACTCGACCGCGCTTGCCCAGCCGAAAAAGCAGCGGCCCCCTGGCGGTTCCCCGCGACAGCTCTGCCGTTGGCCCAGTTGACGCGCATTTTGGTCCCGACGATGTCCGAGCCATGAGTCCCCGACGAACTAGTGAGGACATTGACAAGATGGGCAAAGAAGCCAGGGAAGAAATGCGAAGGTAAGAATTGGCAGAGGCATTGCGCCTTGACAAGTGTTTGGGCATTGGACAACGCAGTTGACTGGGACTTAGACATGCCAAACTTTTGCAAGAGTCTCTCATCACTATTTTCAATCGCATTGAGGCAGTCCGTGAAGAGCACGACAAACTTGACAGCAACAACAAATTCCTTCAAAAATACATTGGCGACCTCATGAGCACGACCAAAATCACCGCGACCGGTAGCCGCGGAAAGAAATGAGCGCCGATTCAATCGGCGGTTTCCCTCGTCATCGTCAGTGTTGAAAACGGATCGGCCTGACCGCTTCAAACGACAATTTCGGCATGGGGTTTTGGGAATACTTTCCCATAATCTCCACCAATTTACAATTTTCTTCTGAACATTCTTGTGTGTTTTCTGGTGCAATTCTTTGAAGAAACAGGCATTGCGTTTTGCAAACAAACAAAAGTCTCATGAAACTCAGGCATACCACGAATCACGAATGGCTTGGCATTTATTTATGCCGGCGTTTTGCATCTCGGCTTCCACAAACCGGCCTTTTGCGGGCAAGATACCCGGAGCCTACGGGCGCACACAAAAGTCACCATCTTTTTCTCATTTTGAAGCGTCGGGTTTGATCCCAACATCTGGTTTCATGTTGCAAAGGGCACGCCTCCCAGGCAAGACCAAAATCGACTTGTACCAGATTCTTCATTGTACATTAGCTACGGCATGGGAAGCACTTTGACACGAATAGCATGCGGTCTGAGTGGACTTGAGTTTCTCAACGTCGGTGCGACGCAGACCGTGCCTTCCCTTCCAATAAGCACCTGCGTTTCTGCCAATCTTTTCTTCGAAAGAAACAAAAACAATCATGAGCGATGCACCCGCGCCCAAGTGGAGCAATAACCTGTTTTTCTTTGTTTTCGTCTTTGTTTTCTTTTTTTCCATGTTTTTTTCTTCTAAAAAAATCCCCCAGTCAAACCCTTACATCAAGGGAGGCCCTGGGCTCAGGGTGAGACGTACGGGAGCATATGTTCTAGGCGTTAGAGGGACATGCAGGCGCACCGGAACGTCTGGTACCGCAAATTTAGTATTCAAGTTTTTATCGCTTTTACCCAGCATCAGGAAGCGTTAGAAGGTGAAGATGGAGAGGCGCATGCGAGAGCACAGGATCGAGGACCCGAGGGAGGAATGGGCATTTGCGTGTCACTGCGTCGTATCAGGAACTGGTGTAAAAGGAGGAAATGTTTTCTTTGTCTTGTTATGAGTTTGAGGAGATGGGAAGAGGAAAGAGACGACATGGAAAGAAGGAATAGTAGTTCATGTCGGTCCAGTCCAACCCACTCCGTCCCGCGCAGCGCAGTGCACGTGTCGGCTCGTCTGCACGAATTAAATCGCAGGCTGAGCGAGAAGCAACCAACGTCGGTGAGTGGTGGTGAGTCGTGCAGAATTCCCGGTCCACGGGCTTGTTGTTGTCGATGGGGCCGGTTGGGCTGGGCTGCATGCATCGGATAAGGCGCGGCAGGGAGATATGTAGATGGTGGGGACCCTGCGTCCGCTTGTCGCGGGGGTGGATGGCAAGTTACACGTGTTACATACATAATCCCGCAGAATCACTGTCCCAAGCAACGACGGACGGTTCACTCGTACGAAGCGACGCCCAGAGACCAAGACGCGCAGTGCAGTGCGGGACTCTCCCTTGACGGATGGTGTATGGAGAGTGCCCGCCCGGGGAGTGAAGGCCGTTTTATTATTGGAATCTAGTCGTGGTCTGGTCCGAATGGCAACGTGCTCTGCGTTGCGTTATTCCTTAGTTGTGATGATGCACCACCAACCCACCAACCCCACCCAGCGTGACCTCGTGTCTCGTGTCCTACATGATGTGTTCTCCACATCCAGACCGGTCGCTCGCTTCGTGCACCCCTGCTGGACGAGGGGGCGTGGGGAGTGAAGGCGAGTGAATTGGATATATATATATATATTTTTTTTTGTATGGTTTGGAAGTCGGGATGGATAAAGATCGTGGAAGGGTATATACCCGTTCAGACAAGACGACGGACGTGTCTTGAACGCGCGCTGCAGTTTTGTATATAAAACACTCATGCTACAATCCTTCCCTTGTGTCTTCCCATCCCCTCGCTCTCGAATACCAGCGGCCCTCCGCCAGGACCGCTGGCATCCAGACTGACCGTCACGCTCCTCTTCTCGCTCACAACCCGGACCGTCTCCCCTACGTTCTTCCAATCCACCTCGCACGGGGCCGGTGTCCCGGGTGCGCCACTGTCCTCCGTCGACGGCACCTCTTTGATCTCGACGGTCGGATACGGCAGGTGCCCTTCTCTCTGGGGATGAGAACCAGCGGGATCTCGGCTTCTGTTTCAGCCGTTGAAGACATGGTGTCGGGTGAGTTGCCGCCCGGGATGACGAAATGTCCCTTGCGGCGACCGCCCAGGAGCCACAAGTCTGACGGAGCTGCCACCTCGTAGCTGAACTCCTCGTCCTCGCGAGGCAGGCCGTCCGTGTCCCAGATCCGTGTCCATTTGAGGTGCAGAGTGGCAGGGAGTATCTGCCCGACAATGGCTGCTGGGGCGCCGGCAGACGGTCCTTCAAAGTGGTCCAGGACGGAGGAGTCGATGCGGATGTCAGCCGTGTGCACGACGAGCAGAGAGGGATCTCGACGGGGATGGTGATGGAGCATGGTTGCTCTGGCGGTTCCGGTGCCCGAAGTGCCATGTGAGGATTCTGCTTCTGCCACGAGTCGAGGAACTCGGCCACTTTTTCCGCCGCATCGTCTTTGGTGCCAGGGACGAGTCCTATTCCTCGGAGATGATGCGCCCACGGGATGCCCTCTAGATACGTCGTGGTGACTTGACCGATGAGTGCCGCGCGCTCCAGATCATGGACCTGCAGGCCCTTTTTGGTTTCTGCCAGAACCCGGGCGGCCGTCACCGTGGAATATAGTTCGAGGGGCGTGTTTTTCAACCCTTCCACGACGGATTGCTGTATCAGCTCCTCAATTTCGCCTTGCACAACGCTATAGCGGAGCTGGAGCTGCAACGTTTTGCTAGCTCTCGCGCTTACTCTGGCACCTGGTTTTCTTGTGATTTTGTAGAGTAACGTGGCTTGCTGCTTGGGAAGATCATGATGGTGTTTGCGGGGGCAAACCCAAAGGAGGACTCAAACAGCTCCGATTCCACTAGCTCGCTCTTCAGTAGTCGTAGAGGGCTCGATGATGCCGTTTCCACATTGAAGCGCGAAAACAGAGCGTTGTGCTTGAACACGTCTTGCACGTTGACTCCCACCGCGAGGGATACCGGGATTACGATGGATTTTGCGAGATGGAACGATTCGCCTGCCTCCGTGACATACGTTACTTCCACTCGTACTGAAACATCTCCCAAGTCCTGCTCTATCGAGTAAGGAAACCGCACCGTGACGTTGACGTTGGGTGCCATTGAACTGAAGAAGACGGCCCCGGCTCTGGTGGTTTGGCGAACGAGGTCGGCGACTCATCCACCAGTTTGGCCTCTGTCGTCAAAAGGCGCAGGCCCCCGGTTGTCGGGCGAGTGCGCACCTCGCAGCTCTTCAGTGTATTCCACCCAGGCGTCACAGTGAGATCAAGTGCGTTGTCTTTGCCGAGGCTAATGTGCTTGCTGGAGGTTAATTGAACCTTGAGGCCGTTTGTGCGCTGGAACAAAGTCACGCCTGGATCTCTGAAGATGTCACTCGTCCGTGGCGGCAACTGATTGGCATCCTGTTCGTGATGAAAGATGAGGTTGCTTGAAGCTAGGATGAGCCGGCTGACACGGTAGCTCCCTGGTGTGACGGACTGCTCTCCATTAGTTTTTTTTTCCTGGTGCTCATCCATCCAACTAGCCCAGTGATGGAAAAGAGAGAAAGAGAGAGAGACAGAGAGAGGGCAACTTACATTCGTCTTCAAGAGAATCTTGTTCTTGCCAGGCACAATGATGATATCGCCCGTGGCCTCAAAGTTGATTTCTCTGCAAGGCCCGCCGTCCATGCATGTAATCCTCAGCTTGGCGGCATCCAGTGTGATTTCTTCCGGCAGCAAGCTTCGCAAGGATATGGTCAGAGAGCAGCTGTCGCTCCCATCGCGATACTCTGGCGAGCCAACCAATTTAATGTCCATGAAGAAGTGTGACAGCGCCGTCTGGGACTCCGAGGAGAGCTCCTGGTCAGCGAAAATAGCTTCTGCGCGATGTCCCGAATCGGCGACAATTCAGAAAAGACTGGATTCCGCGTCAAGAAGGTCAACGCCGGCTTCTGCAGCTGTCTTTCTCTTTCGCCTGAGCAAGATATGATGAGAAGTGTCAGAGCTGCGCTAATGTACTCGTTATTGGATTTAAGCTCTGCCAGACATCTACAGTACATCACCAGCATCGACAACTCCAGGTGACTCCATCCATTTTTGCCGAAAAAGCGAGCTGCGTCCTCGAACAAGGAAGCCGCAATGCTGTACTCTTTCAGGTGTACGTTTAGAACAGCCATATCGGCCCGGCATTCATGGGCGGCATGACTGTGGTTGGCAACTACAAAGTGACGCCATGCCTTGTCTGTAAGGATTTCATACAGCCGATAGTAGTCTGCCGCATCGTCGAGGGCTGTTTTCAATATTTGATTCTCGATTCCCGCGGGTAAGAAGGAAGTGGTAGCCTTTTCGTCGGGCTGGCTCTTTGTAGTTGGTGCATCATCGTTGTTATCAAGATTAACCTCCTCCAAATCATCAAACCCAGGCTCGCCGGCCAGCGGCGCTTCATCCCATCCGTTAGACCATCCTCGCGTCTTTCCTAGCCCATCCAGAATGCTCCTGGACACCAAGTACAGCTCCGCACGCTGCGCGGCCAGTTCTTCGAGGCCAACCTTGAGAAACGATGAGCTTTGTGATTCCTGCTGAGCCGCATTTGGCTGTCGGCCAGGCCCCGGAAAGCCCGGTGTACTCGGAGGCCGCGGAGATGTCTGTGCGTGGCGCGAAGATGCCCTTGCTGGATGCATCATTGTCTTGGGCTCAGGGATCGATGACTTGGGTTCAGCCCCATCTCCGCCGCTCAACGTGGTCGGCGGGATAGGAAGGGCCTTTGTCGAGGTCTGGGCCAGGATTTGTTGAGCCACTGTGAATGCAAATGACGCTGACTGATGGTTCACTATTTGCAAGAGCAAAGGGTCCAGCTCCGTTACTTGTGCGTCAGCTCCGCGGCCCTCGTTTGCGTCCATCAGTAAGGAGACGGTGACGTCCTCCCGCATCACCTGAGAGACGGAAGGAATAAACTCCAACGTGCGCCGGCACACCTCTGAAAGCATGCCTAGATTTTCTGTCCCTTCGTCATTATTCATTGGTGGTATCAATGGCGCCACTCCGTGAAGTATCGATTGGTGCTGGTCTTTCAGCTTGGCCAAAAGTTCCCCTCTGGTGGCGGACGCATTTCCGAGTCGGAGCAGCAATGCGACTTGTCTCGAGAATAAATAGCATCGAAAATCAAAGACAGAGACCTGGTTGGCGAGAATCATGTCACGATATGCCTTTTTCGAGGAACTGATGGGAATGTCGTCGACATGGTCTTTGGACGTCTGCTGCTGCTTCTGTAAGTCTTCGGCTTCATCATCGCTCGCGTCTCCTGACAGCTCCGCTAGTGCTCGCTTGGCCGCCTTTCTCAGGTCTTCCGTGTATGGCAGCATGGCGCCTCCGTGCTTCTCGGGAGATCCACTCTCTGCTTGTTCTCGAATAACGGTGTCGAGGCCAACACCAAGTTCGTCATAGCCGACAAGAGCATCCTCAACAAGCCCGACATTTTCAAATCCTCGAGCCAAGCCTTCCTTGAGGATGAAGAATGTACAGAAATTCCAGCCAGGCAAGCTACGCTGACCATCTTTTCCTTAATGTCCTCCTCGTACTGCGTAACGCGCATGTCAAAGGATGTGAGGATCAGGCTCTTGAACTTGCCCATCAAGTCGTTCCACGCATTCTCAGCATCTTGCTCTGTCTCAGAGTACCCAGAAGGTACGGCAGGGACCACCCTCGGCAAAAGATCATATGGTACATCATTGATGCCGATTCGGATCTGCGCGACACGGTCGGGCGCGCCCTTGCTTGACGAGTTGAAGTCGGATCGAAGCTTTTCAAGCAATGGAGTCGATCCAGTTCTCCAACGCGACGAGCTCGAGGTTTTTCAGCCGATGTGCCATCTGCTTTACTGCCGCTGGTCCGAGGTTGCGTCGCGGCCACGGTGTTGGGGATGACCACGTGCAAGACAAGCCACTCAAAAGCATCGTGCTTCTCTTGATTGCTGGCTTTTTGGAGGTGCTTCTGCTGCCGCTGCTCGATGGTGGTGTCTGCACTTTGATCCACTCGCGTATTTCGCTTCTCACCGCACTCTTATACGAGTCGTTGTCGTCACACCGCACAAGCAGAACTTTGAGATATGGTGTGCTTCGAAGGCCCGGAATCTGATGGCGCCGCTGGCTGCCCGGCGCAGGTCTCGTTGTGGGAGTCTGCTTGTCGGCATCGTCGGAGGAGCCATCATGTCCGCCTACCTGCTGAGTTTGAAAGCCATCGTCCTGCGAGGCACTCGTTGACCGCCTTTGCTTGGAGCTGCTCTGCGCAGCCGCTTCTGTGGCATCGCCTTGCACCAAATTGACATGCAAAGCATCAATTGATCGTAGCGGTCCAGCATGAGACTGCCAATGTAAGTTGCGCAGGGGCAATCGAGGAATCAGGCCTGGGGCCAAGAGCTTGTAGACATCGTGAGGATCGAAGTACTCGACTGCATGCCAAGTGTTAGTAGAAGGTGATGATGACTGCGTGACTGCAAATCGATGTACCTGTCACTTTTGACGTCGATGACTGTTGTTCCATGGCCAATCAGTCGCTGTTGCCGTTGGCATCGTATGCCGAGTTGGTGTGCGGGATCGTCGTGGTCGGACACCGTGACACCAAGCTCTCTCGAGTCTGGGTTCCAGCCATCTTGGCCCCCTGTTGCGTTGCACCGCGAGGCCAAAGCGGTGAGGTGCTTGAGGAGCAGGGAATGTTGCCCGGGGTAGCGTGCCGTGTCATGACTCATAATGTCTCATACAAGCGCGCGTTGGAATGCAGGGAGGAATGATCTACATTACGTAGGTTATAGCACCCTAATAGATAGTCTGGCTATCCCTCTATAAAAGGGACGCTTTCATCCTCTCTTTTGTATGCTAGTATATAGAGAATTCATCCTTCTTTCAATTCCATCTTAGGGGTCATCTCACTATCAATCCAGTGAGATTCCTTTTGTTACGTCACGTGTTCCGTGCGACAGGGAAGCTCCCATGCCCCTGTGATTGGCCAACCGCAGCCCACGCAGCACTGACACCATGGCGGGGTGGCGGCAGAATCGCGCGACTTTCAAAAGATTTGGAGGGGCAGGCAGACCACCAGCAGACATCAGATGCCAGATGCCAGATGCCAGACACCATACTCCGTACACATAGGTTCATTTGTCAATTCTTCCCCTTAGTCTTGCCTCCGCAGGATCCCGTCATGTCTACTCTCCAGGCAGTCCGCTACTCTAGAGGCAAACTCGAAGTCCTCGACCAGCTTCGCCTCCCCACGAATTCCACTATGACGATGTCTCAACCCGTCAGGAAGCCTTTGACAGTATCGCCACTATGCGGGTTCGTGGCGCGCCGGCCATTGCCATTGTTGCCAGCTTGGGGCTTGCTGTTGAGCTTTTCAACGGACCCGTGGCTGGGAACACCGCTCAAGAAGTCATTCATCACATTGACGAGGCCCTCGACTACCTGAAGCAGAGCCGTCCGACAGCGGTTGATCTCACCAATGCGATTAACCAGCTCAAGACGCATATCCGATCTGTGGGCGATAGCAAGGAAGCCATTGTCGAGGCCTTCATCGCAGAGGCAGAGAAGATTTTCGAAAGGGACCTCGAGACGAACCTCGCCATCGGTGACCACGGCGCTGAGTGGCTCAAAGCCCAGGTGGGCGCTACTTCGGAAAACACCGTCTCGGTAGTCACACATTGCAACACCGGGTCTCTGGCTACATCCGGCCACGGCACCGCACTGGGAATCATCCGCACGCTGCAGGCAAACGGGCAACTTCGCCAGGCCTTTTGCACAGAAACTAGACCCTACAACCAGGGTAGTCGTCTCACAGCCTTTGAGTTGGTGCACGAGGGAATTCCCAGCACGCTCATTGCGGATTCCATGGCGGCGTCACTGTTCCGAACCAAGAAGGAGGAGAAGAACATTACTGCCGTCATCGTCGGTGCTGATCGAGTCGTCCGTAACGGTGATACTGCCAACAAGATCGGAACCTACCAGCTTGCAGTGCTGGCCAAGCATCACGGCATCAAGTTCATGGTTGCGGCACCAACGACCAGCATTGATTTAGAGACGGCGACTGGCGACGGCATCAAGATTGAAGAGAGGAGGCGAGAAGAGTTGACGCAGGTCACTGGCGCGGCCATCAAAGCCGATGGCAGTGTGGACGAGAGCTCCAAGGTTCGCGTTGCTACGGCGGACCAGAGGATTGATGTGTGGAACCCTGCGTTTGACGTCACACCTGCTGAGTTGATTGATGCAGTTGTGACGGAAAAGGGTGCCGTGGAGAAGTGTGCAGATGGAAAATTTGACTTTGGCAACATTATGCCGGAGCGATGGGCCCAGGTGGTTGGCCAGTGGAGACTCTTCCACGATCAACCCGAGGACGTTTGATGTTTCAGCACTCGACGATGCAAATGCACACCGGTTTTGACCCAGTAATGATAGATTGATGAACCTGTATATACCACTCAGATTTAGCAATGCGCTACTGCTGAAGCGCATGCACAATTAGCTTCTGATATCCCTCGACAGCTTCTTCCAAGTCTGCGACAGTCAAGTTTTCCCTCGCGCCGTGGGCTACCAAGATATTTCCAGGGCCATACAGGTATCTCGTGTGGTTGCCCGCCAAATTGGGAATATCTGTGCCGTAATTGACTGTGATTTTTCGAATCCTGCATCCAATGTTAGTACTCGCCTCTTCCGATTTGTTTAAATTTTTCTTTTTTATAAAGAAAAGGGCAAGAAAAAACTCCCCATCAACGTCACAGTTGGACTCGACAGATCCATATCCATGCGTACAAGTCAGCTCAAACGCCTCCTCGTCCACCTCGTCCAAGATCTTTTCCACCTTTTCCTTGACAATCAAGTGCCCGGAGCTTTCGGGGCCGATGGCGACTCTCGCAGCAAACTTGACTTCAGCAGTCTCGGGAATGACATTGCCGGCGACACCACCTTGGAAACGGCCAATATTAAAGGTGGTGTCTCCGAACAATTCTGAGCTACCGAGGTCTGCGTCAAGAATCTTGACCATGGCCCGCGCCATGAGCTCGTTTGCCGACTTGCCAAGCCAGGGGTATCCGCTGTGGCCGGGCACGCCCGTTGCAACGAGGTCGCAAAACAGGCCGCCCTTGTGGCCGCATGCGAGTTTATTCTCAGTGGGCTCGCCGAATACGACGGCGTTGAATTGAGCAGGGTGTTTCCGCCTGGTGAGAGAGTCGCCAAAGGCCCGCATGCCGTCGCCGGACACCTCCTCGCCCACGACAAAGAGCAGCATGACATCGCCGGCGCTGACGCTGCTCGCGCCGTGCAGCTGACTGAGGGCGACAATCATGGATGCGACGCTGCCTTTGGCGTCGACTGATCCTCGGCCTTTGATCATGGTGTCCCCGGCCACCTCGCCACTTTCGATGCCGTAGGGAATATGAGGAGGCACCACGTCCACGTGGCTTGTGACAACGACCTTGGGCGATGCTATCCGTTCGCCTTTCCAGGCCAGCACGTTGAAGCGCTCCTTGCCGTTGGGGGTGCCGCCCCTTGCTTCGACAGACTGCAGTTCGGCATTGTAGCCGCGCTCTGTGAGGTACTCGACGAGGAAGTTGCCGACGGCATTCTCGTCGCCAGTGATGGATGGGATGGAGACGAGCTCCTTGTGCAGGTGAAGCAGCTCGTCGCGATATGAGGGAGCTCCATTGTGTGGACTCTGTGGAGATGCACCTTGATGGGCTGGCAGAAGCTGCGTGGTGGGGTCGTGCAATGGGCGTTGAGGTTCGTGGCAAGATGCCCATGGGACGAGCCCGAGGGCACAGATGACGGCCGACGAGGACCGCATGGCGCCTTTGTCTGTTGCTGCTGGGCCTTCAACTTCAGCTCCAACTAGCCCAGCGATGGAATAACTCGGAGAGATGGATTGGGTCTGGTTGTCGTCGAGTGGACAACTTCGACAAGCGGTTCCGGGGCGGCTAGACCCGCTTATTCCCGCTCCAACCAGACCAGACTCCACCAGACTCCAACTCCATCAACCCCAGCTTGCGTGTGGCACGTCAACTTGTCAACTCATGCAGTCAAGTCGATGTGCCCCCGTTGTGACGTCTAGCATAGCATCTTGATGTGGATGCGGGATGCGAGAAAACACAGTCATCAAGATTCAAGACACAGAGCCGGGGCCACAATGCACGGCGTAGAACGAACACTTGAGCCGTTGCATTTTCATTTTCCTCATGTCACGGGCCGGGCAGCCCTGGGCCTCGGCCAAGCCACCAAGCCCCCCGCCTAGTGAAGCTGACCGCCTGGTAAAGCTCAGCCGCCTCGTTTGGGTGTTGCCAAGTTGACCAGGTCTGCCGGGTTTAACCGCGCCGCCCCGCCATACCATGGGCCACGATATAAGAGCAGCCAGCCATGTCTCGAAAGTCGTGCAGCAGTTCTGTTCGACTGCCCGTTCTGGTACGATGTGTAACCCCTGAAAGACTACGGAGTAATATTATAGCCTACACCATCACCATGTCACGATATATCGATAGGCTGCCTGAGCCAGCGAAGAAGAGGCCGGTCAAGGTCGTTGTCGCCACCGCCAGCAGGTTTGCTACCTCCATTCTGCAATATTCTGTGCCAAGCCCACGGAAAACCCAGACCTGACTCTGACGGACGACAAATCAGGACAGGAACGCTGAGCGTCTACGAGGCCATGAAAATCTTGGGCTACAAGACCTACCACATGGCCGAGTGCGTCCTCGAGGGTGGCATTCCGCACATGCAGGTTCTCAGCGAGGCCATCCGCGCGCAGTACGATCGATTCTCCGGCACAAAACGATACATGAGACGAGACTTTGACAAATGGTTCGCCGAATACGATGTATGTCCTCTCCTGCTTTCTTGACAAAGAACCCCAGAATAGTCACTTATTTTCTTTTCCTTGTACTTTTTGCTCAAGTGCCTCGTCGAAATTCCCTACTTCTTGGGTCCTGAAATCCTAGAGGCCTACGCCGATGACCCGGACGTCAAGTTTATCCTTACAGACCGCGACCCGGACAAATGGGTCACCTCGGTCAACAACACGGCTGGCGGCGTTGTCGAGAAGACCATCAGCTTTCCCATGAACATTCTCAAATATTTCAACAGCGAGCTGTATTGGTTCCTCAATTTGAACCGTTCAATCTATGGGGCACTTGCCGACGGCACCGTCCCTGGAGATGAGAACAATGTCGAGGCTTTGCGACGCAACTATGTTTCGTAGTAAGTTGGGCTCCTCAAATCGCATCGGCGTAGGCAGGAGTCGGATCCTAAACATTGCGACCGCAGCATCGACATGGCCAAGCGCGTCCTGCCCGCTGATCGTCTCTGCTACTTCCGGCTGGAAGACGGCCTTGGCTGGGAGCAAATCTGTCCTTTTCTGGGCGTCCCCATACCTGACGAGCCATTTCCCAGCGCCAATGTGCAGGAAAAATTCAACAGGTCCGCCGGCAAATGGCTACGCCCCAGGATACATAAGGCTACGTTGACGCTGGTCGCCGTCGCTGTTCCGGTGTTGGGGCTGCTGGCACATCTTGGATTCAAGTACCATGCGTCATTGAAGCTGGGTCCGTAGACTGCTTGACCCGCATGACGGCCAACTGCCGTGGAAGGAGGATCGAATAAAGCACTTTGACTAAAAATCGACCAGGACGTGAAATATCAATATAGGGTAGCAAATTGAGCCATTCTCGGCAGGCAGGGTGGAGACCCTTTCGCTTCCGCTTCCGCTTCCGCTTCCGCTTCCGCTTCCGCATTCTTTTCTTCTTTCTCTCCGTTTCACACCCGCACGGTGTAGTTGACTTCACTTCACCTCGGCAGCGTGCTCTGTCTCTTGTGTCCTGGTGCGATTTCCATGTATTGATACAGCCATCAATGTAGCGAATACCGAACGCTAATAAGTATCAGATGATCAACAACAACGAACAAGACTTTAAATTGGTCTGTAAAGGTGAATTCTGCCGCCTGACTTTCATCAACACTGTTGCTGAAAGTTAGAGTGCCACCTGCCTTAATTGACTGCCGTTTTGCAGAGTCGACCACCCTCGCACGGCAGCCGCTGTCCATGTAGTTGCTCTTATGAGAAGTGAAAAAAAAAGAAGAGTCGTAATAAAACGTGGTAGATTTAATGTGAGGCCAAGAGATGAAAATGAGAAGTAAGCAAGCCAAAAAGAGATGCCCCGTATCCGAGTCGAACGAATGACCTTTGCATGGCTTGAATTACTAGATTGGGTTAATAATTGGTCAGATAGGTGGAGTCGAGATGCGACGTACCAAGTGCAACGCTCTACCACTAAGCTAACCGGGCTTGCGTTGGAAACGAAGATGACATTGCAAGCTATCTAGCCTTCAACGCCGGATCCGGTAGGCTCTGCTTCAACCCGTTATCGATATTGCAGCAGGGTTCAAGTCCAATGATATTATGGCTTTCTCTCTTACTACTTGGTGGACAAACGTACATTTGCTATACATTGCGGCCACGCTGCACAATCCGAGTCGGTGTGTACGCGGTCTTCGTCTACTACCGTCCATTGTTGGCATTGCCCTTGCCCAAAGCCAACAATCGACTCACTGTCTGCCTGGCGTACTCCGTGGGAAGCGAGCGAACAACAATCCGCAATGTCAACTGACTCGACTTCTCTCGACGTGAACGCTCAACGGGGGCGATGGTCTACGGAACAAGTATCCCTGAAACCACACCCCATGACTTCAGTGACGATACGGCACCGAATGATTGCGAACAGACCTACATACCATAGTACAGGGTGCCCGTCGGACTCATTGTGAACGATGAACAAGAAGTCGAGGAAAGAAAGCCAGGCGTTGAACAATGAAGTGCAACAAAGAACAACGCCGTTCACGTTCATCGTCCCCACCGGCGCATTGTGGGAACATGACAATTTTTGTTTTCTTCCTGACTTGGTTCATTGATCCATAGCGCGCCAATCACCCGATTGTGACGATTGACACTACGCGATTGAACAAGATGGAGCTTGTTGTTCAAACTCGTTCCGTGAACAAAGAACGGACACGATTCTCATTCCTTGAGCAAGTGGCATATAAAGACGAGTCCAGGCATTCAACATTTGACGTTTCGGTTGGCCAACACCAAGAAGCCGAGCACGAATAACATCGACAGAATCGCTCACAGCGCAAATCGCCAACATCGACCACTTGTCATCTTATCCTCACCAGCCTTCCATCACGCTCTGCCAGGATGGAGCCCACTGACCGAAATAACGCCCGTCGGCGTGCTGATCGGGGCCCGACACGATCTCCGGATCAACCCGGTTCCCAGTATGACGAACGCGGCGCGCCTGTCAACGTCAACGCCCCGAGAGGCGGGCCAGTTCTTCCACCGCTCCCAGCAGACGGTAGCACGCGCGTGATCCGCTCCGGAGTGAACGAAGTCCTGACCCCGGCAAGCCGTCCGAATTCCAGGGAGAATGGACTCAATGGAATGCGTCAAGAGACGAATGGACTCAATGGAGTGCGTCGACAGACGAATGGACCCAATATAGTGCACCAAGAGACGAATGGACTCAATGGAGTGCGTCAACAGACGAATGGACTCAATGGAGTGCGTCAAGAGACGAATGGACTCAATGGAGTGCATCAAGAGACGAATGACAGAGACGAAGATTTCCGCGCTGAAGTAATCCGAGGGCTCACACGGCTCAGTCTGCATTGGCCCGGGAATCGCCAGGTTGATCCAAACACCGACCAAGACCAACTTGCACATCGTGCCGAGATGACCGCCCTTATGAACAGTAGGGAGCCTCGTAACGGGCGGGTATATAACCCCGCTCGTGTGCGGGTGGATTCTCCCCCTCGATCGCAGGCGAACGGCAACGGCACCCGATCGCAGGTGAACGGCAACGGCACCCGATCACAGGGGAACGGCAACGGCACTGGATCGCAGGCGAACGGCACTGGCACTCGATCGCAGGGGAACGGCAATGGCACCCGATCGCAGGTGAACAGCAACGGCACTGGATCGCAGGCGAACGGCAACGGCACCCGATCACAGGGGAACGGCAACGGCACTCGATCGCAGGGGAACGGCAACGGCACTCGATCTGATCGCGTCTGAAAGGCGTCAATACGAATGGTCTCCATGCCGAACCTAACCCCCGCTGGGATCAGTCATCCAACAATACGTGTAATTGCATGGTGGAAATTACCCGGCGATTGGTCCAGTATGAGCAATGAGGAGCGGATTGAGATGTAGACGGATTGCGATGTAGACGGAATTGAGAATTTTGAGATGCAGACGGACTTGAGATGTTTGAGATGTAGACAGAATTGAGATGTTTGAGATGTAGACAGAATTGAGATGTTTGAGATGTTGACAGACTTGAGATGTAGAACGGCCATCGCCCGATAAATAAAGAGGTAGTCGAGATTCTCAGTCATCAATCTACGTAACAGGACAGCCCCGGTGAAACCCACTGTTGCCGTGAATGTCCATGCGACCGACCGCGGCGTTGACCGACAGATGCTCCATGTCTCCCATGAAAAACACAAAAGAACATGCATTCACTGCGCAACCACACGGGGTGAGAGAGACACCAGAGTTCCACATCCCTGGTGAAACTGAAAAAAAAAAAAAACCCCAACTCATGTTCTTGGTCGACATTCACAAGGCAAAAAAGTTCCCGCGGCACTGAGCCCCGTTTGCCAAGGCAAGCCTGTGACAGAGTCAGTCGTCTCTCCGATGTCGTCATTGAACACGGTTTGTCGCAGCGAGCATGATGTGTCTTTGTGCTTTCTGGCTCTCGTTTCCCGGCCGGCAAACCCGCTGGGTTAACGGTGATGAATCATGTGGCGGCGCGGCAATCCATGTTGGCTGAAACAATACGAGACGATTTTGCTAATTTTGGCCCAGCACTCTAGATGTACATGAACAACCACTTGTGGTGTCTCCCACAAGGAATCAATCCTCTCCGCTGGATGAACAAGGTCCAAGATTCACTGTGCCATTGTGTTGACCAGGTGGACACAACGCGCCTACGCTCGGAGCTGATACTCTGGCATGGCTGCGTTTCTCGGCGTGTTTGACAATTTGATGATTTTGTGTGCATGCTATATATGTCATGGGCTGAGTCAAAACGTGAGTCTTACGCCTCGCACCTCTCACCCGCAGCACACACTCGGCTCCTCGATGCCCTTGACGCCCGTGTCCTCCCCGTGCCTCGCCTCAACATCCATCTTGACCTCCAACCAGTCGCAGAAGAACTTGCCCAGGCCGGCGCCGATGAGGATGCAAATGATGACGTAGCCGTTGAAGTACATGGCCAGCAGCATGACGATGTACGCGCCGCCAAACGTCAGGGCATGCAGCACCGACCGCGTCAGCTGCTGCAGAAACGTGGCGCGAAACGTGACGACGGCCCCGGGGCGAAGCTGCCGTCGACGTATTGTCTCGACGATTCGCGCCGGAACTGCCGCAGCACGAAGGCGTCGTATTCTCTTCCGAGGCGGCGGAAGAGCTCGACGAGCATGACGAGCAGGATCACGCCGATGCAGGTGGCGGCGAACATGCCATTGTTGGTGATGTGCCAGTTTGGCGTGAGGAAGCATGCGTCGATGGTGTACCAGTTCCAGAGCATCTAAGTTGAAGTTTTGCAATATTAGCTTTTGTTCCCCGTGAGTGGAGCAGCTTTCAGCTTTCCATGGATGGATGGATCCTTGTCGCTTGATCTTACAGAAATCTTGCAACCTGCGCCCTCGGGGCCGACGTGGCTGTGCATATCCATCTTGAGAAACAAAGTGCGCGACGACAAAGGAAGAACTTGCGTGCAATGTCCGAGAAGACTGGGCCGGGGAGAGGGAAGCGGTCACTTGTCGCAGGCAGCGCGCCTTTTTGTTTTCGGGGGTTTTCTGTCGCTCGGGCCGATGGAACTATTGAATATTTGCGCAAGTTTCCAATCTGGGCATGGAAAGTGGCAATCAAGAAACGCGCTCACCGGTCGCATCGACTTGCTGGTTCTGGATCGTCTCACCGGCCCAAGCAGGATACGAATAAACCGAAACGCAAAACCTCCGGAAAAAAAAAAAAAAAAAGCTCAACCCATCCGCCGCCTGAAATCGGGCCCGTTTCACACTTATACAAAAGTACAACCTTGTCCGTTGCGTCCAGGGATCGCCCGTGCGCCCCGCGGCCCCCCCAACCCAAAGCAAGGCTGGTTGCGCCAACGTGGCGCCGACCAGCCGGGAACGGCCAAAGCCAAAGAGGCTCAAAGGCGACAAAGTCTTGGAACTACTCAATCTGATCCGACGCCGCCTCGTGATTCGCCGATCCCCTGGCCGGCGCGACCACGACGGGCTCCGCAAAACTTGCTCATTCATGCTCAACCGCGACCCCGAAATAAGCTCACGATCCGACCGCGACGACGGGTCCTTGCGTTCGTTGCCATCCCGGTTGGGGCGATTCCGTCGACACAGATCGTGCGTTTGTTTGCGGGTGCTTTCACGCTTCCACAAGGGCGGTTTCGACCACGACTTTGCCAGCACCCAACCCGTCGGAAAAAAAAACTCCCTCGACAATGATGGAATTACCAGGCCTGCGATTGGATGCAGGGTGAGCAAGTTTGATGCAGTTTCCATCTCTTTTTCTCCCTCGTATTCTTCTTCATTCATTCATCGAAAAGCCCATGTCTTCGGCTCGCGTGGCTGCGTAGCGCAGAAACCAATCAATCCTTATCCGGGACCACCCAAGACATAATAGGGCAGAAGCCAGTCCGTGCGACCCCATCGCTTGCTTTAAGACGTTCTTCTTCCCGTGCTTCCGTTGCATTTGCTCTGCCGCACACGTTCTATTGTGTTTTTTTTTTTTTTGCTTTTCTTTTGGTTCCGCTCTCACCCCACAGCGAGTACTGAGCAGGCAGGCCCGACTTTCCATTCGCAATGTTGGACCCGCGTCATATTCAGGACCCTTCCCAGGGGGTGACGTCCAGACTCATTGGGGCTATCCCGACAGGATAATCCCGTGCAAGAATGACGCTGGCACGTGTGCCTATCTCGACGCTGTCTACTCGGCGCATGACTTGGGACTGCTCTACACGGGAATTCTGTGGGCGACCATTTTTGCCGTCTTGCTGCCATGGGCGCTCCTGAGGCGCGCGAGTCGTCCTGCTGTTCAGGGAACATGGCAAAGTACCAGATCCGACCACGGCGCCTTCGCCAAGCTCTGGAAGACTGCTGCCGCTGCCTCGAGACGGCTCCTGCTCAGGGACGCGAACCACTTCTTGTTTGGGCGGACAACACGCTTCCAGGTGGTTGTTTTGGCGCTGCTGGCGGCGTACCTCTTGATCTGGAGCTTTGTCGGCATCACATACAACACCTGGGTGACGCCGGTCAAGAAGCTCCCGGGCGTGTACAACACCAGAGTGAGCCTGGGGCCCTGGGCTGACCGGGTGGGCGTACTCGCGTATGCGTTGACGCCGCTGTCCATCATGCTCAGCAGTCGAGAGTCGCTCCTGACGATCCTGACCGGCGTGCCCTACCAAAGCTTCAATTTCCTGCACCGGTGGCTGGGCTACATCATCGTCGCCCAGTCGGTCCTTCACACCATTGGCTGGAGTATCGTTGAGATCAAGCTCTACCAGCCCCAGCCCAAGGTTGCTCGCGACTGGATCGTGCAGTCCTACATCATCTGGGGCCTCGTCGCCATGATCCTGCTGCTTCTCCTCTTTGTGCTGAGCACGCCGTGGGGAATCCGGGCCACGGGCTACGAGTTCTTTCGCAAGGCGCACTATGTCCTGGCCATGGTGTACATCGGTGCTTGCTGGGCACACTGGAGCAAGCTCGAGTGCTTCCTGGTCCCTGCCTTCATTCTATGGGGATCGACCGCGGCGCCCGTCTCGTGCGCACCGCCATGCTGCACTACCATCCAACGAGCTCCGGCTACGCCGTGTTCAAGCCGGCCCCGGCGACCATTACACTATTTCCAGACCCGGAGCACGGAGATGTGCTGCGGTTGGACTTGGAAAACGAGCAGGATCCATGGAAGATTGGCCAGCACTACTACCTGTGCTTCACCGAGTCGAGCATCTGGCAGTCTCACCCATTCACCCCGTTGAACGCGCCCGCGGTCGAAAAGGGCGTCGTCAAGCACTCGTACATTATGCGCGCCAAGTCGGGCGAGACCAGAAAGGTCGCCGAGCTGGCACGCAAGAAAATCGCCAGCACTGCAGCCGACCATGCCGTTTCCACACCGGTCCTCTTGACCGGCGGCTATGGCGAACACCTCATGGAGAAGGTCAACAGGGATACCAACATTGTCTGCGTCGCCGGCGGCACGGGCATCACGTACGTTCTCCCCGTTCTACTGGACCTCGCCCGCACCCGCGCCCGCGCACCGACCGATGGCAGGATCGAGCTCGTCTGGGCCATGCGACACTCCAACAATGTCAAGTGGGTGGAGGAGGAAATGGCGACTCTGCGCAAATTCCAAAAGGAGCTGGGCCTGACAATCTCGCTCTTCGCAACCAGAGATGTTGCAGGTGGTTCGAGTGAAAAGCTTGCCAACAATTGCGGCAAGACTGGTCAAGTCACCGACGTCGGGTCGTCCTCATCCTCTTCGGAGGACATCTGTCCCTGCGACGTCAACGTCGTCTGCGAACCGGGCCTCTCGGTCGATAAGATTGGCGACGGATCAGCCGACAAAGGCCGCCATCCCGACCTGAGGAGGCTGGTGGGTGATTTCGTCGAGTCGACAGTTTCGGGCAAGACGGTCGTATTCGCAAGTGGACCGGGCGGCATGATCACGGACCTGCGAGGGATCGTGGCCGGGCTGAACGTGCCGGGCAGGGTGTGGAAGAGGCAGGAGAGATTTGATGTTGAGCTGGTGTGCGATGATAGGTTAGAATGGTAGCCCTGTGGTCCTTTTCAATATGTAGACGATGATACCCCTCTTCAAAGATCTCTTCAAGATCTCTTCAAGGTGGGGTTCAACATCGACTGATTGGCTCTGACCGTGACCCCGTCCGTCATCGTTTGAAACGACTTGTCGTCTGCAAGTTATCCGACCCAGATCCCCGGCATTCATTCACTACGACGCCACACCAAAACAAAGTGTTGGCGGTGCTTCATCATTCACTGCCCTTGTTTCGTCTCGCAGGCAGCCGCCGTCCCACACTCATTTCGTTTGAAGAAAAAAAAAAAAAAAAAACAAAGAGACTCACAGCCTTGTTCAAACACTTGTGAAGTATCCTCTTCAAAATGCTCGGCTACATGCGCTCTTCTTCGCTGTTCTCCTTGGTATATTACACCACCACATCATGACCATCTCACATCCCAACTCAAGCTCTTCAGCATTGCAACCCAAGCTCGAGAAATACGACTTTGCGTTGAACCATGAGCTCTTGCCGCGACAATCCCCACCTACGAGCCCCTCCGCGAAAGGGCCCAGCGAGGTAGCATTGCAGCCTCGTGCCACCGACGTGCGCATCAAACTTCTTGTCGGCGAGCGCTTGTTCACCACTACCGAACAAACCTTGGTCGCTGAGAGCGCCTACTTTACATCCCTCCTCTCTGGAAGATGGGCCAGCACGCTCGACGACGGGTCGTACTTCATCGACTCGGATCCCTCTCTGTTCGAGCACATCCTTCGCTACCTCCGCCACTCCATCTGCCCAATCTTCTATGATCAGGTGCGAGGCCATGACTTCGGCCTCTACCTTGCTCTTCAGGCCGAGGCAAGTTACTTTGGCATACCTCGACTGCATGAGTGGCTGGAAAACCAACGGTATCTCAAGGCGGTTTATTTGTCGTACGCGATTGAAACGATTGAAAATTATAGCTCGCAAGACTTTCGATCGAATTCGGGCACCGCGGTGGAGATGCACCCGGCATGGGGCCTGGAGAAGGTGTATGTCTGCCCCAGGGACATCCCGGTGCACAGAGGAGATCCTGATAGGTGTGGGTGGAAATGCAAAGAAGAACGAGGAGATGACGAGATCAAGTACGATGATAAGCCTGTCCTGCGCATGGTAGTTGTGAGGAAGCAGGTGGTTATGCGCCCAGAGGTTTGTATGGATTGATGGTTTTCGCATTCGGGAAATTGTTCGGGTTCATCTTTGAGGTCGCGCCTTTTCCCAGGAGAATGGCCAATGAAAGCACGGAGAGCAATGAGAGAAATGAGAGAGAATAATTTTTTCGAAGCAGAATGAATACTTTACAAAAGTGATTCGGTTCGGGAATCTGCATGGAGTTTCAGGCTGTAGGAAGGGCCTTATCCAGTCGTCGGCGACTAGGAGACTTATCCATGTGACCCAACAGTTGAGACAACTTGAAGATCGCTGGGAGTGCTGAATAAGTGACTGCCTTCATCGTTCGTGCGCACGCCTAGACGGCGATTGCTCCAAACGAACCACACACCCATTACTGGACAATGCAAATCGTTGCCTCTGGTGTTTTGTTCGCAGTACATGCGCGGTCGAATGCATGCATGCATGCATCCACCTCGACCGATTGCCAGACTCGGGGTCTGAACCAGCACATGGTGTTGTTTGATTGCATCATATCACATCAGAATCAAGTTCTGCCCCAAAGCAATCCAGACAGGTCTCCGACGAGAATAGAGAGTTTTAAAGTGGTCCTCGGCCAGCTAGCTGTACTCCGTAAGCGCATCATCATCCCGACGTTGGTGCGCATGTTTGAATGACGCGTTGACCGCGCCGCCATCCATGGGACAACATCTCAACGCTGCCCATTTTCCGAGAATCACCTTCCTCTTCGTCCCTGTAGCAGCACATTCATTACTCGGACTATCCGAAATGCTCAATCGCACGGCCTACACGCGGTCGCTCAGACTCGCGCCCATCCAGCGCCAGCGCCGGCTTTACACTGCCAAACCAGGAGGAGAAGCCGCCGAGTTCACTGCGAACAAGGACACGTCCAACACCACCAAATAGTTCGTTCTTTGTACCCCGCCTGGAATCGGGACAACCGAATAGGGTCGATACTAACCAGGCGGCGAAACAGCGTTGCCCTCGGTGCCGCCGTCCTCGTCTTCGGCCTGTACGGTGCCATGGCGGGCAATCCAAGAAAAGCCGCCAGGAGGCTGCGGAAAACGACCCGGGAGCCGCTTCACGGATGAATCCTCCCCATAACGGCCACGAGGGCTCGTTGAAAAAATGACTGGACGGCGGAGGACATGGGAGACGAAAGATGGAGATGTAGAGGTCCATTGATCATGTCATCTCTTTGGCACCGTGCGTGTACGGCACCAAATCCATGTAAGCCCACGTGTACCTAGCCATGTTAGCCATGGACAAATACGCATCCGTCAATGTATCATTTGAGACCGATTCGACTTACTGCAGGAAATCATGGCGTGCGCCTGTCCCCGAGTGTTGCTGCTTCGCTTCGGGGTCCGTCTCCATTGATACACATCTGCGTCCCCACTGCCATGGCCAGACGGTCCATGTACTTTTGACGGACGCCATGTTTGAATTCCCATTGTCCCAGAGCATCTTGAGCCATACTTGGCCCGTTGTGCGTACTGCCAGTCCCAGTCCCATCACCGCAATCAGGTAGGCGCGTGCCATCATGTTGACTATCCCCTCTCTGCCAAGTATTACAATAAGAAAGGGATCCAGGGGAATGGGACCGATAGGCGTATCTAGCAAACATGGCTCTCTGACATGGCTCTCTGACATGGCTCTATTCGCTAAATCGTAGAGATGGTTTCCCAAACTGCTAGCTTCTGCTGTACACATGCTCCCTGAAATGGAGCGGCCAAGTATTCGCTTCTGCCTTGGTTCTTGATGCATCGCCGGCTTGTCCTTGGCTGTCGCAAAGGCTGACCTGATCGGGTGGAAAGAACCGCCAACACGTTTCTTTCAACAACTAGCCATGCCTTCACATCTGTGTACGTGAATGTAGGGGACCTGTTAGTTGTTGGCATTCATCCACGGTACGTACAGTGACAGGCCGGCCGAGAATGCGCTCCATAGGCATCATCTTCTGCTGGGTTCACATCTGAGGCCAGATGAAAGTAGATTGTCTTTAGTTCTTTGACGAGGATTCCGTAAACGCTTCTCGTACACTAGCTACGTACTCTTCCTTATCCCTAAGCTTTTTCTCTATCAAATCCTGTGCGCCAAATCCCCAATACCAATAAAAGACTTCGTCGAAAATTTTCCGGTCGGGGTGTTCCTTATTGTATAGCGGCTGGATATGCCTATTAAACAGCGTATACATACCCTTTGGCACCCTAAGAGCTTCGAAGTACCAGAAGCTTCCTTTGGCCCACACGTCACGTTGAAGTGGTGCTTGGACGACGGTACCATTGCGTTTCCTCTCCTCGGTCTCGTAAATTGTCCAGTATTCCTCTAGTATCGCCTCGTAATCAGTGATGGCAGCTTCGTCTTCAAAACAGTCCAATGCTATCCTTGATGAAAGCCAGAATGGGGAACATGCATTTCTGGAGGCACAGCATGCGCCCACTCGAGATCGATAACCGTCAGAATGTTCCAGTCTTCATCCACGAAAATATTGTTCTGGTGCAAGTCTGTCAGGCGAAGGAAGAAGGGCCCGTCGCGACACTCTGGGCGGATAAAGTGGTGCATTGTGGCCCGTAGGGCGGCCAGCGCGGCGAGCTGCATCTTGTCGTCTGCCTCACTTTGCATTGCGTTGGGCTGATGACGGATCTTATTATCTTGGAAAGTCAGAAGATCCGAGAGGTAGGATTCGACCTGGGTGTATGTGCGATGGCGCGGAATATCCGTTGGAATACCCTCGTTCTCTGCCATCTGAAAATAGCAGCTAAGCGGCCGATTGCACAGGGCGAAGGATGCATCCGGCTGGAGCCTTAATGCCCCAATGCGGGATAAGGGAACAGCATTGAGTGAGAGTGATATACGGGCAAGGCTGTGGAACAGCCGCTCTCGGTAGGCCCTGTCGTGGCGGTGATCTAGCCACGACCAGGCGAGACTTTTGCCGCGTGCCTCGCTGATGAGTATGAAGCCAGGGTCAATTGAATGACGAATGGCACGTTTGACATGATGAGCGGGTACCGGACGCCCGAGCAGGAAGCAAAAGAAACGTTTGAGCGCCCACCAGGTCCTTTCCCAGAAAGGAGTGTGGAGCGGATGTGTGAAATATCTCATGTTAACAGGGTCGGCCAGGAACGCGAAATGATCAACTTTACCGTTGACCCGTGAGGCAGCCCAAACGCCTGCAATTCGGGGATTGGGATGTCGGGGCAATTTTGACGCAGCCACATATAGGTGGCAATTTCGGTCTGGAGCTTCTCTTCCACGTTCCCCGGACAATGGGCTTCGCCAACACGATACGGCAAAGGGATGCGCATATATACAATTCGATTCTGGGATATAAAGATCGGAAGGGCGACGTTGAAAGAGCCTGAACTCCAGACCTCACGGACGCCCAAGTGACAGTGCCGAACTCCTAGGTGGAGCCGAACTGCTGCCTCGATGACATCTCTCTTGCTCTCGAGGGACGTTAGGAATGCCTCCCTTAGAAGCGGATAGCGCCTCGGGACCAGAACGTTGTCGTCATCGTCAAGTGCTTTTGCCAGCGATTCCGAGTCGGATAGGTCTGAATTGAGCGTGTGTGGTTGTGCCTGATGAGGCTGATCCGTTCGATCTTGTTCGATGGCCAAGGCTGGCATGGCTCGAGCACAGAATGGCAAAAAGATCCTTTGCTGCATCATGAGATGAGGGTGCTAAGGGGTTTGAAGTTAGCAGATCCATTTGAGGGATCAGCGCCCACACGTGCGGGTTTCTTTCATCGCGTTTGGACCCGCTAGCGCGTTGGGAGCTGGCGCCTTCCCATATTTGGTTGGATATTCAAGTCCCCACCTAGGGAAGCGGGCCAATGACAGATTTCTGTGGCTTAGTGTGGCACTGAGTGAGGTACGAAGTACGGAGTAGACTGTAAATAAACTCTCTCCACACCTGTATCCACAGCTAGGAAGGATCACAGCCCAGATTCAACGTAGCATTTGCTCGTATTCTCATCAATCAGCGCTAATATACGAGACGCCAGGCTCTGTACAGGCATATTGAGCATGAGCATGCTCATACGGGATGTAAGCGTCATGAATTCACAGCACCGAGCAGGCAATAACGTTAGGTCGCTTCTAAATCGCCGTTACATAAAGGACCTGCCGAAATAATTTGCTCATGCTGGACAATCACTCACAATCTCATCCCATTGCTCCAACAATCTTCCCCATCTCGACGAACAATGTTGTTCACAGCTCTCGGACTCTCCCTCTCCGCCATCTTGGCACTCAGTCAGTCCGCCGCCTGCGCCAAATGGTTGAGGACGCGGACGAACTCAAATTTCATGTCCGCTCAAGCAACCCGGCGATAAACAATCGGACACTGTCCTTGCGGCCAAACCCAAACGAAAAGGCTCTTGGGTTCCCACCCGGAACTTTCTACTATGTCGGTTTGGACAGTACCAGCCCGCAGCTGCTTGCGCACATGATGGGTGGAATGCTTTTCAGCAACACATACGAGTCGCTCAACTACGGCGGATACATTAACTTGCAAAGAGGATTCGGAGACGGTCAGACGCTGCGGTTTCTGTTCTCCTTTGGGAACTTTACTCGATACCCGCCTGCCGCTGATTCGGACTGGACGCTGACGGCGTCCTCCCGAGGTCTTGAACTGCACCACAATCAGCCAGCCGGGGCGAAAGGCGGGTTCGCATTGTGTGAAGCCAATTTCAACCTTGACTCTGGTCCATGGTACGACTTGACTTACATTTGGTCCGATGGCAAACCCGCTCAGCTAGATGGATGCGAGTTCGTCACCATTGTGGGCACTGAGGCCCAGAATACGGGGTGAAAAATGACTGGTCAAGTTCTATCTTTTCGGTCAAATGGACAGCACCATCATATCGTATCACTAAACAGCTGGTCGTTTTACTAGCTATCGGTTTACTTTGGGTAGATTGGATTAGTCATCCTAGAGGTTTTTTCAATATAAATCACCAGAGAGCACTGCGACAGTGTGGGTTGCAGCAGGGGATCTTCATGCACTGAGGAATTACTGTTTTATATTGGGCATGTCCTTCACGGAGTTGCTCCGCTTCAACCGTGTGATTATTCATCTTTGACTATATAGCAGACCTGCCGACGTCAGGGCTTGCCCGCAACCAGCCTCGGCAATATGCAAGCAATATGCCGGCAGCTAGCAAGCCGCCGTTCAGCGCAATCCAGACCAATCGGACCAATTTTCAATCTCAAGCGCCCGGTGGCAGAAGCTACGTTACGCACAGCCGAAATACTCCAGTAAGCTGGCGCATGTAGCCAATCCTAGCTCCTACGTGGCTCTTGAACGCTCTTTCATTGTGGCAATATGGATCGACCTGCCAGTCCGCGCTCCGCGCCCTGTCGACAGAGAGATAGCACAAGCACATGGCGAATCTGTTTCGCTGGACGCCACTCGCGACAAGCTTGAAGCCACTAAAGTAGCTAACAAACACCTTCTTTACCGTCTTTGGCGAGAAATTGCCCTCGTATGTAAAGCTGGATGTCCTATG
This sequence comes from Epichloe glyceriae, assembly GCA_023658535.1. Classification (NCBI taxonomy): domain Eukaryota; kingdom Fungi; phylum Ascomycota; class Sordariomycetes; order Hypocreales; family Clavicipitaceae; genus Epichloe; species Epichloe glyceriae. The sequence goes on along the minus strand of CP098291.1, from coordinate 5,628,181 downwards.
ATGTAATCAGACTTTCTGACCGGGAGCTGGTCGGAGTTGATGATGATCACGTAATCAATGTTTCAAGCGAGGATCTCATTGATCCATTCGTCCACCCAAAACCTATACTCTTACGAGAAGTCAGCAAGAATCGGGATGATCAGGATAAACCAAACCTTCGGCATCCATTTCCCAGAACAAAACATGTCTTCGTGTTTTTGTTCGCCATTCTCGATAAAGATCTAGTTGCTCCTTCATGAAGGGTAGTTGTCCTGCAATACCAACGCCTGTGGCAAAGAGCAAAACCGTTCCGTACTGATCCAGAGTAATAGGACTACTATATGGGCCCTCTAGAAATGCCGCATAATCTTTCAAGGGAGTTGCGAGACGGAGTCGGCTCGTGAAACCGTGACGCGGCTGAACGACAAATACAACAACCTGACGTCCCCTGTCGAGATATTCCCAAGCAATTTGAAAAGGATAAGATTGGAGATTGGAATGCTCAAGAACACAAATTGACCAGCACGATATTTCAGGGGACGGGGCATACTTACCTGAATTTCAACGCCTTGTCTAATTTGCTGGATACTAGCGGTAGAGATAGATTCTGCTGAAATATTGATAAAAAAATCTTCAAAAATCTAAGCATTTTCACAAATATAAAAGCCAATATTGCTAGAACGAGGTATATTTTGGGGGCTTGTATGATACTTGTTGTTGTCAGGTGAAACCAAAGACCTATAGCGCCTGTAGCTGCAAGAGCGAGGTGTAAGTTTGACAAAAACTCATACATCCATCGCCAGATGGTAGGCATCGATGTCAATGCGAGAGCGCCTACTAAGCTTGCGGCCTCAATTTCGTTAGCATGAACTATATTTCGATGACACATATAATTTTCTTTGTTTTGAAGCTCGATTGGATTGTGGGTTATATTCATCTTAATCTTCTTTAAATCTTTGGGGAGTCCCCGGCTTGTAGGTACAGGCCATAGTATACTCACAACTAAACCGGCTTTATCAGCCCATCTCCCGAGGTCGATATCGTCACGGGTCCATGACAATATGGAGTGTGTCAATGCTTTAATTATGAAAAAAACCCCGACACATTTGTGTATGAGAAGGTAGTTATCCGCTCGAAGCGTAAGGACATGTGCGATCGGGTTGAAGCGACCACCTGCAGAAAGGGGGACAAGGTTTATCAATGCCGCCCTACCGAGTCTTCGTATGAAGTCAGAGTTATCTTTGACGTCAATGACAAGTAAGCAGATATTAGCGTTGATATATAGATTGCTGTGGTGCCAGTGGTGATGATAAACGTGAATGTTGAGACCATGGCGACTCATGAGAGCCCGACAGACAATCTTGACTGCAACAAGGATAGTGCTCATGGTTTTGGGGACCGGTTGCTCGCACGATTTGCCTCTTGATGTTTGCTGTATTTGGCGACATCGGCGGTAAACGGAATGCGTGCGAGGATACCCCTGACCAGCAGGGTAACGACGATGTAACTCTTTTGAGCGAGGGCGACGGCAAACATCACAAATGTGCAAGTGTCTTTCAGAATCCATATCCATATTTGAGAAGCCCACATACAGAAGATTGGTTCGGGCTTGGTAGTCTCTTCATGTAGATGTGTTAGACAACATAGCCCCGGGTGCTGGTTTCGTGTCCCGGACGGCCAAAGGCCCTAAAGACAGCGGTGCTTGAAACAGGACTGGATCTAAAACAGGCCTATTTTCATCCTGTTCTTACATTATTTGCAATGGCTACTGCCGCCGATTTCTCGCAGAAAGCCTGTTGGCACAAATAACATAATGGAGTTAAACTATAGCTATTAGCTACAGGTTCCTAGTGGGAATAACCCATTAATCCTACATTTAGGAGACTACAGTACCTTAATTTTTCATTTAACCTTAAAGCTCCGTGCCTAAGCGTCAATATCTTAGTTAGTAGCCGCCAGCCAATTAATTCAGTTGAGATACCTAAGCGCTGCCCTGGCACACTCTGTTTGGACCTCGATGCAGGGACAGAAGATCACGAACCTCTGCTACTCGCTAATGCGGCTTTGCCTTCCTATAACTCGAAAAAGAGGGTTTGATGTTGCTTATTAGAAGCAGAAACCTCGCTAGCAAGTACAATGTCTAACATAGAGTTGCAAGGACTTGTGTACTCTCGCTTGCTATATCCATTTATTGATACATTGTTCTTATTCATATATTCCGAAACCTTCCAGTCCTCGGCAAGGAGTTGTTTATACTCTTAGCGACAAACGCCAACATCCTGCTGTAACTGTGCATAAGAAGATGGCTCTAGTGGGAACTTTTGCGAGATCACCAATAGAACGCCCGTTCCATCCAGTTGAAACCACCAATGACCAAGATAGAGGAACTACTCAAATGGAAAGCTCTACAGACCAAAAGGGGTACTGAGCTGAAGGAAATGATGGATGAAACTGGAGATGCTCCGTGACCATGAAAGTAGACTGAACTCAGACAAATAGCCAGACGAATACAGCCCCCAATTAGAAATCATTTAGTACTTCCAACTACCTAGGCTTCCCGCGAGCAAACCGAATCCATTTCGAAGATAGCTTCCTCGCACTCCTTCAATATTCCCCAGTAACTCGCCTAAAAACTTTCCGCATTTGTTTTCTGTCCCTTGAACACTTCCGTTGCTCGCGTGACAATTCGATCAAGGTCGACAATTTCATTGAGAATGGCGGTAGATGCGGAGAGACGGGCATGTTGTTTCTTAATCTCTTCTTTCAACAATGTTATCTCTGCTGTAAGACTTCTTGTCATCTTCGAGGCATCGAATAGTCTCATGTCGTCTAATCTTTGAAATATGTCGCTGGTTAACTGACTGAATTTGTTGTCCATGGTGAAGTGTATTCGTTTCGTGCACCAATGACACCAGCCACGCCATGCGTAGTAGCTACACATAGCAGCCATAACAGGAAATTATAACAGAAAATTCAAGCTAAGGAGGCTACGACATGAGTGATTGTAACTTCTTTGTGTAGCTATAGGAATGAACACTGATTAGACAGAGATGTTATCACAACGTTCTGCTTCCACCAATAATCCGCCGTTGCACTGATACGATACTCTTTTCACTCGAAGTCATTTCAACTATCTTCTGCATGCGGGTGACCTCCATTGTGCTAATCTGGTGGCCTCGCCTTGAATCAGCCGGTCTTTGGCGTCTGGCTAGTCAGTGTGAGGAACTTGCGATATTTCTGGGCGTCGTTGTTTTCATAGCACTTTTTTTCTAAATTTTCTACTCTTATCGCTGTTCTTATTCGATCGCCCGAGGATTGTACGGCAGATGATAAACGAAGTCCGCGAGCAATTACAAAGGCTCTTGAAGCGTTTAGTGAAGAGAAGAATGATTAGCATTGATGATGAGAAAACGACGACAGTTTCGGTTTAGAATGGAACACTGAATAAAATGTATTTAATTGCAAAATTCCTATGAGCTAGTGTTCAGACTCAGTGAACATCCATTCTATTCGTAGTTCTCATCGATTTCGCTTGAGCGGACCACGCTTTTGAGTCACTTCTGCAATCACAGAGTTAGGCTATTACTGGAGCAGGGCACTTTGTCACATCATATGTTGGCTCAAGAGTCGTCACATGTGAAAGAGCTGTTGGTGGTTGTGGTGCATCTGAACCAACATCCCGACCCCATAGTCACCTGCAAGTTTACTGAGAAGCCTAGTAAAGCCAGAAGATTCGATCGTAACATCGGCATCTCTTGATGGAGAAAACGCATGCCTTGACGCCATCGCCTCGTGGCCTTCCACACTCAAGACTTTACAGGGATACAGTTTTGGGAACCCTTCTATAGAGTGAATGACATGAATGATTCAGACCCCCTGCCCTTTGGGAACAAAGAAGAGGGAGGGGAGGGAGCAGGTTTTGACACCATGAGCGCAGGGTATCGGTCAATCGGCCATCCATAACAGTGTCTGCAAAACGAGGTTGGATTTATCTATGTATTTATTTACAGATCCAATGCACTGATTGTTTTGCATGCGCATTCAACACCTAGTCTCTGTTCAAAAACTTTGATTTGACCATAATGTCCGCGATCATATTGGATCAGGCTGCCGACTCAGCACGAACTCTTACCAATCTAGTCATTGATTTCGATCCCACGAAATGCACAGAGGATGAATTGGGTGAGCAGATTAGACTAGGTGAGAAGCTCGAAGGAATTGGGGTCACGCTTCTTTCTAAAGCAGAGTCAAAGTATGCCTGGGAGGCGAGTGCAGGACTCCAATTCAGGGTGGCAGCTACAACATCCAAAGTGATTGCTAAGGAAGAAGTCTTGCTGCCCTCAAGCTTCCGTCGAAGGTGTATGAATACTCGAGGCTTTACAGAAAGATATCGACCTTGCCTAGAATCTTGATTATATTAAAAACTCATAGTTTCTAATATCACAGACTGTAACAGCATGATTGACACTGGTGTTTTCATATAGCAACTAAAAATTACTCTTTACGACTCAGCGATGACTCGAGATGGCTGCCTCGAATTCTTCCCTGTCAGAGAAGAAGTTGTTTTGTAGGGCCTCGGGTGGCAGCATCGCCAAATCAGGCGGACACCAAGCTCTTAAGCGATCTGCAACTGCGGGGGATGCAGTAGGGGCTGCCATTCGCATCATTGAACCGGCACACAGTTTTAGGGGGACACCCCCAGCGAACTACAGAGTGGTTAGTCCTCGGTAAAGTATATGATAGCATGGTGTAGCGAGCTCCATGATTCAGCCGTTTGAGATGCTATACTCACCTGCCAGTTGCCACTTGTGTTGCAGACATCCCAGCCCTCCGTGGAAGTTTCGGGAGTGCATCTGTACGTTGCGGGCTTGCAAGTCTGATGACGCGTTGTTGGCGATGCGAGGGCAATGCCTGTAAGAGTGGCCACAGTGACTGTAATCAACTTCATGTTCGAGTGTGTGTACAAGAAGTCTTGGGTAAGACTAAGGTAAGAGACCAAGGGCTGCGAAGAGAATAAAGAATAATCTAAATAAAACTCTAGAGAGAAATATTGAGTGAATTTATACCTAAATCCTTGGCTTATAAAGCCCCTTCTTTAGCCGCCACTTTGTGTTCAATTCAATATAGATTACTCCGTCCGTACAGGGGCACCGGGCGCCTCGGAGTGAGAGTCACAAGCGACGTTCCGCTAGTGCAAAGAAACAAGTCACCATGCACGAAGAACCTCGGAACGTTCGGGGCTCTCCACAAACGGCGCCGAAGCTATTTTTAGGGAGACATGTACACTCCAACCCTTGAATGATTTTGCAAATCTACATGCAGGGAGGGGCGAGCAAATTAGCCGTTGAGTAAGACGTAAAGTGAAAAGAGAAGATACCTTGATTTCATCAGTAAATTACGTAGGAAAATAAGTCTCTCTAGGTGGCGTTTAACAATCCCTGTATCATCCGTGTGCCGCTCTAACACTAGGCCCGCGGGGTATTAAGCGTATTAAGCCTAATTACAGAGAGGCTAACCCGCTGCAAAAATGCAAAAAGCGGGGAAATAGATTTGCAAAATCGTTCAAGGGTTGGAGTGTACTCCCGTATTACCCCTACATAACGCCCCTAGTATTCGGCCGCTTGTTTGGCATGTTGACCTCAAACTTTCTGGGGAGCGGAGCTGCTCATGTGATGCAGTGTATGACTGTAAACCGCTTCAATGATGGAGTCTCACAGCGATAGCCAGGTGAAATGGCACCAAAAAGTGAGTCCAGAAGTGCCTCACGTGTTATCAAGAACCCTTCAGCCCAACCACAGCAACGGAGACACGTCGAACTACCATGCTCACCAAGTCACCAGTTGCACCTGCTCTCACAAGATATCGTTGGCGTTGATACCTGTCTGCTGACAAGTTTCCCGCGGCATGAGCAAGTACTGTGTGCTGCAAAATCTTTAGCAAGGGCGAGCGGGTTCAGTTATCGCGCGGAATTCATGGATTTAGATGCGTTACAGTATATATATTGGCGCTTCATGTAACGCTCCAAGAAGTATATTGAAAACTAGCCTGACGAATGCTCGAGGTGCTCTATAGTGAAGCGAGAAAAGATGAAGACCGGGCCGGGAAAGATGCGACGCGTCTTCAATGTCCGAGTGGGGACCGATGCCGATGCGAGCCCGGTCCCGTTACACTTCGAATATAACCTCTTTTGGCCAGCATGGTCAAACCTGACTGCATCAAGCAACGAAATAGGGCTCTCTCGGAATGGTACAACGGCGTACTACGCACTATTGCCTCGAAAATATATATACCTATCATGTTATCGTCCTGCATGCGTGTGTGATCAGGGCATTATTAGACTCACTTTTGCAAATTTCTTGTACAACAACGTAGCTCGTGATGCCTCTGGCCGAACCATTCCATCATTTTGTGGTTGGCATAAAAGAGCGTGGGATCTGCGCAATCGTATCCTATATATAAAGGGCGAAACATGTAGATGATCGTGTTGAGGTTCTCTGTTGGCTGGGAGCTGACGAAGGTGCACATGGATATCGTCTTGAAACTCTGCCTGACCTCTCCGCTCTATTCGACTCCAGAAGAATTTGCTTGTTTCGCGCTGAGTTCTTTGTACATTGGGTCCAATACCACAAACAGGGAATTTGCAAGTCGTCTAAATTCCGGTTGTAGATCGGCTCTGCAGGACATGAAACGATCCTCATGCCAAAGTTGTCTCTGACGCTTCACAAGTTGCAACGAGAACTTGCCAGATCCTACCAAGAACTGTTTGACGTTGTGTTGGCATGCTGACGCAGGGGTTTTAGCAAACTCCTGACAGGTCGGATCTGTACACCGTGGGAGTGGTGGAAATGGGAATTGGGTCATCGAAGCCTTGTCGCAAAAGGCACTGTCGCACTCCTGTTCCCACTTCATGTACCTTGCTCTGGCTTCTATTTGCTTTTGCTCTTCATTTCTTTTGCACTGGTCCTCCAGAGCCTGTCGTTCTCGGGCTTGACGTAATTTAGCATCAGCTTCCGCGGCCTGCCTCGCATGGGCTTCACGTATGAGCGCCGCTTGTCGCTCTCTCTCCTCAGTTTGTCGTCTTTCCTCAAGTCTTCTTTTTGTTTCTCGCGGTAAACCTGCAATAGCTTAGGCAGACCCCAACAAATAATTCGGACGCCGACAGAAATTGCTAAAGCAATGCTGTACCACTTGAGAATTCGAAGGGCTGTTAGTAGAAGGAAATGCAATAGAGCGGCTATCACTTGGCGAATTCGGCAAGCTATCCATCGGAGGCGTTCCTTTAAATATCGAAAAATCAAATCGACAGCGTTTCGAAATAGGCTTTTCCAACCTTGCCAGATGTCCTCGGTAAGCGAGGTCGTTATTCCATGAGCAGTCGCATTCAAGGTATCTCTTTGAATGAAATTCATCTCGACCAGCTTTTGCTCAGGGCTAGGCGTTCAACAGTAGCTTTCAAAACCAGGATTGGAATTCGACGTATCCCCACTCTCACCCGCTGCGAGTTTCGCGTGATCCGTGATCCATTATTACTTCCTTTTCTTGTGGGACCGCCTAGGTTGCATAAACTAGGGTTGCATACTTACACTGCTTAGAGACATATTAAGGAGCGTGTCGCTTGCGACACGCTTAATTACTTGACGAGGAGAGAGGAAGAATATTACTTTTACAGTGATGCTCTTGATTTGAGGAAAGCAGGGCCACGCTCTTTTGAAGATGTCCAGCCTTATGGCGCCACGAATTGTGCGAAATCTAGACCAACAAAACACACAATGTTGGCTGCTCCGCCAAATTGGCGTCATTTTTTGGGGCAGCTAGGAGGAGTCAGCAGCGTGGCACCCCAGATCTTTATTCTTATTACTCGGCAGACCAATGCGGGCCCCAATCTTAGTGTACTTTTTATCTTTGGTGGAACCTCAGAAATATGTGGCCCTAGATCACGTGCCTGCCGAACAAGAAAAGTTTCCTTATGTACTGAGACAGAATTTCAGCCAGAGACGGCCCCGCGAGTCCAGACTTTCGGCGCGACAAATCGACTCAGTCCTTCCTTCATGTTGATCGCATCAACGCCATCGTGGCTGGGGCCGGTTGGCGGTTGGCTCCTGAAATCTCAGCTGAGAGCTGAGTCCTGAGAGTAAATCGGCGGAGACCGATCATTGGTCGCCTTCATTCGAAAATGGAAAAAAAAAGGGGGAAGAAAAGGATGTTCCTCTTCAGTGGCTGGCTGGTCTGCCTGTTTACGACTAGTTTTCTCTGCATGTCTCAGCTGCAATCCAGGAGATGAATATGTTCGCGTGCTCACTTGCCACAATCATGACGTTCTTCGTTTTGTTGGAACTAGCTAGGTATGACGGCAAGCCACAGCATGTTGACTGATGGAACTGATGGCCATTGCTAAACCAGATGACAGAATTTATGCAAATGTTTTCCTTGGGAAGCCCAAAGAACCCACTTGATGCTGAATTCGTCCGTTATTAGGTCGAATGGCAGGCGATGGAATCAAGTTGTCATTGGCGTGGCGCTGCATGCCGAGACATGTTTTATGCTTCGTCCGCTGGCTTGAATGGCAGTGTTCCGCACAATGGGAGACCCTGTTTTGGAGATACGATTATAATCCATATTGTATGATTGATAAATCAGCAATGTCTCTTGCGATCGAACGGCATCCGCCCGATTGACTCCAAACGCAGTGCAAGATTCACCGAGGAGCAAAACAGACGTCCAAATGGCTGCTGTCCGCAGCTTGGCATCGCTCGAGCACCATGGAACTCCGCCAACGACGGCAAAATCTTTGGACCCAATGCTGCCGTCTCATATGCGACTGCGCGTTAAGCTAGCGCGGGCCCCAAAGCCTATTCATCACAAGGGACAGCTCCGCGACATCATGGGTGTCGATGCTGGAGGAAATCTACTTTTGCGCGATCGACGTGCGATTCAGCGCGATGTGCGGGTTGACGACTTTGTCTATCTTGTCTATCGTCCGGTTATGCTGGACAGCGTCCGCTGGAACGCTGCATCTCTTCAAGTCAAGCCAGGACCGAAGCCGACACTTTCGGACTTGAAACTGAGTCTTCTTCTGAAGGATTCTGATGAATCCTTCGAAGCTCGACTGTGGCATCGCGAACTCGAAGGACCATACGCAGTTGAAATGACGGAAGGCGGCGAGCTCATTGCAACAGGCCCAAGTCATGACGGGACTTTACAGCGCATTAGTATCAAGCCGCACGACGTCGCACCCCGTTACTGCTGACAGATGCCATGGCCAGGTACCCAAACTTGAGACTGGAGGACACGAGCTGGTGGGAGCCACGTCCGCATTTCAATGTCATCGTTGCTGATGGCGCTGCTGCATACATCGCCTCATCTTACCTGTGGTCAACCCAGCGCAACATGGTTCACCACGGACGGTCCTTCGAAAACGGGGTCCTGCTGAGTGGCGACGCCGCGGCCAGAATGCATGCATTGATCGATGATCTGACAGTCAAAGCCTACCGCGACAACCCTGCTGCCATGGCTTGTAATATCTTCAAGTCGTGGAGTACCCAGTACTCGCTCTACCTGAAAGACGCATCACTGCACTTCGAACACGCAATGAGGGGAATAGTGCCGGATCTCCAGCTCATTCTGTCGATGGCTACATATACGCCGCAGCACGAGGGGAGCAAATTTTCGCGACAGACAAGGAGGGGCGTGGTCAAGAACTCAATTCCATTTTGGCTGGAAAGTCATGTGTTGCCCAAGCCTCATCATGTCTGGGTATTTTCCAGACTACGGAAGTACTATAAAAACAAGGTCCACCTGCAAAGTCCAGAGATCATAGTTTGAAAAACATCGACGCGCCATTACCGTGGCCTTTGGCGTTCTTCAACAGCTTCAAAGTATTGTGGTTGAAAACCTTGAAATCCGCTACCAACAATCTTGATGCTGATCAAAGCGACTGGTAGCAGGTTTTGAGAAAAGAAGTTCAAATTTCACTACTCTAGACACGGATGAATTGGCGGATGGCTTATTGACAACAATTCAATCCAGTACTAGGTTGGCGGGTTCGCAAACTATATGGGGAGGCGTTTGACGTAGGAACATGAAAACGACCAAGACTCAGCATTATCGCGACACCGAAACGACCCCTATCAGGGAGTGAAGCATTTCAATAGACTCCTTTTTTTCTTCCTTTTCGAAAAAAAAAAGCCTTTGCTCTTAGCACAACGGTTTGCAGCGCCCGTCGTCACTCCTTGAATGTGAAGGGGCAACGACCGGAAGACATAGCAGTTGCATGAACCATCTCCTGTATGTTCCTGGTCTCCTCTATGCCGAGCCCCATCTTGCTCTTGGGGCCGATATCTTCGAACAGAAACCCCTCGGGCCTCATCTCGGCACCCCCATCGCCGGGAAGCATCCCGCCACACGCCCAAACCGCCCAGGCGGCGGGGCCCCAGCGCTTCCACAGCGTAGGTCGATTATACCACGGCTCTTTGACGTAGTGCGTGCTGAACATGCGGCCGGTTCTGGGGTCCGGGTCCGTGACGTAACGTCGGCTCGTCAGGCGAGGCAGCATGAAGAAACGCATAAGAATCTGCCGTAGCCAAAGCAGGGTCAGCGTCAGTGCCGATAGTGCCGTGCTCGGTTCTGGAAATCTAGTCCGGGATTAGTTGGCAAGATCCGGAAGAGCGATGTTTGCTAGCTGAAAAGTCCGTGACGATGACGTACCCGAAGGAAGAGCGAATCTTGTCGCCCATCATGACGAGTCCCATTTGGCGCATGAGCGGTCTCATGAACCCGGGAAACACCCATGTCAAGAGGTCCAACTGGGCATCGGCGAGCTGCCGACTGGGCAGCGACGGGCGCAGGCGATCAATCTCGTAATGGAGCGACCATTTCTCCACCTCTTCCATGAACTCGATGCCATCTCTGAAGTTGTTTCTTCCCAGCTCCTTTGTGTAGTCGATTCCCATCATATCCCCGACGATCTTCCAGAGGGTTCCCTGGGCTGCGACTTCGAATTGCGCCAGGTCTCTCCACTCATAGAGTCTTATGAATCTCACCGGCTCGGTCATGGCGGCGTAAAGAACGTACAGCAGGTCTCCGTTCTGAATCTTGCCTGACCGGATATACGGGGCGTGAAGGTAATTCATTCTCGCAACGGCGCCGTGGAGCTGCGGAGAGTTCGGGGGAACAGCATGAAACTTTGAACAAAAAGTCACTATTGGCAAGATCACGGAAGCTTCTCCAAGAATCCCCGCTCGCTGGCTTACCACGCGAATATTAGCGCCGTGTCTTCGAACCTAGAAGCCCAAACGAAACTGTTAGCCACTGCGGCGCGACAACATGTCACATGCCACCTCGCTTGCCTCTTCGATACTTTGCTCCCTCGACCAAAGTCACTCGTGACCAGCAGCTTTGCAATGTTTTGTATGGCAAAAGTCTGGTAGAACAAAGTTAGTTATATTCCCTTGCCTTGGCGTCGATCTGTCGGAGCATCTGTCTATAACCTTTGTAAGAGCATAAGTCAACGACAGGCCGAAAAAGAGAGGGAACTCATAAGTGTAGGCGTGTTCGATGATGGCCTGTGCGTCTGCCCCCGTCATACGGGAGAGGGACGCTCGATCAGGAAGTTGAACCGGGACTGCACTTTCGAAAGGCTTCTGAACCGGAGCAGAAAACATGTCGCAACGTAAATGAGCGTTATGAACAAACATGTCGTCGACCATGAGAGGGTGCCACGCAGTGACCATGAATTGGCACAGCTACTGAGAAACGCAGCCCGCAATGATGTCCAAATAGCCATGGTGGTCTATTCTGTGCTTTTCGTGGTTCTTGGTTCACGAAGAATGCATTCAGGCACGAGTCTTTTCATTTGACCTTTATAATTCTTCCGAGACGGACTTTTCGGTGAGATTGACACTTGCCATTTCCCCGCTCGGTAGATGCCACCCTACGGCCTTGGGGAAGGAACTGTTGCAGAAAACTGGTCTTCTCGTCATAATATCTGGAATCATATGACAAAACAATTTGCCGATCGGTCGGCGCAGGGGTTAGTAACTTGTTGGGCCTCGGCATGAGGGGGTCGGAGGCAACGAAACGAAGATGAGGGGAGCCCCAAGTTTAGCAACCATACTTGCCGCATACGAATGCGAGGCACGCACAAGTGAACGTCAATACCATCTTCCGAATCTGGGATTTGGGGAGTAAGAAAAGTGACGGGTCTAATACATAGGTGTTAACGTGATTTGGCGGCGACGGAAAATGGAGACCAAGGTCGATTGCGAATACGAACACGAGCGGAGGTGAGGTGGGGATGCGGGGATGCGGGGATGCGGGGTGGGGCCCGACCGTTTTTCTTTCATTGCCTACGGAGTATAACAGATCTGGAACTGAATTTGTCCATCAACAGTTGAACAGGAAAATATGGCTACTTCTCCCTTGTTCGTCGTCCTTGATGGCAGACAAGTCGTCGAGAAGGGTAAGTTTTTGTACTCAGTCGGCACCGAGAATCGTTGCCGCCCACCCCCTCATGTCGAGCACACATGGCCCGTCTACCCCGTCGAGGCATTCGAGAAGTATGAAGTCGTGGGCCATGCCCTTCTGAACATCCAATCTGATCTTCAAGTCGGGGTTCATTTTTCGAACCACGGCCGCATACACGACGCCTTGATCACGGAGGACTTCCTCGTCCCCCACAGTGATGTACAGATCCTTCACCACCTGAGACATTTTCTTCATGTGTGACAGGTCACGGTCCAAAGGATATGCCATGGTCTGTGCTTTATTCGCCACGTGCTCCGTGGAAGGTAAGCCCAGGAAGTGGACCCTGAGTTTCTTGACCGTCTCAATGGAGAGCATGTCAAGCACGACGTTTTGTGTATACGACGCATGGGTGAACTTGTTGCTCACCAATGGCGAGACAAGGAAAGCGCCCGCTAGCGGTTCCTTGAGCTTGGCTGCGGCCGACGCCGAAGTAGTAGTAGCCTCACATAGATGACTGAGCAGCTGAGACGCAAGTTGTCCTCCGGCCGAATCTCCGCCAATGAAGATGTCGCGAGCTTGTATCCCCGATGCCAGCATGTGGGAAAGGCCGGCGAGAGCTTGGTTGAACTGAACTGGATATTGCGCCTCCGGGCCAAGGGTGTACTCGAGAACAGCAACGGCTGTTTCCGTTCCCGTTTCCATCCCGGCCGTGACATATGCGCGCCAACACCACTCCAAGTGGGCAGGGAGCATAGGCACCATGTATCCGCCTCCATGGAAGAAAAGAACGAACTTCTTGGCCGCGTGGCGGTTTCCGATCCAGAGAAGTGCAGAGCGGCCGTCATCAAGGGTCTCGGCATCGTGCTGTAGTCTGTCCTTCACGTCCGAGGCATCTGGTCCACGTGCTTCGGAGAGCTTCCGGCGAACCCATGAGTCGTATACCTTTCTGGTAGGGGTGGACAAGTACTGGAGTTCACGACTGGAAAAAGTGGCGAGGGCGACTTTTAGAAAGGCGCAAACGAAGTATCGCCAAAGCAGGAGCCCTCTGTACAGAGCAATGGAGGACGATCTGCATAGGAAATAGGCCAGCGTCCATGGTGCTAGTGTCACGATATCAGTGTGTAAACATGTCGGTTGAATCATTCCATCTTACTCAAAAAGACCAGGCGGAGCAGCAAGAGAGCCTTCTCGGCCGCCGTGAATGGAGGGTTCATTGGTGGGAGAGCTCGAGAATGTGAAGATAAAGGCCCACGGGGACTCGTCTCAACAGGCAACTCCAACCTTTCCTGGGTGTTGGAACTGGGAGCTCTGCGCTTTTAATTACGAATGTGGAGCTCCAAGAACTTTGTGGAGTCACGTTAACAAGGGTCTGTGGCCAATCGGAAAAAAGTAGACGAGAGGTACATGTGTTTATGTGTAAATTGGCTAATAATAAATGTACTAATCCGTAGTGATTTTCCTACGGAGTATAAATAGCTATATCACACTGATTAATTATCTTAGATAAGCAACGCGTACGCGGTCACTGACTCATGGCAGGGACAAGGTAGACCCTAGCTAAGAAGATAAGGAGATACATATGAGTGGAGCTGTTGGGGCAACACGTAAACATACACGAGTGATTTTTCAATCATGTAGGACATAGGAACTAGCTAGTCCACTTAATGGAATTACCACAGGTATTAGAGGCTGTAATAGAAGCTCTGCATCTCTAAAAGAAGCCTAAAAACGCGTTTCCCCTCTCGTGTGCATATTTAATAAAATAGTGTGAAATGAATGAATTGCGGGAGGTCACTCCTCTCACAAATTTGCGGGCGGAGGTACCTCTTCCGTTTTGGGCCTAGTTACTACTGCATGATTGGAAAATCATTACTGCATGTTTACGTGTTGCGAGTACGGAGTACAACGCAAAGAAAGATCCTCTCTAGATCATCATGTTCAATTTCGTCTCCAGATGCAATGTACAAGAAACAGTGCATCGCAAAATAGTCAACAAAGCAGTTGTCGTTTCGAACCGGGGACTCGGTGCGCAGATGACAAGTTGCCGTGACCAGGTGGATTAGGAAAGCTCGTGCTCTTAGGGCACAGAGACCTCTGGATCCACCCACGAACGAGGCTGTAAAAATACGGCATTTTTGGAACTTAGTCATCATCTGAAGAGATCGGATTTCACCTTCATTGAACCTTTTGGCCACATTGCTCCGTGATCGAGCATATCGTGATGAAATTACTCCACCCGTCCCGCTGAGCGACGCCACATGCACGCCGAGGGCCCTGAGACAATACGAATCCAGACCCCATTCAAAGTCGTTGAAACTCTAAACAAGAAGCCCGAAGCCCGAAAGAAAGATGACATCATTCTCGCTGTCCAATCATATCACAAGGCGTGGTAGATGGGGCGGATCGTCCAAGCCTTGGCGCACTGAGGATTCGAGCCAACGGCCGATCTGGAATTTGGATCCCAGAGTTAGAAGCGGTCTTCAATCGGCTTCATCCCTTTGATCCAGGGCCACAGCCACAGGGGCGACCTTTGTAGATTTACTTGATAGCTTCATCAACGATTTCCGGCTTCAGCACACACACACTAAATAGGGCTCCATCTGGCTTGAAAAGAAACCTCGGCAGGGACTTTTGTGTGGCTTCCTCGGTTTGGTCTCGATTTGGCCAGATCCAAATGGAAATTTGAAAGCTCCATGGGGAAATTCCTGGCCCACCTTGTTGAAGCCAATTACGTGATGAATCGATGAATTGTCCTTCATCAAACATGCATTGAGCACTTTGTGGCTTCAGACAGTGGGCGGTGGATATTTGGCAAAATCAACTCGGGGTGTAGGATTCAGCTGCTTCTATATGAAAACTCGCACATTGAGGCTGAAGGGTTTTTGACATAAGATACTTCGTTCTCCCCGTTCAATGTACCGTCTATATTCTCCGAATTACACGAATTCCTACTCCAAGATGATCAATGTACTTGCCATCCTGATTGCCTTCTCGATCCTGGCCATGTATGTATGGCGTCGTGCGTATCCTCGGCCGTACAAAGATGTTCCCTACAACAAGCAGTCTGCAACCCGACTTCTTGGAGATATCCCCGACATGATAAAGTTCGCCAAAGAGGGCAATGATCCCGATCAATTCATTCCCCAAAGATGCCGGCAACTCAACTCCCCATCATCCAGTTGTTCTTGACGCCCTTTTCCAGCCCGTTGATCTTCGTAGACGATGTTGGCGAGGTGGAGAACATTGTCTTCAATCGCACCAAACAGCTGGATCGCGCTCCTATAACAATCAACGCGTTTCGCCCGCTCTTCCCCTTCTCGAGCATTCTCAAGCGAACCACCCCGAGTGGCGGGCTCAGAGGCGACTTTGGAAAGACACCATGAGTAACGACTTTCTCCGTCGCATAGCCGCACCCCAGATGTACGAAACAGCGATGCAGCTGGTTGATTTGTTCCAGCTGAAAATCAGAATAGGAAGCGGCAGATCTTTCTCCGTTCGCACAGACTTTAATCTTTCCGCATTGGATGTCATATGGGCCGCTTTCCTGGGCTCCGAGTTGCACGGCATTCGGGACGAAATCTGCGAGTTGCGAAACCACGACGGATCCATCCAGCAGCCTGTCTCCAAAGATTGCCCTGCGGCGATTCCGTCTGTCGCCAAGGGAGAGTTGTACCAGGCCATCGAGTATCTGAGTAGCACTCTTCAGCCAAACTTGGCATCACCTCTTCCCGGGTGGTACCAATGGCTACTTCGCCAATTGCCCAGATACAAACGATGCTGGGCGCTAAAGGAGAAAATCATCAATGGCCTGATTCAGAGTGCGAGGGCGCGTTTCAACCGCTCCTGTCAGACCGACGGCACAAGACCATGTGCCATCGACATGGTCCTTCAAAGAGAGCAATCGGCAATCACAAGACCGAACGCATCGGCCTTTGTCATTCCACCAACTGACGTGGAGATCCACGACGAGCTCTTCATGTTACTCATTGCGGTATTCGCGCCCTTGACGCCGTTCTTGCCAATTGAAAACCACGTCGTGCTGATATTGCTATTGAGTTAGGGTCACGAAACAACAGCGACCACACTTTGCTGGTGCGCCAAGTTCCTCACCAACAATCCCGTGGCGCAGGCGAAACTTCGCGAATCACTAAGGACGGCACTCCCTCGCGAGAATCCTCCCACACTGGAAGACATACTCAACACCGACATGCCATATCTTGACGCAACTCTCGAAGAGTGCATTCGTCTTGCAGACATTGTCCCCGTGTCGTGCGAGTCGCTGTTGATGACACCGAGATTCTGGGACATGATATCCCGAAGGGGGCGCAAATCATGTGTACGACCTCTGTGTCGGCAAACACTCTCAGGGAGTGCAGGCGTGGGGAGCCAACAGTTATCAAGAAGATAAAAAGCAGCCTGTTTCGAGACTGATTCCCGGGAGAATATGCATCTCTTTTCTCCTGAGCGGTGGCTGAACCACGCGGGCGCGTTCAATCCGCAAGCATTGCGCAGAATGGCATTCAGTGGAGGACCAAGGGGTGTTTTGGTACGTATTGTAAGTAGAATACTTTGGTTATGCTGCGATGCTGACTGGGGATTCCAAAGGCAAGAGGTTTGCGAAGCAGGAGTTGCGAATCATACTGGCAGTTTTGGTGATGAAGTTTCGTTTCGAATCGATTCCCGGGCACCTGAATAGCATGCGCAGCGAGCCGGGGGCATTGAGAGAGCCTCGCCAGACCTTTGTGCGGCTTACGAATCTTGCATGGGATGATACAGATGAGCGGCTGGAAAGTGCATGATTGAGCCGGTTGGAGCTCTTACGAAAAGATGTACATTAAAAGGGATAATACGGATTAGCAGAAACAGAGTTCGTTTCACGAACTGGGCAGCTCCTGCTGCGCGAGGTGATCCAATGACAACGCGCAGATAGCGCAGAGCAGATAGCGCAGATGGATGGTAGCAGTTGATTGGTCCGTGGCCGAGGCATTTGTTTGTGTGGCCATCTACATACACCCAAATCCTGTTTCCCCTCTTATCAATCCATTTGGAGTGGACGCGCAGAAAAAGTAAGCTACATATCTACATCTATTACCTTTTGCACCCGGCAGACGCGGCACAGCAAAACCCCTTTCTCAACACCCTGCTCATCCGGCTCGACCAATTGACGTCGGCAAAATGATACCATCACAAGCTAGCCATCAGTCAATGCGGATGGAGGAAAGCGGGTTACATCGCCGGCGACAAGCGGTTAACGTCACTTGACTCTGGTCGTTCCCATCAAAAACGATGCATTCGACACCATCATGTGTAATTGGCGGCATATATGATTTCATGGGCTCGCCCACTCTTGAACCGATCTGCTTTGCGCAGCATCTCGTCATCTCTCTTGGTGTCGGCATTGCCCATTCACACACACAACAACTCCTGGTCATCCGGCTCACCGGTTCACCCGGCCCCCTCCCATCTGGCTGCACCGAGAATGGGCGCCGCCGTCGAGGCCGCAGAGGCAGTCGCGCTTGTCCTCACGCCATTCCACGACATTGTGGCCAAGGCCAGGAATGCGGCAGGCAGCGCGGCCGCTCAAGACGCGCCCATGTACAAAGCCGCCGAGTCGCTGCAACGAGAGGGCCAGCGGGCGTTGAATCGTCTACATCCGCTTTGCAGGAACATGGTCAGCCAGCACGGCCCAGAGTTCGTCAATGCCATGAAGAGGAACGGTACGTGTGGCATACATGACAGTGATTGAGCTCATCGATTGGCTCGCTCCGCAGTGGCTAAATACAAATACATCCGTTCTCAGATGACATTAGCCGCTTCCATTGGGAGCTCACCGACGTGCTTTGGGAGTTTGACGACTACATCTCGGTCGAGACCTTCGACGCAAGCAAATACGCCCAAATCCAATCACTCTGTCGTAACGTCGCGCCCAGGCTGTACAACGTCCTCGTGACAATCAACCTTGAGCTGCTCGCCCAGAAATCGACGGAAGAGACACCGCTTCACCTTGTGCTCGAATCACCGCCGACATCATCCATCTCCTATTCGTCGCCATCCACCGAGGCATGGCATCCATGTCCATCGTTGCTGCGAATAGCCGACTCCGGAACTCATGAAAAATGTACCCCACGTCTGCGCCGAGTCTTGACATGGCACAGGCCAGCATGACGCGGCAATCATACAGTAGTGGATATTCTTCGCCGTCGTCGGGTAGTCGATCAGGTCGTGGGTTCGCACCTCGGTCAATCTTACCGATTCGTGCAGGAGAAGAGCGAACTCGATTGCCATCACAGTCATGGCAGCTACCGGAGGACGTGTCCTCAAACGAGGCTGCGTCTCAAAGAGTATGCGGCGACTATGCATCCGACCATCTACGAAGCCGCGACACCTTTGAGCATGCCGAAATGCCTTTGAGGCTTCCCTCCAAGCACTGCATCATTACCGATGCTAGTTCTTTCCGCCGATACAAGGGCTTCTGCCCCGGTGCGCAGGAAGTACTGCAGGGAAAGGACGGCGTCAAGCAAAAGCAGAAGCCGGTGCAGCGGACTCTGTCTCGCGTTGTCGCCAAGTGCACCGGTTGCTCCATGGAACTGGACTACGACGCTATCGAAACAGACCTGGCTAATAAAGGTGACGATGTATCTTGAAACAATGGGTTGAGGGTGTCGTCGGCTAACCACTCATCTTGCTCCAGAGGCCGGCAACCTGGCCAAGAAAGATGTTGTTTATCGACTTCGCTTCCTTCAGAAAAGCCACCTGCCCGTGAAGCGGGCCACTGATACACTATACGGATGCATATTCTGCATCTCGAGCGGTTACACCATCGAAGAGAGTGATGCCACGGTGTTTTTCTCGGCGGAAGATCTCTTCCTCCACTTGTCGCGCCATCCACGACCCTTGCCGCTCGTCCGCGGAATCACCGTCGTGTACGGCATCGACGTGCCGTCCAACCTGCGGAACAACCATGACCTTCACTTCAAAATGCCACCCAAGACTCATCCTGTGCACCGGGAGAGCGCGGAGATCGCCGGCAGACCCACCGGCATCGCCATCAAAGAGATGAGGAAAGTCGAGCCGCAGAGGAACCTAGTAGAGCGCGACCGTCCCGAGGAGCTGCAACTCGCAATCGGTGCTCGAATCGCAGGCATCAAATGGCCGCCCCTGTACAAAGGTCGAAAGATATTCGCCTGGCACGACGGCGTCTTTGCGTCCGTGCCGTCCGACAACATCATGCTGCTGCCGCCGGAAAATACCAGGCTCTCCAAAGCCGTGACCAGTCGAATTTCGGGCCGCGCAAAATGGAAATTCTCCGTCAAGTCGGGAAAGGATTCCCCTTGGCTCAAGTTCGACAGGGGCGATACAATTACGAATATCGGATGTGAGTCTTGGTTTATGCCCTTTCTCGGATGACTTAAGGAAGGGGTATCTTGGGCTAATACGAGGAGGTAGGGGTGCATCCGGATCACTGGTGCTGGTGTGGGATGAATTCAAAGAGTAATTGGGGCATTTTCCCTCAGGCATATATTGACCCCAACACGGTCCGGGACGACACAACAGTAAGAGACCCGTAGACACCGCTACTCACACACGAATCATCCACACATCTCATGCGTCGGCACTTGTGGACGCGCCTCCTCCGCAGAATGTGCAACACATGGAGTCCCAAAACACACAAGTGAGCCAGCTTTCTTACTCCATCGATGGACAAGTAAGTTCCTCTTCGGGTATCATCACCTGCCCTACATTTCCACCTGATGAATGTCGCCACCATGGCCATGACGGCTAGATTGAATGCCAACAGCACGAATTTATCCACATACGACAATCGGCTACTCCTCATGCTCGCAGAATCTACGATAATGTGCAGAAGAACGACGCGTGAATTAGCTACCTAGTCTTCCTCGGTCAAGCTGAAAGAAAACGCGTGTGCTACAAATGAGCCAAGGTTTCTTTGTCATCTCTCAAGTACAGCATTCTTTCCCCACCACTACCGTCACTAGTAGATATCAAAGAATCGAAGAAAGACCATGGGGGTTTTATTCACCTTTGCCCGTCTTGGTACAGTCGATCTTGTTGCAGCACTGGTCCCCGCTCTTCCAAATGCAGCTGTTGACGTCGTTCTTGATATCGCACGGAACCTCGGCAAAGTCAAAAGCAACACACATCTGGGGACCCTGGGAGTAAAAGGTCATGGCGGGGACCTCGGCCGGGCACGCTGGTGCCACACCTGCGGTGAAGCCGCCGAGGCAATACTTGCTACAGGGCCACTTGCTGATGGAGAACTTGCCGGCGAGGTTGAAGTTCGGGGTGCGTCCGATGTGCGCGCCGTTCTGGGCATTGTTGAGCCATTGGCCGCGGTTGGCGCCGTCTTGGATTGAGCAATCGGTAGCTCTCAAGAACGGTGCTCATGCGGCAGATGTTGGCCATCATTAGCCCCTATTGAGACTAGTCCAGAGTTTTGTAGTAGAACGTGCATCCGTGTTATTTGCTGTATCACCAGACGCACTGATTTTGCTTGTCCATTGTCCAGTCATCGTACTTGGTCTTCAAACGGACCTCTTCATTCTTGTTAGTTGAGGTGTTAGGAACCGAAATTGCAAAAGTCAGGAACCTTTTGGAAGTGTCGAAATGAGGTTGTATCTCGAACCAACCAGGAATCGTTGACTCTGGGTTTGTTGCAGACATTGATGCCGGTTCCCCAGGGGTGTAGCTATATGCAGGTGCAACTTGGTATTGTTGTGGGTGGTCTACGACGATGCTTGCAATTGACAAGCAGCTAGGCTAAACGGCCAAAAACGGAGTGCGCACCCCTGTGCTGTATTTTTAACATCTTCGAGCCTCGCTGTAACGCCTACAACAGCGCCCCGGCAATAGGCTGCAGAGGCTGCAGGGGGCTTTGTCCTAGGACATTGCGTGCATTTTCTACGGTGGGGTGTGGTAATCAAGCCACTTGGCCGAATCAGGCGGCGACAGTGGGTACAGACCTTCTCCTATCGAGTGTATGCCTTCACCAGCGCATACTCTCATAACCATAACCAATTATTACCGCAACATCGAGATGACGAAAGATGGACAACAACAACAACAACAACAACAACAGGATGCGGACTTTTCTCAATGCCCGAAGTAATAATGATGCACCTGCATCTGGCTACGACCAGTATCCTACCACCCCTCGACCTTCCCTCAGCCTGTATTTCAGTCGGCTTCAGATGGGCGAGCCGAGGATACGCAATTCCCCAACCCCAATCACTCTGCACCGCAGCTCTCCTCGAATGATTTCGCACCATCCGGTTACTTCATGCAGAATCAACACTCACCTCAGTATCCCGCTCCGCCTCAGCCCAAACCTCCCGGCGGTATCGACCCCAACGCTGCCCTTGTCCGTCAGTTCTCCAACCAGAACCTAGGCAACGACTCGAGGGCCTATGCTCCAAGCTCCCAGGCGCCGCCGCCGACAACACTACGATATCGCAATGCGGAAATACCAGGACAGGTCGTTCCGAGCATGGAAACTCATGTAACAACTTACGCATCCACACAGACGCCTGCTGCTCTGGGGATTTTTGCTCAAGCTCCGGAGCGAAACCCGGACAAATACGGTCTGACTGCGAATAACAACCAGAAGAAGTGCTCCCAACAAGCCACCGACTTTTTCAAGGACAGTGTTAAGCGGGCTCGAGAGAGGAATCAGAGGTACGTAATCTTGCTGTCCAACAGTGTTGCCCTGGTCTCATGCTACGCTGGCAATATTAATCTCCTTTATGCAGACAAAGTGAGATCGAGAGAAGACTCCAGGAGCCAAATCTAACCCAAGAAAGGCGAGATCAGATTTGGTCTACCGCTGGCCGGAAAGAGGGACAGTACTTAAGATTCTTGCGAACCAAAGACAAACCTGAGAACTACCAAACGATCAAGGTCATCGGCAAGGGTGCTTTCGGTGAGGTCAAACTAGTGCAGAAAAAGGCAAACGGTCAGGTCTATGCGATGAAGTCTCTGATTAAGACAGAGATGCTTCAGAGAGACCAGCTTGCACATGTTCGATCAGAGCGCGATATTTTGGCAGAGGCTGAAAGCCCATGGGTCGTGAAGCTCTTCACCACCTTTCAGGATGCACACTTCCTTTATATGCTCATGGAATTCTTACCTGGTGGTGATTTAATGACCATGCTAATCAAGTATGAGATCTTCTCAGAGGATATAACCCGGTTTTATATGGCAGAGACCATATTAGCTATCGAGGCAGTCCACAAACTAGGCTTTATCCATCGGTATGCTATGCCCATAAACCTGCCTGACTGCCACTAACACTATCAAGAGACATCAAGCCAGACAATATCCTCCTAGACCGTGGCGGCCATGTTAAACTGACTGACTTTGGCCTCTCTACCGGCTTCAATCGTCTACATGACAACAACTACTACCAACAGCTACTGCAGGGCAAGTCTAATAAACCAAGAGATCGGACCTCGGTTGCAATCGACCAGATTAACCTCACGGTTAGCAATCGGTCGCAAATTAATGAGTGGCGACGTTCCAGGAGATTAATAGCGTACTCTACTGTTGGAACACCAGACTATATTGCCCCTGAGATATTCACTGGCCATGGATACTCATTTAGCTGTGATTGGTGGTCTCTTGGCACAATCATGTATGAGTGCTTGGTGGGATGGCCTCCATTCTGTGCCGAGGATCATCGCGAGACGTACCGGAAGATTGTGAACTGGAGGCAGGCTTTATATTTTCCCGATGATATCCAGCTTGGCCCAGAACCTGAAAATTTCATCCGAAGGTAAAGCCTTATATCATCACCCCGTCAGCTGCTCCAGTGCTAACAGCGAAGATTAATTTGCAACCATGAGGACCGAATTGGACGCGGCGGGGCGCAAGAACTAAAGGCACACCCTTTCTTCCATGGAGTCCAGTTTGATAACCTGCGCCACGTCAGGGCACCATTTGAGCCACGCTTGACTTCCAGCATCGACACGACGTATTTCCCAACTGATGATATCGATCAGACCGACGCTGCTAGCCGACTTAGGGCCCAAGTCGCGCAGCAGGCACTGCACAGTGACAAACCCCCTTGGAGGAGTCACTGGAGATGAGTCTGCCTTTTATCGGATACACCTTCAAGCGGTTCGACAGCAATTTCCGGTAATGGGTGTCTGGAGTAAGTGCTACAGGTACATTCCTGTGGCATGTGCTAGGTTCTAGATTGATATAAAGCTGCCGGAATTGTTCTCGCTTCAACTAAAACGAAGGAACAAGCTGTGTCTGGGGACGACGGCGTGGTGCATCTGTAGGAGCTACGGGATTAAGACAAATTGAGGATAAGCTCGGTTAGAGTTTGGCGACGATTTAGCGGCCCACTCCGCATCGGTGATCAACGATGCCAACGTCAAAGGGCCTTTTGTTAGCACAGCCCCAAGGGGTAGACAGCTTAAGCCGGACATCAAACGCAATGTTATCGCACGGCGAGAGAGGGGGCAGAAGAAGACAAAAACATCAGGGACTGGAAGACACTTGATTCATCCATCTAGAGAGGGCGAAAGGGACCAATCTTTATAGCTATCTATCAAGAGCAAAGAGAAGAGGAAAGAAGAGAGCATACAACAGAGCGTGGAACGCGCGGAACAGAGCGTACGATGATAGCATGACTGATATCAATCATAGCATGATAGATATCGTGAGACTAGCAGGGTCATCGCGTCAAGAGAGGTCGAATGAGGTCAAGAGAGGCCGGGTTGAGCCGGTCAGCCGATGAGTCATGTGACTCACGACCTGCAGAGGTCAGAGGGATCGGACCCTGCACGAGGTGGCAGTATTGCCGAATAACTCTGCCCCTTTGAGCCTGCATAAGCTAGAGTCATCAGAGGATGTGTAAAGTCACGTAGTCCCAATTCCCCCAGCGCAGTGCGAGAGACCTGGACACTCATTTCAATTTTGCTCAAGCCTCTCAAAATGGTACGATTGTATTCAAACCGAAAGTAGAACATCTAAGCTGATCCATGGCAAGCATGTCGAGTCATGGGGCACCATGGATGGTTTCTTTGGCACATGCATAACGGTGAGAGCTCGCAACAGCAATGACTGTTCTAGATAATATTTTTCACCCGTCCGCATTCTTAGCACATGGCGGATGGACGGTTTTGTCTCAAATTCTCTAATACAATCGCATCACCGGTGTACCCTGGCCGTCGTGGTATAGCCTACACTGCCTGCTTGAAAACCACTGGCCGCGCCACGTAATTGCAAACATACTTGTGCAAATCGACAGAAGGGCTGTTCACCATGATTTTCGTGACCCGAGGGTAATCGTAGGGAAAAATGATACGAGAACCCATAGGCCGTCGCGACAGACTTCTGGTAGATAGCCCAAGCGATCTGCACGTACCCAGCCTAAGCTTTTTCGGTGTTATTGGAATAACGCAGAACCACGCCAGTGATTGTCCCCCTGCTTGACACGTCCTCAACTCTGTTACACTCTCAAGCGATGCACTGGAAAAGAAAAACATCTCATCGCGCAAAGATTGAGGATAGTCTGATCTCGGCGTCGGTATGTTTGGAGCAAAACCCGTCCTACGCTGTCTCTCGGGTTGGCCGATTCCGTAGTCTAGCGATATGCTGGTAGCTGTATGACGCCATCAGTTCCGGACGATGCTGTTCCCCGATCACGTGCGTTTGACTTTCATTGAACACCAGCTGAAGCAGTCAGCCCTTGACGTGATCCGTGTTTCTCTCTTTACTCACGATGAGGGTATGCCGTCTGAATCTTGTGTCGCGACGCAGCCAGATGTCGGAAAGCCATTGTCCACAACTCAGGGAATATAAAGCCACCTCGCGTCGTCGTCAACGTTCCTCGTTGACAAGGATAGATTTGAAAAGCAGTGGTCGAAATGTTGAGAAAATGCAATAGACAGGGCGAAACTGAAACTTTGTCATTGAAGATTGAGGCAGGGACCACGAAGTCATGGATGTATCCGCTACTCTGCCTTCATTGCGGTACATCACAGTCCTCAGCCTAAAACCCGTTGATTGAGTGACCTGTCAGCGGGACTCCATCATCGTTCGTCGAGGAACTACGAGCATACATCACCTGCTTGAGAAATTGTCCCTTTTCCTTTTGATATGCGCAATGTTTTCCACCAGATGCCTGGAGCTTCGAGGACATTGATTCCACAAGAGTCGGCAAACACGACCCGCTTCAATCCTAACAAGTCGCGGGCAGCATGTGGACAGCCCGTTTTGCGGAAGCCGGATCATATATGAGGATTTCGTTCTTTACTGCCTCCCCAGGATTGTTTGTCAAAGCTGCGACATAGGATGTGCCGAGGATGCTGACATGGCGAGCCCAAATCTTGCGCGATAGGCTAACAGGTGCTACAGTCTGTTGCGGCGCGCCAGTTGTCAATGTAGATATAGATACGATGCACCACAACCGCAGCATGTCATCAGATAGACTATGGTCCCTCACACAAGGCATTGTATCTCAGGTGGTAGTTTGTGGAATGGAGGAGGCAATTTCGCGCCGCGAATATTCCAACGAATTGCATGTAGGTCAGCCAGGGAGTTCCGCAGCGGAGGGTCAGAGTCGCAAATATTTTTGGCCATGAGTTCCGGACACAGAATGTCCTGGAAATTGAACGCATTTCTAGTCCATTTACATGGGCAAAATACCAGCCGCAAGAAAGCTTTATCGTTGCTTTTCGAGAGCCATCGTCCAGGTCTTGAATTTGTCAGCGTTGTGAATTCAGAATTCGATATTTAAACTCACAAACTTGTCCATCGTTAATGTCTTAACGTGCAAAGCCCACAATATGGATGAATACATCGGTCTTCCATTCCGGTACTAGAAATGTTGCAAGCACTGATTCCGTACTCGAACGCAGACGCTGTCGTGAGTAAGGACTCGCTTGTTCTCGACCCGTAGGGAGAGAGGTTGTCAATTTGGGGTCACGTGCCCTAGCATGACCCGGAGATTTCCAAATGGAGCTAGATGATAACTGGGCACTTCGATGGCCCCGCCAATCATCAGAATCAACCTCGCCTCCATTTCCGAAGCGCAAACGTTTTTATTCCTTGCAGTAACCCTCCCACCAACTTCTCAAAGGCCGGACGATTGTAAAGCCGTCTCGGCGCCTTCTCCTTCTCCAAAGAGGTGCAGAGTGTAGTCGCAGTACATCCACACGCCCTCAAGATGCCAACAAACGAAAACAAGGGATGCCTAAGATGTGAGGCTGCGATATCTTTAACCGGGTGTGGGAGAGGGATGTGGCCGTATCCTTATGTGGGTACAGCTCCGAATAGTAACGCTCCCATATTGTTGTCGGTCAATGATGAAGTGTGGCTTGACTTTGAAATGATTCCGGCTGGAAGAAATGCTCGCAGGAGTTGATTTCGTGACCGTGCAGGCATGAGATATTTAGATTGCGGGAACTAACAGCATGGTCAACACAACCTGGACGAAAGGAGGTTTCGATCACCATATCACGGTATAACCTACCTCCATTGGTTTGCAAGGCTCTCGAATCAAGCGAAAGACGAGGATGTAGAAATAGTCCAGATTCAGAAGTTGATTGATCGAGTTGTTGTTTTCTCTGGGAAAGCAGTTGCCCAGAAACAGGAGAGAAGGATGTCGATTCGAAAGTGTTTTAGCCAAGGGGGTTGGTGTGACGGTGGTTGTAGTAGTGAAGTGAATGAAAAGAATGAAGGCAGGAGAGTAAAATAGAGTTGAAGATGTGACTTATGATTCGAATGACTCGAATGACCTTGATCGTGTTGACATCTGAGGCGATGGATACGAGTTGATTGTAGGTAGTTGGTTCGGGTCAGGACTCAGGAGGTGTTACAAGGTCACCGTGGGGTGAGACCATTGAACGAGAGCGTTGGTGGGCTTCAAAAGCAGAGGGTGGTGTTGCGCAAGTCTGGTGTATGAAGAAACAGACTGCTCGGATTTTCTTGGACTTGACATGCTTGAGGTGATAGCATGTGCATGCGTGTGTATAAGTGCGTATGCATGTGCATGTGTATGCGTGTGCGTGCGTGTGTGTGCGTGTGTGTGTGTGTGTTTATATGTGTTCATGTGTGAAATTGTATCGATTTGTACATGTGTGTATGTGTGCAGATTTGGTAATACATAAGAGGTTCTGACAGAGCGTATCCAGTGTGTTCAGATGTAGTCGAAAGAGAACTTGAACGTCTGGACGATGAAATTAGACACTAGGTAAATTCACTTTGTGTGGGAGGACTTACCGTGGACCGAATCTGTCCTTGTGTTTGAAAAAGAAAAGAACTTGGTTTCCCTTTGCCTGATTCACTTATTCAGGAGTGGCCAAGACGGCAGAAGGTACTCGTCCTCGATGCTGCGCAGAAGCGTCATTCTAGTCGAGGTCCGTTTGATTTGATACCCCGGGGTGTCGGCTCCCCGGCCACCCAGCCACCAATTGGCTCAAAAGGGGCAGAGTTATTCGGCAATACTGCCAGGGTAGCTCGTATACCCTAGCTCGGCAAGGTCCAGCGATTCGGCCCCGTCCCCTGCCCCCACGGGCGCGGTTAGGGTACCATCTCAGCTTCGTCCCTTGTACTCTCTCTTGAAGAACGCCTTGGCAGAACGACAACTAGACAGCAGATACAGAAAGTATCCTAGAGCGGCGAGTGAGAATAAAACCGCAATGGAGATCTCCCAGTTGCGTCCTAAACCTAGACTGTGGATGTGAACAATCGTGGCAGCGACGAAGCCAACGAAGCCGAAAGCCACACCAATGGATATGCCTACGATTATTCGCCCCTAACGAGTAATCGTGCCGCCAGTACCACTGAACCACAAGACTAGAACTCCGCTCATACATACCACCGGGCTGACCAACAACGAAAACGTGATCAGGGCCTTCGTGACCGTGTTAAAGGTCTCGAAAGACATTGTGGTGGCAAGCGTGCCGGAAAAGGTGAAGCTGAGACCAGTAAAGAGGGTAACCGTAGCCACACACTCCTTTGGAGAGAAGGCATGAACTAATGGGATCGATGCGCACACATCACCATACCAGTCATGAACGTTCTGGCTTAGCTCTCTCCATAGATCTTGGCATAAGCCAATGCAACACCCGTAGGATTCTCGAATAAAACTAAGTGGAGCCATGATGCCGATGGTCTCCAAAGATGGTAGGTCGTGTGCAAGTGTTGGTTCCAGAGGTCCAAATATGCAAAGTAAGCCGGTGCTTAAGAAGAGAAGAAGAAGAAAGAGAAAAAAAAAAAGGGAGAAGGGAAAAAGAAAAGGGGTGGGAAAGTACATGTGCGGAAATTTGCGTGTACAGCTGGCGTCCGAATGCACCAGCTGTCTGTCTGGTCAGCTGGCAAAGCAAGAAGTATTTGGTCGGGTCTTTCTCGCTCTGTGTGGCTCATTTCCAGGTACCGCCAGGCCTGATTTTTACGGGAGTGACAAACCTTTGAGCAGAAGTTACGTATAGGAAGGGGACCAGCCCAAATGTCAATGACAGAATCTCCTTGCATCCTAATCGTGACTGGCCAGAATTTGAGCTTGACAACGGGAAGGAACACTCAAAACGGGATCGGAAAGAGGGCAAGGACTCGAGGAACATACCGCATGTTGTATTCTTCTCTCTCCATTTCTTTACTCTATGAAGACAACTGATCATACGAAATCTCCACCTAGCATGGGCACTGTCTTCGTGGGTTTTTTTCAGGTCAACATTAGCCCAAGCATGCCTCTGTCTCCCTGCTCCCATCACTATCATTCCTTGCAGTAAAAAACTCAACATCGTCTGACTTGTTGTCCTGACACTTACATACACACATACAAGCTCGTTCATTCTTCCCTTGCATTCTACTCTCTTTCAATTGGATCAATTCATTGTCGCTTGCCTTCTGTTCCAACATGGCGATGTACTCGTCGTCCAAACGTTGTATTTCCTCCAAAAGGACTCGCTTACTACGCTCTTTTTCCCTCTGAAAATCTGGCCTGGTATTCGACTTGGCTGCTATCCATTCGTCCGCCGCCGGTATCAACCAATTGTGTTCAGAGGCTTTGCGCCAGAAGAAGAAGCAAGATCGTCCGAAGGGCAATTTTCTTCCCCACTTAAGAGCGTCGAAGAATGCGTGATTCCAATCGTCCCTGATTTGCCGAGCAAATATTTGCTTCCGTTTTGTTGCAGAGGAGTAATGCCAAATGACACGTGCGTTGTCATAGTCCCTCCA
This sequence comes from Epichloe glyceriae, assembly GCA_023658535.1. Classification (NCBI taxonomy): domain Eukaryota; kingdom Fungi; phylum Ascomycota; class Sordariomycetes; order Hypocreales; family Clavicipitaceae; genus Epichloe; species Epichloe glyceriae. Next base: position 5,598,532 of record CP098291.1, on the reverse strand, counting down.
AATTGCGTCTTTCCTATGAATATAGCCTATAAGTAGACGCATTCCATCTTCCGGCCCGAATTTCTCGACTAGGCAATACGCCAACTTTTTGGGATCCTGAAACTTAAGAAGAAGTCATTGTCAGTGCGAGGTAGACTGTCTGCACACTTCAGACACATTTTCTAAGCCTTGAATCTGCTATCGGGTGATATGTCTGTGTCGTAATTGTGATACTGCTTCTGGATGGTGTTTGAATGTGGAGGCTGGTATGCACTGGGAAGAGGAAAAAGGTAGGCAAGCGAGATTCGCAACATCTTGGGTTAAATATCTTCTGCGTTGATGTATTTTGCTTTAAGTTTATTCTTATAGTTTATCCTTATAGTTTATTCTTGTAGTTTATTCTTATAATGAATAAACTCTTGTCCTGCGGAACACATGTTAATTGGAGGATAACTTTGTGCTAGCCAAGGCTTAATCGTTAGTGCTTAGATAGAGACTGTGACTGGTGACGAGTTGGCGTCTCCACTTGACCCTTGACCAGCAAAACGCAATCTTCTGTTAGCTGCGCCTCTTTTTCGTGCAACATCTTCAAGCTCCACCATTGCTTTCGGCCTTCTACTTCCCGTCATCGCATTTGTTCTCCCCTTGCTTCGCAGTGCATGGTTCTCCTGGGTCTTGATCTGCAATCAAACACCGCACCATCGAGCAATCCACAAACCGAGGTCGAATCTCAGCGCTCAGCAGATACCGCTTCACCCATCACAGCCACAGCCGCAATGAGTGCCGCTTCATCCTCTTCGTCCATCCGTAGAATGGCTCCGTTGGTATTCCCAGCCATTGGACGCCACACAGCCACGGTCATCTTCGTCCATGGCTTGGGCGATACTGGCCATGGGTGGTCCGACGCCGTCGAGCTTTGGAGGAAGCGACAGCGGTTGAATGAGATCAAGTTCATCTTGCCGCACGCGCCGCATATCCCAATCTCCATGGTCAGACGATTTGAGCTTCCATGGCTCTTGCAGCCTACCCTGCCTCGATCTTCTTGTATCGAACTGCACTGACTTTTCGACATTTGCACAGAATGCTGGTCTCCAGATGCCAGGGTGGTTCGATATTGTACGTCAAGCAAGCCACGTGGTCGCGGACAAAATCGAGGTCAAGCATATCAGCCCCTCCATAGAACGGTCTACTAATCATTCTTGCTCTGCAGAAATCGCTGCAAAAGGGCGAGGACGAAGATGGTCCCGGTGTTTTGCAATCCCGGGAATACTTCCATGGCCTGATCCAGCAGGAGATCAAAGATGGCATTCCGGCAGAACGCATTGTTCTCGGGGCTTCTCACAAGGTGGTGCCATGAGCATTTTTGCCGGTTTGACTGCTCCCTTCAAGATCGGGGGCATCGTTGGCCTCTCTTCCTGGCTTCTTCTCAACCAAACGTTCAAAGAACACGTCCCAGAGGGAAATGCCAACAAAGCTACGCCCATCTTCATGGGACACGGCGATCGAGATCCACTGGTTCTCTATGATCTTGCAAAAGATAGCGAAAAGGCCCTGAAGGATATGGGCTACGACGTCACGTTCAAGACGTACAGGTGCGTTATTCCACCCGTTCCGTTTCGACCCCGCTTGACGACGAAACGCCGTCTGGATGGAGAGAGGAGCCGCGAGCTTTGAGCCTTTGACTCTCTGAAGAATGTTTCTGACATTTTCTGTAGAGGAATGCAGCACTCCGCCTGTCTAGAGGAATTGAACGATGTTGAGGCCTTTATTGGCGACAAATTACCTCCGAAAGGAGACGCCAACTAACTAGGTGCAGCATGGATGGCCACGTCCGATTGTTGGGAACATCCAGACGCGCTCATGGCGGTCGCAAATCCTGTCTCAAAACTACAACGACGCTACCTAAGACCTCTTAAGTTTAGATGCCTTTCGAAAATACAGTCCGATTCTGAACTTGAGCACATGACTGATGGACTCTGTGGCACATTCCGGATTTGCCTGGGCGATAAAATGGGCTCGTCCCGAAGCGGACCGCTTCCCAAACGAGTGTCATTTCTCAGCGCTTTGGTGTGTTGCTCTCCACCATTTCCTACTCTTCAGCCAGAATTCTATTGCACTGGATGACTGGATTTTCCAACTCTTTCTTGTGCTGTCCACTTGGCATCATGCATCGAATGCTACTGCCTCTTCTCTTCGTTGTGACGACCATTGATGAGGAGCTCTGGGAGAATTATGTTCCCGGGTTCGCTCAACGAGGACCCTCTTCCAGCCAAATGCCAACTTTGTATGGTTTCTTGAAACGTGATACTACGTACCTCTTCCCAAAAAGCATTACTGAAGCTTTCAGACGCGGAAATCACTGCCGCCAACTGTGTTTGACGGCTGCTGTTTCAGTGAGTGCCGCGGCGCCCGATCATCGGCAATCGAGGCGGATCGATCGGCCTGGCACGTTGGCGATGGCCCTCGATATCGTGCATATCACAATGCTACGGCAGCACCTCGGCGCCATGTGTGGTATCGTCTGGGGACAATTGTTCCAGGCGTGGCGTGAACGAACCATGGCGAGCCCCGCAATTTCGGGGTCGATCATGCTCAACATAGTTGTGTCATGCAACGCAAGCAATATAACCATGTAACTATGTACTAGGTAATCCTTATTTGTTGCGAGCTTAATCTGTACTCCGCCAAGACCGGCCAAGCCAGACCCGGCCCGTCTTGGCCATAAGACGGAACAGGTATGCTACAGGCTACAGCGATAAATTCTGGCCTCGGGAGTCCCCAAGAAGTCTTTCTCGCTGGATGCCGACGTCTGGTTCGATTTGATAGGAACTCGGCAAAGTCATCTGCGTGAGGTGTGAATTAGGCCTTCTCCGACCGTCGAGCCCAGGTAGCATCTATCACACGACCGGTTTTCACCGTCGGGCTGAAACGTTACTACAGGCAAATGGCCAAATCACCCACCGTGTGTGCCCATTGCAACCTGGATGGGGAATATAGACATTTGAGGAGTCGAAGCTACCTATTTCCCAATCATCTATCGGCACCCTTGCAACGTTGTCTGTGCATCTGTGCCTGTCAATCCAGGCTGTTTTCTGATCCAAAAGAGTCCGGCACTACACTGCAAACAAGACCTTGCACCGAACTACGTGGGAACCTTGCTCGACGGACAGTAAACGGGCGTCGAGACTCGAGAGCGCCGGCCGCTTCAAGGGTTGCCTAATTGGGAAAGTATCCTTGCGCTGGATCTGGGAGTATCGGACAATGGGCTTTCCAGAAACCTTTGTGTGTATCTCCAAGATAAATACTCCAATGTTCTTCTCCGTCATCCAAAGATCTGTTCGGTCATCTCCTCACCTAAGTAAAACGCTCCGTATATACTTGCCTCCCAGTACAGTACATAATCACCCATACTGTCCTTTGACATAATCTCCCCAAGCCCACCCTTGTTCTATCAAACATGTTCATCCGCCACGCGCTGCTTGCCACCCGGCCTCCTAGCCGCCCTCACCCGACCAAGGCCGTCAAATCGCCAACACAGTCAGTCAGTCTGGGACCTCTTCCCCGGCGGCAACCAGCAACAAGCAGCTCCGGCCGTTCCCCAGCGTCAAGCTCGACGGGCGTGGACCTCGACAACGAAACCAGCGGACGCAACGAACGGGCTACCTCGCCATGACGAAGCAAGTTCAGGACCAATTTCGCAAAGGACCCCTCCACGGGCCGTCAGGGACTGGTTACATGTTATTTTCCCTTTCCGTATTTCAACAAGGATTCTGCACCGTGTGCCAGAGCCTGTGAGGGAAAGGGAATTCAAGCAACGACCTGGGTTGAGTATGTGGGGTTTCGTATATACAGCTATGCAATGAACTCGGAACGCAATACAAATAAGTCGAAATATGAACGGCCTGCAACTCAAGCACCTCTCTGAGCGGGTATCAATTAGAGACGAGAAAAATGTGTGACACATTTCATGTATCAGCAGTCATGAGAATCCACCCGGCAAAGTCAGTCGTCTCTGCGTTCCGGCGCATGGAAAACCCTCTCCGAACTCAATCACTCTTGTCCCCAGAACAGAATCTCTGTAAAAGCAACGGCTGGGTTGGCAGCCCTCTTGACAAGCCCACCGGCGGCCTTGCTCACAATCTCGTGCTTCTCGTCGTCCCAGCAATCACCGCTCTTGGTACTCGCGCAGAATGAGTAGAGCTTCTTGTCAGCCATGTGGCAGAACTTGCGCTCGTGATACGAAACGAAGCTGGGTCCGACGGAACTGGGGCTGCTGCAGAGGTCGGAAGCCAGGTGGGAGGAGGCCTTTGACTTGGCAAGTCGGGTATCGTTGGCCATGCGCTCGTAGAGACTCGAGCCCCTTGGCGTGATATCCTTCCCAGACGTCTCGATACGTCTGGTCTCAACCGAAGGGTTTGACGCAAACATGTTGCGCTTGTGTGGCTGGACCTTGATGTAGTTTGGTTCGTGGTCCTTGTGGAAGGTCTGAACAGCGGGGTGCGTGCAGTAGCTATAAAGTTGCGAGCGTGTTAGCTAGCCACACGCAGTGACCCGTGGCATGCATGTTGGGCCGCTGGGCATCGGGGACAAATGTCTTACTAGTTGGCCTTGTTGCCGTTTCCCCTGAAGCCCGCGCTGTATGCGGGCCAGTGAACCTGGAGTCCAGTCGTTGGCTGGTTCCCATTCGCATCAAGCCAGGCGCACAGGATCTTGTCGGCACCCCTGTTGTTCTGGACAAAAATGTCCGAGTAATACCTAGATGACTTGTTGTGAGCAAGTTGCAGTGCAAGGCGGCAGAGAGCGTCTCTCACTCACCATGGCGCACCGCACTGCTTCGCCCAGTTGCCGGTCCAAGCATACTTGGTGCCCTCTGGGAAAGTAACGGTTACGTAGGCCAAGCAGATGGCGTCGTCGTTGGCCGTGAACAAGGTGTAAGTTGGCTGATCGTTCACACCCGCGATGAAAACGTCGCAATCGGTTTCTCCGCTCGCGCACCTTGTCTGGTCGTCGACCTGCATGCCGAGGAAGCTGCCGTGTTCGTTGAAGACACGAATGTCGGGCAGGTTACCGCCTGCGTTGGTCAGGCCTCTGCCGCGCGGGCCGGCTCCGTCAAGTCCAACGGCGAACCTGAATCCCGCGCCTCGATCATTAGACTCGAGGAATTCTTTCTGTGAGAAGGAATAGATGCCCAGTAAGCCGGTGAAGACACCAAAAGCCTCGAGCGCCGTTATGGACATTGTTCCAGCTGCAAGTTTGCCGTTGAGGATTCTTTGCAGGTATGGGGTGTGTGGGCGTAGATGGGAGTTTTCGTTTGGTCTGATGAGAAGTCGATATCACCTTGGTGAGGATCCCGTTCATCTTTATGGTCGAAAAGCAACCACACACCACCACTTTCCAACAGTCTGGTCTTGACCCCGATATTAAAGATAAGCATCATTTTAGGTCGGAATTGCTTACTCTTTTTTTTTTTTTCGCAATATATCCATTTTACCCGGGTTATACATGACACGCGGATGAATTCAGATTGGTCACCGGTCAGTCTGGATGAAGTTGAAGATGTAAGTGCAACAAATCGTCTCCAGACTCTCTCCACAATCCAGTCTGCGGCAGGATTCATCAGCCACAACGTCGGTAACTCTGATTCTGGGCATCGAAAAGGGTTTCGGCTAAAGGCTTTGGCCACTGGGCCATCATCCATTTTCCATTCTGTCAAGAAGCAGGGATGTTGTGGGGACGGGTCGACGGGGCAAGGAAAGAACCTTTGTTCAGATCTCGCTTCGAGCAACCCCTTATCAACCCCACGCGAGCAGTTGCCAGGATCTGCTTGCCGGTCAAGACGTGTATTTAGCCTTTTTACCGTCAATGTACAGTATGTATAACCCTTGTATGATTTTGCACGTCTACTTACAGGGGGATCGCGCTAATTAGCAGCTAGAAGGGGAAATTAGCGTGGGATAGAGGTACCTAAGATTAGCAGTAATTTTCGGGGAAAAACAGGTACTTGCGGGTGCTTCTGATCCCTACTAATGAGGCCAGTCTTATCGGCTGTGCGCAACCGATAAGGGCTACCAGCCGTGGCGCAAGTATCTCCGCAAAATTAAACAGGGGGTATAGTGTAGACCGCCACGTGCATCCATCTCTTGGCCATGCGGGTAATCTAGCAGCTCCGCCACGTTACGGTCGGGTAATGATTGTGATGGCGGTCCTCCCTATCTGTCGATTATGACAGATGCTCTGTGAAGGATTCGTCAATCCTTCGTGGCAAAAGTGTGGGGGTTTCGTATTTTCACCAGTGTCATTCATGGTTTGTTCTAGAAAGAAACGAAAAGGCTGGATTCAATTAACCCCGACGTGTGAGATATAAGCGCATAATGTTCGGTGAGCCGTGTATGTGAGGTACCAATCCAAGTCGCGTTGACAAAGCCTGGTGCAAGAAACCTTGAACCGAATACCGAGTTTGTCACCTTGTTGGCTGAGACGCACTTTCTGGCACGTTCCATCCAGCCTCGCTGGTTTACTCTAGACCAGAGGAATTATTCAAGAACTCGGGACTTTTAAACATGGAGCACTTCACACAACCCGATTGACAGCATTTCGGCGAACAATGGCAACATGGCTGATCAATCACGGCATCACTCAAATTCGTGTAAAGCAAAGTCCAAACTCAAAAAAGTCAATTCATACATAGCACCGTTGCTTCTTGATGACGCTCCGGCTATTTTTCTTGGTACACTCTACACCAACACTACCTACAAGTTCCTTCACATGTAGCAAGGCAGTGGGCGTAGGTAGATACTGATGATTGGTGCGGTTAGCCGGGATCAGAGAGATCCATGGCCGCATAACGTCATGTTGTCGAGGGAGTATATGAGGTATCTAGTATTCGTATAAATATGTTTTGGTGCAGACACAGTGCGAGATGAGAGCCATTTACAGCTTCTCAATGATGGCAGCGGTGAACTCGTGAGTCTTGGCCTTGCCGCCCAAGTCACCGGTCAGGGCCTTGCCCTCGGCCATGGTGTCAAAAATGGCCTTCTCAATGCGACCAGCGTGCTCGTTGAGGCCCATGTGCCGCAGCATCATGATGGAGCTGAGCAAGAGGGCAGTGGGGTTGGCAAGACCCTTTCCAGCAATATCGGGAGCAGAACCGTGGACAGCCTCGAAGATGGAGCACTCGTCACCAATGTTGCCGGAGGGAGTGAGACCGAGACCACCAATCAGACCAGCGCACATATCGGACAAAATGTCACCGTAAAGGTTAGGCATAACCAGGACCTTGTCGTTGTAAGGGAGAGGGTCGGTGACCATCTTCAAGCAGGTGTTGTCGAGAAGCTCGTCATCGAACTCGATGCCAGGAAAGTCCTTGGCAACCTCACGGCCGACATTGAGGAAGAGACCATCGGACATCTTCATGATGGTGGCCTTGTGGACAACTCGGACCTTGGTTCGGCCGATAGCCTGGGCCTGCTGGAAGGCAAATCGGAGCACACGCTCAGACGCCTCACGGGTGATGAGCTTGATGGACTGAACAACACCGTCAACAACGACGTGCTCAATGCCAGAGTATTCACCCTCGGTGTTTTCTCGGATCAAAACAGTGTCGACATTGTCGTAAGGGGTCTTGAAACCAGCGACGGATCGGCAAGGTCGCAAGTTGGCGAAGAGGTTGAAAGTTCGGCGAAGAGTGAGGTTGAGGGAGACGTGGCCCTTGCCAACGGGGGTCTGGAAGCCGGTTGTCAGGATTTCTTTCGTTGAGTGCCAACAACCGATCGAGTGCATGGCGCAAACTTACTGCCAAAGGTCCCTTGAGGGCAACCTTGTTCTTCTTGATGCTCTCGATGGCAGCATCAGGAATAGCAGTCTTGCCATCCTTGAGGATGGGGGTGACGTCGCAAGATTCCCAAGCGATAGGGGTCTGTTTGGAACATCTCGGTAAGCCTTGAGCAGTTGGTAGCTAAGCGCGTAAAAGGATGCGCGTTGTAGACCTCTTGAGGAAAGGTGTTTGCGAACCTTGGCGGCGGCGAAGATGTCTTTGACGGACACGGCAATCTCGGGACCAATACCGTCACCCTCGATCAAGCTAACCAGGTAGTTGCCCTACAGGAAACAATGTTAGTGTTTGATTTGTCTTCGCGAGAGCGGTGAGGCATGTCGTTATCGAGCTGCGTGATTTTGCCGAGATGCCCTCGAGTCCACGATAAGCGCCTTTGTCGCGGGACCAGATGCACCCGAAACGAGCAATTGTCCAGCAACGACGACATAGATGAGTACATTACAAGGCGAGAAACAAACCTTGGCATCCTTGGTTCCATCATACTTGGCGACACGCTCACCGGCAGTCGAGTAGCTACGCTGTTGCCATGAAAAAGTCAGTCAAAAATTTCCAGAATGAAGCTTCGGGGTCGCCGTACAGCAACAGCCCAAGCAGCGCGGGGAGAGACGCGCATGCATTGCCTGGACACGGCAGGGCGAGAGATAGCTCGGATGGCCAGCATCTTGATGTGAATAGATTGGAGTGTAGTTGAATTCCAAAAGACCAAAAGAAAGAAGACACAAGCAGCAAAGAGACGCTAGTGCAAGGCAGGATGGAGAGGAAGAAAGGTGTCGAGTCGAGCGGCCTGTGGAAGCCGTCGGTACGCAGCAGCGGCAAGGGAAGCGTGTGAACTTGTCCCGGTCCAGTCTCTCACCAGGCACTTCAGGCTCGACTTTGCATGCTCGGTCTGCTAATCAACTAATCAATACACAGATACTCGGTGGAATGCACCACCAGCCGCAAGTCCTGGGCTTCAATCCCCAGATAAGTCTAAGCCTGCTGTCATCTCTGGCAAATAGAAAGACGCTGTCTCTCTAATAATGGGGACATCACTTTTTTCCGTCGGCCATTGTCGGAGCCGTCGGAGTTTCGCGAGCACTCACTCACCGACCGAGCCGACGTTGGGCCGCCAATGTGAACTGCACGAGGCTGAAGCCAAGAGCTTGAGTGTGGCGCGAACCTGCTCAGCTCCAGCTTAATGTGGCTGGGATATTACGACTTCGCATTGCACATTGCATGAACCAACTCAAACGCAACCAATCGAGTAGCTCTCTATCCATTGAAGCATCACAAATACCATTATTTGATGTCCACCCACATCGACCTTACCTCAGCCAACTTGCTGCCCGGCGTGAGGCTATCATCACGACACCTTGATGCGCGACCTGGCGGCCTGGGGCGCGCAGCTGGTGGCATGCCGTATATTCACGATTAAAACACCATCTATATCAATCCTTCATTATGGGCGACGACGAGCGGACCATCCTCGAATTCTACCAGCTTCCTCTGCATACCCTTCGGAATGGCCTGCAGAGAAGGATCTCGATGAGGATTTGGCTGACGACCGGGATACCAAGCAAGGAAGACGTCGATCGCGATATGAGGCCCTTGGATCCGCTATTGGTGGAAGGACAAGCTTCGTCGATGGGCCGGGAGGTCTAGGCAGTCTTGTGCAAAAAGACGAGGCAGACCCATTGGGAACTTCGGAGAGCGTTGTACGATCGCTGAAGCAGCTCGGTTTGCCAGTACAAGAAGATACGCGATTAAGTAGGTTGCTTTTCTCGGACAGTCACTTATTCATAACCCCGAAGGACGAACTCCTAACAGTCCAATTTCTCAGGGAACCGCTTTTTGCTCTCATCGACGGCCTTCTCTCCTGCGTTATTCTTATCTCAGATGCACTCGACGGCTGATACCCAGACCCTACTGCATGGTCTCGACATGCTTTCGCAGTCGATTGACCAAAAGTCAGCGTCACTCAAAGTCCTCGTCGAAAGCAATTTCGAGCGTTTCGTCAAAGCCAAGGCCACCATCGACAACGTTTACAAGGAAATGAAGTATCGCGGTATAGACCCCGCTCAACAACGGGCCTCAGGTCGGCATTCACGGCACGCTAGTCGCGCCAGCTTCGGCCTCAACAATCCATTGACACTTCCCATGTCCGACAGCCGAAAAAGAATGCCTTGGTCAAGGAGAGTGAATACGGCGTGATGGGCATCAAAGCACCTCTACTAGACGTATCTGCAAAAGCCGAAGATGTTTGGGGCCCGGCATTGAGCGGACGCGAGAAGGAAAAGCATTTACGCAACGTGTCACGCCACTTGAACGAATTCAGAGATTACGTGGAACTCAGTGCTATTGTGGCTGACAGTATCAAACGAAAAGACTACGAATCCCTTGTGGACAGTTACAACCGGGCGAGAAAGTATGCTGACGAAGCCCGGCGGCTGTCCAAGGACCTCAGTGAGCGAACACCCGATGATTCGCAACTGTACAAGCTTGTACTTGCTGCGCGCATGTGGAATGATATCGACCAGCAGATACAAGGCTTCAAAAAGGATATGTGGAAGAAGCTGGTTTCACTTCACTCGTCCAGGGCTGAAAATGTAGGTGGGCGACAGCGAGATCAACACATGGAGCTCATCGGCCTGCTGCTCGAGCTGGGCGTTGAGGACAATCCCGTCTGGGTGTGGCTGCTTAGCAGGTATGATCATTTAAAGGGCAAGATTCAATCCACGGCAGATCGCAACAAGGTTGAGATTGAAGTCCTCCGGCGCAGGCTTGCTAATAGTGAGAAACCGGAGTCTCGAATCTTAGCGTCGTACCTAAGAGCATTGGGACGCCAGTCTATCGAAGGAAATGTCTCATCATCAGACTCTGTTGAAGTCATTGAATTATGGGGTAAAATGCTCGCTTTCCTGATGAGTCTCATCTCCCCTCAAGGAATATTGGGCGAGCTTCTTGAATTTTGGCAAACCGCCCAAGGATTCATTGATGGTAACACGCAACAATCTCTTCCCTCGGGTTACAATGGGGAGTCACGGAGTCACCATAAGCTTTCTGCGCAGGCTGTGCGGGACTTGGAGAAGGGCATGGTGGAATTAGTCGATATTTTACGGGACCATGTTCACGCTTTCTTCGTCGAAGCACCTCCGGAGGATATCTCGTTGCTGTTCTCACCTCTGCCGTCATCACCTCATTCTCCTGCATCACTCCGAGATCCCAGGTTCAACTTTGACTCGAACAACCCGCCGCCTCCATCACCCACCAGAGGTGAATCGTGGGAAAATTGGCATTCTGGCCGCCGTGGTCCAACTCCATCGCCGGCGTGGAATATCTGTCCAAGATGCTGGCTCTTGTCGGTTCTGGCGCATCCGAAATGGCCAGCCTCGGCCCTGTTGCCTCGGGGACACCCGGGTAACTGAACAGCTCAGGTCTCTCGTTGGAGCATCCAGGGAACGCTGTGTGGCAGCTCTCTGCGCTGCCTGGAACCGCGATGCAGAGAACATCAAATTTGTAGAGGACTGGCAGCGTCCCGCCGATTCAGGCGATGTCACTCGAATGCCGGCCACTTTTTCTGCCTTTGAAGGGGCGCTACTGTCAGGCATGCAGAAGATTCTCTATATCCCCGACGCCATGGAGAAGCCGGGGCAGGCAACATCGTGCTTCCCCGCCTGCGAAGCTGCTACAGATGGTTCGCAGCCAATACGTCACCACGCTGTATAAGGCACTGAGTGGTATGGTTGAGAATGCGGAGCGATCGCTCAAGAAGAACGAGGACGAATGGGCTGTTTCACAAGACTTGCTTCCCACATATGTCCCGAGCACCATCATGCGCAAGAGCACTCTCGATGCAGGCGACCGGGTAAGTGTCCTATTTCCCCAGCAATTACCACCCATTTCTTCATTCCCTCGCTCCAAAACTAACCTCAATTCGAATTTTGAAAAAAAGAACATCCGCATGCTGCTCACCCTAAGCAACCTGCAAGCCCTCCGGTCCCAAGTCGTTCCCAGCCTAAACTCACAGTTCGAGAACGCATTCTCCGTCAAGCTCACCGACGAGTCCAAGACTATTCGCGATGTCCTTGGCCAAATCGACGCTCGCCTCTTCCAATCCTACACTAAACAATCCATCGAGAAGCTCAGCGAGATCATCAAAGCAGGCCTGTCCGCCCCAGACTGGGCCCCTGAGCCAAACACCCGTCCCTCCACCGCAAAGCCCTACGTCTACGAAGCCCTCCTCGCTCTCGTCCTCGTCCACTCCCAACTATCCACCACCGCGCCGTCTCTCACCCCCAGATCCTCTCGTTCCTGCTCGAGCAAACCTCCCTTCAACTCCTAGACGCGTTCCGTCGCCGCCCGCGCTATTCCCTCGAGGCCCTCATGCAGGCTACTCTCGATGTGGAGTTTATCGCCCAAACCCTCAGCCACTACACCACCGATAGGGCGTCGGAGCTACAGAGCCAAATTTACCAGGATCTAGATGGACGAACGGATAATGACGCTCGCGCTAGGCTGCAAAGCGAATTACCCGAGATGAGAAGCGTATTGAAGAAGTTGAGAGAGGCTAGTAAGAACGAGTTTGCGTGTTTCAAGAAGCCGAAGAGGTCGGGGCAGAGTGCTCCCAAGGTGGATGCGTCGGGATAGGCGGTGGAGAATGGAGAATGGTCCATGATGGTACGAAGTCTATTGCTAGCATGAATTGAATGCGATGCCTGACAGTCTCTGATTCTGTACTTGCTTTTGAAAAGTTGGTCTACTCAATTCTCCTGTCAATCACGTATTTGGCTTGCGCAACAAATCATCCTATCAGCACTAGTCAAAACAACATTATTCCCCAGCCTAGTCTTTTCGATACCAACGCCTAAACCGCACAAGAAAAGGACAACTGGAAAAAAATGCATCAAACTCCGAGGTATCATTCCCGTCCCCATCGTTATCCGTTACGCGTGAATGCCGATACCCCGGATATTCAACCCGGGGCATTAGGAAGCAGTAGGTGCGAGCAAAACATGAGCTCGAGAGAGCGCGAGTCAGCAGGGGAGAATTGGGAGCCGCGTTGACGGGCTTCGATTGTATCGTCTAGTAAGAGAACATGTTAGTGGATGGGTGGGCAGGTGTGAGGGTTACCGTGGTGGTACACGTACACTCCATGTCGAGACTCAGAAAATACTTGACAACAACGGGGTCTTGATCCTGCGTCGACAATCTGCCTTGGGCGCCACGACAGGTTTGTGGTAGCGCCTTTCGAATCCCAAGGAGCATCTTGATCAGGCCGGCGAGGTTACCGCCCTGCTGGGTGAAAACACTGGGGTCCCGCTCTAGAGGCCACCCCGGTCGTAGATGGTCTTGTTCCCATGCTTTGAAAGCCCAGGTGGACTTTTCTACGCAGTTTAAGAAAATGAGCGCCGTGAGGTAGATGTGGAAGCCGACCTTGGTTTTGCTATCGGCGAGCTGTCGGTCCATGAGGTTCAAGAGGGCTTTGGAGGTGTTGTTGGCTTTGCGCTCCGCCGCGGCGTTTAATTGCATGCACATCATGGTGTAGGTGTCGGCATCATTCTCATTTTCCGCCTCCTTGATGGGTCTCCCTTGCTCCGCGTCGGCACTTGGTTTTTCAACAATGCTCCATTGTCTTTCGCGATCGATGCTCTCCACTAGACCCCATAACTCCAATGCTTTCCGGAGTATCTCATTTTCTGATTCGGCTAGTTGTTGCTTGGCGGTTTCGAGCGTGATTCTCATGAACTTGGACGGTTCCCGTTCGATAAAGAGATCAAGGACATCACGCATGTACATTTCGATCTTGCCAGGCACATCGTCCTTATCCTGGTCAATCATGATGACTTGGTGAAGGGCCCTTTGGCTTTCGGTACTGACTATATCGGCTTGCTGGAGAGGTTGCAACACAGCTACCGCGGCTGCCAGCACAATGTTTTTGCCCGCCTCCGCAAAGTGGGAAACTTCGACAACAGAGCCGTTATTGATCAACTTGAGTTGCTCTTTCAAAAGGTTGATTCGATTTTGCGACAAAACAACCTGCACACCAGCAGAGTACAGATCAAGTTGTTCATGAAGCCTGGACCTGACGCATCCAGTCATCCAAACACGTGGAGAAAGAACCTTGCGACAGGTATCGCATGGTGTGCCTTTACTGCAGATTTTGCGTAGGATGCGGCAACGAATACAGGCTCCCAGCTTGCGAACTTCTTTGACCTCCTGGCGTCTGGCTGGCGTGAACTTGGATCGGAAATGTCTCGTGCGGCCGTTCAGTACGCCAGCACTTGTGTCCATTCGACTCCGCCCCTATTCATGGGCAGGGGAGGTAGAGGCGGATTCTCGTCAAGGAGAGGGGCCGGTGAAGTTGAGGTTAAGTAGGTCATTTCGCCCCAAGGTTGGCTGGCACTGTTGTCGACGGCCATATTAGGGTGCCTTCATTTGCCGCAGCAGCAACAGTACTGTCCGCAACGGACGGTGATGTAGGTGTCGTATCGCCATCGACGAGCTGTGGATCGAGGAACGAGGGATTGAGACGAGCAGCAGCAGCCACTGCCACAGAAATATTTGCGGCATCGGGCGAAGTTTCGCTAGCTGGTAGAAGTGCTTGAAGTCTTTCTTCGGGAGAAAGTTCCGTGACGGTCAGGGGCGGGGTCTGGAAAGCTACTGAACCTATGTGTGATTCATGTCAGCTATAGTAACCAGACAAAGAGAACTAACTAGGGTGGCAAGACTCACTTTTTTGCCATTGATTTGCGACCTAGAAGTCTCGTAGCTAGCGGGCGGATTGTCCAATGTGTATTGCTCTTGTAGTTCAAATCGTTCAGCATTCTGGGCACTGCTATCCTCGACTTGGGTCTGGGCTTGAGCTTGATCAGGCTGCTGCTGGGCTTTGTTCCCGCGGCTGTTCTCGTTAAGATCAACCTGACGAGAGGCTTCGGCCAATGTTTCCAATGCGCTCCACCCTTGTGGGAGAGCGCTCGGAGACATTTGTTGGCCATTGGCCTGAGAAGCAGCCTGAGCAGCCTGAGCCTGATGGTGTCGTTCGGCGGCGGACCTAGCATGTGTGATACCATGAAGCTCGAGACATGCTCGCATGCGTTCCGAGTCCGAGATGGCGGGACATCGTTTGGTAATATGCGTGGTCAGGCTGTCGATACGACCTTTGGGGAAGTTTTCACCACATTGCTTGCAAGTATGGGGGTATCGATTGCTATTGTCGTTTAGTTTTGGACCGCGCTCGAAGTATTCGAGGATCAGCGGATTCGGTCTGCGTCCCATTGGCGTCGAGGGGCTCCGGCTTTCTGTTTGGCACACCGATCTATGCAGCCAGGACGCGACTCTCGCGGTGTGTATAGCCTTCTGATCAACTTTAACCAGATCAACGGTATATATACTCTTTAAAAGAGTCGATTGGCAGATTTCAGCACGCGTTTCTGTATGATGGTGATGGAAGTATGGCGGGACAGATTCTGCCTTTGTTGACCGACAAAATTTCTCACACCGCCTGCACTGTGTCGGATCCACAATATTCTGGGGACGATTGGATCCGGATCACCATTTCTATTTAGTGGAGCCGATATGGTGTGACACCTTGGAAAGGGGCAACCCATATTCCATTTTTGGACGTAATGAACTCCACTTTCCATCCCAGCCGACGAGAGTTTGTGTCTGGCTCAAACTCCGTCACGGGAACATTTCGTCCAGATTCAAAATCTCGGCATTGGCATAGTGGCGTATGGATCGCATGTCAGAGTCCCCGAGACGTGACGGTGATTCGAATGAGACGGAGGCGCAAAGCAAAATACAATTGATCTCAAGTTCGAAAATGATGGGAGGAAACGCACGACGATTCAACGTGGCTGTCACTTTTGACAAGTTCTTCTGTACACGTCTTGACCAGCCAGTCTGTGGTTTTCTTCATTAAGCCATCAACCCAAGCTAGCAAAGTCAAGGACTTATACTATTTTCGTTTCTTGCATTTTACAAATCATCTCAAATCGTGTCTATTGCTGTTGCGCTGAGGGCACCAGTACAAGCCGTATCAGCAGGGCCTCGTCGCAGCCGCGCCGTTTGTGGTGCGCCGCGTGGAATGCCATCTGCATCATTTTTGGCATTAGTATGGGCAATGAGTGCCTTTGGAGTCTGGACCGTGCTGGCTGCGACTTGCCGGTGTTGACCTGGCAAAGTATGCATTGACAAACATAAGTCTACAGACATCTGATTGATAGATAAGTCGTCATCGGAATGAAAGAATTTAGAGTAGTGGGTTAGACTATTTACCGGGACGAAAAATTAATTAAGAAAAAGGACACTAGACTAGTGGTCACTTGAGTGGCTTTGTCAAAATGCAGGAATATTTGCAGAGGTCAAAATACAGTTCCATAACTCCTCGCTTTGTAAACGGCCAACTACTTGATTGTCAACTGTCAAAGACAAATCACCTACTGGCCTCAAGGTTCGCACATTACACACAAACACATTTGATCACTTGTTACCGTCCCACACATTGCGAAACTCCTCGCTGTCATCTACATGATAGCTGGGCGTCGTCACCGGCTCCTCATCTAAAACTGAATCGCCCCATAATCTCGCCTCCTCTGGCTCTGGTTTGTGCACGCTGGCAGACGCTGCAGCCGCAGGAGGCGACCCAGGAGGTCCTTGGCCGAGGCCCAGATCTGCCGGCACAGGGTCTGGATGTTTGACGACTTTCTTGGCCTTCTTCTTCCTCTTGACCACTACCGCCACCGGTTGAGGTTCCCTGCTTGAGGCGGCGGTGATAAGCGAGCCTGGCTGTTTACTCTAGAACCAGCAGGCGGTCTTGTCGGGCCACTCGTCCAAGCTGGAGATCTGCCTCCTCCACTGCTGACTGACGGTCTCCAACGTGAAGCAAGCGGCTCGCTGGCTGTGATGACAGGATACTGTGGAAGTCGTTAGATACATGTGTTGTTTCAACGCCATTCAGGAAGTATGGCAGTACTTACATTCCAATCGCCGTATTCTAGCTCCCGCGCGGAGCTGTAAAGACGCTCTTCATCATCATCCAGCTTGGGCTCATCGAATGTACCATTGGTCTGATCACCAAACGTGTTCCCTCGACTGGAGCTGGGTTTACCGAGCAAGGGGACGTGACATGAATTTCACTTGGTGAAGTCGCATTGATCTCGCCCGGTTTAGGCAACCAGTATTTGCCTTTCCCTCCCCGCTCGTAACGCATACCATCTTTTAATCGATTGAAGCGCGACTCGGAATCTTCGTGTGCCATGACCTTGTCCCCGAGTCAAATGCTCTGTAACCGTATTTGTTACCCCGAAAGGTTTCTCTGGAATCTTGTACGAGGTCCTTGGTGCCAAAGGAATCTTTCAAGGCATGGGTCAAGGTCATGCGAGCACTTGATATGCTATTATCGGCGAAATCGTACCATGAAAAGGCATACCAATGGGCAACAGCAAAGCCCGGCATCTCGACGCAAATCAAGGCATCTTGTATGGCGGCTGCCAGATTATCTCTTGTGTAACCCTGAACGTCGTCAGGGATGGCGCCCAGCCATACAAGAATCGAGAGGAAAAAGCCTTGCCAGTATGACGCGAAAATGATGAGCTTGATGCAGAGAAATTTGGGTACAGGCCGAAACGGTGTCAAGTCATTATGCATGCAGACCCAGAAAAGACCCAGCGAGTACAAACTGACGGTGACGCTGATGTTGTAGATGATACCACTCCATAAGTAGCCAGACTTGGCACCGATATAGCCTTCTTGGTAAGTACCAGTGGCTTTCATGATGATCGCGGCAATGGAAAGAACGGGCTTCAGCCAAGCATACTGTAGAATCCCCGCTTGATCGACAGAAATGTGTGAGGATCAGATATGTCGACTTTGCGCAGCACATGATGAAGGGGCCATAAGTGTTCAACAGGAGCTCGGCCATGTGCCATGATGATGAGGGCCCGCTCACCGCCCAGGTAGTTGATCAAGAGTTGAAAAAGGTGTAGATGGTGAAAGCTTCGTATATATCTCGGATCGGATCGATGAATGCGGCCGCAGTCAAAGAAACCATGCTCGTGAACGATGCGATGGAGTAAATGGGAACCATGAGCAAGATACGTATGACATATCGTTGGAGAAGAGGCTTCCGGTAGTTCTTTGCCTGTAGCCATATTGACCTACGGGAATGGTATAATTAGATGCTGTCCAAGTGACGACATTGCAATTCAGCGTAGCGTTATACGAACACGATGGACAAAGAAGTTGCTGCGAGAGACGCGACACCCGCTACTACAGTAGTGGCATATGTGAATTTTTGTCCTGTGCCGCCTCCAGACAATGAGCTAGAGCTCATGGAGGTGAGGTTGAACGACATGATGCCTGTAAAGGCCAAGCCAGTGCTCAAGTGCCGGAGGACCAAGACAAGCTATAGAAAGCTTGCTGGGAACGATGACGTGTGAAGCTAGGTCATGACTGAGCAAGTTGGACCGTCAAAAATTGTACAGGGAAAAAGGAAGCGATTGCAGAATGTCAAAGACGCTGTCGTGCGGAGGGCTTCGAATGGGGTATTTCTTCTGGCTCGATGACGAGTGATCGGGTACGAGCCGCGTGTGTTGACGACGATGCAGTCATTGCATGACACAACGTTCTGGGTGGACTGTGCCTGGTCCATGTCGCCGTTTGCCAGGTCTGGGGAATGGGAAGGGTTACCAATCCGGGCCGCAAGTACAAATGTCCGCCAGTGGCACTTCTTCAGCCTTCTGAGCTGGGCCGTCTAGTGGAGCTGGTAGTACTCAACCTCGATCCCAATTTGGATCTCGTCGCAACTCGTCACATTTTCTGGATACACCTCAGAGCAATACAAGCACCACACTGGCTACTGCAGCGACAATGCTCTTTGCCACGCGGACGATCCTTTCCCTTGTGCCATAACGCAAGTGCATTGCATCATTGCATGGGTGCCACCAGCAGCGTTGGATAATGCTTCTCAAAGGCACGCGTGCCAGGGAGCTGCCGAGTTGAACTCCAAGTCGACGCAATGACACCAACAGAGTTGCATCTCAAAGGCCGAGACGCTGGTCCCGCGTTCAATTTGTATGAGGACAAATCTTCCCCTTGAGTACGCGCCGAGTAGCTAATCCCATTTCGCATCTTGTTGCTGCAGCGAGTTTCTCATCTTCTTGATCATCAGCGGCCTGCTAGCAATATTCTTCCTTCTCTACTTCAATCGGCTCTTTGCTTCAATTGCCTCCTTTGCCATTCGGACATACACCTGGCGCGCATACCGAGTCTACATCGATGTCAAAGCGATCCAAATATCCCTTCTCGGCGGTCGAATTTTCTTCACGGGATTGCGGTATCATGGACCGAACGAGACCTTCTTGGTTCAGCACGGTGATATCACTTGGCGTTACTGGCTACGTCGGGTGCGTGAGGTAGATTTGCTTACATTGACCTCTCATGGAGAAGCGTCTGCGTCTGAAAAGCAAAAGAACTCTACTCTTCCATGCCGGATTCATGTCAAACTTGTTGGCATTGAATGGTTCGTTTACAATCGTAGCCCGGCTTACGACAGCGTCCTCGCCGGATTGTCGGATAACCACTCTGTTGGATCAAGGCCCAGCAAAGTATTCGATGAAAAGGCCGAGTCTCATCTACGATCTAGACCCCGCCAACGGAGGGATTCGGCAGAAGAAGATGTCTTACCCCAAGAAACAAACGGCATAACATCTGAGAAACAACCTCTCTCATCACCACAACTTTCGCCTTCAGACCGCTCGTCTGCTATCTCTGAGAGTCTCGACGACACAAGCGAAGATACTGCGAATAGACTGCCCTCTTTTTGCAGCTATTTCCAATCCACGTTGAGTGCCAAAAACCTGCCGTGGTCATCGGTAATGACAATACAAAAGCTATCCTTATTGTTAAGGCTAATTCTGCATCTACTATTGTAGATGCTTCAAATACCAAGACATGTGACCTGTATCGCCAGTTATTCAAGATTCAATTTGATCGTCCTGTGGTTGAGATGAGAGAAAATGACGAGTTCAAGGAGGACCAGATTTCTCGAGCCACTAGGCAACGAGAAGATGCTTCAAATCACGAACCTCCCTCCCAATGGTCATTTTTTCGTCTTCCCCGACGCAAAGTGCTGCATTCACTGCGCAATATGGTCCCGTATTGGCGTCGTTCAGTCGAGTCATTCTCGACCGATTCGAGAGGGGCTCTGGGCACAGGAGTCTCTCATATTCCAGGGTCTAGTCAATGGCAAGGTCTGTCTCGATACTTAGACGACAGATATCAGGACGATAAATCAAGATGGTCATCAGTTGAATATGCTGCTGTGACGACCATTCTCGACTCTCCCTCTGCAACTTTCACTATCTACTGGGATGTGGTGACCAAGGTTACAGATGCGGCTCGGCGACAAAGTAGCTTGAGCTTCCACATAAACATGAATGGCTCCGAGCCCCCAGCCTGGGGATGACACTTTCGATCAAAGGCGGAACGCTGAACTACGGACCATGGGCTGACAGAATGAGGGCCGATTTACAGCGTGTGTTCTACCCATCATTATCGAAGGATGCCATCGCGGCGGAACCCTTGGCTGCTGGTTCATGGAGGGCGCCTACAAAATTCAAAATCTATATAGAATTAGAGGATGCAGTGACATTTCGAATACCCATTCGAGAAGAGAGCAAGAACTGGCGATGGCGTGGTAAGGAACCACCCATCGGACGGCAGACGGGCCCAAAAACGACGCAACAAAAACAAAAAGAGCAACAAGGGAGATGCCCAACCAGTTCGACCCGGCGGTTGGTTGGAAATCAAAGCCCCTTCAAACTCTACCATCTCTTATTCTATGGATATGTTCGCACAGCAGATCGGGTATCAGAATCAATTAGACATTGATCTCCCGAGCACCGAGCTATGGAGTAGTGTCAACCACGACTTGCTCTGGACCTCCGGAGCGCAACGCATCAAATGCGACCTCTCTAACCCTCTGGAATGGAACACCCTGCGTACCTGGTATTTCAATATTGCCTGCGACGATATGAAGCTATATTTACTGCGCGACCACATTTTCCTGCTTATTGACCTCGTAGATGACTGGGCTAGTGGCCCACCGTCCGAATATCTCGTGTTCACGCCATACATATACCGCTTGAAACTCGACCTTCATAATCTGCAAC
This sequence comes from Epichloe glyceriae, assembly GCA_023658535.1. NCBI lineage: Eukaryota > Fungi > Ascomycota > Sordariomycetes > Hypocreales > Clavicipitaceae > Epichloe > Epichloe glyceriae. The sequence continues at coordinate 5,577,568 of CP098291.1, read as the reverse complement.
TTTATCTCAATGTTAACGACGAAAATATCATCGACAAGGCCACTGCACTCGACGACAATTGTTTCTTGATCATTTCAAGCCCTCTTCTCAAGGCAGAGACCTCAATACCCCTAGACAAGTTTCGGCCAAACAAAAACGCGATACCCTTTGATATTAGAACAGACACGTTAGACCTCTCTCTGCATGCATCGCAAACTGACACACAGGCAGCCTTTTTGAGCTCCAACGACCTTGGACATGGGGAAGGCATATCAGTGACTGGAAGCTATCAGTACAATGCTACAACAACGCCGGCAAACACCGATACCCTCATTCTGAATGTTCATATCGACTCTCCCCATGTGTATTTGTACGGATTCATCATTCGCTACATGCTTGTCCTCAAGGATAACTATTTCGGCGACCACGTTCATTTCAAAACCCTCGACGAATACCAAGAACAACTTCAGCTGGAATCTCGGAAACCTGAAGCCGAGACTGTTCTGCGAGCGCCCCTGAAAAAGTCCAACGACCTCGACGTTGTTCTGTCCGTCAAAACACACAGCCCACGCATCTTACTACCGGTGAACCTTTACTCAGCTAATCGTTATATCGAATGCGAGTTAGCCGACCTGTCGATTGATCTCAGGTTCACAAATTACTACATGGATATGGAGGTCTTGCTCAGTCCACTTAGCCTGTCATTGGGCAACTTGATCCTCTCGCCCGACAGCACCAATGCTTCATCTGCCAACACACAGCTGTTCATTGATGGTGTACGCGTCTATGGCCACCGTGCATTTGGTCTACCTCCTTCTGAGCCTACCTACCTCTGCAATTGGGATGTTTCAGTTGGCATGGTCGAAGGAGAGTGCACAGCCGACTTTATGTCTGCTCTGGCGAAAGGTGGTACTGCGTTTGGATTTACGTTTGATGACGTTGAGAATGCTCTGGTACCGTACTCTTCTCTCGTCTTCCATGATGTGACATTTGTTCGCGTAGATGTGGCATCAGTTCATTTGTGGCTTCATGTGGACGACGCAGCGTTTCTGATGTCTACAGGAGCAATCGAGGTACGAAGCAATGATTGGGCAGGGTCTCATTATTCTAATCGTGCAAACATCAACATTCCCCATATTGAAGTGTCTTGTGTCAACGCAGAATCTGCGGCTAGACACACTTCACGGCGGCATCACCCAGTTGAGACTATGGCCTACTTGAAAACTGATGTTCGCCTCGCGACAATCGGCCGAAATTTTCATTTCCGAGAAGAGCTCAAAACCCAACAAGCTTTGCTGCGCAGAGAGGACCAACGTACGGAGCGAACGCCTTTTCTTCTCCGCGAAGGCGTTGAACATGATTTCACACCAGAACCATTCGATCCTCCGGCACAGTGTGTGCCACCGCCAGCCTATCCTGTAACAAATGCCGAGGCAGATGACAAAGGGTCCTTCAAAGGGGTGGAGACACCTCAATTCCCAAATCGTTTACAACGTCAGAATTCGTTTTGGTCATTGTCAAGTTCCAGCGCCGGTAGCTTTCACGTTCCACCAAGCCAACCACGCAGTCGCACAAGGTTAAGACAAACCTCGGGATTGTCAGGCCATTCAAGCGGCACTGAAAAGGAGAAACGCGCTCCAGGGCAAAAGAAAGTGATATTGCCTTCAGAACTTAACATCACTTCTATAAAACAACCCAATCGAGATCAGCCCTCTGGCGACCACAATGAGCATTCATCCGTTGCCTTCTCTAGCCAGTATTTTGCTCCTCACTTTCCCTTGAAAACTGTCAGGCCCGATGGACGTGAGGCTACGTTCGAAGATGCAGAAAATGAAGATGATGACGAGTTCATGGCTAGTAGTGCCTCTTTGGACGACATCAATCCTGATGACCTGAGTGAAGATCACGCGCAAGCGAGCGCAATGATTGAGTTTCCTACAGGCATTACCGCATTTTTCAACCCGGAGGCCATCCGACAGGTAATAACCTGTTGGCCGCTTTGCAGCCAGGTGAGCCAGAGGATATCCTGGACATGCTTCAAGTCGATTCAATTGGCCAAATATCCTCGGAGAAGAAGCAAAGCCATATTACAGGCTCCATGCAAGAATTCTTGGTCAAGTTGCCGAAAGCCAATATTCGCTTCCTGAATTCCTCAACGCCCCAGTCATGGAACACAGCTTCGGCTGAACAAGATCAGTATGACATACGAATCTCGAAAACCTTGTTGATCACACGCACGGTCAAAGACCGCGCATTTGATGTTCCGACATCTCGAACATCGGCTCACTTTCGCCTTGTATCAGCTGAACTATCTGCATCGGAAAGACTCTCTCCGATAGAACCCCCACAGGCCGCGGTCATGGTCAATGTCAACAACATCCACTTGTCACTCGGCGCAAAAGACATTACCCACTTTGATGCCGACGTTGGCTCCGTTATGGGTAGTACTGCCTCTGGGAAAATCGAGTATCTGGCCTCTCTGATCCACCGAACCGGTAGCGTTGCTTCTGAGCTTAGTAATTTGCTGTCAGAGACCTCTTCTCGCCAGGAGAATTGTATCCAGTACTTGGCACACAGATTGTTAGAAGAGGGCGGAGCAGCGAATGATCCGCCGTTTCTCATCCGCCCTTCTGCTGTACTGCGATCTGCTCATGAGCACATGAGAACTGTTGACTCGTGGAAGCTCATCATGCGACTGCGACAAATATGGTCTACCTTGGACCAAGATAAGCGTGCAGATATTCTGTGGAAGTGTCGAGACCAATCTGTCAGACCACCCCATGACGCTATCGCCTCAGTAGTTGCCGCATTCCAAAATTGGCGCAGCTGGGACTTGGAAGACCCTTCAAGATCAGTCTTGTTGAAGAACATTTTCGGGAAAACGTGGACACAGAACAGACCGTCGTCACGAGAGCACCCTATTCTTGGCACTTGCCATCTTTCTGAGCTGCAATTGGTGCTAGACCCTGGCCCTAAGCAGAACAGTATCGAACTTCTTGACCTTAAAGCGAGGATAGACAAGAGGCCCCCTGCTCCAACTGATGCACTTCTAGAAATAAAAGAGTTCCATGGACCGTTGACTACTATCAACCTGCGCTGTGGAGAAGCAGCTATTCACCTGAATTGGGAGCTATGTGAACTAGCAGAAGATGTTTTACGTCTCTACAATAAAGCTCGGCCTTCGGCACCCCACGAAACCACACATACCCCGAAACCGACTGTCGAAGCTTCCCAACCACCGGAAGCATATCATGTAGTGTTTGAGGTGGCCAAGGGATCTGTTGAAGCAGAAACTATCAACCTGACGGCGAAATCGACAGCCGAAGACCTAAAAACATCAATTGTGCTTTGCAACACTGGACAAGAGCTGAGGGTGGCGACTGCCTTATTGAACTGCAAGTCGGTCACGTCAAAGATGCAGAGTCATGGGCATATCCTTGGTCTATTTGAGCTGCAAGAGCCCAGCGTTTTCGGCGCTCACGAGATTCAGCAGACTTCTGGCAACGCGGCCCACACCATCAAGGCCTCTGCGAGCTCGAGGGAGCTATCCTTGACAATAAGACAAGATCCTGTTGGCTTGTTGGAAGTTCTCGATTTACTTATCGTGGATGAAGTTGTCCGGTTGAACAAGCTGAAAGACCTGCTACCATCCTCACCCGAAGGAGACAAGAAACGAGAGAAGACGAAAAAGCGCATGTCTACTTTCACCGTCAACATAGCCATGTTTCTGGACGGCTACACCATCAGTATGCCGCTAGTACAGTCCTTGACGTACAAAATTTGTGGCTCTGTTGCTAGAGCGTCTTGCGCAGCAAACTTTGGCAAAGAGGTTATCTTCGATTTCGACATCAAAGAAAACTCTCACGAGATGCAAATAAATGTCAAGGATGAGCCACGGAGTATCTCATTGCTGCAAATTCCGCCTGCAAACGGACGGATCACTAGTCACACACGATCGACTGGCAACGTGGTGAATGTCCTCGCGTCTATGGAGGTGATTCGCTTGGACGCTTCTGCGATATATAGCCTGCTTTCAGCGCTGAATCGTCCACAGATCTCTGGAGCCGTAGAAGAGGTCCAACAGCAAATCAAAGTAATTCAAAATGATTATACCGAAACATTCGGATCAGCCAAAGCAACAGAACACACCAGTACATCTGCATCGTCCTCGAAATCCAGTAGCCTGGCATATAACAGCCATCTTGCATTGGCTGGGGTCAGGATATTAGCCAAGACATCCGTGAAGTCTGTTGACGAACCGATTGCTCAAATTCTGTTTGCTTTGGACAAAGTTACATTGCAAGCCTCCAATCAGAATGATCCAAAGGTATCACCACTCAAATATCCGGACTTGCGCATCAACCTGCGCCAGATCAGCCTCGACATTCGTCGCGGAAAGCCAGATGCGATGCGGTCTTGTGGAAACCTCTCTACGGGCATCAATATTTCGGCAAGTTCTCGCCGCGGAGACAATGCAAAAGAGGACTGGTCTCTTCACTTCCGCAATGACAACCTCGCGATGAAATTATCGCCTGAGACAGTCTCGACAGTAATTGATGTTATCGGTTACATGGGATCCAGGATTCGGGATCTGGATACATCGCGAGAATTGAGTATCTTCGAAAGCTAAGACAAGCTAAGCCCAAGATCAAAACCAATGCTGATGAGGACGAGTGGACCGAAGACGCGGATCTTCTAGAGTCGGTACTCTCGTCCATCACGTACAGATTTGAACTTCGAAACATGAGTTTCTCTTGGGACGTCGCGGAGAAGTCCATGGACGAGGAAAGTACCAAAGAGGACTTGATTTTGTCAATTAAGCTCATCGAGTTTGGTACTCGAACTCGAAAATCCGCACGTCTAACGATTGAGGACTTCCTGCTCCAAACCGTGCCTCCGGAGCAAGACAAAGCTGTCCGATCCCTACACTCGGCCCTGCTACCAGAAGTTATATTCAATGTCGCCTACGTCTCGACACCTGACGCCCGCCGAATGGCATTTCAAGCCGTCGGAGACTCTTTAGATCTTCGGTTAACTTCTGCCTTCATTGTCCCTGCAGCGAATCTCATCGAATCTATATCCTTGTCTATGAAGAATGTCCAGAAAGCATCGGCACAGTGGACAATAGAAAATCCCGCGACAAACGAGACGGCGGCACCTAAAAAGCCCGAAAGCCCGGCACCGCCACCACCGCCGCGACAACGCAGCATGTTTGGCAAAAAGAGATTAGAGAGCCTCCTCGTTGATGCGGACTTTGCCGGTGCTGTTGTTTATGTGTCAACCATAAGAAACACAACCAGCGGTATAGCAGAGTCCAAGTATAGCCAGCCATCCCTAGCAGGAAAATATGGCCAATTCAGCGCCGATGATTCCGGCTCTGGTGCTGTTTTGCGCACTCCAGGTCTCGCATGGAAAGCCGAGTATTGTGACAATGGAAAAGAGGACCCGTCTCTGTGCGGAGAGATCAAGATCAATGCTTCCAGCAATATTCTATACCCATCTGTGGTTCCACTTGTACTCGATATTCTTTCTTCCGTCAAGAAAGTCGTCAGTGACGATGAGGAGGTGAATCGTCAGCGGGAATGGTCAGAGAATCAGTTGAAACAGCAGTCGGAGCAGCCAAAATTCAAGTCGGCCAAGTCTGCAGCAGATGAAGATAATTTCCTCACTGCAGACCCTAGCACTGTTTTAGGACGCTTACGATTGAATCTTGGTCTACGAATCTCAAAACAGGAGTTCTCCCTCAGCTGTCAGCCCATTGCCCGGGTATCCGCCACAACTTGCTTCGACAATATATACTTTACTCTGAACACTGTTGCATCTCAGGAACAAGGCAACTTCTTTGCCATCTCCGGGGTGGTCACTAAACCGCAAGCGTCGGTGCAGCACGTGTACTCTCGTGATTCCACCGCCAGTTTCGAGCTTGACTCCGTGACCATCTCATTCATGAATAGCAAGCACTTCAGTGGAACGAGCGGCGTGTCTGCCATTCTCAATGTCAGTCCCATGAAGGTGTCTGTCAATGCCAAGCAGGTTCAAGACTTTTTATTGTTTCGTGAGATTTGGTATCCAGAAGAGCTGCGACAGAAGCCGCCAGTGCAAGCTCCCCAGATGCCAATTGAAACCTCTCAGGCGCATCTTGTGCAGCGATACCAAGAGGTTGCAGCCACAGCCGCGTTTCCATGGACTGCTACGATATCCATCGCAGCGCTCGACGTCAGCGTCGATCTTGGGCAGGCCATCGGCAAATCAATATTCCAGATCAATGAATTCTGGATATCATCGAAGAAAACATCCGATTGGGAGCAGAATCTTTGCCTAGGCTTCAAAAAGGTCGGCATTGACTGCACAGGCCGTTTGAGTGGATTTATTGCCCTGCAGGACTTCAGACTACGGTCGTCAATTCATTGGCCTCGCCGGGAGGAAGCTCTCAACGAAACGCCACTTGTGCAAGCATCTCTAGCGTTCAACGCGTTGCGAGTCAAGGCGGCTTTTGATTATCAGGCTTTCCTGGTAGCCGATGTTACGTCTCTAGAATTTCTCATGTACAACGTGCGAGAGCAGAAAGAAGGAAGCGCCGATCGTCTGGTGGCCATATTAGATGGTGAAGCAGTGCAGGTTTTTGGAACAACAACTTCAGTGGCTCAATCCGTTGCACTTTATCAAGCCTTGCATAAGCTCGTCCAAGAACGGCGAGAGAATTTCAAATCATCACTGAGGGAGATTGAAAAGTTTATGAAACGAAGATCCGTCAACTCACGCGGACCATTGCTGCAGCAGTCTGCAGCCGTGCCGAGAATCCCAGTGGATGATACCTTGTCCAAGTCCCCATTTCTCTGGACACGGACGTTGTGGTGACTTTGAAAGCTCTGAATTTGGGTGTCTTCCCCAGCACCTTTTCGGATCATCAAGTTTTCAAGATGGAAGCCTTGAACGCATATGCTCGATTTTCCGCCAGTATCGAGCAGCGGCGAATTCACAGTATTCTACGAATGACGCTAGGCCAGCTACGAATTGGTCTTGCTGGGGTGCGAGACGCTGAGGCACCAAAAACGATGGGCGAAATGACGGTGGAGGATGTTGTCAAACGATCGACAGGCTCTCGGGGCGGCACTATCCTCAAGGTCCCTCGGGTTGAAGCCGTGATGGAGACATGGCAGAAGCCAACAAGCAATCACATCGACTACGTCTTCAAGAGTGCATTCGAGGGTAAAGTGGAGGTTGGATGGAACTATTCCCGCATCAGCTACATCCGGGGCATGTGGGCTAATCATTCCAAATCGCTCGAACAAGTTTGGGGTCGACAACTCCCCATGACGGCCGTCAAGATCACGGGGTCCCTGCAGCAGAGGGTGAACAGCAAAAGATCACGGCCGAAGTCAACGTACCGCAATCCAAGTATGATTATCTCGCACTGCAACCACCCGTGATCGAGACACCGCAGCTCCGTGATATGGGCGAGGCAACGCCACCTCTTGAATGGATCGGCCTGCATCGAGAGAGACTCCCGAACTTGGTTCATCAGATCGTGATTGTTTCTCTATTGGAGCTAGCAGGCGAGGTGGAAGACGCATACTCGCGGATTTTGGGATTATGATGACTATGTCGGCGTGAGTCATATATTTTCAGTTTTTTTAGGGTGTCAAGGTTGCCTTTTTCAACCCGAGACGACAATGGATGAATATTACGATGACTAACATACACGTATATGTATGAAGTCGAAAGTACAGTAATTACAGTAATACACAAGCTTTGTTCACAGCTGCAATGGGACAAGTGTGGCTGTGCGGGATGTTTGCTTTGAAAAGTCACTAGCTGCTCTCGCCGCGCCACATTAAAGTCAGAGCTATGCCATGGGTCCCCATTGGCGGTGTAGGAAAGCAGTGGGGGTCAAGGCATGTTTCAAGTGTAGCATTGTATTAGGTAGAGATGGTTCATGTTGAAAGTCGGGTTCATCTCGATAGCATCGGATATGGCGCAGACGGGAATGGAGATAACTCGGGGTACTTGCATTCGAAAGGCAGGAAGGAAAATGGTGGCGGTGGAGGGCTGTTGCCCTCTCAACTGCTATCAAATCAAAAGTCGCTGGGCATAATAGATAGGTAGGCTGCGCATGGCGGGGTCTTGTTTCGCCAGCGCTGCCCCACCTGCCCGATTTTTTGCCCGCATGCGCCGGCTCCCACTGGGCAGGGGGCTCTGTGGTGCTTGTTGGAGGGGCTAAGGAGGGGCCGCGACAGAGAGACACAGAGGCTACATGTAACTAACGACACGGCTGCTGGCTGAGCTGCGAGCGTTGAATCAGACAAGGACCCAGTCAGCAGTGCTAGCTGTGCATCGGGTGCTTGAGCCGCAAGGTTTTTTTCACACCATATTTTCCACTTCCCTCGACCCGTTCCCTTTCCCACTCTCCCTCCTCCCACCACCCCCAATACCCCCAAGTGGACGAATTTTGAAAGAGTGACAGTCACTGCTGCTGTCTCTCTTTTGCATTTCGTCACATTTGACTCTTTTCTAGTGTCGTTGAGTCATCTTTTCCTGGTGGCCAACTCTCTTCTTTGCTGCCTAAGCATATAAATCCTGAGCGCGGGGGCGACAATCTTCAACCCCGCTTTGCTCAGCGACAACAAGTTTTCCTCCTACAACATCTTCCACGTAACGAGGTCGCCCTCAACACCACCGCCAAAATGGTCAAGTAAGTGCAATTCTCCGCAGGAGTCTGCTCTGATCGCATGAAATCCGATACGAGTACATCACCTTGATTGTGCTTCCTTTTCCCACTTCAATCGTTCAGCAAGTTGCGGGATGGGGAGACACAAAATTTTTCCCGGTCTGGGTTGATGATGTGGTCCATTTGACCCCGCCCGGAGTTCAGCTACCCTCTCAGGGCCAAAACTCCCTGCCAAGGTTTGGGAGGATTGTTCTCAATCCTGCACCAAGTTTGGTGGCGATCAGAGAGGGGCCCACGAGACAAAGGAAGCTGGACAACATGATGGATATGACTGAAATTGGCAACTCAAGGAGTATGAGGCTAACAACCAGTCTTCCTCGCAATGTAGCTTCACCATCGATGAGATCCGCCAGCTTATGGACAAGCCTAGCAATGTCCGTAACATGTCCGTTATTGCCCACGTCGATCACGGCAAGTCTACCCTGACCGACTCTCTTCTGGCCAAGGCCGGAATCATCTCCTCTGCAAAGGCTGGTGATGCTCGAGCAACGGATACTCGTGCAGATGAGCAGGAGCGTGGTATCACCATCAAGTCGACGGCCATCTCCTGTATGGTCGTCTTGACGACCCCGAGGACATCAAAGACATTGTCGGCCAGAAGACTGATGGTCAGGACTTCTTGATCAACTTGATTGACTCCCCGGTCACGTTGATTTCTCTTCTGAAGTTACTGCCGCTCTCCGTGTCACTGACGGTGCTCTCGTCGTCGTCGACACCGTCGAAGGCGTGTGCGTTCAGACCGAGACTGTGCTCCGACAGGCTCTTGGTGAGCGTATCAAGCCCGTCATTATTATCAACAAGGTCGACCGTGCTCTTCTCGAACTTCAGGTCTCCAAGGAGGATCTGTACCAATCTTTCTCTCGAACCATCGAGTCCGTCAACGTCATCATCTCCACCTACCTGGACAAGGCTCTGGGTGACGTTCAGGTCTACCCTGACAAGGGCACCATTGCTTTTGGTTCCGGTCTGCACGGCTGGGCCTTCACTATTCGTCAGTTCGCTGTCCGATACGCCAAGAAGTTTGGTGTCGACAAGAACAAGATGATGGAGCGTCTCTGGGTACGTATTTCGTTCGATCCTTCAACTTCTTTAAGAGGTGGAGCGGCTGTGTTCAGGATATGTAGAACAAAATCGGCTAACATGCCCCATTCTAGGGTGACAACTACTTCAACCCTCACACCAAGAAGTGGACCAAAAACGGCACGTACGAGGGTAAGCAGCTCGAGCGTGCTTTCAATCAATTCATCTTGGACCCCATTTTCAAGATCTTCAATGCCGTCATGAACTTCAAGAATGACGAGATCACCAGCCTCCTCGAGAAGCTGTCCCTTAAGCTTAACGTTGATGATCGTGCCAAGGAGGGCAAGCAGCTACTCAAGGTTGTCATGCGAACTTTCTTGCCTGCTGCCGACTCCTTGTTGGAAATGATGATTCTTCACCTTCCTTCCCCGTCACTGCCCAGACCTACCGTGTCGAGACTTTGTACGAAGGTCCCATGGACGACGAGGCCGCCATTGGTATCCGTGACTGCGACCCCAAGGGTCCTCTCATGTTGTACGTCTCCAAGATGGTTCCCACCCTTGACAAGGGCCGATTCTTCGCCTTCGGTCGTGTCTTCTCCGGTACTGTCCGCTCTGGTCTCAAGGTCCGCATTCAGGGCCCCAATTACACCCCTGGAAAGAAGGAAGATCTCTTCATCAAGGCTATCCAGCGAACCGTTCTCATGATGGGCGGCAAGGTCGAGCCCATCGATGACATGCCTGCCGGCAACATTGTGGGTCTTGTTGGTATTGATCAGTTCTTGCTCAAGTCTGGTACTCTTACCACCTCCGAAACTGCCCACAACCTCAAGGTCATGAAGTTCTCCGTCTCTCCCGTCGTCCAGCGTTCCGTCCAGGTCAAGAACGCCCAGGATCTTCCCAAGCTGGTCGAAGGTCTCAAGCGTCTGTCCAAGTCTGACCCTTGCGTCCTGACCATGCACTCCGAATCTGGTGAGCATATTGTCGCCGGTGCCGGTGAGCTGCATCTCGAAATTTGCTTGAAGGATCTCGAGGAAGACCACGCTGGTGTTCCCCTCATCATCTCCGACCCTGTCGTCCAGTACCGTGAGACCGTCCAGAGCAAGTCCAGCATGACCGCCCTGTCCAAGTCCCCAACAAGCACAACCGTCTGTACATGGTTGCTGAGCCCATGGAGGAGGAACTGTCCCTGGCTATCGAGAGCGGCAAGGTCTCTGCCCGTGACGATTTCAAGGCTCGTGCCCGTATCCTGGCTGACGACTTCGGCTGGGACGTCACTGACGCCCGTAAGATTTGGTGCTTCGGCCCTGATGGTACTGGTGCCAACTTGTTGGTTGACCAGACCAAGGCTGTTCAGTACCTGAACGAAATCAAGGACTCCGTTGTCTCCGGTTTCCAGTGGGCTTCCCGTGAGGGTCCTGTTGCTGAGGAGCCCATGCGATCCATCCGCTTCAACGTCCTCGATGTTACCCTGCACGCTGATGCGATTCACCGTGGTGGCGGTCAGATCATCCCCACTGCCCGTCGTGTCCTGTACGCCTCTGCTCTGATGGCCGAGCCCGCTTTGCTTGAGCCCGTCTACCTGGTCGAAATCCAGGTTCCCGAGCAGGCCATGGGCGGTGTTTACGGTGTTCTTACGCGCCGTCGTGGTCACGTCTTCAACGAAGAGCAGCGTCCTGGTACTCCTCTCTTCAACATCAAGGCTTACCTGCCTGTCTTGGAGTCTTTCGGCTTCAACGGTGACCTGCGACAGGCCACCTCTGGCCAGGCCTTCCCTCAGTCCGTCTTCGACCACTGGCAGGTCCTGCCCGGTGGCTCCCCTCTTGACCCCACCTCCAAGGTCGGAGGCATTGTCACCGAAATGCGTAAGCGCAAGGGTATCAAGGTTGAAGTTCCTGGCGTTGAGAACGTAAGTTGACTGCATTTTCACTTTCCTAGCTCACATCGAACATGTGCTAACTGCCTACACAGTACTATGACAAGCTGTAAATGGCCTTTCCAAATGCCGATAGAATCATGTGTCGTGCCAACAGAACGGGCACATCTCGTCAATAGGCTGCTAGCAAAGGTTTGGTCGGGGTGCTTTCCTCGCGGAACCCCAGCCGTGGCAACTCCAACGGATATCGAAAGCGTAGGGTAGTCTACGGGCAAGCCGATCGAGGAAAAATTTTAAATAAATAAAAAGCAACCGAATGCAAGGTTGAGGCTATAATCAAGGGAAGCAAGGTTCAGCTTTTGATACATGTAGTTATGTCGTCTCGGATCAATTGAAAGTTTTAGAATGAACTGGGCTTTGGGTGACTCGCGTGATTCAGGGTCTTTTAAATTCACAGACTATACTTGGTTTACAGGCACAAATACTCAAGTGACTCGAATCTGACAAGACAATAGAATTGGGGAGGGAATTATCGCACGACGGCACGGCACGGCTCCCGATCAGGTAGGTCCCTTCCCTTGTCACGCGCCACGTCCTATCCTCCCGCGCAAACCAACCAATAGCATCCTGCCGACTGTCTAGCTTCCAACCCAAGTCGCCAACAGCGCAACCGCCGACCTTTTTTTATTCTTCAGTCCAAAGTCGACACAGCCGCGATTTTCTCGTTCCCAAAATTCGAGCAGGAGAGCTATCCACTGAATGGTTTGAAAATCTTTCCCTCCTCAGCTCACGGAGAGCAGCACAGCGCACCTGCTTACGCGACAAATCACCATGTTATTTTCCGAAGAAGATGCGCCGCTTTTGAAGGCCTGGATCGTGAAGCGCATTGAAAACACGTGCGTTTGCAACCCTCGAGTCTGGATTTTCTCGAGAAATAACACTAATCGACATGATTGAATCGCAGGTCGGATGCCGACGCGGATGTCTTGGCAGAATACGTGATTGCCTTGCTGAAACACGATGGGAATAAGGAGAGCGTGAGGACCTTGTGCGAGCAGGAAATTCCGGACTTTTTGACAGAGGGTTTGTGCTGCTCCCATCTCCCTTGGTGCTCAGAGTGCTCGTCGCTTTGTCGCCGAAAATTATAAAGGTTGCTGATTGGCTTTAGATCCGAAACAGTTCCTCGATGATGTCTTTCAGGCGATTACCTATCGATCGTATATGCCTGGTGCGCCGCCGCCGCCACCGAAGAAGGTTCCTTCTGGGCCCGCTGCTGCGTCTACGAGTCCTGGACCGTCACGGAAGCGACGAATCGATGAGACGCGGGGACAAGACGAGGATCACGAGAAACATGGTGCTCATGGGAGGGCGTTGAAGCAGGCTAGACGGGGGCGGAGGGGCGGTCGAACAGAAGATAGACAGGGTCATGGAAATATTCAGAGTCAGTTTCACGGGCAGCAGTATCCCATGGGTATGATGATGCCGCCCTTTGATCCCAACAATCCAATGGAGGCAATGATGAGGATGCAGGCCATGGGCATGCCGTTCCCAAGCATGGGAGACTCATCGGGATGGTTTGGGGCTGGAAGAGGCGGAAGGGGTGGTGGGCAGAGGAGGAAGAGGTGCAGAGACTTTGATATGAAGGGCTATTGCTCGAGAGGGAGTACATGCGTTTACGATCATGGGGGCGGAGAAGTCTCAAATCAAGATGGTCAGTCGGTGGTCCAGGTGCCACTGCGCTTGGGGGATACCATGATGGTATTTTCTACCAATTTTCCGGTCAAGCCGCTAACGTTCACATAGAATACGACCCTAGCAACGCCATGGTGTTGCCATTTCCCCTGCTGATATGAACATGGACATGGGCCGAGGGCGCGGTCGCAAAGGAAGACAACGAGGGGGACGCAAAGGAGGCGCCCGCGCATCATTCTCGGCCGATGGCCTTGTAAGCGACCAGTCAAAGACAGCTATCGTTGTTGAGAACATTCCCGAGGATCACTTTGGCGAGGACCAAGTACGGGGCTTTTTCTCCCAGTTTGGAGACATTCTCGATGTATCAATGCAGCCATACAAACGCTTGGCCATTGTTAAATTCGACAAGTGGTCATCGGCAAACGACGCCTATCGCTCCCCAAAGTCATATTCGACAACAGGTTCGTCAAGGTGTTCTGGTACAAGGACGAAAAGGAAAAGGAAAAGATGCTACCGTCATCAATACCAAATGGATCAGGCTCCAAGCCGGGTCTTGGCTCGGACGAAATGGACACGGCACCAGAGATAGACGTGGAAGAGTTCCAGCGGAAACAAGAAGAGGCACAGAAGCTATACCAGGAGCGCCAGGATAAGAGGACGGAGCTTCAGAAACAACGGGAACAGTTGGAAAAGCAACAACAGGAATTGTTGGCCAAGCACCAGGCGGAAACAGAACGTTTACGGGCCAAGTTGGCAGAAAAGGATGGAGGCGCTGAAGCTTCGTCGGAGTCATCGTCGGGTGCCGATATGCTTCGAGCCAAGCTTGCTGCTCTAGAGCAAGAGGCGAAGATGTTAGGAATTGATCCCGATGCTGTAGATCAAGCGGGCGAGTACCCTCCTCGAGGTGGGTACTGGGGCCGTGGGGGCTTTCGAGGAGGGTATCGCGCAAGAGGGCTCGCACCAAGAGGACGGGGTTCTTTCAGAGGTCAAGCCGGTCGACATGCCGCGTATGCCCAGTTCTCCATCGACAACCGTCCCAAGAAGCTTGCTTTCACGGGTGTCGACTTCACCCCATCTGAAAAGGATGAGCAGCTCCGTCACTTTTTGCTGGTACGTACATCTTCCACCCCCTTCTATCCCCCGTCCACACTAATATTTCCTACCAGAATATGGGTGAATTCGAGTCCGTCGCCACATCTCCCGCGGTCACGCACGTATCGTTCCGAGATCGCAAGACGGCCGAGAAGGTCTACTTTAGCCTTCACGGGAAGGAATTGCCCGGTGTACAAGGCAAGCTGGACCTGGCATGGGTGAACAGCCCCCTGCCTCACGTCAACACGAAGACTTTGACGCAGGAGGAGAATGGAGCCGCCGGTGGCGACGCCATGGCAGGTATGGACGATGAAAGAGAGGGCACGGACGCTGGCGCGGAGGAGAGCAGGGCGGTGAATATGGATTATGAGGCTGGCGATGATTACGGATGGGAGGGGTGAGTTGGCGTTGCAAGATGAGATGAGTGTGTACAACAACGATGACCCGTCCTCATATCAGCATTGCAAAGATCCCTTTTCAGGCGACAACTGAACCCTTGTGATGGCACAACGTTTCGGATTTCCCTATCATGCACGCCTGCCTAGGGCGGTGATACCTCGATTTGTGAAGGCGAACATCGAGCATGATAGGCGGAGAATAAGGAAGAGGCGAGGGCCCAATGATGGCTGGAGCGGCTGATGGGGCAGCAGTTGTTCATTCAGCTGGGCTGAGGCAATCGGCATCCTGAAAACACGTCACTATCCCATTCCATGGTTGCATCTTCAAAGGACCTTCGAATTCTGCTTCTATCGACAGCCCCGTTCTCGTTTGTTTTCAAGTCCTCCAGTCCACATTCGCAACCCCAAATTCCACGGCTCATCATCCTCTCTGCTTGTCTAAACACCTCTGGCTGTGCAAAGGCGGGGGTATCGTTGAGATTTATATGTATATATATGCTATGCATTCATGATGCAAAAAGGAGAAGAAAATAATAACCATGCAAAAGAAGGTCAAAGGCCCCCTTTGCTTCAATCGTCGTGGCGCGTTGTACTGTTCAAGGGCCGTTGTCGCTTTTTCGTTTCCCATTTCAGAACCAAAACCAAAACGTCCTTCTCACATGGACACCCGATGTCATTGCGTCTGTGTAGCTTTTTGTTGAAAAAGTCACGCCTTTGCCCCCGCCTGTTTGCCGTAATTTTTGTGTTTAAACGCCGTTTCATCATGCATGTTGCTCGAGCTCGAAATTAGTTGGGAATGAAAAACTAGGAAAAGATACAGAGGAAAAGAATGATGCGTTGCGAGTTACGACGCGACTAGATCGACGAAACGTCAGTTGAATAAATGTACGTCTTGGTTGACTGCAACCGCTGCCAATGCAAAGCCGTCCTGGTGGAGCAGGAAAGCCCGATCAAAAGAAATAATGGAAAGATATGACTAAAGGGTGGTTCCGGGTTACGACGTGGAGACAGGTTCGTCGAGCCCCTTGACTTCGAGGCCCTCGAAGAGATCAAAAATGGTTTCGTTCTCGTGGAAGTCATTGTTGACTGTGTGCCGTTAGCTTCATGTCCGTTCGCGCAGTGATCCCACGGGTCCATGAGTGGTTAGTGATTGCTTACCGACGTTGATGAGATACCACTCATTCATCACCTGATCAAGCAAAACGCGGCTGGCCGTGTTGGACTCGAAGCAGTGGGCCCAGTCGGTTCCCAGTCTGAACGCCTCGTCTCTCCAGGCTAGGAAACTGACGCTCTCGACAATAGTGGGCTGGACGATTTCCTTGCCAGGAAAACACCCCAGGTTACGGCATTGGGCCCGTCCGATGGAGCGTTAGTCTTGAGTTCGCCGTCCTTTGTGACCGCATAGTAAGTCAGAGTAGGCTTAGCCTCAATTCGCTTGACCATCTGGGTGAAAATTGAAGCCGGTACAAGCAACTCCAGGTATGCCTTTTGGTAGACATAACCATTGGAAGGGCCCCATCCGTGAACTGGGTGAGACGACTTGACGCCGTCGACTGCAGGCTGCGAGTTGATCGTCAGAAGACCGCGTTTGTTGAGGGCAATGAGTCTGTCCTTGATGGCGTCGGCTTCGCTGGTGAGGGGCGCTTCACTCCAGGGAGACAGTCGATCTCCTGGTTCAGGTAGCGGACAAAGATATCGGCGATTTCCTGCACCGTGGTCGGCTCACCCCATTTTCTGCGGTTCGCCTCGTTGGTGCCCGTCAGACCGATACCATAAGCATCCAGCTCACCAAAAGCGGGGATCGAGAGTCACCCCATCGACCGTTGGGGAACTCATCCCAGTCCTGGGTGCGCAAAACGTACGACTTATTGCGGTTACGCCAGAAGATGGGTCGAACGTCTTCGTCTCGTCGACCTAGGGCCTTGGACTGCTTCCACGGCAGGGCATGCTGCAGGGCCGCTCGGCACATGGTGCCCAGTGTAGTTCCTCCAAAACCATGCGTGTGGCCTGAGCCAAGTTCATGGTGTAGAAGTGCAGATGGTGAATACCGTTGGCGAGGAGCTTACGGCACATTTCCGCCACTAGAGTCATGCCGATCTCACGGACGGCCACATCGTCGTTCTTGACGGGTTCCAGAGCGGCCATCCAGGCCTCCGGAACCTTGCACTGCATGTGCTTGGCTCTCCGCATAAAGCTGGCATAGGTGGCAATGGGCATGATTCCAGGAAGGATGGGAATCGCGATGCCACGCTCACGGACTTGACCAACCCAACGAATAAAGTTTTCTGCGTCGTAGAACATTTGCGTTACGATAAATGAGGCACCCATGTCGACCTTTTCCTTCAGATGATCCAGCAATTGGTCCTCGTCCTTGTTGTCGTCACATCCCTCAGGATAGCCAGCAACACCAATGTCAAAGTGGTCTCCGTAGGTAGCCCGAATGTGCTTGACCAAATCTCGGGCGTACTGAAAGCCGCCTTCGGTAGCAGTCCATTTTTCTTGTGCTCGGGGAGGGTCGCCGCGCAGGGCGAGGATGTTTGTGCACCCGGCTTTGTAGGCTCTCTGGAGAGCATCGTTGACCTTTTCCATGGCCATGTCGGTGCAAGTCAGGTGCATACACGTCTCGAGGCCATAGACGGACTGAGCCTGGAGCACCATCTCGCAAGTAAGCTCGGCGATTCGGCCGCCAGCGCCCCAGGTGATGTCGATAAACTTGGGGCCGAAATTGTACATGCGGTCAATACGTTCGTACAGATTCTGCACACCCTGTGCCGTTTTTGGAGGGAAGTATTCGAAGGAGAAGGACGGCTGACCATCCTTCTCCGCCTCGAGTAGCATATCCTTGATGTGCATCTTGGCGGTGTTTGTGAGAATTGCGAGGTTTCAGTGTCTCTGGAAGAGGTCGAAATGGCAGCGGGAAGTTTTGGGCACAGCGTTTCGGCCAACTTTTGATGCGAAAATGACACGATTTGGACAGATCCGAGGTGTTTCGCAGGCCGTCAGACGGACCAGAGCCCCCGGTTACAACCACACACCAATCTGGCAGCGAGAGAGAATTGAGTCGCCCAGTCAGCCGGCGACAGGAGGGTATGCAGGCACAAATGGACCAACGGATGGATGCAGGTATGTTACCGGCGATGGTGCGTGAGGAAATGCCCTGGCGAGTAGGGTCAGGAGTAATAAGAAATACAGGTTGGAAGAAAGGGAAGCTTGAAAAAGGTCAACTGAGCGAGAACGGGGTTCATGGTGCCTCAGGTGGGGGTGGTTAGCGGTTCCAGTTTCCAGTCGTGATTGAGACGGCCAGCTGGCAGAGGACCGGACCGCTGCTCCACTCAAACTTGTTGCAATGGCCAACGGCGGAACGAGACAGTGACAGCTGACAGCACTTGCCACTTGAGGCGGACTGCGGACTTGATAATAATATTCCATGTGCATGTCCAATTGCCTGCTAAGGTAATACGGCTCTGTCCCTACGATACTATGCATTCTCTTACTTACTTCCAACATACCTTTTTTTTTTCAATTACCCCGCCATTTACTAAGCGACATTTAAACCGTCTCTGGACTGCTCCAACGCAAACTTGCATCTGATTGGCAGGTCGTATTCGTGTTTCAGTTTAGAGACAACTGCCGGCGGGAGCTCCTTCCCCGTTCGCTTTCCATCAACTTGTCCAATGACCCAATGACACTGCAGTGGATGCTCCTGCAAAGCGCCTGGCCAACCATGAAGCAAAGGTTGAGCCTTTGAGCCTTTGCTTCGAACTGCTTCACCGGCTGCATCTGACCGGCGCCATTCCAGCTGTCGGCTGCAAGTTTGAGTATCTAATTCATTCCAGCGTGTTACACAGACCCTGTCTCAATGAATTCATTCTCTAATTTGGATCCCGATCGAGCTTCCTTTCTCGTCTCGCTGCTTTCTGTAGCTTCGTCCACGTCCAGCCCAAATTCGCACCCCTTGTTTTCGGGCCCAACAAATGTGGTCATCATGACCAAGGCAATAGCAGCTCCAAGAAACGCACATATCACCAGCCCATAGTCATATCGCTTCTGCCCGGCCGGGCTTGGAGGCAGCGGGAAGTAATTCTCTCCTATCTCGGATTGGATCGTCGCTGAGCCACTGGATGCCATGGTGCCTAACTGATACGCTGTCCCGACCACAATGGAGCGAATATCGGCCGGAGACAGCTCCATGAGATGGCTTGGAAGCACTCCAAAGGCTCCTGTGTGGCAAACTGTAGGAAGAAGGCTGCTGCCGTCACAGCCGGTGTTTGCACTCTTGTGTATGGATAAAGCACCGACGCAGCCACGGCACAGGATGTGATGATAGCCAGGCGTCGTCCGAAAATGTCCGACAAGTTGCCTATGCAGATGGCCCCGAGGAATCCTCCAATATTGGCCACTACTTGCGTAGTCGTCAACTGGTTCGGAGTGAACTCGAACTCCTCGCTGAGCATTGTCGGATACAGATCCAGGGCTCCATGGGACTATTTTCGAGTGTCAGGCTTTTTGAATCCATGCACGCAGCGCAGCGTATTTTCAGTCCAGGTCATTCATTACTCACAATGAATTGAAACCCACTCATCAGGAACACCATATAGACAATCGTGATCCAGTACCCTTTCACTGCGATCCACGTCTTATGGGCAAAGCTGGCCGCCGCAGTCCCCGACGTTTTGGACGCCAGCTGCCGCTCCCGGAAAGCTCTCGTTTCGGGTAGCATGAATCTCCATAGAATGGTCAAAACAGGGGGCAAGCACTGAACCAAAACAGCGGTCTCCAGCCATGTTCCGTTGTGTCAACCAGCGCCCGAGACATCACCGTGGCAAAAAGATAGCCTAGCGAGTAGCCAGACTGAAACAGGCCAGACATGATGCCGCGGGAGGAATTAGGGCAGTCTTCCAAGGCTGTCGCCACGCTGTTGCCGTATACTCCGCCCATCGCCACGCCGAAAAACGCCCGACAAATCAAGAATTCCTCAAAAGTCTCGCAGAACCCCGTTCCAAGCTCCAGGACAATTAACATCAAGTTGTTGATTATGAAAGGCCATCGGCGGCCGTATCGATCCGACAAGTAGCCAAAGAGGAAGGAACCAATCGGCCGGAACATGAGGGTCAGAAAGATGCCCCAGGTGATATCTGAATCTCTCTTGTTGAAATCTCTTGCCAGGTATGGGAGAGTCAAGCTGACGGTGAAGAAATCAAATGAATCTATTATCCAGCCGCTCCAGGCGCACTACACACGCTCAGTCAGCTCAAGAAAAAGACAGCCTGGGCACATGACATATGGACATATCATGAACGACTTACCCCGAAAAGTTCCATTGCTCCTTGGTCAGCAGTCGCATGGCCTTGATCGGATTGACAGCCTTGTCCATCGGGGGCTTCAAAGATGTAACCCGCGATACCAAATATTCTCGAAATCCCACGCCATTTGTATTGCAGGCATCTCCATTGCTTTTTGCCATTTTTCCCCTCGCTTTTCCGAGTGTCTAGAATTTTGACCTGGGATTGACGTCGCAATTGCTTCTTGAAGCGAAAATAAGCGAGCCAAGTTGCAAGAGAGGGAGAGTCTTGCAATCCCATTTTTGGCGCATTACTGCAATTTAAGACATTTATATTCTTCATCAATTCTTTTCGAGTGCAAGGGATACTTGCACTCAGACGTCGTCCAAAGCGTGCAAGCCTTCCTTCACTGGGCTTGTCGCTTGGTCCCTGAACCAGCCCCACGTCAATGTCAAAGCGGTTTCAAGGAGACCCAGAGATCGGAAAGCCTCATAATAGTCATTTCGCACCCGCTACATGTCCTGTACTGGGCAGTACTGGGCAGTTCATTGACTGTTTTCAATGGTCGACGCAGTTGGGGCCCATCGCAATGGAGACCAAACCGGCTAGGTCGGCATCACTGGAGCGAGATCAGACGGATGGCAAGATTGCACAACGTCAATGTCACATTGTTTTCTCCCGGGCGTTTCGATCTGGCCAGCAATCTGGCGACTGTGCACCACATCACATTTTTGGCCTGGTTGTTGCATTGAGGCGGAACAATGCACAGGTCTGGATGAACGTCACGGTCCCTCATCCGACACGCTGTCTTCCTGGCACTAAGTCAGTCGGTCGACATCGGCACTTTCGAACCAGAGCTTGTCAACCACACTCTATCTCAAACATGTCTTTGTGGCCATTCAACAATGTTTTCTCTGTGGATTTTCAAATTCGCAATCGTCTCCATCCATTCCTTGTATCAGCAATGTCTCGATCGAGGAGGAACCACCACCGCTGGAGCATCTGACCAACTTCCCAGCAGTTGGGGTCATAAGATTCGGATCCATAAATCCTTCCACCCCCAGAGTTGTCTTCAAAGTCGCAGGCCAGGCACTCGGGGGTCTAGCGTTGTCTGGCAGCGTGAGAATCTTGTCCCTGACACTGGGCCAGGGCCAAAAGTCGAATAGTGAGTGGGTGATGGGGTATCAGAACTTGCCACGCCGCGAGAAGTTGATCGGAGTGTCGCGATCCCTTGGTTAAAGGGCGACAGAGAAATAAAGCTCCACAACTGACCTTTTCAAGTCGATCCGCTACACGCGCCAGTTCTTGGACGGGCATAAGGTAGCTGTTGGGGAAGCTGACCTCGATGATGATGAGTGTGACATGCTATGTACGAGGTGAAAGGGGCCACGAAGACGTAGAATTACCTGTCCAAGAGGTTCTAGGCTTCCTGCCGAAACTAAACCCTCACACCTTTGCATGGAGTACTTGGTCGCTCTCAATCACCGCCCACATTGCCTCCACTGCCGCCACAATCGGCTCCTCAAGGGGCCCTTTTGGACCACGCAACGCCGTTCTCAATCTGCGAGATACTACTCGGCCCAATGATGATTTTGTCCCCTCGTTGCCCAAGGCATCTCCATCCCCCTTGTCGTGGGCCATGGTCATTGTCCGGCTAATGGGGATGCACCACGGAGAACTTGTCAACCCCCATCAGGGACCGAGAGCGATCCTGGTTCATCTTGATACCACGTGAAGATTGGTCCTTTTCTATGAGCCGTCTGTGCCACCTCCGCCGAAGATGAGCTTGGGAGGCATGCTGACTTGAGCGCGCATCAAGGAGGGAGATTGAAGTGTGCGCGAGTGAATCAGGTGCAAACGCCGAATCGTCAAGTCCCGCGCCACCAGTCGAGTTGTTGTCCAAGATTCCGATACGGAAAGCGCAAACCAAGCCATGCCAAAACGCGACATGATACAATTGCTTCGTACCGACTTGACACTTTTGTTTTTTCCTCTCTCAAACCAACGTCCTTATCAGCTTCTTCAGCAGCTTTAAATGACACCACCGTCATCATGGCAAATACACTTAGTCTCACTGCCGTGCACGGCACCTACCTGCAAGGTCTTCACCACAACTCCGTGAGAGGCATCGACGTCCCTTCTTCTTCTTCTTCTTCTTCTTCTTCTTCTTCTCCTTCTTCTTCTTCCTCTCCTCAAAAGCATCATGGCCCTACTCGCCCCACTATATTGTCTTCTGCGCGACTTTCAGACGAAAAGGAGAATGCGACAGAGCGAGAAGATTTCTCATGCTCGGCGGCGCCAGTTCTGGATGAAAATGGAGAAGACGCATGGTCGGAGTAGAACCCGGCCGACGCCAACATTTGGAGTTCAACATCGGCGGCCGAGGAAATCTCGTCGGACGCGTTCAAATGGCCCGCCGTGCCACCAGCATGCCATACAGCCCCGAGACACCCGACTTTCTCGCGCGCATTGAGCAGGTATTGCGTATTGACGATGCCGGCTTGGCGCCTGCTCTTCCTTGCAAGACGGGACCCGTTCGAAGTACGTCGTCGGCGTATCCGTCGGCTGGGCACAATACGCCTAGGGTTCAGTCCCCTGTCTCGGAGTACCACCAGGGGAATCGGCTCAGCTTTTCTGGGCTGTCGAAGTTCGGCCGCGCCAACGATGACTTGTCGAACCTGAGGTCGAACTCGCCTGCTTCTGCTTGCTCCGAAACCGGAAGAGGGGGCGTGGCCGACACAAGTCATCATGAACTAGTTGCCGATACGGCGGCGGCCATCACGGAATGGCAGGACGCGGGCGAGCCGCTGAGAAAGGTCACGTACAACAACTACGCGCTCGCAGATAGCTCAGAGTTGTTTCCGTCGGATTCGCTTTCGCAGCAGGAAGAAGCCTTTTCACTGTCGCCATCCACTCCCCTTCTCCTGCGATGGATCCCACAGCAGCATCTTGCACATCGAGCCACGACTCGGATGCGTTGAACAACCTCGGGCACCAATACGACGGCACACTCGACGCACGCCGCAATGGGAGCCCTCAAGTCAAAGACAGACCGGCGCCTGCTTTGGACAGCTCCTCGCGCCCCTTTCACCCGTCAAGCGCAAGGCTTCGACGTTTTCCCTGCGCAGCCTGACACGGTCCTTGACCAAACGTCGACGGCTGGCCGCCATCCGTCAATGGGCCAGCAGAGTCTACCACACGAGCAGTCGTCGTCTCGCAGAGGCGTATCGCAGGTTCAAGAAGCAGCACCACCAGGTGCGTCCGGGGCCAATGGGCCGTGGGATCATGGTCATCCAGCGCATCCAGCGCCGGGAGAAGCTCCCGCGCAGAGTGTGAATCGTGAGCCGAAGGGCAGCAATGCCGTGTTTGAATTCGAGAGGCGGCGTCGGAGCGAGGATTGGTGGAAGGACGGCGTAAGTCGGTATCGAGCCCCCTCGGGCATGTTTGCGAAGTGAGAGGACATGTCAGGTTTTTTTTTTTTTTTTCAAAACAAGTCGTGTAGAGCAACAGCTACCCCATCCCATCTGCCTTGAAAGGGGAGGAGCATCAGCCAGAACCAGGGAATGGATAAAGAAGGCCCTCAGTATTCCTCATGCTGTAGCTTGAGAAGGAGAGGACGGATAGCAGGTGGATTGAATGGCAGAAATATAAAATGGCTACTGATGCTACGCTACATGTGTCGTGAACGCTGCGCTGGCTGAAAGATGGCACCTCATGAGCGATGATTTGTCCTTTTTTTCTCTGCCTCAAATGGTTTCCACTCGTCCCATTCTGTCACAGCATGTACCGAAAGGACCGCGCCAGCTCCGTCTTCCCTCTCCCATTCCCCTCTCCCACCAGGCCCTGTTCCTCCTCGACGGCGGCCCCTCCCCGGGCGCTCCACGTCCGCCTCGTCCATGCTCCCATTCTTGTGCCGCAGATATGTCCTCAGCGCGACCGCCAGCGCAGCCACGGCGAACATGGCGGCGGCACAGGCCGTCATGCCGCGCGCGTAGTAGGGCGCGTCCCCGTCGGGGTACAGCCTCGTCCCGACGAGAGGGCCGCACTGGCCCACGAACTGCAGGATGGCGAAGCCGCCGCCCTGCCTCGTCTGGCTGGCCTGGTTGTTGATGGCCCACGCTATGATGAGGGTGGCGACGTTGAAGAAGCCCACCGCCGCGGGGTAGACGGCGGCGTAGCGCACCAGGTTCGGCAGACGGAGGGGCTCGGCGAGGGCGAGGACGGCGTAGCCGGCCGACGAGGAGAGGGCGTGCAAGACGATGGGCACGGTGCGCGCCTGGAGCCGGTCGGACATGTGGGCTGTGAGGAGGACGGCGACGAAGGCGCAGAGGTAGGGAGGCGCACTGAGCGCCTGGGAGGTGAGGGCGTCGTGGCCCATTTCCGTCATGATCTTGGGGAGGAAGACGGGGAGGGACGAGTACGCCATGTTTGTGAGGAAGAGCATGGCCGACGTGGTGCACGCGACGGGGTCGGTGAGCACGGCGAGGAGCTCGAGGGTCGGAAACCAGGATGGTCGTCGATGTCGATGTCGATGACGGGGAAGAAGGCTGTCGCTGGCGGTGGCGGTGGCGGTGGCGGTGCTGGAGGTGCTGGCGCAGGCGCAGGCGCAGACGGGCGACCTTCTTCTCGCGCCGGGTGAGATAGCTCGCCTCGCCGGGCCCGTCGGGGATGGCCGACCAGGCGACGACGGAGGCGAGCACGGAGGGCAGGCCCTCTGCCAGGAAGAGGAGGCGCCAGGGGCGATGGGCGAGGAGAGGCCGTCGGCGAGGCGGACGATGACGTAGGCGAGCGTGGAGGCGAAGCTGGTGGCCAGCGGGGCGGCCGAGACGAAGATGGCGATGCGGAAGGCCAGCTCCTCGCGGCGGAAGAAGAAGCTGAGGTAGAAGGGGATCCCGGCGAACGCGGCCTCCCCTACGCCCAGGAGCACGCGCAGCGCCACCAGGACCGGGTACGACGGCGCAATGGCCTGCAGCGAGGCCGCGAGACCCCACGTCAGCACGGCGAGGACACGACCACGTGCGCGGCCACGAGCTTGAACAGCAGGGACATCCATTCGAAGGCGAGGTAGCTCATGTAGAAGGCGGTGAGGGCCCATTCGTACCAGTCTGGTCGGGGCGGCGTGGTCTGGAGGTCCTCGTCCATGCCGGCGATTCTGGCATTGCCGATGTCTGTGCGGGTGGGTTATTTGATGGGAAGCACGAGGAGGCACGGGGAGGCACGGGGAGGCACGAGGAGGCACGGGAACCTACTCGATCGGTCCAGGAAGCTCAGCATGAACAGGAGAGCGACAAACAGCACCAGCTTCCGATCAAACTTGCTCTTCACGGCCGCCTCCTCGTCGGGCGTGTAGTCGGAGCGCAGCTCATCGTCCTCCACGGCCTCCTCCTCATCGCTATCGTCGATTTGGGCAAACGACGGGGCGGCATGGCCTGGGTTGAGGGGGCTTCGGCGGCCGGGGGCGTGGGCCATGACTCTGGGGAAGGGAGGAAGGGTGGTGATGGCTCGTTGTCGAGGGAAGAAGGGATGGAGAAGATGTGATGATAAATGGCCATCCCATGCGCGGAATACTCGGCAGATGAGCTGAGCTGGACCCCCCTTTCCCCTTTCCCCTTCCCCTTCTCGTCTCCACCAAGGACCGCAACGTCGACAATTCTTTTTCGGCTCTTCTGATTGAAACTACGGAAACTTTTACACGAAATTCCAAGCCAAATACACTCACTCACTCTCACTCCCCATTGTTCACTACTACACTTTCCCCCTCCTCCGGTACCACCTCTCTTTCCGTATCGTCACAGACGACCACGTACCACCGCAACTGCTCCTCGGGCTGCACATTCTCCCGCAGCTTCTCAAGCCACGCCGCGTTGTGCTGCTTAAGCGTGGTGTCGTACACGGCCATCTCGGCCGCGATGTCGGCGCCCGAGTCCACGCGAACAACGTGGTCAGCCACGTAGGCGTACGGCCGAGCAGCGCATTCCGTCTCATTCTCGTCGTATTCCTCCAGCAGCTTCACGGGCGACCATTCATGCATGAGGACGCTGTCTTCCGAGGGTGCGACTCTGGACGGCGGCGGCATCGACAAGTCGTCATCCCGGAATGCCGGCCGCTTCGCCTGCGCCGGCTTCACATGCGCCGGCTTCACATGGGAGCCCAATCTCTCGACACTCCCGTCCTCGCTCTCTAGTCTCGGGACAAAGAGAAGGATTCGGCGAGCTGGCTGAGGATAGTCGCGGCCGTGGTCCTCCCGACGATCCAGTCCGGCGCGCAGTCGTCGAGGCTGTTGAGAATGACAAAGATGCGGATGTCGCGACGGTACCATCGGAAGCCGTGGCACAGATATGTGGGCATGGTGGGGAGGCCGTCACCGGAAGGGGAAGTGGAAGAGGGAAAGTTGAGAAAAGATGCACCATTCATTCTGCCTTCTGCCTTGGTGCAATCCGCCAAATCTGCGCCTGGCCAAAACCGACAAGGCAACATCATGTAGACCCCGCGATGAGTCTGGATTCGGCAGCACCACCCCACGTAAACGACCAATCAAATCTTGCCCTCTGTGAAATCCCCTTCGTTCCGACATGATCGAGTCTCGAAACCACGAGTTCTGCGTGGCAATGCCCTGCAAGGATAATAGAATTCGGCTGCGAAAACGATGCGACATCCTTCTAGCCGCATGTCGTCGTCTTTTGGTGCTGTTGGATGCTGCTCCCAGTGGTTCGCGCCGAAATAGACAGATCACCTGGCGGAAAAGAGAGACACGATAACACACAAAGGTCACAGGACTATGCACGTATTGTCTTGTCACGTAAACCTCCGCTCACAATCAATCATGCTTGTTCCGTCTTTTATTTCGCGGTGATGGCCCTCGGCTAGATGATCTATTCATCAGATATTTCAACTTCCTGTCTCCTCTCCCTCGCGGGAGGCAGGGTTTGATGCGACGCCGTTACCCATGCCAGGCTCTTAAAAAAATAAAAAGAGCCACGACGCCTCACAGGTAAATAAAAAAATCCCAGGATTCCTTGACCACATAGCATCACGTAATTCCGAAATCGCTCAATTTTTCAGTCTTTTACTCTCATACATCATGCAGAGGCCTGAGCATTAAGCATTAGTAATTTCACAGTTCCATAAGTTCCCGCTCCTTCGCAGCAAGCTCCTCTCTCATACGATCCGCTTCTCTTTGCAAAGCTGATCGGCGCTCTGCCTTGATACGGTCGTTGTCAGCTCGGTCCCCTAGTTCTTGTCCGTCTTTTGACGTCCCCACACCGGGCGAAACGGACTGCATTCGTGGACCCAGGAATCCACCTGCGGACCGGAGCGGCGGCAACGTGTAGTCATCCATGTCGGCACTTCCGGGTCTGTTGATGCTGTCACCAGGTGGGTTGAGAATAGATTTGATGGACGAGATTCGCTTTGCGCTCTCTGGTCCAAGATCTGCGCTACTGCCCGCCTCCGTGTCCGTGGCGGAGAATGATCGTTTTCTTCGCGGGGAAAGGAATGATGCCGGAGACATGGAAGACTGCCTATCGGGGACAGCAGCCATTGATGACATTGGCGGCAAGCGGTTCTCCTCGCTGCCATGACCGGACACACTGTGCGAGTATCCGCTTCTATGATGGTATGCGGCGAGATCCGAGGCCGAAGACAAGGCAGAAGCCTGGCCATTGCTTCGGTTCCCTGGCGGTTCAGGTTCGATAGCCGCGACGCATTGCTCTGATTGACGCCGAAGTCCCAGGTTGATGGATCCATCATCATTTTCTGTGCCTCTTTCGGGAGTCCCTTCCGTCTGTTGCGCCTCTGACGAATCTGCCACATCTTCCATCTCTTCATCCTGCGCAGCCGGAATAACACGTTTTCGCCGCTTAATCGTTGCCTTCTTCATGGTCATTGGTCTATGAACTCCGTGCAGTTTGTAATAAAGGCCTGTCGATCGAGGATATTCGTCAGTCTACCAAAGTGCACAAGGTGGCCACTAAGCTGAAACCTTGAAACAGGGGCAATAAAGGTAAAAAACAAGGAATAAAAAACCATGTACTCACCACAAGCATTGCAGATCGTGTGGCCGCTCTCATCCCTCCTCCACAAAGGGGTAATCGTGGTACCACAATTTTGGCAAGCAATAACCATAGAAGAGTCTTGGCTCTGTGACTGCTGAAGCGAATTCACATCGATTGGAACAAGGTCAGGTCTGGAGCTTTCAGCTCGGCTTCCGCAGCCGCCGCCCTTTTGCTTTTGCGTCATGTTGAGCTGAGCAGTTTTTGACACACGATTGTTGAATGCAGGGCAGCCGTTGCAACCTTCGGCACCGCCGGTTCCATTGCATCTTCCGCCGCCAGGACATGTCCCAGTTGACATTTGATCGGCAGAGACGTAGTTTGAAGAGCTAGTACTTGGTCCTGGTTTGGACCCTGATGTTATCGGTTTGGGTGGCGTCGGTCGAGAAGATCCAGCAGCCACTACATTGGGCGGTTTTTTCAAACTTGTCGGTCTGGCGGTATTTCTCGCTTTTTGGTAGAGGCCGCAAGCATTGCATATCGTGGCACCTTGAGGTGATCTCCTCCATAACGGTGTTCGGGTGGTGCCGCAGTTGCTTATCCAAGTTAGCCAAAACATGGTCATATGCAGCGTTCTGAAACAACATTACAAACCTGCAAACCTGACCACCTTGGCCAGCAGCACCGCCGCCAGACTTGGACTTTGCGTTGGGCTCTCCAGTAGTTGAGCTGGGGCTAGGTCCTCTAGTAGACGTGGCTCCGTCATCGCTTAGGCTCGCTCTTGATCTGGGAGATGTGCTACCATCATGTCGTTGTCGCGCGCGGTTGTCTTGCTGCGATGACGCCCGATCTGTTGTTGGGTCGCGATGCTTGGACGACACGGGCCTCGAAGGCAACGCTGTCCTCATGGAGCCGGCTTCACGCTGATGAATCAGTGGGTGCATCGCCGGTTGCGATACCTCGCTCATCGGCATGCAAAAGCACAACAGAAGGGATCAGTTTGTGACGGGGCAAAAAAAAAAAAAAAAAAAAGTGATGGATGTGGCGATATATCCGAGTGACGATGGTAGCGGGATGGATAGCTGTATTGCAGAACAAAGATCAGATAAGATTTGTGCCGGTGAGTTAGATACTCCGAGTCGGACAATTAACACCACATGCACCGATACTGGGATCCGGCGTTAGTTTCGAAAAGACCGAACAATTGTGTGGCAGATGACGGCGACTTGGTGTGACGTGACACAAGTCAAGGTTGATGGAAAGAAACGAGCATCGAGCTAAACAAAGCTAAACAAAGCCGATGTGTAAGCAGGCCTTGATCTGGACAAAGGTCGGAGTGCGGTTGACTTACGAAACAGGTGAGGTCCAGGTGAGGTCCAGGTGAGGTTCAGGTGAGATGGCAGGAGCAGCAGGTGGGTGACTTTGCAGCAAGCAGACTGGGAAACTGGGACGAGGGAAGGAACGGAGGAGTGTAACGACGAAACGCGAACTACCCCGGACCTAAGACGAGCAATATGGTTTTTGCAGGGGTGGAAGGGGATTGGCCAAGGGGACGTGGGAGACAAGAGTTTTTAACGTACCAAGATAACCAAGATCGACAGGTATCCAACGATGGCGAGATAATAAGCCAAGGTCTGGAAAGGACAGGCAAGACAAGACAAGACAAGACAAGACAGACAAGCTATGCCTAAGCAGAAGCGGTCTGTATGTGCTGCCCTGGGCTCCCCTGTCTTGTTTGCCTGTCTGTCCGTCTGTATATCTGCAATTGCCGTGGGTGCGACTGCGACTGCGTAGTAACTGCGACTGCGCCTGCGTCTGCTGCGTCTGCGTCTGCGTCTGCGTCTGCGTCCTGCACCCGAGCGAGGCACTGCAGCACCGGAATACGACTCAACGATGCAGAAGCAGCAGTCGGTCAGGCAGGGCCAAAACGTGCCAGCCAAAAGGAAAACACACGCCGGTTGAGTTGACATTCGAGGATTCCCCCAATTCTACGTCCCCAAAGATGTCTAGGAAATGCCCCGTCCCGGCAAATGGGTCCGACATCCACCCACAAGGGAAAGTCGCCCTCGCAACAGGCAAACAAGATCTGGCCTCCAGACTAGGGCGATGCTGACAGGCCACGGCCAACCTGGTAAATCCACAACTCGAAGCAAAAAGTGCGTCTGCCGTCCTCCCCGACCCTCCTGTGCGTCACTAGCGTCTGCGGCTCTGAACAAAAAGCCTTTCAGCGTCGTCTGATTATATTCGCCACTGTCTGATTGGGTCGTGGCGGGGCAAGTCACGCAGGGGACCAAAGCATCGGCCGTCGGAAGGTCCAGACCTGTTTCAGATAACACGACAATGCCACGCATGGGATTGGTTGCCCGCCTGCTTGTCTGTCTCTCTGGCCACTGATGTTCATGTTATCTTATCGATTTTATCAATCTGGCGCTCCCCACCAATTATGCCCGACGCACAGGTGGAGCTTATCGTTGTCAATCTTCTCTCTTCTAACCGCGACGCCTCGAGACTCATACTCTTCCCACTTTTCTCTCCCTCCATCATGACTACGGAGGCCGGAACGGCGCCAGGCAATGGCAGTCCTAAACGCGAGCCCACTCCCAGCACATCACTTGGCTCCATCCCGCAAAAACGCGCCTTCGACGATGATCACAGCCCTGCAGTGCCCTCGCCCCTCAATCCAGACGTGAACACGTCCGAGCTGCCCCTCACGACGATGCGTCGCAATCAAAGGGCTTCAAGCCTACCCGATGCAAGAAGGACAGCCTGAAGAAGCGAGAGGCCAAGGGAGGGGGCGCGATAGCTCCCCGTGATGCCAGACCATGCATCGTCCAGAGAAACCGACAATATCGACTCTCCATTGCGCTACAAGCTGGCACCACCAAAGCCCTCCGACTTCGACCTACCCCGTGGTCCGTTGATGACCTTGCATCACGAGATTAAAGGTCATGACGGGCAGGGAATAGAATTCTTCGAAACCTCTGATCAGTAGGTACCGCCCCCCACCCCGCACGCGCGCCACGCCGGTCGCCTCGTTTGATTTTGCAAAATTTTCCACCCCCTGCAATGCTCCGCGATGCTAACTTGGCATGATTCAATTAAAGCGTCTCCAATAGAAAGAACTTTCGTTACACTCATTGCATCGCCGATCCTCTGTTCCCTTCTACTCTGTACTATCGTCAGACCGAGCCCGAGCCATTTGGTCCACGCATGAGCTACGAGGACGCCGCGACCAGCGTCTTCTTCGATAAAACAGGCCGAGGTGTCACCACCGACAAAGGCTTCCGCATGGCCCGAGCCAATGTAGCTGTGAGGGAAGGTCGATGGTACTGGGAGTGCAAGATCACCCAGGGTGTCCAAGAAGCCAAGGAGCCGGGTGCGAAACCAGAAATGGGCAGGCATGTGCGGGTGGGATGGGCGAGACGAGAAGCATCACTAGACGCGCCAGTCGGGTTCGACGCATATAGCTATGGCATTCGCGATGTCGCCGGCGAGAAGGTCTTCATGTCACGACCCAAGGAATTCTTCCCCGCAGGAGAGGGCATCCGCGAAGGCGACGTCATTGGTTTGGAAATCCAGCTACCATCGGAAACCTTGCAGCGGAAAATCATGAGCAGCACTTACAACCCAGCGATTGACGCCTCGGACGATGCCGACCCTGCTACATGCGCTGTCGAAGCCGGCAACATTGTTCGCGACAGGGTCCCCATCCGATTCAGAGCACACACGTACTTTGAGAAAATCGAGTACCACACCACCAAGGAGCTGGAAGATCTGATGAACCCGTCTCCAGCAGGGGTTCGAGCTCCTCTCCGTCGTCAGAACCCCCGAACCCGCTCCACACCATCCCCGCGCTGAGAACCCTACCAAACTCGTACATCAAGGCGTACAAAAACGGCAAACCGATTGGCACCGCGTTTGAAAACCTCCTGGGGTTCCTGCCGCCGGCTTCGAAACCCCAACCACAGGTTGGCGCGAGGAAGGCCTCGACGACGGCATGCTAGGATACTACCCAGCGGTGAGCATATTCCGCGGCGGAGCAGCCGAGGTCAACTTCGGCCCTGACTTCTGGTACCCTCTTCCTGTCGAAGAGGCGAGCGCCAGCAGCGCTGATGGCGCAACGGCGTCGTCACAGAGAAGGGAGCTTCGCGGGATACACGAGCGGTACAAGGAGCAAATTGCAGAGGACATTGTGTACGACATCATTGACGAAGTGGACTTTTGGATGCAAGATGGTGGGGGCGCCACGGATAAGGCGGGCGTCCAGGAGAAGAGTGAAGCTGTAGCAGCCGCGCCGGGAAGGGAGGAGATTAAGGAATTGGTACAGGACGATTGATCGTCCTCAAAAAAGTCACGTTTTTGTGCAGTGGAACAGAGACGGAGCCACTACGTTGTCTATACAAGATACCCATTATATTTCAGAAGAACACATCAATCAGATTAAAAAAAAAAAAATTGCCCCTCCAGATATCACAATAATTCCGTCCTCACCCCTCAGCCGCAACCCAACGGTCATGATAACCCAAGTCATGGATTCATTAAAAACCACCCAAGTGCACGAGTCTCACACTTGGCACGCCTCTGCCCGCGCCTTGCCCTTTTGCCTACGCGCCTCCCCGGCGTCTCGACCTCATCAAGCAGCGTTTCCACACGTCGCGGGCCCTCTGGCGCAGGCAGGGTCAAATCATCAGGGAGTTCCTCGATACGATCGCTGCCGTCGATGGAGCGCTCGCTTTCGAGGCGGACCTCGCGACCGCGTTTGTGGCAGTACCAGAGGACGAAGAGGAGTACTGTCGTGGGAATCGCGAGATTAGTATATTTTTCCAGAAGCATTGAAACAGCAAGGAAGAGACGTGTGAAAATGTACAAAATCCCCAACGACAAAACTTACGTGACAGGGCGACGCCCCAGATGACATTCAACCCAATGAAAGCAGGCCACCTCGTCCGCAGCACCCCACAATCGCCTTGAGCATCCCCACGATAGCACCGGGCTTGGTAACGAGCTGCGTCAGGTTCGTCGGCATGAAGACGTTCTTGGCCGTGGCCTTCAGACCACCGCTCGTCTCGGCCTTGATGCCCTGGCTTGCGGCCGCCGCGGCGAGCAGTTCCGGGCCGAGCGTGGACGTGATCTTTTCGGGGAGCTGGGTGACGAGCTTCTTGAGCGAGTTGGGCAGTTTGTCGAAGCCCTTTGCCAGAGCGCCGTCCTTGTCCTCGATGATGCTCATGAGGTCGTCGTAGGCGGTGGGCACGCCGTTGACGAGGTCCTTGAAGACGTTTGTGAAGCTCGTTATGGCGGCGGAGGAGTCCGTGGAGATGACCTTGTTGTTCTTGACGGACAGGTTCAGCCGGTCGAGGACTTTGGACAGGTCCTTCTCCTCCTTCTCTTGTTCGGCGAGGGTGGTTGGGCCGGTGGCGGGCGTGTTGGGCCGGAGAAGGGTGTCGGGGGTTGTTTCTTGCGGGAGAAGAGGAGGTAGAGGCGGCCTTGCTTCTTGGCTTCCTTGTCTTTGGAAGATGTGTCGGTGGCGGCGGCGGCGGCGGCGGCGGCGGCGGCGGTGGTGGTGGTGGTTTGGATGGATGGTCTGGCGGAGGCGTCCTCGTTGTCCGAGGGCCAGTCTAGGTCGCGAGTAGAGGCGCGGTGGGAGCGGCGGGCCTTGCGCATCGTCACTTGCGACGAGTTCTTCCAGGAAGCTTTCGTCGCCGGGGCGGATGACGGCTCGGTCATGGTCGTTGTCGTGGGTGTGGTGGTGATGCTTCTCGGCGCGGGAAGCATCAACGACGTCGATGGGCCCTGTTTCGGAGAGACGAGACGCTTCGGCTTCCTTTCTGGCGCCCTCCTTGGCTGCTTTTTCGGCCTTGTGCTTCTTGGCCTTTTTGTAGGTGAAGTATTCTATCATGGTGGGCAATTGAGGGGGGTTCTATCTTGGGATGGTGGCTAGAAGAGCTTGAGTCCTGTTGCGTAAGCAAGCTTGTGATAGATGATCTGGAGAGAGGAGAGATGGAGATGGATGGATCCGGGGTGACTGGTTTTAGTACGGTGTGGGCTTATGCACATGGACATGGACATTTTTATTTGCCTCTCCGAAACAAAAACCTGTTTGTTGCATTGTGTATCTGGTCTGGCGCTTTGTCTGGCCCCCAGTCTTCCTCGTTCCATTCTCGTTGAGCGCGCGCGTAATTGGTAAAGGGCAACAACGCCAGAACACGAAGAGCAAATCAAGCCGACGTGGGCGTGGGCGTGGGCGGCCGATTGTTGCACCGCCACGGGACGGACCCATGATGTCATGAGCCACCCAAGCAAAAGCAACGAGTTCGTGCTCGGTCGGTTGCACAACACTCCGTCCCAACACGCGGAAAAGAAGCAATCTTTCCTGAAATACGCTTCACGCGTCTGTACACATATACCATGGTGAAGAATTTCATAAGGGTAGTAAAGCAGAACATGGACGTAGCGCCATTGTCCACTGGCTGGCGATAGCCTCTCGTCTCATCCAGAACCAACTTCATACATGCTCATCCTCATCCTCATCATCTGCCCCTTCCTCCATGGCCACCTGTCGAATAACATCATCGGCCAACGTACTCCGTCGTCCACCACTTCGCCTCCTCCCCTTCCGATATGCCTCCGTCATCGTCACAGCCCTCTCGCCCACGTACCGATCGCCCGTCCACTCAGTCTGGCACTTGGGACATTTGCTCGACCGCCTCGCGCGCCAAAATGCATCCTGGCAGATGTCATGTAGTCTCAAGACGCAATGTGGCTCAGAGCACCTCATCCCAATCGTCAAAATGTCCTTGCAGGCCTCGCAGAACTTGATCCTCTGCCACTCATCCGCGGCCGCGACCTCATTGTACGTCTCGACCAGCCACGGCCGCAGCTCCATCAGCGCTCGCGGCGTCAGCGCGTAGAATCCACCTCGGCTCTTGCTGAACCACCCCCGTCCACGAGGCTGCCCAGCACCGTTTCCACCTCGCTGTGCTTGAGTCCCTTGTCTGTTGATTGCGTTGACGGTGTGTCTGGGTCCGCCGCTTCGTCGTCGTCATCCATCCGGCTTTGTCGGCGATGCGGTGGTCTCGCCAGCTTGATTGCTTGCATTTGTGTAATGGCGAGAACCTCCATACGTGGAGTGTTGTATTTGTCAAACATGCCGTCTAGAACCCTCTTGATGAAGGCGAGCTCTTCAGGGTTGTAAACGGTGGCGAGTTGCGTTTGAGGGTCGGAATGGGTATTGACGAGCGCATGGATGCGCTCTCTGGTGACTTGGTGCATGATGCTGCGGATCTCGTAGTCGAAGAAGGATGCCGCGTCGGACGCTACCTCGATGTATCTTTGGAAATCATCCTCTGTGATCTGCTCCGGTCGCACCTCTGATTCATGAGTGCCATCAGCGTTGAAGATGGCGGCCAGGACGGGCTGGGCTTCCTCAAATGTGAGCGTGGCTCGGGCGAGAAGAGCTTGGAGGAATGCTCGGTGGCTGTTGTCGTAGTCTGGAATCAGGGTCGAGTCCATTGCCCGTTGCGAATCAGCCGGGACCGAAGTTCGTTTGAGAAATGATCTTGTTTCGTTGAGATCCCAGATCTACATTTCGACGTTGAATGCCATACGGATCAGCTGCGCCTCTTTTTCGTGCAACATTTTGTTTCCGGTGGGTCCCATGTTTCAGACGTTCGTTGTCCAACACACCCAGCGACATAATTTGTTTCCCACCTCTGCCCACCATTTTGGACAGATGAGAGCGGCGCACAGCGACTATGAAAAGTGAAAAACTCATTACCATGACAAGGAATACATCTGGCGGCATTCTTTCACTCAGGAACCACCAGCTCATCTCATGCAGCCAAGTCTTCCCTTGCGAAGGGTGATTTATTGAACACGGGGAAGATGCAGGGTAGCCCGCCGCTGACTCATCATTCTCCGACAAGACCTCTCTCTCTCAGCACCCCGACAGCTCTCTCTCACTTCATCAATTCCGACATCGATTTTGGTAAACTTGGCACAACACCACCCAGTCATATCAATACTCTCCGACAACGTCGAGAGACTCAATCTACACGACCTCTATATACACACAACACGGCTACCTCTTGCAATCAAATCCTTGTAGTCACCAATCGCGTCTCTTGTCACTCATCACCACGCTTTCATTCACAGCAATTGTCAGTTTGATGTATCAGGACAACCACTGAGTCCCTTGGCGTGGGCACGACAAGTGCCATTCTACAAGGTCTGAAGATCGCAAGGGCCATAAGAAGAGGACTCATGTATCCCGAATGCAATAGAAAAGGACTACCAGACTACCAGACTACCATATAGATCCAGTTCGGTCCTTGTTCGCACGACATCCTCTTCTCCATCGCCATGTCTGACACCAAAGAATTCGATGTCATCCGCGTCGCCCGCAGTGATGGCGCAGACACGGGCCCGGGTTACTGGCCGACTACATCCACGGCGGCTAGGAAGACTGCTGGCAAAGAAATGGCGCTGTCAGAAAAGACTCCGAGAGTGAAGCCGCAAATGACACGTCTGTCCGAGGATGATTCCCGGTTCGTCGAATGGCGCATCAAGCTTGGCATCTTGCTCAAACAAGAGCTGTCCCCGAACCCTGAAGGTAGGGCCACCACACAGCTCCAGTTGATCAACCAGCCTGCTTCCTCCCTCTTTCTCTATAACATAAAATGTACGTTTGATGCTGACAATCTTCGTGTATAGAAGGAAACGCTTGGTACGTCCAGTTCCCCGCGGATACTGGCTATACGAAAAGTCCAAGCACCTCTGGGTATCCGGATACCCCATCAAGGCCAAGCTGTACAAGAGCCCGCAAGATTTTGGCGTCCACTTGATCTGGCTTCTGTCTGCGTCAAAGGACTACAAGGACTGTTGTTGTGTGCACTGCAACCTGCCCAACCCGGGAAACTCGCTTCGTCGATTGACGAGCTCATCATCACCCCGAGCGAGACGGCCATCCCTGTCCCAACGTCGGCATCTACCCCGATGACCAAGCCAGCATCCAATACACCAACTCCTGTGTCTGCCGCAGCGGTGACCCAAAAGGTGACGCCAGTGCCATTGCCGCCGATGCCTGGACAGAGAGCCACGCCGCCCGTGACTGCTGCTGTGCCAGTCACCAAATCACCAACTCCAAAATTAACGAATACACCAATGCCACAGCCGCAGCCGCAGCCACAACCGCAGTCACAACCACAACCACCGCAGCAGCAACAACCTCCAACCCAACCTCAACCTCAACCTCAACCTCAACCTCAACCTCAAGCGCAACCTCCAACCCAGCAGTCTCAGCCTGTCCGCTGGTCGCTTCAAGGCTCACTCCTCTTCCGCACCGGTGAACTAACATGGTATCAAAACGGCAATACCTGGCGCCTGGGCGTCGTATCCGCCATAACCCCCAACACCAACCAACTCAACATGCTCCCCATCGGCCATGCCCTGGTCCCCCAACAGCCCGTCCCCAAGACCACCGCCGACCTACGACCCTTCCACGCCTTCTCCGTGCCCCCGTCGCCTTGCAGGATCTCAAGGACAAAAGCTTTGACCAGGTACCCTGGGATGCTCTCTTCCACTCCACCGCCAACGACCCTTCAAAGCGCGAACTCCTCGCCCTCGACGCCTCCAAACTAGCCGCCTCCCGCATCGACGCCTCCTACTCCCTCTGGTGTCCGCTCCACGAGGATCACCCCAACGCCGACCCATCCCCTACTACGGCTGCTTCTTCGGCGCAGAACGCATCGAAATCGGCGACTGTCTGCGCATCAAGCCCGTTCCCTCGGAACCAGCGCTCACCCAAGACTCTCTCATCATGGGTCTCCGCTACATCTTCACCCGAAAAGAGTACCCCGGCGCAGTCTTCTTCCGCGGAAACGTCTACCAGTTTGCCACGAACGAGTCTACCCCCTTCGTACCAGAGGAAAAGTTGCCCATTGCGCTACGCGACGAAACTACCTGGCGGAATCAGGTGAATCCCTCGAAACCGTGGCGGTGGATCCTCGTGAAAGAAAACGCCACTTTGAACGAACAATTCGTCAAGGGAGATTCTACCCCGCGCATCGGTTGATGCCGATCCTGAACCCTGATGCCTTCAATGCGGCCTTGGCCCAGGGCAGGGTGGACGACCAGGTTCCGTACCTGAATAACCGCATGGATGGCAGCGCGGGCGGCTACAACGGCAGAAGACTCAACAGGTTGGATAGCATGGGCATGGCGGTGCCGCCGGGCTCGCGGATAGCCTTGGAACCACTCATCAGGGAAGAAGGGACCAAGGCTTGACGAAACCCCTTGCGTGATGGACGTGCTCTGGTCTGGTCTGAGACTACGAACAAGATTTACGGGCGAGGCAGGCACACACGGGACAGGACAAATGACGTTTGCTTGAATACTGGCCGAAATGTCATAGAATAATCCGACTTTATATACGTGCATCAATCAGTATTCCGTGACTATTTCGTCATCAACTGTGAATTTGCTTGCTCCACATTTCAAATAAAAACGCTTTTGATATATCCATAATTTCATGTTCCCAAAAGTTTCCCTCGCCTCTTAATTACAG
Organism: Epichloe glyceriae; assembly: GCA_023658535.1. Taxonomy (NCBI): domain Eukaryota; kingdom Fungi; phylum Ascomycota; class Sordariomycetes; order Hypocreales; family Clavicipitaceae; genus Epichloe; species Epichloe glyceriae. The sequence goes on along the minus strand of CP098291.1, from coordinate 5,538,950 downwards.
CAACGCCAATGCCTCAAGTTCCTGTTACTGACTAGAATGGTCGTGATATTGCCAAGTGTCTGAATCTCAGCACTTGACTGGGTTTGCAATAAACGAAAAGGAAGATGGGTGTCGAAAGAAAGGAAAAAGGAAAAAAAAAGGGCAAATTGGTCCGCTTGGTCGCTGTACTATGCTCAAGCAGAATCTAGACATGTTTGTATCGTAACAGCATGGCTAACAGATGGGGCAAAATATTAAACAACAAGATTTCATGTCAAGCTGGTGGGCATGCCACACTGGCCGGCTGCAATGGGCCGGCTTTGTCATTATTTCTGTCGGCAACTCCGAATCATCGACCGGCGGATGTGAGAATGAATGCAAAAATTTCCCCATCGTCCATCCTTGGTTCAGAGTGTGAATAAATGTCTCTGGTAGTTCTTCGTCATGACGTCGACGAAGATACAAGCTCGGCCAAAGTGGCTTGCAACTTATTCAGGACGTCGGGATCCGGAATGGGCTGGACTTTGCGCGGTACAGCTCGTGGCGACTCCCCGACTTCTCCAAGCCACATGCCTGACATGGTGTACCGTCCTCAACCTCGGGCGGATACAATATCTCACAGGAAAGGCACTCGAAACGAGCGTCAGTTTCCGGGCCAAACACGTCTCCAGGATAACCGAAGGGTATTTGTCCTTTTAGGACTGTTTGAACAAGCCGTCAGTGATGGAACTTGTGAAGCAAAGAAAGGGCAAGGAGATTGAGGAGGAAAAGGGGGTAATACTAACGGGTCTCTCGGACAGTCAGTGCACCGAACATGACCACAGCACTCGCATTTCCTGCTTCCAGGCGCAAAGAGCGTCTCGCATTCGTGACAGGTCCTCCTGACCCGTTGCCGAGGTCTTCGATGAACCAGGTCCTGACCGCCTGTTTTGCTGGGGCGTTTTAATTCAATTTGTTGATGGCCCCAGAAGAAATCTGCCAAGATGGCCGGGTTCTCACAATTCGCTTTGACCACGGCTTCCATTTCTTCGAGACTGATCAGGAAGTCAGCCTCGCTCTCCTTTGATGGGTAGCGCGGACATTTATCGCATCGCGTGTGCCGGCATTTGGGACATTCATTCTTGACGGCGAATATTGTGTTGCATTTGTGACAGACACGTCGTACCCGCATCCTGATGGGCTTGTCCACACGGTAGACCGTCTCGCTCGGGACGATGTTCGAGAAGTCGGATGCTTCAATCACTAACCCATACTTCTCGTCCATCTTTCCGGCTCGCTCTTCAAAGATTTTCATTTTCGAGAGCCTTGACACTGTGTCAGTCCCATTACAGCTCGCGCCTTGGCAAGCCTCGTCCGTCGAATACGAGTGTCGACATGTACTCGACGCTGCTGCCTCTCGTTTCGATGATGGCATACTTGCTAGCTTGGTTTTCGAACTGTTTATCTCAATCCCTTTGTCTCCGGCGATGCTTGCTGAAGCAGACGTCATTCTTTTGCCAAATGGCTCATGACCAGCAACTAGCATATAGCTGAAAGTCTGGCGTTCAGAGACGTGCAGGTGGGGAAATTCCAACTCCCGAGAGATGATCATGCAGCGTGGAGATGGATGTCCTCGACAAATGGGTCCAGGCGCTCCAAGAGCTTCGTCTTCCTCTCCCTCCCATTTATTTTCGCTTCTTCGTCTTCTTTGACGATGCTGAAAGTAGGCTTTCGTTCGCAGTGAACTTGCAGGAGAGCTGGATTCCTGTCTCTTGCGAGGGTGCAGTCTTTCCGTGACAGGATAATTGTAAGCCCAGCACGGAATGTAGAGTTGGAGCGAGACCAGTGAAGCTTCCCGTCACTTGTCTGGTAGCACTGTAAGAGTAGATGCTGAAAGGCGTCCGATGACGGGTATATCAATTGGGGAACTATTCTTGACTCGGACGCTTTCATGGACAAAGCGAAGAAGGGAACCCGACGAAAGGAAACCAGGGAAATAACCGAAGGAGGAGGAGGAGGAGGAGGAGGAGGAGGGGAGGAAGATAAGGAGGAGCAGTCCGTGGAGTTGACGATGACCCTGGCAAGAAATTCCCACCAGAAGCGGAACGGGGGTCGCGACGTACTGACGTACTCCGTACTCGCTCGTAGCTCGGTAGACCGTGGGTGTACCCGCAGCAACCTTTCCCCCCTTCCGTCAACGTCTCAACTCGCAGTAAAAAGTCAATAGATCTGATCGCTCGAATGACAAGGTGACGACAGTAGTGGAGGTGTGCGACAGGCAAACGCAACCACACAGAGCAGGAACTGAACAGCTGCAAGTTGAGGAGCAGCAATGCGTGTGCCGTGGGCAGACTTGGAACTCAACTGGCAATATGTATGTACATATGTATACATGTATGTATGGCCTTGTCCTGTGATAGATGATGCCGACGCCCAGACCCAGGTTCGACCCGCCGGCTCCAGAACCCTGCAGAGATACCGATGGGCGGGTTTCGGTGGATATTGGCGACCCAACTCTCTGGCTGACCGGCTTGGTGGCTTTTCTTCTTCTGCCTGTTGGTTGCTCAATGGCGAGTAGCACCGGTGAGATGACCAGTGGCGCAAGGGTGGGCGGAATGGGGTGGTGGGGAGGGGGAGAGAGAGGAGGAGGAGAGGAGGAGGAGAGGAGGAGGAGAAGAACTGGCCCCGAGGATAGTTAGTAATCCATATTCCGAGACTTGATCCTTGATAACAAAGCTACAGGATAAGCAGGGATGGCCTCTTGTGGGTGGGGCCTGGGGCCTCTGCCTGCGTCGTGTGTGCGTGCGTGCCTGGGCCCGAGATCCTGGGATTCGGCTTTTCATTCTTTTCTCCTTTGCTCTTCACAGGCGCTAGCAGGCTGTCGGCGCGTTGTCCCTTCCTTCTCGGAGGAAGGAAGATGAGGGACGAGGTAACGAGGACTGGGATCCGCCAGGCCACCCCTTCCCGTACACGCCCGTACACGGGCAACCGACAGTCTGGTGCCAATAGCCATTGCAGGCCCAACCCGCCATCGTGCATGTCCTGCCTGCAAGGAGAGCAGGCTGGAGACGGTTCGGTGGGACTTGCCTCAAGCGACGGACCTAGCACCTATGTACGGACCAGATACCTAGTTCAGCACATCTTGCCAAGTCCAGTGTGACCCGAGTTGATGGTATCATGGGATTCATGGTCATGGCATGGCTGCATTGCATGGGTGTGACCCGTCACTAAAACGGAGCGGTCACCAACAACGTTGCTCACCCACGCGACGCATTGGACCTGGCATTGATTTCGCTGATTTCGCTGATTTCGCTGGTTTCACTGCGCGAGATCTGATGCATCAATTCTGGACCTTTCCCTCCTAATTTCGCGGCACATTCCCCGTCGGCTTCTCCCATCAAATGCGTACTATACGCCTGTACCCCTACCCCAGCGGCCCGAGAACTGACAAGCCATTCGAGCTTGCCACGGCTGTTTCGTTGCAATCAGGGAAGACCCGTTAATTTGTTCTGCCTTCCCCGCAGGAAAATTATAGAAGGAACCTTGCAAGGATAAACCCTCCCTAAAATTCAACAAGTCCTGAACCTTTCCGAAGCGGGACAGACCCCGGAGGAACCGGGCTGAGGAATGTAAAGATTTCCCTCTCCGCCCCAGCCTGTAGCCCTTCTATGATTTTGTGTGCGGGTTGACAACACTGTTACGAATGGACAAATGTTTTGCCATCACATGCGGAGTGGTGTTGCTGCAGGGACACTCAACACTCTGCCGGGTCAATTACGACTCGTCAGTTGTGATGATGGGATTAGGGGACTCGTAGCATCCCCACGGGCAACTTGATTCGGGGTTGCCAGTTGCCAGTCCAGGCACGACGTATTGACAGCTGTCTGATTAGAAAAGCCCTAGCCAATGATGGGGCGTGAGCGGCTGGTGGCAGTCAACGAAAGAGGCACGGAGCACAAGTACAAGCAAGCACAAGCACAAGCACAAGCACAAGCACAAGCACAGCAGCCATTATCGCCTTATCGCCCTATCGCCGCGTCCCACTCTCAGTGAGTGGCCAGGCCATTGGCCAGTGGCAGAATGTTCAAATCGCGGTACCTGTCTGGTGTGCACTAGTGTGCACACCAGACAGTACGGAGTACGGAGTGGTCAAGTGTTCACGTGGTCACACCCCGAGGAAAAACCTCACCTTCCACAACCCGCCATTCCTTGCCATACGTCTTTGCTGCCCACAACACCTGCAATTACATACTTCCCTTTCTTAGGCCTTTTCCGACGAGACGCTTCTATCCCTCAAGCGCTTCCCTGTTCTCCTCCCCGGACTGTGCAAACCCCTCGTGCACAGTCAAAGCTACCAGACCTGTCTACCTCCTTGTTCAGCTATATGCAACGAGAGCCCTCCGAGTCTTCAGAACAGCCTCATCAAGACGACCACCCGTCAGCCTCGCCCTCCGCTTCTCAATATGGCCTTCTTCACCATGAACCCAGTGGCATCCGTCGAGTCCGCTCTCCAGATTCCAGCATTGGCTCTCGAAGTGGCCCCCTCGCTCCGTCTCTGACCAGCCTGGCGACTCTCTCGATGCCGTCGACGCCGCTCAACTCGACGAGAAATTGTGCGGATTGAGTCTTCGCGGGAAGACGAGCGCTGCGCGTCGTCGGCCAGTCGCTGGTCAGCGAGTCTCTGAACATGAAAATGCTTTGACGCCACCTACTCCGAGACAAGCTCTTGGGTTCAAAATCATCCGACGCAGTGACTCATCCAACGGGGCACAGCTCACAGATTTTCCAAATGGTCAGTGGCTCTTGCCTTTGCGGGCTTTCTGTGGCCTCTTGAAGCCGCCAATGGCGCATACTAAAAGTCTACAATTTTCTTTGTACAGAGATTCTCACGCACATCTTGTCCCACCTGCATCCTGATTCTCATGCTGCTGTCGCCCTGGTATCGAAGCGTTTTTACGCGCTAGTGACGACACCGCACGCGTGGCGCATGGCTTTCATGCGATACTTCCCCGGACACACATGCCTAGATCCCAGGAGTGCTAAGAACACGGCAGATCTCTGGGCTGGATCGACATCTGACATTGTGCGATCCGACATCCGGTACTTTGGCCGCTTGACGGTGCTAGCTACGTGGCGGAGCGAGTATCTGTTCAGGACGCGTCTTATGCGCAGTTTGACCCGAGGCAAACCGGGAAGTAGCTCAGGAGGCACTGGGTCCTCTGGAGGTACTGGCAAATCGGCCAAGCGGAAAAATGCTGTTTTGACGTACAATTCAAAGCTGCCATGGCTCGTGACCAGCATCCATTCAGTTTTTTCCAACGGCAAGAAGCCTCCTCGAGCCATCCAAGGTGCGGGTGATCTTGGTGTCGCCACCATGAGTGACCCTACAACTGGCAAGATTGAGAAATGGGGCCTCGAAGATCCGTTCTCTTCTGCCCAATTGGAAGAAGTTGTGCCTAATCTTGTCCCCTTTGGACTTGGTGATGGCCCAGCTGCAGTTCCAAACATCATGGATGTTAGTCAGCCTCATGGAATCATTGCTGGTGAAGGCTTCCCCGGCGGGCGTGCCTATTTCCGAGCCATCAACGAAGCCTGCGGCCGATACCTAGGTGGTGACACAGGGTTGTCGATACCTATCCCGATGTTCCAAAAATCCCAGAAATGTCTGACTCTATTTGCAGCGTGTGGATCGCGAAATCCCCTGCTGTACCAGCCAGCACAAAGTCCATGTGCGGCATGCTCACAGGTTCCGCCCTAGGCGTGGTCACAGCGTACGCACTTGGTTGGGATCCCGATGGACCACGATGTGCCAATGGCGACATGACCGCTCGCTGGGTCGTCAGCCCCGGTGTTCCCATCATTTCACTCAAGGTGGATGACAACTACAGCATAAAGCGGAAGTCATCGTCGAGAGTGTGGGCTGTGGCCTTGAACGCGCTGGGCGAGGTCTTTTATCTAACAGAAACCCCCGTGGCAACACTTGACCGCAGCAATGGCAATGATATTGTCAGGCATGCCTGGCTCGCCGGCAGAACAGCGTACTGGCATCTTGTCGAGCCTACGAGACGCGCTGCGCGTCCTGATGAGCTGGACAAGAACGTCCTCCGCGGAGCCTACACGCCACGGTCGCCATCGAATGTCATGAGGCTGAGCAAGGAACAACTCGCAGCCGAAGCTCGTGAAATTGAGAAGTTCCTGCTCTACAAGCCCTCTCATTTTCGTCAGGTCTGCGAGGGCTGGGATATGCGACGGAGGATGGAAGTCGACTTTGCAGCTGACGATGGACAAGGTGCAGGGAGAGCATATTCGTTATTGACTGTGGACTCCTCGATGGTGTGCCTGGTCGTGTTCGGCGATTTTCGCGATTGCTAGCTACAAGTCTTCCATCACAGGGTTCTCAGCAACGTCAGTCGTCACAAAAGACTGCCTCTGCCACGAGCACTCTCGCAAAACCGCATTCATCATTGTTTGGATCTGCAGGGGTGGTTGTAGAAAGCGAGTGTCATACCCCTCAACCGCATTTACCAGATCCACCTCCTCCTACGCCCATGCCGCCACGGGCAGTTTCTCATGGCATGTCGAGTTTACATGATTGGGATCTTGTGGCATTTGAGTTGAAGGGACTTCCACCGACGGCACAAATAACCGCCAGCTGCTTAGACTGCTCGTCCCCTTCGTCTCTGACCCTGGGTGAAGATCCGCTGCACACGGTCAACGGCACTGTTGAGGGCCCGGCCACAGCCGCGTCGACAGCACCATCCACGCCGTTTGTGGGCAAATCTGACCCTGTAGCTGCTGAAGTTCCTGGTCGTCGAGCTCGACTTCTTGCCATGGGAACCAACACGGGTGCCGTCATCGTGTGGGACGCCCGCGATCGGCCTAGACAAGGATCTGCGCAACCTGTCCGCATCCTACAGACGGATTCCCCGAGATTTCTTGTCTGGCTACCTCTGCCCTGTATCTGGTGCATGGAGGCAGTGACGGTTTGGTACAGGCTTGGGATCCTTTGGCTTCTACTTTGGGGCCCATTCGAACGCTCAACGTTCGCTCCAACGGCCGAGTTCCCCGCCACATGATGGCCATGAATCCAACTCTCCGCGAGGGCAACTACACGGCCGTTGGTGCCATTTTCCTTGACCCGGACCCTACGGTTCTGCGCGGTGTTTTGTCTTGCGGCGCATTTCTTCGATACTGGACCTACAGTTCTTCTGGTCATCCCACCGGCAGGAAGCGTCGCACCCGCCACTCAGATATACATGGACGTACTGCCAGCCGCAGGCTTGGCGGAACTGTTTCCGGGCACATTGTGGCAGAGGAAGCTGAGCTGCGCAGGGAGAATGAAGCGCGGGCAAGAGAACAGGCTCACCTACGCAAGAGATTCGGAGTGGGTGCCTTGGGCGACCTCACCGAGGAAGAGGCGCTACGGTATGCCCAAATGATCTCCGAAGAGGCCTATCTCCAAGACGAGCAGCGGCGTGCAAGCGACTCTGCAGTCGACGCTGGGTTGGACACGGCATCGTCGCTCAGCGAAGCAGCTGCAGATACCATCACGCCGGAGCCCAGTGTCATGGACCAGAGCCCCCTCCCATGGTCCGGCCAAGTGCGAATTCATCGACCACGGACAACGACGAGGAGAGCGAGTTTGAGCTGCAAGTTCAGCAAGCCATACGCCTGTCCCTGCTCGAGGGCGTCAACGACATGGGACAGTCACCTAGTGGAAACGGTTCGGGCGATTTTGAATTCCCCATTACGATCAAGGCCATGAGCAGAAAGGGCAAGGTGTCAGGCTCGGCATCTAGCTCGCCTGGCTCGACGCACCAGGCGCCGCCCTTCATGATGCGCAACGGCGACGGAGGCTCCCAGAATCTTCCGGCGATGGCAGATGACGCGGACTTTGCCCTCGCTCTGAGTATGAGCATGCAGGCGCAAGAGACGGGGGTTCAATCAAGTGCTGTAGGACTTGGAGTGCAGCAGGACGATTTCCCGCCACTGGAGACCGAAGGGTCTGGCAAAGGGAAGGGTGTGCGACGCTGGTAGATTCTGAGCTTGTCTTTGCGATTAGTTCTTGGCTTCGTTTGATTCGGATTTGACTGTTTTTTCATTTCATTTCGTTAGCTTACATCATTTCGTGCTCAATTCAACATTATGCCGGTTTTTTTTTTTTTTTTTTCATTTTCTTTGGCCTATGGTTGGAACTCGCCTTTTAATCGTACAGTAGTGTAAATTATAACAACGCCGGGGACTTTGAGGATAACTGCACACGGAGTTACTGCAATGTCATGATGTTTTCACTCCATCATCAACAGTTGTACAATTAAAGTATCGTATCGGGGAAACCGCTGCATGTCCCGAACACGGCGGCAACGAAGTGAAGTGAGGATATAAATACATGGGTACTGCTTATGGTGGAGAAGAAGAAGAAGAGGTAAAAATGAATGCTGAATGCATGTTGCACTGAGGACGGGGTAAGAAAAAAAAACAAAAAAAAAGACACAAGCTTATGTAAGAACCAAGACGCCAATCGCTATGCATAGAGCTATGCCGCCGTGCGACATGCTCGATCGTGAATTCGAGCCCAAGTTATCCTCGTCGCTGGTCCGGTTTGTTTCCCTGGGGAAATCGCTCAGCCACGTGCCCGTGGGGACAATCGTGGTGACAACGGCGGCGCCGAACGGGTACGTCAGGGTCAGTGAGGAATCGACGAGGCCTTGGGGCCCGATGGTGAAGAGCTGGCCCGCGATCTCGGTCGTGGTCAGCGGAGAGTCGGGACCGAGGGTGAAGGTCTGGCCGTCGATGAGGGCCACGTTGGGGGCGAACTGGGTGATGGTGGCGCCGCCGACGATCTCGAGCCGCGTGTCGTTGTCGCGGGCGGCGGGGCCTCCCATCATGATGCCGTGGACGAGGACGCCCGACGGCCCGATGACGACGCCGCCCCCGACGGCTTCTGTCCGGACGGGCACGCCGGGGCCGTACGTGATGGTCGTGCCGTGCAGAACCGCGACGTTCTTGCCGATGGCCGTGAGCATCTCGCCGCCGGCGACGACGACGTTGGACTCGGGCGCCGGCTGCGAGGGGTGAAGGCGAAGACGCTGGTGCCGACGGTGATCTTGTCCCACGAGATGGTCACGCTGCGGCCGTGGATGACGACCGTCTTGGTCCCGTACGGCGGCATCGTCACGCTCACGCCGCCGATGACGAGCTGCGTGCCTGACAGGTGGACGTCGAGACCCGCGACGACGCCGCTCGTTGGCGTCGGGACGCTCCACGCCTCGGGGGCGGGAGGCGGCTTGGGGACGGTCACGCCTTCGCCGACGACGGCGAGCGGGTAGATGGTGAAGTGGCCGCCGTCGACGGCGACGACCTTGGTGAGCCCGGGCCCGAGCGGGAACGTCTGCGCGTTGATGACAACTTGGTTGCCTCTGGCGGTGATGCGGAAGGTCGGCGGGGGCGGGGGCCGAGCGTCGGCGTTCGGGGTGGTGGGCCCGTTCGGGGGAGTGGCGGTGGGCCCGATGCCCGTGGGGCCCGCGGGCTCGGCGGTTCCCGCGGTTTCGTGCGTCAGGGCATCCGGGTATGGATCGGTCGCGGCCTGGAACGGAGATGACGGCGAGCCCCAGGCAAACACGACGGCGGGATTCTTGTCCGTGGTGACGAATGTAATGAGGCGCTTTCCCGATGGCAGCATTGGCATACCCAAGCCCAAGGAAGGTTCCGCATCTGTTGTACACGGAGGGTTGCAGCTCCCCTTTGTGGACGTCGAGTTCAGGTGTGGTGCACTTGGTGGACAATATTCCGGCGTTTTGATGGTCGGATACGGGGGCGTATATGCGCTGACGTTGCCGCGAAAAGTAACGGTGGACGTGTGAATAATCGAGTAGACCGTCATGGGCCACCCATTCGCAAACGGCGTGCAATGCTTGGTTACCGTGACTGTCGGGACAGCTGTTCTGCCGACGAAAGAGCATGGGCGTCCATGTGCCTTCTTTGGATTGCCGACGTAGCATGGGAGTCCATCAACCGGGCAATCCAACGTAACGGTGCTAGTCGGAGGAGGTCGAGTACAGAGATTCAGCCTTGAGGGGGTTCCACCAGTGCCGGGAGTGGTGGTGGTTTGAGGACCCCTGGTTGATGTTCGAAAGGTATTTGAGCCCAGGGTGTTGTTATTGAAAGGAGGCCTGGGCTTGCTAGATGAGGCCTCGCCTCGAGATTCCGTGTTTGACGTTGGTCCATCGGAGGTAGAATAAGTTTCTGCCACTGATGGCGATGATGATGATGATGACGATGACGATGGGGGTCCCTGAGAACAAGTGCTTCCTGTTTGGCCATTGCACGTGGTTGACTCGGGAGACGACGACGGGACAGTTGAAGCTGGCAATGGCCCCTGTTGGGACGGCCAGGTTGAGATTGTTGATGCGAATGGTGGAATTGAGATGTCTTGCGACGGAGAACCATCGTGTGCGGCGGTGGATGATATCACGGTGGATGAGGGAGCGATGATATCTGTGAGCCCGGCCACAGATAATGGGGATGTTAATGAGAGAGCCGAGCTTGAGCTGGATATCGAAGACGAGGCCGAAGTCGACGTCGACGTAGGTGTCTGTGACGACGACGTTGATGTTGAAGTTGTAGTGAAAGCTTCTGATGAAACGTTCGACGCAGAGTGCCGCCCACGCGAAAGGTGACGTTCATCTGATGATGGGCCTAAAGAGACGACTGGAAAGTTAGCTCGTGCTCTCTCGATAAGTCTCAAGTCGGCTTCGACGTGGGCGGCAAGCATCCGGCCTCCCGACGCCAACGTACCGTCTGCATCGATACCTGCGCACGGGGAGCATTCAAAGAGGCTTGCGCATAGCAGGGCAGCCTTTCTGACTTTCATTGCTGCTGTCGAACGCGGATTGCGAGGCCGGAAATCGAGCCAAACCGCCAGCCAGCAGGGGCCGTGAGAGACGACTCCAACACGCGATGACCTCAACAATGAGACATCACCATAACGAACATCACGGGGGCGCTCGCGAACCAGACAAGCCACCATACACCGAGCTTGTACGTTGAAGAAAGACGCAGGAATTGCTAGCCGCCGACGTGGGCGAAGCGGGCGGAGGCGTTCAACTCCTAGGAGCAGTTTCGCCGTCCAGCAAGGAGAATAATAGCTTGTGCCCTGCCTGCGGTCCCTGTCTTTCCGTTCTCCATGACGACGACGACCCAGCCAACTAATTGGGACAAGGGTTCGGGCTATCTGCCGTTGACTACGGACTAACATGCATACTATGTACATGTATGTACATAGTAACTTGCAACGTGGCGCCGCATAATGTCATGGTTGCAAATCCTCCTCCACAACACCCTTGGGTAATAATGCTTGCTGGCAATCGCAGCTAGGTACTCCGCATAGGTACCTACTAATCCCAGTCCCTGTCTATAACAATTAATTAGCTCAATTTCCCTGTCAAGTAAAGGGGTCGCTGCCATGCTGCCGACTGGCCGATGCTACCATGTGTCAAAGGTCTTCGAGACGTGCATAGGTCGCAGCCCGAGATGTACATAATCCGTACACGGTGAGTAGCAAGTCCCTTGAGGGCTCGCGATAACCCCCTATAGCGGATGTAGTCCAACCCCGATGGACGAACAGTCCTGTTGTCTTGGAAGCCTTGCCGACTCATGTATTCAACAACAGGTTCGTCGGCAGAAGTTTTGCAAATGGCGGCAGCGGCCACGCCAAATCGTCTCGTCAAGCGTGGTAAAAAAAAAAAAAAAATCGTCGGGCAAAATCAACAGCCAAGTAGGTTCTCGGCAGTCTCGGAACACCGCCGATCTCAGACATGTGCCGATCTGAACTGGGAAAAGGCGTGCCAAGAACCAACAGACGCAGGCTCTGATCGAATCTTGTCGCGTCGGACACTATTCGTATTAGAGCTGCCCGCCCGTCAGCTCGTATCGAAAGCGGTAGGTGGTAATTGAACCTCCTCGACTGGGGATTACTTGTCTCGTCCGTTGCCGCTTCGGCATAAGCCATGCTCATGACGTTGTCAGGGAAGAGTTGAAACGGAGAAGATGCGGCGGGAGAATTCGGTGCCACTACGGAGTACTCCGTACGTAGGTAGTATGCCAGCCCTACTAGGCTACTATGTATGTTTCATCCTTGCTTAGTAGCACATTATCCGCCCTCGTCGGCTGGCTTCACGAGCAACATCGCAAGACAGGGGGCCTCGGCATCAACGGAAGTCAAGATAGCATGGGATCCTTATGGCTGCCTGGCTTCACCGGCATCATAGGCGCAGGCAGGGAATAGACGTTTTTTTTTTTTTTTCATATATGACCCAACATTCCTCCCTATGTTTGTATGTTTGTGTTAGATTATCCAACGCAAAAATAATGCATGTTATTTTTTGTATTAAACAAAAAGGTAAGTTGAGTTTTTCACAAGGCATGTACATATATGGTTATGATATGACTTTTACTAAAATTCAACTTACCTAGACCCTTTTCTCTCCACCCGCCACTATGCAAATCCTTATATTAGCAATGCTAGCCACCGCTGTTCTCACCCAACAACAGCCGGCTTGTACTACACCTAGACGTATTGGCCGTTATGCACCTTCCAATTGCGATCAATATGATTATGTGACCAGATGTAGCGATGGGACAAACATGGATGTTAGCGACTTTTCCCGGGTTAAGATACATGTTGGGACATCTGATCAGACGTTTTTGTTTGTTTGCGGCGGGAAAACTTTTTCTTTCCTGTAAGGCTGGAAAGGAATTTACCTACAGAAATCCAACATGTGGTTCGCAGGAGATTCAGAAAATAGAGGTCGTGGTTCCTACGTAACATGTTGGTGTGGGAAAGTGAGGTAATCTGAAGTAGCATTATAGAGACGCGTTGGCCACGGACTAGATGTTATGTTGTTAGTGAGTCCAAGATATTCCAAGACCGGCGTGTTGAAATCGCTAGATTCTTCAGGCGCAGAAAACTAGACTCGTGCTTTGCCTCTGGGCCTTTCAATCTGGATCATCCAACAAACTTGCTGTAGCCCGAGCTCGGTGCGCTGAGTGAGCAGAAATGAACAACAGTTGGACAAGAATTCATGTTCGTGTCGGACGGATACCTGCACTTCTGTCATCGCAAAACCCCTTATAATCTCGACAAACCAAATAGGCAGTCTAGAGTCATGACATAATATGGTGTATGGAGTACGTCTGGCTTTGTTTCAATCCGCTCCTCGAAATGTGGTAACGGACCATGAGCCAAATGAAGCTGGTCTCCTCTGCATCGAATGAGACAGCTTGAAGCACGAGCATTCTTGAGCGTGCAGTGTTAGTCGTGCGCGTTATTTTGCACTAATTATGGAATAGCAGTGCTTCCTAAAGGAGCCCCGTTCATACTATTTATTCATTGACAATACCAGTGAACGCCGATTCTAGAGCAGACAACGCTAGTGAGGAACAGTGATGGATGGCATGGCTGGGAGAGAGCTCGCCGCGATACAGTCGGTAATAGCCTGGCACGTATTTCGGCTCTCCTTTCCACTTCACGCCGAGACAAGACCAAATCTCAGAGCACCCCATCCCATAAGACATGGAAGGGAGTCAAGATGTCAAGGAGCGATGACGGGCAAGCAAGCGCCACACGCCACCGCAATAGACGGATTAGAACCGAACTGGCTCAACTCAACTCAGACATTACCATTCACAGCCACCACCACCAGGCAGTACCTGAGCATCGCTTATTTTAATAGGACATTCGCAGGAGTTCCTATACGTACAGCTGCGCTTCGCACAGCCCCAGCAGTCTGGAGTATGGTTCGGTACCAGAGTACTCCGCAGGGAGGATGAAGAATTGCTCTATATTACCTCGTCGTACGGATGCCCATTCATGGAAAGGAGACAGACTCAACAGTCTGCTCCGCCGGACCAAGGAGCATTTTCATCATTTTAAGCACGTGTTGACCAAGTTCTGGGGATTTAGAATGGAAAATGTTTTGAAGCTTTTACCCATCTTGCAGGAATGCCGTAGACGGGCCGATCGATGGCTCGCAGAATGGTGGTTGGGGGCGATCCTGTCGTTTCGTCGTATGCTCCCCAACAACAAGACTTGTGCTTGTGCTGGCTTCAACCTTAAATCCATTGGGCCAGTTCACAAACGGCGACGAAGGCTTAGGGCTTGCTGTCTTGCCCATCAGAGGAGGGTTATAACGCCACTTACATTCCCGACGTTGATCTATTTCCACGAAAAGCTTGTTTGTCCTCTTTCTGTCCGTTTGAAACTGTCACAGGCCTGTTGCAACAGGTGACCAGCAGAGAGCCCCATCCAAAACGAGCTCATCATGCCCAAGCAGTAGCTTACTTGGTTGCATGGGGGCCTGGCTGGTGCTATGATGGGTTGGCAATTCGGGCCTCAGTAATTGTGTCGAGGAATGATGGTCACTCTGGGTCAGTCCGTGGGTTGAAACGGTGGAAATTGGGGAGCAGGGAACTTATGCGGGTTTTGATTCACTGTGATGCTTCCTGCATTCCTCATCCCTTGAGCCAGATTCGATTCGATGGGCTTGGTTTTTGGCCTTGGCCATCCCCTCACCCCCTCACCCTCACCCCCTCACCCTCACCCCTCCCTCACCCTCACCCCTTACCGTCACCCCCTCGCCCCCTCACCCCCATCAAGCACCAAAGTGGCAGGCACCAACGGGTCTCAGTTCTGGCCGGGAGGGCCAATCAAGCCGAGCCAGTGGAGCGGGAGGCAAGCAAACGGCATCGGCAGAACAAGTCGGTAGCGTCAGTAGCACAGTCCAACACTTCAGTGTTCGGCGGGCGGGCATATCATCTTCCGTCTCTTTGCTGTGCCGGCCTTTGCGGAGGCTCTTTCTTCTCTTGGAGGGAGGTTGGACGTCATGATGCAGCAGACAGATGCCTACATACTCCGTACGGATTACAAGGGAAAGGAAAGGAAACATAACTAGCCGCAGGTTGGGTCTAGGTAGGCTAAATAATTAAACCTTGCAAGGGACCGACCATTGAAGGGAGTCTAAGCACGGCAAGTGACATCGATGGCTGGATGCGAGGCGATGCGAGGCGATGCGAGGCGATGCGATGTGATGCGAAGAGGGAGCGGACCGTCGTTGACAGAGACACCAGAGACGGGTCTGGTCTGACAGTGCTGGTCCGAGTGCCCCGACAGGCCAGACAGGCAGGCAGGCAGGCAGGCAGGCAGAAAGGCAGGCAGGCAGAAAGGCAGGCAGAAAGGCAGGCAGAAAGGCAGGCAGAAAGGCAGGCAGACAGGCAGACAGACAGACAGACAGGCCAGACCGGTCTGCGAAAGTCTCCGCTTCTACCCTACCTGCCTACCTGCCTACCTACCCCGTCCCATCGTCGTCCCATCGTCGTCCCTTCCGCTTTCCCACACTCGAATCCCCTTCCCTCCTCTCACTTGCTCTCACTTGCCGTTCGTTCGTCTTTTGACGACTCAAATCGGATCACGACGCCCGACGTTTCCGCCACTGCCGCCGCCGCCGTCGCCGCCGTCGCCGCCGCCGCCTTGGATTCGACTGCGAGTTGAAACGATTGCATTCTCTCCCCAGGCTGGTGCTCGTGGGACGGAGAAGGACAGGGGCAGGCACAGCTCTCTCTTGACAAAACCGGCACCCACCGCGACTAGATGTCCGTTGATCGCCTGTCGTTGCGAACGGCCGCGTAGAGCGCCCTCAGTCCGCCTCTGCCTTCAATGCACCCCGATAATATCGTGACGAGTCGACGGTAGCCTGGGGCTTTTCCCACAGAAATTGAATCCATTCCCACGAGCCACGCGAACCGAGTGTCCGGGTGCGAATAGAGTCGAGCTCGTCCGAGATGAGGTCGGACCCAGTTGCGACTGCAGCCGCCGCCGCTGCCGCCTCGGTTGCTCCTGTGGCCAAGTCCGTCGTTCCGCAACCCGTAGCTTTCAATGCATCAGACTGGTCCGTCTTTCACCTCTTCTTGACTACCCGGCACCCGGCTTGGCCTACATCTTTGAACTGCACAAGACAGCTACAGACATGGCCAGGCCAAGTGTGCGTGGAATGTCCTCGCTAACAACGAAGACTCAGGCTGGGTATTGATGGTAATTGGTCTACATATGCCTTCCTCGTAGGAAACAATAATCCCGTCAATGTCCTTTTCAGCACATCGATATCAGAATTCTGGGCTGTCGGCCCAGGGGTTGCCCAAATCAGAAAAGTAAGACGGCCCTATCTCACCATTTCAATAAACGGGCGACTGATGACTCCTTTTTTTCTTCTTTCTTTTGCAGATGATCCTCAATGCACTTCAAATCGTGGAGGCATATACGATCCATCTGATTCGAAACACTGGTCGGGCCTGGGCACATGGCAGCTCGGCTTACCAGATCTAGGCACTGGAGGAAGCGGACAATACGGCTTTGACACGATTGCCGCCTACAGTCCTTTGACTAACATTGGATTTGGCATGGCCGACGTTCTAATCTCAGCCATCTCATCGACAGATTATTACCTTGGCTACGTCGGTGTTGGTCTTCGGTCAGGCAGTTTCGGCGATGTTGTTGCTGCACCTCCTCTACGGCAAGCTGTTTCATCATACGGCTGGATTCCAAGTTATAGCTATGGCTACACGGCCGGAGCATCATACAGTGCGTTTTCCCACTTTCATCCTCTCATCGCTCGTTTGCCATCACCACCGTGCGTCAAATTGGACATGGCACTGACGTAGTATACTAGGAGGCATTGTCGGGTCGGCAACTTTGGGAGGTTATGACGCTGCTCGATTTGTTCAACACGACAACACGTTTGCCATGAACCAGGCTGAAGGTGTTCCCCGGCCTCGTGTGCGCGGCATCGAGCTTTCCGCCAAAAATGGTAGCTCGCCAGCAGGATGGGATTCTGCGGCCCGACTTTTGATGAGTTACGACAAGACTTTTACGGCTGTCATCGACACCACAACGCCGTATCTGTGGCTTCCACCGGCAGTTTGCGATGAATTTGCCAAAGCCCTGAACCTGACGTATAATTCCACCTTTGGTCTATATACCCTGACCAATGAGCAGTATCGCCAGTACTCGGCTAGTAACAACCCCTCTCATTTACATTCAGCTTATCTAGCAAGGATAATAACGACAACTTCGGGCTCCCTCTCGATGTCCCCGGCGTCGTGAATATCACGCTCCCCATCCGATCATTTGTAAGCCTGCTGGAGTACCCTTTCATGAATGCGACCATACGCCAAGGCGATTCAGCTGTACCGTATTTCACTCTCCGCAAGGCAGCCAAAGAGACCTTCATCATCGGTAATGCATTTATGCAGGAGTCTTACCTCATTACAAAATATGACTCTGGGACCTTCTCTATACACCAAGCCAAATTCCCGAGCGACCCCATTGGTGGTGCTCGACTACAAGAAATAAAACAACCGCCCGGCAGCCCGTTTCCGCCACCGGTCGACCCCAACGCTGGAAAGGGTCTGTCCGCAGGGGAGATGGTTGGCATCGCCGTAGGCGCTGTGGCCTTTGTTCGGTCCTGCTACTGGCCCTCTTTTGCTACAGGCGGCACAGACGACAGCAAAGGGAGAGGGCGAGAGACGAGCTTGACGACGGCAAGGACACGAGCTCCACCTTGACACCGGATTCTCCTCAAAGTTCCGTTTCTCGAATCTTTTCGCGAATCCTCGGTCGATGGCGGTCACGACGGACAGGCACTGGCATGACAGCTGGCGGAGTCAACGCGTACGAGGCACCGGACTGTCAGATTTATGAATTGCCTGCCCCCATTCCTCCGGCCGAGCTGGATGCAGGAGGCGGTGACGATCACTCTATTCTGGACGACACAGATGTTGGTACTGACAGCACGCAACATCTGACGGCTTACGAACTTGCACGAAGAAAACTCGTTCGCCAGCTGCAGGGGCCTGTCCCTGAATATACACCACCAGCGGATGGCTCAATCATGCCCCCGAGAAGATTTCCATCCCTGACTCGGGACCTTTGGAACAAACGCAAAGTGCTGACCAACATCCTCACCCGTCTCACCAACACGATCCCGTGGTGCTGACTCTACCAACAATACTTTCCTCGCCTCGGAACCGTCACCGGTGTCACCACGGGGAGACTGGAGCTCGGCAGAGTTTCCATCACCAGGTACAGCTTCAATGCCACCCCAATCAAATTCGACTCCATCAGGAACTAGGAGTAGGGGACATTCAACAACCAGTCGATCGTTGTCCCTGAATCCCAATGCTCTACAGCTCTCAGCCACTGACGCCGCCATGCCGCCCGTCCCCGCATCCTTTCAGAGAACCCCGATCGACCCTCCAGAGTTGTATGTCTGGGGCCATTGCCACAAAACGTTCAATTACCTGGTCCAGGCGCCGGCACTGGATTGCGAATCGTGACAACAGACAAGCAAGGCCTGCCAGCGGGCATGACCGCTGCGGGGTCCCGCGCATCTGTTGGCAGTCTGGGCAGTAATTTTACGGAAGAAGAAGAAGAAGAAGAAGAAGGCAGAGTAGCAGAAGAAATGTCGCACCACGGTAACCTTTGCAGCAAGAGCTTTAAACATACGGTGGCAAGCCGTATGACGAGGGAGCATCCGCCTCTACCGACGCAACCAGAGGAACGGGAAGAAGAGGATGACTCGTTGGATCCCAAAGCCAACTCGGACGATTCATCCGAAAGTGGTCGCATAGACCCAGGGCGCGATCTCGTACACGTGCCCCAAGTGGCCGAGAAACGCTACAGTTGGGAAGACGTGTGACGACAACAATAGATGAAGGTTCATGACGAGCCTTTGACATACTTGACATTCATTTTTATCTTTCTTTTAATGTTCTATACCAGGCAATCATTTTGCATTTCATTCCATTTGCTTTTCGCCAGCAGCGCAGAATAAACAATAGCGAAGGAGTTTAGGGCATATATATATAGTCAGACGACATTTAGACGTTGCAAAGTTGTGGTAACTTTGTTGCACGTGCAAGAGATGGTATCTCACACATGGAACAATTATGGGCTGCGCAACTTTGTTCTGCAGGTTTATAAATTCGTCGTCTAGCCGACGCTGTGACTAATATCTTCCTCTATTTCCTTCCTATGCACGGCGTTTTCTTCTTCTTGGACAATCAACCACCAGTCAGACAGACGGGGATTTCGGAGCATAGGAGAAGATGCCTTTCTGTTGCGGATATCAACAGTCTTATGTGTTACGAAGTTTGTTGGAGGGTGGGGGGGCACATTTCACAAGAGATGGAAATGGGGCTCGCTCAGGCTCAGGAGATGTGATGGATGTATGTGGGCGATGCCAGATGTCCCGCGGTTCTCCCAGCGAGGAGTTGAGCATGAAGAGCGACTTGGACATGGGCATGGGGGCAGGGGACATGTAGTTTCGGCGAATGCCATTACGTAGTTGAGTAGAGGGAGGGTCTACGAATTCCCAAGCTCGTTTGATTGACAGCGTACGCGTTGATTGATCCCGAAGACGAATGACAGTGACGGCTGTTTAAAACGTCAGGTTCGCCGCTGTCGGGCGGGAAAGACGCGTGGTGGTACATGAATGACGTTGTGCTCAGACTCGCAGGACAGACACTTTCCATGTAACACCATCTGTGTACCGGAAAGATAGCCACGGCTTGTATTGCGCGTCACGGCATGGAGGGAGGGAGGGAGATCTAACGTCTGTCTATACTCGATGATGTATATCTTACGGAATACTGCAACGTGTCCGTTTTGTAATGTACAATCCTTTTTGTTCGAAGAATGGTTACCAAATCTCCTGCCACCATGTAATGCCATCCAGCAGCTTCCTTTGAACATGCTCCTCGCCACGCTTGATGAAGGGATCAAACACGGCATGTCTGCACGCGTCTGCCATCTTGGAGGAACCTCCGCAGACGGCAAAGATGGGTCGTTGGGGAATGAGCTCTGCCAGGGTCTCCGCCTCCTGTTTGATGAGGTCCTGGACGTAGATTTTCCGAGGCTGGTCTCTGGAGAATGCGGTGAAGACGACGAGGTTGGTCTTCTGGGAGAGGGCGTGCCATTCGTCGCCGAAGAAAAAGTCTGCCAGTTTGTTGCGGTTCCCAAAGAAGAGGAGGGTTGGGGCCTGGGGCGTTGAAGCGTGGGAAAGGCGTTCTTGGATGAGGGATCGGACTGGGGCGATGCCGGTGCCGGTGGCGAAGGCGATGAGCGGTCGCTTGGCGTTGACGGCGCCGTGGATGGGGATAGGACGGGCTTGATGGTGATGGGCATGGTGACGGAGAGGGCGGAGGAGGGCGGGAGGGATGAGATGTAGCGCGAGCAGAGGCCTTGGCGGGGCTTGCGCAGGATGGTGCGGTATTCGACGAGTGCGATGAGGAGTTGTATCCTCGTGGGGACGGCGGGCGAGGCTGTGGAGAGTTGGTTGTGGTTGGCGATGCTGAAATCGCGGCCGCGTATGAGGGGAAATACGTCGAGGATCCGGTCTGCTGGCACGCGGACGGAGTGGAACTCCTCGAGCACTTCGACGATGGTCCTTCGCGAGCGGGTGGCGTAGTCGAAGTACTCGTCGAGATACTCCGTCATGGTGAACTCCAAGAGTCGGTCCTTGTGGTCCTGGTTGTCGGAAAAGTAAGAGATATTCTTCAGGAACGAGCGTCTTGGCACGGCGTTCATGTCGATGTTGTGGAGGAGAATGTTGCGCAGGGTGCATGGCGATGGGGTGTAAAGGCCGGCCGGGACGGAACACAGCGACAGGTCGAGAGGTTTGTCGGCGAGTGCGTCCCAGTCCATGAGGGATATGACCTTTTGGACGTCCTGGGGAAGTTCTTGGGGTAGATGGTGACGCAGTCGCCCGGGTTGATCTGGACGGCCTCGGGGATGTCCAAGGATACAAGGCGGACGTCTTGCCAGTGGGTCGAGGGTGTCATCCTCTTGTTCTCGACTAGAGTGGCATGATGGCTATTCGGAAGAGGGAGGAGGTCTACTACTGGTGGCGCGCAGAGCAGCTCGTCGACATGGGCCTTGTTGGTTGCGTCAAGGCGAGTACGGCTCATGGCAGGGGCGAGAGAGAAATTCGGAGGCAGCATCTCGTTTTCTGGGACTGGGTCTCGGCCTTGAGGGTCGGGATGGTGTTCAATGAGGTGCTTGCGGAGATCATCGGCCCAACGAACAAAGCTCCCGTCGATGCTGTTTTTGGCATGCGTCAATAACCCTCCTGCACATCGACAGCAAAAGAAGTGGAACGACGATGAATGAGAAGAGGAATGAATGGCGGTATGATGACCTACCCCTCTGGGAATTGCTCGTCGGCTTCACATGGCCCAAAGAATGTACTGGCACCCAGTTGGTCTAGACGACGGATGAGCTTTCGCGCAGCCCAGTTGAATCTTGTTACAAGAGTCAGTTTCCGATATTCATTGATTTATGCAAGGCACGTTGCGCGGGTACGAGGATAAAAAGCTCACTTGAGATAGGTGCTGTCGCCGAGCCCACAGCATGTGTACCTCATTTGGCTCAAGCACCCCGCCGGCAACTTCTTGCGAAGCAATCTCTTCCAGAATGAGACTGCGTTATGGGGCATATCGCCTTGCCCTGTGGTTGATATGACAAAGAGGACCAGTTCATGTTGGAGAAGTTCGCTCTAGAGGCATGAGTGAGTTGAATGAGTTGAGCCTCTTCCTCTGTCTCTTAATTCCCGAGGAGTCGTTCGTTTGACCTACCAGGTCTACATTTCCGAGTTCCTTTACGGCACTTGTGAAGTGTAATCTTTGGCAGAGCTTGCCAAGTTCCTCAGCCATGTCTTGTGCATTGCCCGTCTCGGAACCGTACAAGACCAGAACGGTCCTGTCGCGACGGCTCATCTTTGAGGGATGCTGCGGTTGGACGTCAGCTTGCAATGAAACAGCGACAGTCGGCGTAAATGTCTTTTGATGCTTTTTTTCTCGGATGAGCGACGGACGGCTGGCTAAAAACTCAAGGTGGGAACAGGGCCGATGCCGGGCTGTGTGGCGTTGACGGACAGACGGGCGCCAGACATCTTATCGATCGCGCAGATTCGTGCAACACAAGTTGCTGGATACGAAGATGGCTCCAAATTTCCTCTGTTGGCAAAGCTGCAACTGGGCTCTCCGTAGTCGACTTTTTAGAAGCTCGTATGTAGTCATTCGGGGTTGTGGATGCCGATTGCCCTTGACTCGCCAAAATTTGATTTCATGCAAATGTATGAATTCCCACTCCCGACGATTATAACTTATGTAAGCAACACGGAGCTTCTGGCTTTAGCTTAACCAAGGCTCGGGACGAGTGGATCGGCGGGACAGGCAAGGGTTGTGCTCCCTCTGAGCTCCGTCGAAAAGGAGAACTTCTAGCGATCGAATCTCTCATCTTCCCTGGAATGGCGGACAGATTCTGTCTTGAGGGCGATAGCGGTCGACTGCGCATGCACGTGCAGGACTGAAGTGACGGTGACGATGACGATGACTTGGGTCAAGTCAGGGCAGAGCCCTCGAATGCGCTGGCTGAATCATGGGGCTGCACGAAGGCTGCACGAAGGCTGCACAAAGGCTGCACAAAGGCTGCACAAAGGCTGCACGCCGCATGATTCAACGGGGAGATCAGGCCTGCGTGATGCTGGAGCGCCATGCACATCACCTCGGTTCCACCAAAAATATTGCTTGATGCCTGCCGAAAAAGGCCAGCTTGCTTAAACAACGCACGCCGAATCCATCATCTTCAAGTTGCTGCATGCCACCTCGTGTCCCTCAGCAGTGCTGCACGCACGCAGAAGGCAGAAGGACCCAGAAGGACCCAGAAGGCCACCGGCGGCTCACCTTCCCCGCAATGGCCTGTCGACGTGGACTTGTTCCTGCTGCTGCAGTCTGGCGGCGTGGCCCCAAAAGCTCAATTGCGAGTGCCAGTGCCAGTGCCAGTGCCGAGCGCCAGTGCCAGTGCCAGACAGTGCCAGTGCCAGACAGTGCTGCTGGCATCACGGGCGGGCAGGCACGCAGGTGCTGCTGCCAGGCGGCTGGAGCTCCTGCGCTATTATAATAATAACATTGAACACTGAACGAACATTGAATGCACCCACCAACTCTATCAGTCACTCCCCGCCCCCTGCTCGCACCTGCCTCCTACCCCTGCCCACTGCAGCTGCAGCAAGCAAACGACTTGCCCCGAAAAATATTTCAGATTCGCGACTCCTGACCTTTCGCTTTCGCCCCTTTCCCTCTTCTCCATCACATAAACATCAGCCAAATTTGTGACTCCGCGCAACGCACCGCCGTCTGTCTATTTCAATCTCCATCTAGGGCACGAAGCTACCCTGACCAATCTCCTCCTCATTGCAACAGAGCTCAATCCGCGAGCTTTATCCTCAACCCATCTTGCTCTTTCGGACGTCGCTTTTCGCACAAGCCCAACGTTCGAAACGTCATATCCCCAAAAGACTCTCACATCTCACAGTCAATAATCCTCCATTCAACCATCAACATGTCTGCTACCAACGTGGAGAAGCCCACTGACGCTGCTGTCAATGACGTTGCAAACGCTCTGAGCAATACTTCAATCAGCCCTGCCGATGACAAGGCCGCTGCCAACGAGGCCGCCTCGGCTAGCGCTGCGGAAGGCCGCCGCCTTTACATCGGCAACTTGGCCTACGCGACAACTGAGGGGAGTTGAAGGACTTCTTCAAGAGTTATCTTGTGTAAGTACTCTCAATAGTTTGCATACACTTGCACCAGAGTTGTCACGGCCGCTGTCATCGTGTCGGCCTAGTCCACTGAGTGCTTGCGTCAGCATCACCACAGGCCACGTGCCCCATTCTGACCTTTTCCCGATTTACTTTGTATTTACGACGCGTTGCTGACCACCGACCCCCTTGCAGTGAGTCTGTTTCGATCCCTAAGAACCCTCGCACCGACCGCCCCGTTGGCTACGCCTTCGTAGATCTCTCCACCCCTCGGAGGCTGAGCGTGCGATTGCTGAGCTCTCTGGCCAGGAGATTCTCGAGCGCAAGGTCTCTGTCCAGCTTGCCCGCAAGCCTGAAACTGCTGCTGAGAAGAGCGAAGGTGCCAATGGTGAGGGTTTTGGTGCTGAGGGCTCTCGCCGTCGTGCTTCTGGCCGTGGCCGTGGACGTGGTCGCGGCCGCGGAGGACGTGGAGCTCGAGGTGGCCGTGCTGGCGTGAGTAACTCCTCAATTTTGATGTCGTATCAAATTGGCGTGTGCATATAGTAACGAATCTTCTTAAACAGGACGCCGGCGAGGAGAAGAAGGAGGGCGAAACTGCTGCCACTACAACCGCCGCCACTGAGGCCGCCACTGCCCCGGCTGATGCTGAGGGCAACTCTGAGGTTCAACCATTGAAGGACATCACAAATCAAATCCAGAACAAGACTGACTCGAATACAAAGACCAAGAACCAGGCTCGTCCCCAGCGCGAACGCCGCGAGCGCGGCCCCCTGCCGATGGAGTTCCTTCCAAGACCAAGGTCATGGTTGCCAACCTCCCCTACGACCTGACCGAGGAGAAGGTGAGTCGTAATCATGCCCATGACGGTTACACCGTATAGATGCTAAAATGCCCCACGTCCAGCTTGTTGAGCTATTCAAGGCATACGAGCCTTCCTCTGCCAAGATTGCCCTCCGACCTATTCCCCGATTCATGATCAAGAAGCTTCAGGCCCGTGGTGAGGCCCGCAAGGGCCGTGGTTTCAGATTCGTTACCCTTGCGTCTGAGGAACTGCAGCAGAAGGCTGTCGACGAGATGAACGGCAAGGAGATTGAGGGCCGTGAAATCGCTGTCAAGGTTGCTATTGACAGCCCCGACAAGACTGATGAGGAGGCCAACGCTCCTTTGGAGGAGAACAAGGAGGCTGAGGCCGCCCCTGCCACTACCGCTGCCTAGGTGCTTGGCATGTCTTCTTTTCTAGGCAGAGGTTACGCTAGATGACTAGGGACGTTTCCCTGTCTGAATGAGATTTATTACGACGTTTTTTTCCTTTTTTTCAATTCATATCACTTATGGTAGATTTTTCGTCAACTCTCTATTTTGGCGGGCAAGTAATTATGGGTAATGCGCCATGTACCTGGCGGATAGCATCGCATAAATTATGAGTTGAGGCTTGAGATGGTGGAACTTGCAGCAGGACTCTCTAGGTGGCATTTCTTCTTGATGAGTCCTCCATATTTTGATCCCTGGGAAGAAAATCATTCAAGGCCTATTATCGAGGAAGGACTGCACACGTATCGCTATTCTAAAAGCCATCTTGGCCGATGTGGTTCTGGCTGTGGTCACTGGGACAGATGGTCTTTTAGTCTTAATTCTTTTGAGGCCAAGTCTTGGGGAAAAGAAAATGTGTAGTCTTCGTCGTCGTCACCGTTAGCCTGCTTCACATGTTGTTGCTGAAAATGAGCACCAGCCAGACAGCAAGAACATACCTACAGTACTCCGGGGTTTCAGGCTGGAGTTGCCCCGCCCACAAGCCAACGTGTTTCGTACATGGAAAGTCAGTCACTGTCTCACTGACCAACCATGCATCCTCCCTGGAAGGACGGCGGCGAGCGGCGCATCCATCCCACAGCTTCCAGTCTTTTCAAAACAACGTCGCACCCATCTCTGTTCCTGAATCCATAACGCCCAAAAGACGCCCTCCTGACCAAACTGCATCTTCCACCGATTTTCACTCACTCCCTCCCACCAGCCTCTGGGGCGCAAGGCCGGGAACAACACAATGACGTCCAAGGCCATGTGGGAGGTTGATCCCGAGACTAGGTCCAAGGTATGCATACGACATGTTCCTGCTATATCTTCTCCGAGGCCCGTCATCGGGAGGCCATACCGTCATAACTTGCCGCCCTCCCTTCGACCTTGGCGTATACTAATGGCTGCCTGTGTCTAGCTCGCCGCTCTCCAAAAAGAATCGAGAAACAACATTTGCTGTGATTGCGGTGCACCCTCACCGCAATGGGCGTCCCCAAGTTCGGCATCTTCATCTGCCTCTCATGCGCGGGCGTACATCGTGGCCTCGGTGTCCATATTTCCTTTGTTCGCAGTATCTCTATGGATGCTTTCAAGGCGAGCGAGATTGAACGTATGCGACTGGGAGGCAACGAGGCCTGGAAGAAGTTCTTCGAGGAGCACGAGGATACAGAGATGCGAGGCATTGCCTGGGAGGATGCAACTATTGCCGAGCGCTATAGTGGAGAGGTTGGCGAGGAGTGGAAGGAGAGATTGTCTTGCAAGGTCGAGGGGAGGGACTATGTTCCGGGGAGAAGAAGCCGGTTGCAGCGACCCCGGCGATCAAGGCTGCATGCTCACCTGCTCCCGGAGCCCAAAGATCAGGGTCGAGAACTGGAACACCTCTGACCCACTCGACAAGTCGAAGCCAGAGCCCTGGCAGAACAGGTGGTGGTGGACCTGGAGGCAAAGTCAAGGTGGATGACAGGTATTTTTCGAAATTGGGTGCCGAAAACGCTTCTAGATCGGAAGCCCTTCCTCCTAGTCAGGGCGGAAAGTACGCTGGTTTCGAAACACACCTGCTCCTACGCCGACAAGTCAGGGTGGGATTCCAAATCTTGAGGATCTTCAGAAGGACCCCGTGGCGGCATTGACCAAAGGCTTCGGATGGTTCGCATCGACGGTGACCAAGACGGCCAAGTCAGTGAATGACGGCTATATTCAGCCCACTGCGAAGCAGGTACGAGCTTATACTACCATGTCCGTCTTCAGTGGCTTCGCCACTCTCCCGGACTTTTCTTGAAATCTGGCTAACATCTTTCTTGAATAGATTGCGGACGGTGATTTTGCCAAGCAAGCCCAACTGACAGCTGCGCAACTCGCCAAGCAGGCTCAAATGGCGGGCAAATCTGCCCAAGATGGCTTCAGCCGCTTCGTGGAAGGCAACGAGGGTCGCAAGAGGAATGCACCGCTCGACGAGAGCCGCAAGGACTTTTGGGACGACTTCTCGAGTTTGGCAGAGCAGAAGAAGCAGGCCAATAGCTCGATTGGGACCAGTGCGATGGGTATGGGTAAAAGAGGGGAGCAGGAGGGTCAGCGGCTAAGAAGCAGGATGGTTGGGATGACTGGTGAAGAAAACGCAAGTACATGATGGGGATCTGGAGTTGACGGTCGACGACGAAATATATCTACTCGGGTTGGGGGATCTTAGTGAGTCGCTCATGAACGGTGTTTCGCTGCATCTGTGAAATATCAACGGGGATGTTGTCGAGGCACAAGTAATGCGGACAAGTTGCGAAGGATGTAAACGGGCTTGTCATGGTGTCTTGTAGGTGTGTATAAGGTTCGACGACTTGTAAGAAGCACTTTTACAACCCTGCCTCGAGATGAAATTTCTATCAAAATATCTCTCTTTATCTGCATTGTCCTAAACAGCCGAGTACTCAAAAAAGGCTGCTGTCATTCCCGCCCGAGCTCCGAGTCAAACTCCACAAAAAGTCTGGTATTTGCGATCACGTGACTCGGATGGCCGAGGATTCAGCCGGTCTTAGACGGGGAGCACTCGGGCACTTTCATGACGGTAGCCATCCGACTTGTTCTGCACAAGGAGCCATTGATCTCGGCCGTCGCCATGTCTGCTCTCAGGATCCTCGTGCCCATCAAAAGGGTCATAGACTATGCTGTATGAAGGACTCTGCATCTACCAAACGGCGCCTGTCTTTGCTCAGAAAACTAATAACCACGCCACCTTCCAGGTCAAACCCAGGGTCAACAAAGCCCAAACTGCGGTTGAAACCGCCGGCGTCAAGCACTCCATGAACCCATTCGACGAGCTCTCCGTCGAAGAGTCAGTCCGCATCCGCGAGAAGAAGCGAGCCCCGGCGGCGTCGAAGACATCTGCGCCATCTCCGCGGGTCCCGCCAAGGCCCAAGATATCCTGCGAACCGCAATGGCCATGGGCGCCGACCGTGGCATCCACGTCGAAGTCAAGGAGGGCGACGACCTCGAGCCCCTCACCGTGGCCAAGCTCCTCAAGAAGGCTGCCGAGGAGCAGAAGAGCAACCTCGTCATCCTGGGCAAGCAGAGCATCGACGACGACGCCGCCCAGACTGGTCAGATGCTTGCCGGTCTGCTGGGCTGGCCGCAGGCCACGCAGGCGAGCAAGGTTGAGTTCGGCGAGGGCGACTCGGTGACCGTGACCAAGGAGGTTGATGGTGGCGTGGAGACGATTCGTGCGAAGCTGCCCATGGTTATCACGACCGATTTGCGACTGAACGAGCCGAGATACGCTAGCTTGCCCAATATCATGAAGGCCAAGAAGAAGAAGCTGGAGAAGAAGACTTTGCAGGACTTTGGATTGGAAAATGAGAAGCGCTTGAAGGTTCTCAAGGTTACGGGTGAGTTTCGAGTTTTGTTATGATGCTATTTCTACTCTGGAGTTTGGCTTTTTTTTTTTTTTTTTTTTTTTTTGGAAAACTGTCGTCTTTTACTTGTTGCTGCACATTGTTATTATTGCTAATGATGTGTGCAGAACCTGCGCCGAGAGAGGGCGGTGGCAAGGTGGAAGATGTGGACGGCTTGATTAGCAAGTTGAAGGAGCTGGGTGCGTTGTAGGTGTGCAGTGGGCTGGACATGGGAACGTATATTAAAAAAAAGAGAAAAAAAGACATGGAACTGATGGACTGAAATGAATTGGAATGCATAATCCATCGCTTGAATACACTAGATCAAATCGCACAGCAGTGAGGACTGCTTTTTGATTCACTGTGGAGGGATGGCTAGATGTCGTCAGAGTGATGATTTGGTCACAGGGTCACACTGCCAAATAGTGGTGGATTGGCTGCTGTGTGCATTTGTTGCAGGTTTACTCGGCATTGTGCAACAACATACACGTGGTGAAGCCCATGCAGTGGCGTGGCTCCTCTTTGGGAACGAGGCGGACTGCGGTACCGACGATATCGGCAGATGTTGATGAGGTCCGGGCAGGCAGGCACCCCACAACAGACAATACAGCGCCATGTCCAGTGACAATTGCAGCGAGCGTCGGGGGCGCCCAGATGAACACGGGGGGCCGATAGGCCAATCAGCTCGCGCCGTTTGTCTGTCACAAAGTTTCCTAGTCCAGCGGCATTTACTGTGCCCCCAGTCCGCCCAGGTCACACTTTTCTCCTTCTTTCCCCGTCACCGGCTCCTCCAGTTTCCTTCTTCCTTCTTCCTCCCCCTCCCCACGGTCAATCCAGACAGAATCCTCACGTAACACGCAAGCAAACCAGGAATTACAACTTCTTGATCAACCCCATCTCCACAGAGTGCTTTTGCACCTCGACTCTTCCGTCACGTTGACCAGCTTGCTTTGAATCCGCCCTTATGAACGGGCGCCCGTCAGTCTTCACCTCGCAGGTACGTGCCGTAGTCGGCTGGTCCTGTGGCTTTTTTTTTCTCCTCACCCCTGCTCCCACATATACGTTCGCCTGCAACCAGCAAGGTGGAATATTGCTTCCGAGGCGGGAAATGTCAACACGCTGGACTTCTCTTGCTCGGTTCTCCTTGTTCACTTTTCATAACTCCAGAACAATGGGCATTGTCCCTCATTGGCTCTGACTTTGGTTTCCCAATCGATATTTGCGTTCAATTCTATTCGTGACGACTAGTATACTGACGCGTTCGTTCCTACAGGATTATCTCTCTGGTTCGTTTGCATTGACTCACCGCCAATCGCCAATGTAAAATTTGGCCCTCACTACTATGATCAACTTCTAACCTTACTCTTACTCTTGTGCAGACCACCTCTGGAAGTCTCAATCATCATAGATTGCCTTCCTAGACCTTGACACCCAATTGCCTCTTTTCTGTCATCATCTATTACCAACCACCAATCCCAACTCGGTTGCCATGCTCTCTCGACTGGCAATCAATCTGGCTAAGCCGGCTGCTAAGCCCGCCGCCCTCCGCAGCCAGGCTCGATTTGTTTCTCAGAAGACCGCCGGAAGCACTGGCAGGAAGATTCCTTTCAACTCATCCCGGGCTACCACCCCTGCCGAAACGGTCCCAGCCACATTGACTATTCGAGACGGCCCCGTCTTCAATGGCACGGCCTTTGGTGCCAATGCCAACGTTTCGGGCGAAGCGGTCTTCACCACCTCTCTCGTGGGATACAGCGAATCCATGTCTGATCCGTCCTACCGTGGACAGATCCTGGTCTTCACCCAGCCGCTGATTGGCAACTACGGCGTGCCTTCGACCGAGCGTGACGAGTACAACCTTCTCAAGTATTTCGAGTCCCCGCACCTTCAGTGTGCCGGGGTCGTCGTGTCCGATGTGGCTCTGCAATACAGCCATTGGACCGCCGTGGAAAGTCTCGGCCAATGGTGCGCTCGTGAGGGCGTGCCTGCCATCTCTGGCGTGGACACGCGCGAGATTGTCACATTTCTTCGTGAGCAGGGTTCCTCGCTCGCCAGAATCTCCATCGGTGAGGAGTATGACGCCGACGAGGACGAGGGCTTTACCGATCCGGGCCAAATTAATCTCGTTAAGCGCGTGAGCACCAAGGCCCCCTTCGTTGTCGAGTCCCCGGGAGCCAACCTGCACGTCGCTCTGATCGACTGTGGTGTCAAGGAGAACATCATCCGCAGCTTGGTCAGCCGTGGCGCCTCCGTCACCGTCTTCCCTTACAACTACCCTATTCACAAGGTTGCCGATTACTACGACGGCGTCTTCATTTCAAACGGCCCCGGTGACCCAACTCACTGTCAGGACACGGTCTACAACCTCGCTCGTCTGATGGAGTCCTCTTCCATGCCCATCATGGGAATTTGCCTCGGCCACCAACTTCTGGCCCTGGCCGTTGGCGCCCGCACCATCAAGCTCAAGTATGGTAACCGAGCTCACAACATCCCCGCCCTGGATTTGACCACTGGCCAATGCCACATCACCAGCCAGAACCATGGCTACGCCATTGATGCGAGCACCCTGCCCAGCGACTTCAAGGAGTACTTTGTCAACTTGAACGACGGTAGCAACGAAGGCATGATGCACAAGACGCGACCCATCTTCTCCACCCAGTTCCACCCCGAAGCCAAGGGTGGTCCCATGGACAGCGCTTACCTCTTCGACAAGTATTTGGATCAGGTCCGATTTGCCAAGAGCACGGCCAAGGTCTACAAGGACAATACTCCCACGCAGTTCATGCTGAACGTCCTTAGCAAGGAGCGTATTGGTGTTGAGCCCACGCCTTTGGCTAGTGCTGCGTAGACACTGCACCGGTGGGTGCTTTGCAGGCGACGAGGGGAGGGATAGGAGGGATAGGAGGGATAGGCGTTTATTGTGTTTTGTTGTTGGTTCAATGGGATTGGTCGTGATAGTTGCAAGATGAATGGCCAAACCAGACGTCACGCGTCACGTCCAGGAAGCTAAAAATAAAAATGAAGTGTTCATACAAGGTTGGCGTGTCTCTGTCGTGCGATATACAAGAGCGACGTTGCTGTCTCTGAAGCTCTATGCGGAGCAGTTTCTCAGGCGAACCAAGTGGAATGGCAGGATTCCCACCCACCCACCCACCCACCTACAATCCCGTGCCAGTCTCTTTCACCCTTTCTACTATATCATGTCTTTTTTTCCATGTCACAAATTTCATGGGATACTGCTACACACTCCGATTGATCCCCAACGCCGTACAGTACACACTGTGATTTCGCATCTTCCGCCCGTACTGTTGTTATAGCTCGCGCCCGGGCCGGCCGAGTGAATTTGTGCCGTCGGAGCCGTTTCCACGTCCCTGCATCAAATCCCAATCATCCCAATCACCTCTCCCAAGATCAGTGAAAGTCATATGCCCATCCATTAATATATCCTTCGATCAGCGTCGCCAGGTCCCCCACCTGGATTCCCACCTGGAATGTACCGATCATTTCTGGGCCGGAACCCTCCTCCTCCGCCCACGGCCACGCCACGGCCACGGCCACGACCACGACCACGACCACGACCACTTCCACCTCCGCGTCTACCACGACCGCCTCCTCTCCCTGTGAGGAGGACGGATGCCCTCGAATATTTCGCGACCGCGGTCGACAAAGGAGCCGCCGTCTTCAAAGGAGTACCTGTTTATTTCGCGGCCGAGATGTCTGGTGTCGCGGACGTAGTAGGAGCGCATGTTGGAGATGCGCTTGTCGACCAGGTCTTTGGCGGCGAGGGTGTAGGAAATGACGGGCCTGGCGTGCGTGTGGCGTTGCTCGCTGGACGGCATGGACGGCATGGACGGCATGGACGGCATGGGGATGGCGGGGGTGATGGTGCCTGCCTGCGAGGACCGCGAGGACCGCGAGGACCGCGAGGACCGGTTGGCGGCGCGGCGCCCGTGTCGGCAGCGTGGTGGTAGTGGGAGCCCTGGGGCCGAGGGGCGCGGAGTTGACGCCATCGGGGGAAGGGCCTGGATGAGGAGAGGGAGGTCGAGACGAGGTCTGCGCGGACGGTGCTGCCGTCGGGGAGGGCGCGTAGGCGACTTCCCAGCGGGTGGAGGGCCGTCGGCCGGATGACGCGTCTTCGGCGTCGATCCAGGCGTCCATCTTGTCGGGGGATGAAGTCGATGTGGAGGGCCTTCCGGTTGCTCTCGTTGGGCCAGACGCGGCCGTGGAGGAGCTGGCGAACGCGGGAGGCGGCGGAGACGGAGCAGAGGTCGACCAAGGCGTGGGTGCGGATGACGTCGAGGTGGAACTTTGTGACGGACTCGTCGGCGGGGCGCGTGCCGGGGGCGCGGCGAGGGCGACGATGTGCGCGCGGAGATCGGCTGGGCGGAGGGGCCGCATGAGGTTGTTGATGTAGAGGGCCGATGTGGCAGGGTGAGTGGACGGCTCGACGTGTCGGTCGTGGTCGAGATGGTGGTCGAGATGGTGGTCGAGATGGTGGTCGAGATGGTGGTCGAGATGGTGGTCGCGGTCGTGGTCGCCATCGCGGTCCATGACTGTGTCCATGACTGTGTCCGTGTCCGCGTCCGTGTCTGGGGGCACTCGGCACGGGCTCGTTTCCTGGCCGTGTCTTGTTCTTCGGGGACGGGGCTGGCGGACCGGCGTTTGCGCTTCTGCGCCTCGGCGTCGTGGGATTGGGGTCCGGGGCGTGATGCGGAGTTTTCCATCGTGACGTCTGGTGCTGTGGTGGTGGTGATGGTGGTGGTGGCCGGAGCTGGCGCTTCATCGGCTGTTGGTCTTGGTTCCAGCTCTGATTCTGGCTGCTCTGGCTCTGGCTGCTCTGGCTCTGGCTCTGGCTCGTTCTTCTTCTTCTTCTTCTTCTGCTGCTGCTGCTGCTGCTCCAGCTCTACCGGAACGGGCTCTGCCTCCTGTTCGGTGGGATTCATCCCGTCGGCAACATCTGGTTCACGCGCAGCTGGTTCTTCCGCGTCTGCGTCTGCGTCTGCGTCTGCGTCTGCGTCTGCGTCTGCGTCGGCTGCCCTGTCTCGTTGTTCCGGCTCCGGCTCCTGAGCCTGCGCCCCGTCGACATCATCGCCGTTGCTGACAGTCTGGGACACGTCTTCCTGCGCTGGCGCGTCGGTCTCGTCGGTCTCGCCGGTCTCGTCGGCTTGAGGCTCTGCCTGCTCCGTCGCGTCAGACTCCTCGAGTCGCGCAACGAGCTCCGTCTTTAATCCTGCTTGCGGGAGGCCCCGTCGCTTGAGCTCGGCCTTGAGATCCACGACCTTGAGTTTCGCCCATTCTCCCGCCATGCTTGGGTTCTCTCGCGTCGCGTCGCGTCGCGTCGGTCTGTCTTCCTTGATGGATTCGCTCACACTCCCTGGGATGAAGGTCGCGCGGTCGCGAAGGACACGGGGACGAGGTGAATGAACGATGGATGCGCGAGATTGGCGGATGAGGGGGAGGAGGAGGAGGGGGGCAAATTTCGCGGTGACTTGATTATACGGAGCAGTCCGGGGAGTTTTGTAAGAGGTGAAAAAATCTGGGTCGCGACGACGCGCGACGGGAACCTGGCCTGGGGAAGAGAAAAATGTGGGGATCTGATGGATTGAGAATGTGATGTTTTTGGTTCCACCAGACGGCGCTTGGCCGGATGTGGATGTTCACCTTGGCACATACGAGGTCCTCGCCCTGCTCCTTTGCATAAAAAAAAAAGGGGGTGATTACAATTCTACAGAAATGTGCGCTGCGCTTCCGGTGACCGTCTTCTTCTCGGCAACGAGCATCAAATTCCTGGGCGAAACTTTCCCGTCAAAGATGGGCACAATGTCCACCTCTTGCGCCCCTCTTCCCCGAGAAACCAGAACCGATCCATGGCAATCACACTTTCGACGACGTTGCAGCAAAGCACGCTCAGTGTCCACAGGATAGCAATCTGGCCCTGACAGTGTCCGTAACGCCTTTCATAGGCAGCCAATTCCGCCGTTGTGATCTTGTCCCGCTCAACGCCCAGGCGGTCCATGGCTCGATGCGCAAACGCGGTGAAACTGGCCACATCTCCCTTTCGCGTGCCCCAGATTGGCCTGTCGCCGTCCAAGGTGCCAACCCGGACGCCTTTGTCGTCAAAGATCTTCTCGAGAATGACCCGGTATAGGCGGCGTTTGCTGAAGACGGAAGACGCCTCCCCGGGCCGGTTCGCATGTCCGGTCTCTTCCAGTTGCTCGGGCATTGACACGCTGCCATCAGCGCGGTGGGACTGAGCGTGACGCCGCGTCGTCTCAGCGCTGAGCTGATGGGGAACCCGGCAGGGTGGCTTGGTGATCTGGGCACGATGTGGTTATAGCAGCAGCCCACGACGGCAACGGCATCGATGCAGGCAACCCCGCAAAGTATCGCAGCATGTTTTCCGTGAGGCTCCCGCAGGCGTGCAGGCCGACGAGCATGCACTTCTCTCCGCCAGCCCATTCTTCAATTTCCGTCGCCAGGGCCGAGGAACCGTCTATCCAGCGGGCCATGGTCCCCCACCTGCTCTCCGGTATGCCCAACGAGGTGGCAAGGGACCGTGAGCCCGAGATCTGCGACTGGCTGCCGTCGATGGACAGAATGCGCAGGTGCGGGAACAAGTAGGCGAGGCTGAGGGAGAGGTAGCCCCGTCCGGAGCCCATGTCGATGATTCGAGTGATGCCTCTTCGCTGGCAGATGCCGTGGATATACGCCGCTGCTCTGGACACCTCGGCGCTTTTCTTGGTCTTCATGCGTCGGGACAGGTTTTCCGGAAGATGAATCGTCGGTCCTCGACGGCGGGCTCGTGGGAGTGCGAGTGATCTCATGGTGTTGAGCCACTCGGTCAGAGACTCTGGTCGGCTTGCAATCAGCCGTGGCTCTCCGTCCCGCGCGTCTGTCTCTGGCCCAGCATCTTGGTCAAGACCGTCTATGAGGTCTTGCTGCGCCAGACGATGATCCGGCCACGAGGACCACCAGGCGGTCCATTCTCGCGGCAACTTCTGCCAGGCGTCATGGATCAAGGCATCATTGACGTGGATGCCCCCGTGATCTGGCGGACAAGAGGCGTGGCAATGAATCCGCAGAGGTGGTCGGTATACCGTTCTAGACTATCGTAGGAGCTAGGTAGGGCGAGCATGGAAGATGTGATGTGGCAGTGAGTAGGGTAGGGTTGCGTATTTCGGAGCGAATTGGGGGGGTGAGTCGAGGACTTGTGTGAAGTGACTTTTTTGTCGACTGTACGGATGCTTGGACGACCCGTAATAAGTGGGGCAGACGCAGTATGAACGGAAGGAGGAAGGAGCCAGGAAGACCAGATGGCTGCGTCATCTTCGCAGCTGACTCGCGAGCAGTTCCCGGGCCCGGGTCCGACTGAGCCATTGACCATGTGCTGTCAATGCATGGGGGCGTTATGCGGTGCAATCTGGAAGAAGGAGTACATTGTGTCATTCAGCCCCTCGATAGCGCTGCTCCCCAGGTTGCTCACTGTCTTTGTCCCGCAGGCGTGTTCCTGAGAAGAAGAGGGGAAAAAAAATAAAAATAAAAATAAAAATAAAAATAAAAAATAAAAAATAAAAATAAAAATAAAAATAAAAATAAAAATAAAAATAAAAAAAGCCCCGCTGGGGTCCGAGAAATGAACCCCGTTGTCGTCCCGAGGACACGGTCGGGCGGCCGCTTCCCACCCAGGCTTTTTCCCCAACAAGCCAAGTATTCTCGGCCATGACGGGGCTGCGCTCCGTACCCGCGTCCGCGTCCGCGTCCGTGTCTACTCCGTATTTTTGCGTGGAAATCCTGCCCTCCCCCTCGAGAAAAAGAAATCAAAACCCGACCCAAACTGACTTGGGATTAGCGCAGTTGTGCGGCCGGCTCGATTTGGCGCAGCAAGTTGCCCGTCTGCCGTTTCTCCAAGTTGCTTGGCTCGACGTCAGAGCAGACTAACTACCACCCGTAAGTTTCTTCCCATCCAGGGTCGTGCCGCCGCCGCCGCACTGGCCCGGGAAGAACTACAACGAGCAAGTGTGCGCAAGCCAAGTGTGCGCAAGCCCGCAGGAAAAGGGCCTTGCAGCAGGCAAGTTCAAGTTCAGTCCACGCCGGGGCCGGGGCCGGGGCCGGGGCCGGGGCCGGGGCCGCTGAAGAAGATGGCGGCATCGTGATCGTGATGCATCCCATCACGGACGGCTTGCATCCGAAACCCTGGTCTCCAAGAGATTTTGATTGAGCCGTCGGCCCCCTGTCTCAGACGAGACGGGTGCGTGGGGTCAACAAGGAGGGGGCCAAGTCAACAGTTTCAACTTCGCCACGAACCGCAAGTCATGGAAAAGAGCGGCCCACGAACGAGTCAGGACCCCAGGGAACCATTGGAGGGGACGCATGATTCGCCACGAATCAACTTTGATGAGAACGCAGATTGCAAGATCCCGAACCCGTCAATGCATCAACACGCCAAGCCGGAGGGTCGAATTCCTGGAAGGACTTGGAGGGTCCCCTTTCTATTTATCTTCATTGTTTACTTTTCCTGGGAGCCTGGTTATAAAAGAGGTCGCCGCGGCGCAATCTGTTCAGCTTTCCATCAACAAATCCCCCTCCCCAACACACACCAACACACACACCAACACACACCACAGCCACATAATACCCAAAATGAACATGTTTGTCCTCCTCTTGTCCTTGATGGCGGCTGAACTCGCCGGAGCCATCTTTGTCTCTCTCCCGCCGCCCGGC
Source organism: Epichloe glyceriae (assembly GCA_023658535.1). NCBI lineage: Eukaryota > Fungi > Ascomycota > Sordariomycetes > Hypocreales > Clavicipitaceae > Epichloe > Epichloe glyceriae. The sequence continues at coordinate 5,501,950 of CP098291.1, read as the reverse complement.
AAACCGTGCCCGGCCGCAGCCAAGTTGCACTGTCAGCGGTGCTCAAACGACGCAGTAAGCCAAAACTTCTTTAACCCCTCGCCCTTGTGTCTTGTGTCTTGTGCGAAACACGAAACACGACACGAGGCAATGTTTCTCACAACCATGCTGATGAAGCCATCGCGTCACTTCTTCAGGACTGCTTCGTCCGTTCCAAGTTGGGATGTTCCATGTCCACAGACATCAATAGTCTTGCCTGCGTACACGGTAAATGCGTTTACCCGGATGAAGACTCTCGCGCCACTTGTTCTGTCGACGATGGGGATCAAAGCTGTTCCAATGGTGGAGCGGCCTGCTGACCAGGTTCATGAGTTCCCCTCGGTCCATCCTTTTATTTTTATTAATGTTTTTGCGTGTCTTGGTACGGCGTACTGGGGGTGAATGGATGATGGGAAATAAGCGTCCTTTTCCTTGTCTTCTTCCTATCTTTTTTTTTTTTTTTTTTTTTGTCTTGGCGCACTTTCTGGTGTACTTCTTGACGTACTTCTTGGCGGCGTGGCGGGTTCGTGATGGGGGCCTGTTTGTTTTACCCTCAGCATATTCATTTAATCAAAGTTGGTCGGTCGGTGTTCATGTCTGGAATCTCACACAGCTACACATACGTATTTTATAGTCGTGAGGCTCGCATCCCATACCATTCTGGCTTGACTACGTTTTCAAACATGGTAAAGACGGAGGGGGTCAACGGCGCATTGGACGATGCGATGACTCAACTCACTCCTACCTTTGGCAATCTTCAAAGGACGGGACAACTTGGAGTCCCGGTTGGAGGAGAGAATGACATGACCCATTGTATCGTCTCGTCTCTATTCTCTTCGGGTCGTCATCCGGCGACGCGCTCGCTCGCCCAAGCAACAACCCCGCGACGACGACGAGTTTAATCCCGCAATATGCGGGGTCGACCAGTCCCTCGGGGCCAAGCAAAAGGAACTTGAGCCGAACGGCTGGGAACTGGCCCGTCAACCCGCCGCTGGGCCGTTGCTTGGCATATTCATTCATTCTCACGCGGGTGAACTGACTGGCTCGGCCGTGTGAAGAACCGGCCGGGCCGAGACATGAAGAAAAAAAAAAACCCTTGCGCTCCATGCTATTCACTGACTTCAGACGATTGTAGCGCAGTGTTGTTATCCAACGAAGACGGACAGAATAAAACGCTGGTTGGACATCCGCCCCCAAGATTGCATCACCTGTTATTACATGTTATTATACCTTCGGCGAACTTGCTTCCCGTCCCGCCTCCGTCCCGCCTCCGTCCCGCCTCCCCGCTCACATGCATTTATTGCATCTCAGACTGCTACTGGCTCGAGTGTGGGCAAGTCAGTCCACCAGAAACAACAGAATATTTCTTCAGGGTAAGGAGAGGAAGACATTGGGATTGCTAGAGGTACCCAGCTAGTGTGACAATGAACATACGAACCAAAGGGAACACAGTACAGTACAGCATAGTGTATAGTATAGTTTCAAATCCGACACTACACTACATGATATATTGCGGTACTCTAGTGAAATCCTTGGAGAGAGTGGCCATGGACTATTTCGACCGTCTTGCGAATGCCAGGTACAAGACCAAAGAGTAATGTTCAAGCCGCCGGTAAAGTGAAATCCAGCTCGAGACCATGGCTGAAAAACTAGCAGTCTTCCATCCTAGCCCGGATGAAGCAATATTACTACCCGATGCTAGTGTTGACTCCCGATCCGACATGCCCTTTCGTCTCGACAGCCGGCCTCCTCTTTGCCCGTACAAGATTGTGCCTATCTGGCGCGTTTCTGTTCATCTGGCCCAGGTTGACGGGCGAGATGTGCTGTGCAAGGCCTGAAGAAGCTGGACTCGAGGACCCTGCCCTTGAATAAGACGTGTGGAGCTTCTAGAAAATCCGTGGACCTCACCCGGAGCGAATGAGCCAAGGAGCTGAATGGAATGACCGAATGCCAATTTCCACCAACATCGCCAACGGACTACCGCGTATGTTGCCGTCGACTTTTCTTAAGCAAAGCAGGACGAATGAATTTACACATTTTCTAAACCAAGAATGATTAGCGTACGAGAAAAGCGACTGCACCTAGAAGTAGGTAGTAACATGGACGGGTAGTTTTCTGGGGCTTAAGTAATCCATTGACGTGTCCGAATATACGCAAGCATCTTGCTTTCTGCTCTTGACAAGTAGAGATTCAAGTGAGGTAGATATCACACATATTTGACTACATGTCACCCCTAATTCTATACTTGCACCGCAGCGCGCTTTATCCCTAAAATTACAAGTTATCAAGACCTCGTAGGTAGACTTCGACATCCATTTTGCCAAACCTGGCATTGTCGGCATGAATACCACCATTATTGTACCATTCCGGACACTTCGGACCACATTGCCATGGGTTCCAAGGGAGAAGGATGACGTTCAAATGCTTGTAATATGCTCATCGTGCTCGAGGGGCACATGGACCCGAGATGAATCGGTGGGGGCGCTGACTGGTGGAAGGACAGATCATCTCCTGGTGTGTGAGCATGGATGGGAAGCGGCAAACTTCGCTGCCGTATCAGATGAGCTCATGTCAACATTGGATTGGCTCTCCGTTCCAGCATGAAGTGCGTTTCGTCGGAAGTCATCCTTGCCCGAACTAGTCTGGCCATCAACATTTCGACGGATCATGGAGGCACATATCGATGACCAAGACACCGTGTGAAAGGGGCGAAAACACCAACCTAAACTTCATCATTCGTTGAGTTACAAAGCTAATCGGCTCCCATCATGTCCATACGATTTTTGTTTTTACCACATACCCACGTCCCACGCCCGCTGGTAGGTTCTCGGGACTTGTTCCCTGGTCCTGTCCATCCTCGAGAAACCCGGCTTCGGCCGCTTCGATTTGCGTCTAGTTCGTTTCTGGGACTTGCCCTTGGTCCTTGGACATGACTGACCATGACAGCGGTCTCGCCCCCGCCAGCTGGAGCAGTTGATCCTTCACGTGAGCCTGCAGAGAGCCCTCCAGATCAGTCAGCCTTTGGCGAACATGGCTGACAGAAGTGTAAATGTCCTCCTCTTCGTGTCCAGCCTCGCCACCTTGACGACTGTGTCCCCCTCCATCCCCAGCGCACTCCTCTGCTGCCCTGCCGGGTCCGGCTCAGCCCGTGCATCGCTTACCGTATTCGCGTCCCAGCTGGTATCCCACTCTCCCGATGGAATGCCCAACTCGGGCATGTCGCCGCACTCCAGTGACACGTCCACCATGTCCGTCTCGTTGAGCTCCGGACACGACGCTCCGACTTGTCCTCCTGGGAACGGGCTTAGCAGCGGCAGATTGAGATTGATGGCCAGGAAGTCGTCCAGGCTATCCGACAAAGCCGTTTGGCCATGCTCAAATGAGAATGGCGTGAGTGCATTGTTCATGAAACTGAAAGCCTCGCTGCCGCCGCTGCTCTCCGTGCTGCGGTCGTCAATCTCGTCACCGGTGGTCATGGCACTCATATTCCGCGCCGTCATGTAATCTTCCTCCTCCGCAAGAACCGAGTCTAGCTTTCTTTCACTCCGTCTGACTAGCTCGTTCGCCGTTTCTGGGAAGCGTGTGGCAAAGAGGCGATTCATGTCGTTGTATCGGGCGAGGCCGCTCGAGCTTGTTCTCCACGCGGAACAGGTGTCGTCCGTCTTGTCGATTGTGTACTTTGTCATTCCGTACGAGGGTTGGTGCTCCACGTCATGTGAGCTGCTGTTGGCTTGACACGATTTCGTGGCCGTGGTGCGGTCGTAGGCCACGGATCGTGCGGCGGCAGGTCTCCGGCTGCGAGTGTGTTTGGGCATGATGAGTGAGATTGTGTGGTGGAAATGGGAAGCCCAGTTGTGAACTTCTGGATTTTGGAAGGAGCAACGAATGAATCGAATTCACCAGACATTTCGATGCTGGGACGCCCGCCCGCACCAGGCCCGGCCAGTGGCAAAAACACGCCGTTACCGCAACCCATCGGCAATAGAAGTGAGCTCGACCCTGTTGATCATATGTAGTAACTACTGAACCCTGTTTTAATCGAGTTGTTCATTCGCCGACTCGACCCCGCTTTGCCCTGGCCGACGTCATTCCGCTGGGATAGCAGACGTGGATGTGGCGACATGTGGCGACATGTGGCGACATGTGGCGAGAAATTTCGGATTTCGGCCCTCTGGTTGCGGACGGAAAAAGAAATACTGCGGACATTTCTTTTCACGGGCAAAAAGAAATAAGGAACAAAAAGTTCATCCCGAAAATTCATCATCAGTGGTGAACGCTGTTTCGAGCCTAAGTTCATCAATCGTCTCGTATGTATTCAAAACAGCTGCGCGGCCATAAGTATTGCCGCCTCACGTTTCCTGTTTCCATGTGGCCTTTGCGCCTACACTGAAGAAATATTACACAAGGAAACAAACTCTTTTTCGATCCCTATGCGTTCGTGTTCCAGCACTTTCACGCATGCAGTTCAGGTTGGCCTGAACTTAACCTCCCCTAGACTAAAACTGGTATCCTTTCATATGTATAAAGAAGAAGAAAACATCGTCAAGTGTACATTATTCGTCGCATCATCAAAACCACAAGTTGCCATCAGAGTCGTATAGATTATGAATTGGTGGCATCTCGGGGCTCAACCTCCTTCGCTTTGGCGGCTGCTCATCTTCGGGTGACAGAGACGGCTGGAATTGAAACCCAGCTGTGAAGAACAGTGCCTGTTGCTGCTCGCCAAAGTATCGATCGGGCGAGGGCGTAGAGGGTCTTGACCATGGTTCCGCCGAGGCGCTGTCTGAGCTGGTGACGGTGGCGGCATCGTCCCAGTCAGTGGGGGTACAGTCCGAACTATAGCTGTTCGGTGTCCAGCAGGACGATATTGAGGAGCGGTCTTCCGCTGTTGACATTGGGTCGCTGTGTACTGGCGGAGGATACATTGAGCTACAAGCTTCTCGAAAGTTGGTGCTGCAGATAGAGTCAGTCAGTCAGTATACTTGACCGGTGTAAACTGAGCCAGGAAGCAGTGGGCAAGCGTATTTATTTACCTTGATGGTGTCACATTCATCATCATCGGGGGCGTCAGCCAAAGATGCGAGCCACAAGTGGCATCAACGACGGGCTCGACCTGGCCGCGATGTTCGTGGTTCCAGTAATCGGGCACTGGCGGCAGCGATGCGGCCATGTGCAGACCATGGCGTCTGTTCATGAGGGCCAGCTGCGGGGAGGAGCGTGTGTACGTGCTGCGATCCGGATAGATCCTCTCCTTCTCCTCGACCGAGGGTGGCAGCAGAGACGCAGAGACGAGAACATGGCCTTGCCACGTCTCGACCGAGTGAAATTGGTTCTCCATGGCGATCAAGGTTGCGGCGTCGAAGATGTGAAGCGGAACAGTCTGCTGAGCGTGGGTATCTTTACGTACGGTTGATGGACCAAGTTTTTGCGAGGGCGAGTTGTGGTTTTGTTTTATTTTGCGCCGAGTCTGGCCATGGCAAAACGGGTGAGTGGGACGGTGGGGCATGGGCAAACCCTTGTAAATGCCATTGCCCATTGCCCGTTGCCCGTTGCCCGTTGCCAATTCCCATTCCGCAACTTCGGTGTTTGGACCTGGATCAAAAGCAAAGAACTTGGCCGAAGCTGGTCGGGCGCTGTTGCTAGCGCCCCTCCAGGCCCTATTCCAGGCCCTAGCGTCTGTCCCCGAACCCCTTGTGGCTGCGCCGGCCGGCCCACAAGCTCCGGAGCATGTGCCCGATGACGAAGCAGACAGCCAGCAGACAGCCAGCAGACCCCGCACTGGCTTTCTCAAATTTCTCAACGTCAGAAGCTGTCCCACCCGACTTTCTGGACAAACATTCCAGGCCTGCTGTCCCCACCTTGTCGCCCCCATTTCCGCGTTATTTCCGCTCGAGCCCGCTTGTTCCTCACATCGACATCCGACTCGAGCTGTCGAGTCTCCAGGAGAACTGCCTCAGTGTACATGCATGGAAACAAACCGGTACGGTTAGAGGTGAGGGCGGTACCCGTAGGCCGGGGACATATTATCCAGGCAACGCGTCACGCAAGCCGGCACGAAAAGGAATTGCCATGACGCCGTACGGAGAAACTTCCGCACAAGATTGATACCACCGATTTGGTCTTACCCGGGGGAGGCGAGACCCTGACTGAAACCGTGACTTTTGCTCGAATCAAGCGACCGACCCACCACGGTCGGCATCGGCAGATCGGGTCTGCATATGCAGCATATGCAGTCAGGGTCTCTGAGTTTATTATTGACATTATGATATCAATGTTATTGTCAGGGTCATTCTCGTCTCGAAGCGAAATGCACACTTCAGTGCGAGAGTTCAGAATAAGATTATAAAGAGCTTCTTTTCTCGGGATGAAGCATGATTCGGCATACTGTGTTAGCTATCTATTCCAATAAACATTTGGTATGCCCTTTCAAGTTCCAGTCTCCTGTGTACTTTTAAAAATTCACGAAGAAGCCGCTTACAAGAAAAAGAAGAAGAACAAGCTGGCTATCGTTTTTATCTCATGTTCGTTCCCAAACCGTGCCATGCTGACCCGTCCGCCCTCTTGCGTACCGCTTCCCAATGCCCATCCCGCGTCGCCTGTTCCGTCGCCTTGTGCAGTTTTCGCTCATGATAACTGTACAGACAGTCGTCAAACAGATGGGGATTCGAATTGACAAAGAACATCATGACGTCGTACGTCGTGCTTCGGACAAGTCTACATTAGGAGGTGTTAGCGACGGGGTGGCGCACATGACTTGTCAAGCAGGAACGGAAGTCTGGTCACCTATTCCAGTGGGAATCAGAGCTCTCATATACAGACGTGAACATGATGGGCAATATCGACTCGACATGCGCTTCGACAAAGTCGCAGAACTTCTCGTTGCTCCAGAAGAACAGCGCGCGTCTGGCGACCAGCACATGGGGACTGACAGTACACTTTGCCAACTGCATGAACAGCTTTTCTTGGGCGTGCGTGAATTCGGTAGGGCCACTGGCATCCATGATATCCCCAATCTCGTCCAGGAACATGCATTCTTTCTCGCTGCTGGTTCTGGGCCAGTAGCGCAGCAACGCCGCAATCACCTGCCCTCATACTTTCATTAGTCTGTTTCTTGTCGGGCGTTTTTCGAGCGGTGATGCATACCTCGTTGGAGAGAGATGCCCTCTTTTCGATAAATTTGGTCATGCAATAGGCAAGCGGCAGGTGGTATCTTCCAAATGCCGCAGCCTTGTGCAACGGTAACAAGACCCGGTGCAGAGTGACGATGTATTCGCCCTCTAGCGGCACGGACAGACCGGTGATGATGGAGCTGAGCATCTCGAGAAGCTCAGCTATACCGGTGCACGTGCCTGTCTCATACGTGACTTTTAAGAAGACGTTGTTGATCGACTGCCGGATAAACGGCCGGAGGTGGTGACAGACGCGGTATATGCAATGCAGTATCTTCTTGGTGAAGTCGCGCTCGCGGGGATCTTCAGATTCGAAGAGTTTCAAGAGACAGGTCACGAACTCCCGGTCAACGTGCAACTCATCGGCAAGCTCTGCAATGAGGTACTTGCTCTCCAGGGCGGCGATGAAGAGCTGATACACGGCGCCAACATGGGGCCACGCGATCTCAGGTGTAGGCTCCTCGTCGCTGTTGCCTATCGCGTCGTACATCTCGCCGGAGCTGTACACACAATACGGCGTGCGTCGAAATGCGTTGTTTGCGAACATTTCCACGAGCGCGCGCCACATGGTCTCGTCGACCCAGAGTCCGCTGTCCTCGACGTATCGTTGTAGTTCGTTGAGCGTCAGTAGTTTGGCCTCTTTTGATTGCCTATCTAGGCCTGACTCGGTAAAGTTATAGATTACGTTGCATTGTTGGACTTTCTCGAGGAAGAGCTGCTGGCGCTCATTGAAACAGACATCGCGAAATCGAGGGAGTTTATTATCAAGCTTCGGAGCACCTACTCGGCGCTTGGGTGTGGACTTGCGCGGGCTCAAGACAACGCGACTGCTTGCCGGAGACACTAGTATTTGGCCTGACATTGAAGTCGTTGCTCTCGATTGGACAATCGCGAAAACAATGCAAGCATTTGATATGGAAGCATTTGATGTTGGTGTGAGAGTAGGTATGAATGGCGAGATGAAAAATCATGGCGGCGGGTGGATGGCAACGCCGCATCCCGGCTGGTTCGAGCTGTCAACTCGTGTCAACTCGTTGCGACTTTGTATCGCATTTCCAGGGGTAGAAGCAGCACCCTCTTTTGCCCAAGTTTCTCATCTCATTGGCAGGGCACACATATTCTGTGGACAAGAGGAGCACCTGGAATGTGTGTGTGTGTGCTATTTTTATTGCTCGCAACCAAGTCACAAGATTGCATGGGGAAGAAGGAACTTGACAACTCCTTCCCAGATACCACATCAGCGTCCAGTGAGCTCTGATTGGTCGCACCCTCTTTGCCAGTGAGGAGAGCTATGTCTTGCACCTTGGCGCTTCCGCACGTTCCTTTGGTGCAATTCAACGTCCAAATCACCACATGTACGTGACAACTTGCTACGATCTCCTCGAATGGTATCTGCCATTTCCGTCTATAGAGATTGAGCAGCATGTACTTGGCCCATGCAGAGCAGCTCAAGTGAGAAGAGCTTGAACGATTCATCGACGGATTGCCTCATAAAAGCAAACAGCAAATGTCCAACAACGGCTCCAACTCCAGGAGGCGGAGAAAAGATGATGCTACATCGCTCGGTGTATTGTATTTGACTCCCTACGGAAGAAAAGTCCCGCGGGGTTGACATGAATCGCCTTGGTTCAAGCCTCGGTGCAGTTCTACCCCAAAATACTCCCATCTTCCTCCTTCCCATTCCCGTAAACTAAGAAAAAGACCCTGTTCTCCTAACAGCGGCTACGACTTGCAGGCCTCACGTTCAAAGTCAAGTCGAATACATGCGGATATTGCACAACGGCAAGTGACATTGAAAACTGGGCGGGTCAACCAACAACGCCATGGCAACAACGACAACGCCTTAGGCGGCCCTGCATCATGACCTGGCAAATATCCAACTGGATGATCCTCAACGTCTTGGCCTTGGTAATGACTGTGGACTTTTCTACACGAATGCCCCCGCCCGAATAGGTTTCTCCATACGTATTGCCACGAAGTTTATGGTTGCATGGTTCTTTGAGTTCGTTTGGGAAGGTGCATTGATGTTCTTGCGAGTTCTGCATTTATGCAGCCTTCTGCGGCTCTCGACTCTGTTTCCCGAGCTTACATCACGCGAACACGACGGGAGTGCATTGCTTGCTGTGCGGATCTCAAGTCGCAAAGTTGGCTCATGTCTATGCGACTAGGTATAGCGAGCGTATCTTGTATAGAACCACGTTTCATTCCATTTACCGCTTCAATAACCACGGTTAACAAGGCGCGCCAGTTCCTTTTCCACGACGATACCATTACGCATAAGTGCAAAGTATAACGCGGGAGGGTGATCTGGGAAGGAACAAGGTTCAAGGTCATATGATGCCGAGATGCCAGGCCAGAGCCTTCTTGAAGCTTTTGAGTTTGCATACAGAAGATGATAGTTTCGCTCGCAACCGCACAGTCAAACTCAAACTCACTTTGAGTGTGCAAGAATTTTTCAAGATTACCATTCTGGTTCATCCCCGTGACCATTGCTTCACTCACAAGTCCATAAATTAAACTGAGCCGCCCCAACTCGTTCTTCCATTAACATGCACCATCGACCGCTCGCCACATCTTCGTCTACCATATAAATAGACGCTTGAATCGCTTACCTGCTCTGCAAAAAAAAAAAAGAAAGAAGAAGAAAACCACAGTTTCCTCTACAAAGCATCTCTTCATGAAGATGGCGTCCTTTTCCAAAATCCCCTCGAGTTATCCTATGAGGTGTACGACCACCTAGGTCCACGAGACATCATCAGCCTGAGCATGACCTGCAGAGCGCAAAGATTCCAATTGATACCCCGGATTTTCAAATCAATACGTCTCGACAACAGCCATGCGTCAGCATCTTCGGCCCTAGAGGCCGTCAATGCCTACGGTCAGTTCATAAAATGCATCACCTTTGATTGCCTCGCCACCCCGGGCTATGAAAACTCTGTGCCCGCTCTGAAACCTGCCGCGCGTCGTGTCCTCGAGGGACATGCAACACCGAATGCTGCCACGGTCTTTGTGGTATTCGCATTTGACTTTGAAGAATGGGCGGGCTGGGACGACAACGCGGCAAGGGGTATCGATGTCTTTGAGAATCCTGAAACGAGGGATGATGTCGCGGCCCAGGAACAGAGTTGGCACTGGAGGGCGCTGATGAACGAGACTTGGCAGGCATTGGCCGCCAATGCGCGAGTGAGGCAACTTTTCATCTCCGGGTTTGTCCCCAAGGCGACATCCGCCTTCTTCACCGATCAGTTCCGGCAATTTCTGTCTCGGCTCAGGCAGGTCACTATTGATATTTGGGGCGCGGAGTACCATCGGGATACGGACATGCAGCCCAATACGAAATCTGGCTATGTTGAGTTTCTGTCTGCGCTCGATGACACTCTTTTCCGCTACATGACTACTTTGAGATGCTTGGATCTCCGGGCGTCGCACTCGGCACCGCTTGGTCTGGCGGGGACTCGTCACATTCCGCTCGCGTTGAAACCCGAGCATCTTCCGGAACTGGACACGTTACGGCTGGAGAACTGCTTCGTGGGGCCAGAATTGGTCGAGTTCATACAGGGTCATGCCGAGGGGCTCCAACATCTCGACGTGGAATATTGTACAAGCGGGGTGTACACGGCCTCGGCGGTGCGAGAAACGCCATGTCATGGGCCGAATTCTTTGATCGAGTGCGCAAAGCAAAGCCCTCCCTCACCCAACTTCTTGCCGGGCGTGACGTGGTCCCGTATAGCAGGGGATTTTGGGGAGGGCGGTTGACCCATACTATCTTTGGTACACAGGCAATGTAGAGCTTGATGAAATGATTGATGAAATCATTGCTGAAGTTCTCCGAGAAGCAAGAAACACTCATTCATTCAGCTATGCTTATCTCGATGTCCAGCATGGAGTTTTTAAGAGGTCCGAGGCAGATAGTACGCTGCGCCATCAGGTGGACGATCAGAAGGCGTACGATCGCTTGATGGGGCATGTTCAAAACAACGAAAACAACGCCACCGAAAGATCAGGCTGGCAGCAACTCGATAGAACATGAATTGCATCATTCATGTCGTCTGGAAACAGGACCCTGTACAGAACAGTCATCGCTCGCGTATCCTGTAGGGGACAGTAGCTGTCGTGACTGAAGAAGGAGGTCCAATTTGGCATTACGGGACTGTTCCATACGTATCTCGGTGTAGGCGCCATGGCTAGTTGGTTCAAGCTGCAGAGTTGTTCGGATTCATCTTGTAAAGTCAGTCAATGTTGCATACGATAAAATCCAATCCAACTCTGGCTAGCGCCATCTCAAGTTGTCTCGCAGTTCCATCTCGGCTCCGCATTTGGTAGCTGCACTTGGTCTTCGCCAATCGGCGTCTTCCATTAGCCCTTACAATCAATCAATCCTTCCACAAGCCCCGTACCTCAAACATCTTGTCTCATTCACCCCGCATCTTAATTCGGAAGCATCATCAAAGAGGCGGCACCAGGCTGCAATCGACGCATGGGTGAAGACAAATGAGACTGTAGGCATGGCTTAGAGAGCCACCTCCGCTCCACACTGCACAGACGTCATGCAGTGACTTGCACGTGGCATTTGCAAGTACAACATATTCATAATGTGCCCCGTCTCCGAATGCCCCATGGGGATAGACAAAGCTTGGCTGGATGATGTGTCGGTTTGACAGCCCCTGCAAGCATGACTGCTACAGTACGTGGAGACTTCGGACGAAAGTTACCCAAGAGGGGAGGAGGCTGCCATCATGAGGCTTTGTGGTTGGCTATGGCAACTTGTCGAACCGGCAAGTTAATGGACTTCTGAGGGTGTGGACTTGCTAGCATCTCCAGATCGGCGGTTTGTGCGCGGGTTAATAGGCCCGACGCGTCAGGCCTTTGACCGGCGACTTGGCGACTGGCGATTGGCGAATCGAGATTCGAGATTCGAGATTCGAGATTCGAGATTCGAGATTCGAGATTCGAGATTCGAGGGGTGGGAAATGCTAGAGTGACTGCGCTACGGTCGTCCTGGCCGACCGAGGCTGGCGTGGTCGGGCTGGGTTTGGTTGGAGGCAGGAGACGGAGAAGATGGGCGATGAGATGTGACCGACGATGGGGAAAAGGAAAAGGCAGTTGCGATGTACAATACATATGGGGCGGGTTGAGTGGGCTTGCTAAACGGACCGATCTGCCCAACCAAGTCTGGTACAACCTTGTTTGGTACCTTCTGCAACCTTCCAAGCGGGTTGCGAGATGCGGGGCTGCCGTGCGTCAACATTACTTTGCACCCACCAGCTGACCTCGTCGTGCCCGAGACGGTGTAATATAGACTTCACCATGTGCCATCATGGCCGACTATTTTGACATAAAAGCTCTTTACGGCCCGGCTTCATGTCGTGATGAGCATTATCTGCATCAGAACAGCCAGGAAAACTCGCATCACACCCAGTCGCCGCTGCTATCGCTCGGCAGCAACATCATGAAGAACCTGCTCACCACCCTGGCTGTTGCCGGTCTGTGGCTCGATAACTCCGCTGCCTCGCAGAGCCGTCTGCGCGGCCGAGGCGTCAACGACTTCGTCACGAAGCAAAGTGGTATTTCTCTCAAGGGTGTCTTGGCAAACATCGGCTCCGATGGAGCAAGGGTCAGCGGAGCTGCCTCCGGTGTTGTCGTGGCCAGTCCCAGCAAGCAGGATCCCGATTGTGAGTCAAGCCGCCCTCGTAGATGGTGAAGCAATTGACATGAGATCATGGACGGCTGACAGATTCTCTAAATAGATTGGTACACCTGGACCCGAGACTCGGCCTTGACCCTCAAGGTCCTCGTGGAGCACTTCATCGCTGGAGATAAGTCTCTCCGGCCCAAGATCCAGCAATACGTTGCCTCGCAGGCGAAGCTCCAAGGCGTTTCCAACCCTTCTGGTGGTCCAGACTCCGGTGGACTCGGCGAACCCAAGTTTCACGTCGATCTCACACAGTTCACTGGTGCTTGGGGCAGGCCTCAGCGCGATGGTCCCCGTTGCGAGCTACTGCCCTCACCATCTACGCCAACTGGCTGCTTGCAAATGGTGGCAAGACTGAGGCCACCAGCACCGTCTGGCCCGTCATTTCCAAGGATCTCGGCTACGCAGTCCAGTACTGGAACCGCACAGGCTACGACCTCTGGGAGGAGACCAACGGGTCTTCCTTCTTCACCGTTGCGGCCACCCACCGCGCCCTCGTTGAAGGCGGCGCCCTTGCCAGAGCCCTCGGTAAGGTTTGTCCCGATTGCGAGGGCACTGCCTCTCAAGCCCTTTGCTTCGCCCAGAGCTTTTGGTCAGACGGTTACATTGACTCCAACATCAACGTAAACGATGGCCGCACTGGCAAGGATGCCAACTCTTTGATCTCATCCATCCACACTTTTGATCCCGCCGCGGGCTGCACAGACGCTACTTTCCAGCCATGCTCTTCTCGGGCTCTCGCCAACCACAAGGCCGTTGTCGACTCCTTCCGAACTATATATGGAGTAAATCACGGAAGAGGGGCTGGCAAGGCTGCCGCCGTCGGCCGCTACGCCGAGGACGTTTACTACAAGGGCAACCCATGGTACCTGGCTACCCTTGCTGCAGCCGAGCAACTCTATGCGGCCATCCATCAGTGGAACAAGATCGGCTCCATCTCCGTCGACAGCGTCTCGCTCGCCTTCTTCAAGGATCTTGTACCGGACGTGACAACGGGCAACTACACCAACGGCTCTGCTACCTTCAAGTCCATCATCAGGGCCGTTTCCGCTTACGCTGACGGCTTCGTTGCTGTTGTGCAGCAATACACGCCCTCGGACGGATCCCTCGCCGAACAGTTCGACAGAAACTCGGGCAGTCCCCTGTCGGCTGTCCACTTGACTTGGTCCTATGCCGCATTCGTCGCCATGACCGAACGACGATCCGGCGTCGTTCCTCCCTCCTGGGGCGAGCCTACCTCCTCCGCCGTCCCCGCTGTTTGCTCTGCCGCGCCGTCTTGCGACTCTACCATGACTTTCAACGTCAAGGTGCAGACTCAGCACGGCGAGAGCATCTACGTCACCGGATCCCTCACCGAGCTCAAGAACTGGTCTCCGGCCGATGCCATTCCCCTGAGTGCTTCGCAGTACACCTCCAGCAACCCCTTGTGGACAGCCCAGGTCAAGCTCCCTGCTGCCACACAGTTTGAGTACAAGTACATCAAGAAGACGACGAGCGGAAATCTCGTGTGGCTGAGTGATCCCAACTTGAGTGGTACTTCGTCCACCGGATGTGGCAGCAGCGGGACCTTTTCTGACACCTGGCGATGAAAGGGGCCTTTGTGTTTAGGGAGACGTAGATGCCCGACGAGCCCTCTCTCATGTGTACATATAGACGACTTGATGGAAACAATGCACATCAGTGCGGAGTGCAACCTCGTCTCGTCGTGATGATGCCGTATACCAACCAAGACTCTGGAAGATGTTGTGTGGCAGCGTAATAAATAACTGAGAAACGTTAGTTTTGACCTCGGATTGACGTGAAGCGAGCACGTACTGGCGTCTATGCCACTCCACTGTTGCCAAAACATGACGAGCCAACTAGTTGCGACTCTTTTCAGGTTGTCCTTTGTGCGTACACAGTTCAAGTACTGCGCAACCTGTTCGCGGAAGGCACTTTGCTTCCCTCGTCGGCCATGCGGGGGAAGTCTCGAGCAAACGCTTTCTTCCCAAAGACCGATTCGGCCTTGATCTCGAGGAATTCCATTTGAACGAGTTCGTAGTCGACTGGGCGCTTCCTCATCCAGGCAAGCGTCGATCTGGCCTCCTCATCACGCCCAACCTTGACGAGCCATCGGGGCGAGAAGGGCATGAACCAGATACCAACAGCAAGAATAGCCGCTGGAATGCCTTGAGCGATTGATGGCAGCTGCCAGGCGAGATCCGACTGGCAACTCAGTCGACAAAATCATACACGGAGTTTTCGTGTCCCACGTGGGGTCAACCGACTTGTCGCATCGACTCAGCCAATTTTGAATGCTTCCCCATATGTTATGATAGGCAGACAATTTGCATGCTGACCAATCGCTGACCAATTTTCCGAACTTTTCTGTACTTGTGCGCCGAGGCCTGCGATTTGATGTACAGACGCACGAGGGTGTTGGAGCTTCAGGAAACAGATGAGTCGGACCCACGTCCGTTTGACGAGCAATGAATGAGGTTATGTGAAGACTTGCAGTTCTGGCTGGAATCACGACCGTGGACCATGTTGCTCTTCAAATCAATTTGTGCCACATAGCTTGCCATCCTCATGCTAGGAGCACGCCCACCCCGCAGCACAATTCCGAAAATAGGTCATGTCGGTCATTCTGGCTGACGATGGGTCGGTGCATAAGGCAAGAATGACGCCTGAATATAGGAATGAATCCCTTGGAGGGGTAAGAAGTTCAGCCTCACCAGCCCAAGACAGAAAAGGTAGTCATTTAGCGAGATTCCACGTCACGTTCCAAAAATCCGCCTCACTCAGCCCCATTTAGGCGAGACATATGCAGCGACGTCAAGCGCCAAGGCGAACGCCCCTTGACTTGAGTGTATAAGTGATGGCATATCCAGCTTGATCTTGAATCATCCAAAGTCCACTGCTAAGTTGAACCATTCCCAACAAGCATACAATTCCGCGCTATCCTACGATTCTGTTAAGCGAGCGCACTATTTATTCACATTTCCACCGATAATGTGCTTCCCAACACTATGCTTCGGCTCCCGCTCCCAGCCAAGACGCACCCAGAAGAACTCGCATGCGCACGGCGACGCCATGGTCTACGACCCCAATGCCCGTCCCGTGGCCATGGACCAATATAGTCTACGGAAACGAGCTCGCGAGTCTCAGCCGCGGAGGAGACGGAACAACGACTATGGTGGCGGAGGAGGCGGCGGGGGTTTATGGCGGTGATGGAGGCGGATGCGGTGGAGGTGATGGAGGAGGCGGAGGAGGTGGAGGAGGTGGAGGAGGTGGTGACGGGGGTGTTGACGAAGGGTGGGATGAGAGGTATTTACACATGCCGTGGTTTTGGATTCCGCATTTGAAAAGGGATGCTTGAGTATTTTGTGCTTTGGCGGAGATCTGAACGAAGGAGTATGCTGTGACAGGGAGGAACGGCCAACTTGATGATGCTTAGTGCGGTAGTGTAGAAAGATTGTTACATGGACAGAGGTGCAAGATGCAGTTGCGGCGCCGTACTCGCATCTGAATTGTCCAGAGGGGGCCGTTCATCTTGGCATCTCTCTAGTTGCGAATGCGAGCTTGGGGCTCTCCGTCTCTTGGGCCTCTCGACAGCTCCGAAATCCTCCTGTCGATCCCCACGATACGTTCCCTACTTGTCAGTGGAGAATCTGAGAGTCCTGGTGTTGGATCTATCCGTCGGCTTCCTCAAAGTACCGGGAGAGCAAGGAGATAGATGGCTGCCACCACATTTGTCCGGCGATCGGCGCTCTATTCCCAGCCTCCCAGGCATAACTTCGGCTGCCAAGTTGTTCACTTTGTTATCTGACCGAACGGATTCGGTCCCTCCTCACGGTAATGCCGCCATTCACGTCGTACTTGGACGGGGCCGATCCGCAGAGCGCGCTTGGCAATGGTGAGTGTCGCCACATCAAGCGGGACGGTAAGACGAGAACTGGTGAATTGTTCTCATCTTCCATCGGTAGAACAGAGTAAACGGCCGAGAGATTGTTTCTAGGTTCCTTGGAACTCCGCTTTCATTGACGCCGTGTTTGTTCATGCCAAGCAGTGGGCATTATGAACATGTATACCGACAACGCCGCTGGGATGGGTTATGGGCCTCATGGGCCTCATGGGCACCATGGGCACCATGGAATCATCATAGTACAGTATGAGCTGCTTCTCCCTGCCGCACATGCAAACATACACATGTCCACAGACAAATGGTTCGAGCACATGTTATACCGGGCACCTATAGTTCACATGAAAGGAACCTGCTATATTAAGCGAGGCCGTCTCCTCACACTCTTCCATGCTACGACTCGGGATTTGTCTCGGGATTTGTCTCGACTTCTGCCATAGGCCAAGCTCTTTTCTCTGCCATCACTTCGGGTTTGTCCCGGCTCGTTACCATGAGGATTGTACAAGCTTCCATCCTCGCCCTTGTCGGGCTCTCAAACGCCCTGCAAGGCTCCAACTTCAACATCACCCCAGAATTCGCAAACTCCCACGGCTGCAACCAAGAATGTCAGGCTGCCCTACGCGAGGCAAACAAGGCAGATCTAGCCGACTTTGGTCATGATTTCAATTTTGCATTCTACGAAACCTCGCGCCATTTCACCGGCTCCAAACCAGGCGATCTCTTGAAACTCGACCCCATAGATCCGGCAACCTTGCAAATCAAGGCAGGAACAGAAGCATACCGCATCCGAGCGTACCGCATCCAGTACACCTCTCAAGACCTCGACGGCTCGCCTGTCCCCGCCACCGGCTTCATCGCCGTGCCATTCGCACGAAATGGCGCTCGCACCTATCCGCTGGTGGCATGGGCTCACGGCACGAGCGGCATGTACCGCGGGTGCGCGCCATCCAACGGACCGCGTCTCTATGACTATGACACCTGGCAACTCGTCGTTGAAAGAGGATACGCTGTCGTCGCCCCAGACTATCCCGGCCTGGGGAACAACTACACAACAAACAAGTTGTGCAGCTTCTCTGCCCTCGCCAAAGATGTGTACTACTCCGTACAGGCTGCCAAGAAGGTGTTCAAAAAACATTTCGACCAGTGGGTCGCCGCGGGACACTCTGAGGGCGGCGGTGCCGTCTGGAAGCTGTCAGAGAGCCATCTTGTCAAGAATGACATGACTTACCTGGGTGCCGTTGCGTTGGCTCCCCGACCAAGCTCATTGACACGCTCCAATATTATCCCGAGAACCTGATCAGCTCCGGCTACGTCACTGTTCTCGCAAGAGCGCTCAAGAACGTCTATCCCTCCTCCAATCTCACGATGCTCGCGGGTCCGTTGCGCGAGCGACTCCCATTCTTGAAGCGGCGCAGCCGTGCGTGTACGCTCACAGGGCCCTTGGTGCCGGGCTTTCGCCAGACCAGATCTTTTCCCCAGAAGGCCTCCGGGCCAGCCTCCCACTGCTCATGAAATGGCAGAACGAGACGGCCCCGGCTTCTGGAACCCGTTCGACGGGGCCTCTTCTGGTTGTGCAGGGTCTGGACGACAGGATCGTCAAGCCGGCCATCACTCGACAGTCCTGGGAGAGGGCCTGCGACGAAGGTCAAGGCGAGGTACATCTGAGCGAATACGCACAGCTGGATCATTCGACGGTGTTGGTGGGCGCAGCTGCAGAATGGCTGGGTTGGATCGCTGATCGGTTCAACGGTAAGCCCACGATTGGCAAATGTTGGAGCGAGGAGGAAAAAGGCCAAGCGATGCCAAGTTTGTCAGGTCTCCTGCGGAATAAGTGTGGTTCTTCTTCACCAACACACGTTTAAATAGGTTTATCCCGATGTCGTTGACAATGCGAGAAGAAGTCGCTACCCTACACCCTTTCGTCGTCTTGCGTCTCCAAAACTGATCATCGGTTTCTTTATGACTTGCGGCTGCGTGATGGAGCAACGCGACAAGCCCATTGGCGCAGTGCAACCAACCGTTGAGGCTTAGCGGACAGGGTTCAGCATGCTTGCTGCCTTTGCCTGTTTTGGGCGCAGTCGTTGTGGATGAAGTACCGAGTCTAGCTCTTAGTGGCTATAGTGAGTGGAGCTGTCAGGAATATTATAAGGGGTTTCTGCGCTAATTAGTAGGAGGTATTTAGTCCTAGTAAAATGCAGGTACCTCTTACCCTACTTAGTGCCACGGAAAAAATCTGTCATTAGCCTACATGCTTGCCCCTAGCCCTGTACCTCCTGTGATAAACAAACAACAAACAGGGATTAGACTGTACGGAGTAGTTACTCATCATGTCGTGCTCGCTGCTGCCAATGCACACCTCTTCTTCTAGAACCTCCAGAGAACGTGCGTGCATGAGTCAGTCAGTCAGTCAGTCAGTCAGTCAGTTCTCCATCGTGAACTTCCTCTCTTGATGCACAGCACGCACAGTACGGAGTACAACGGTCGTGGACACTGCAGCGGAAGGCGCGCAGGCTGTGTTCTGCCAGGCCCACCCGCACTTGCTCCAAGCAATCAACCAACATCCATTCGTGCCACGGACCGGTTGACGTTGTCACAGCTGCCCCCAGCTGCCCCAAGCTGCCCCCAGCTGCCCCCAGCTGCCCCCAGCTGCCAAGCTATTGTTGCTTCCTTCCGAGTACACAAGATCGGCATGCTTTTCAGCACCAGCCACCTACCTCCATGACGATCAACGGGTGCTTGAGCCTGGCACCCTGGTTGGTGCCTGGACGCCGCCGAACCGAACAATGAATCGCATGGAGCCGCCTCAGTCTCATCCAACGCCCAGGCCAACTCCACCTGACCTGGGCGAGAGACTGAAGAATTAATTGTATTACCGAGTACCACCAGTGGAGATGGTATATGGTCCAGGCGCAGTCGCTTAGAAACGTCCATGAAAGGGAAGACTTTCATGGATACTGTTCTCGATACCTTTGATCGTCTCTCCTGCATCAATGTCTGATTCCAGTCACGGCGGTCCAATCCGATTGCAGAGGAAGCCGTCTTCGATGAGGCCCTCGACAACAGCAACCTTGCACTACACACGACACGACACGACACGACACGACACGACACGACACGACACGACACGATACGATACAATACTCGTCGACCATCTCGCATCGTGGCGAACTGCCACTGAAACATCCGGATCGGCTGCACAATGGCTCCGAGCCAGCGTCGCGATGCTCCTCCAGAACATTCTCATGGATGGTGCCATGTACGAAACGGCGCACAAGTTCTGGCTAGTCGACTCGTGAGCCGAAGAACTGCTGCCAACATTGCTTCCCGCTTCGCCAACCGACGATTCGTTTTTGCGCTTGCTGTCGTGTCGGTGCTAGGCGCCAAAGCTGTACACATTCATACACATGTCACTGCACTGTCGAGGGTGCACTTGCTTCGCTGGGGCTACTCGTTCTTTGCCCAGGATCTATTCCTGCTTCTTTTGATACGTTTGTTACTGGACAGTTGGGTCTTGGCCGTTGTGCGCCCCATCAGGTCGCTTGCCACCTTTGGCGCGAGCGTCCTCTTGTCCCTTGTCGTTGCACTCGGCGTCTTCAACGTTTCTTTTTGTCGTTTCCGGATCGGAAATCCACTGGCGCAACATTGGCCTGGCTGGCGATTCCTCATCATGGTCCATGTTCCTTTCCGGCATCTTTTCCCTGGTGCTGGTCGCTTTTTGGGCTTGGCGGCTAGCTGGGTGCTGCAGGACGCCTCCTTTGCTCTGTTTGGCTTTGGATGCGATTTGGTCAAGTGGCCCGTAGCAGCTGTACTACGAAGAACTCCCGTGGCGAATCGCCTGGCCCTCCACGGAACCAGTTACGGCCAGATCCCCCAGCATGATGTCGAATACGGTAGGAAGGGCGACTACGACTATAGCGATGACGGGTCGCTATCCGGCACCTCGCCAGCAAAGTCTGAGCCACAAACGTTCAGCCTCAGACAAGGAATGAAGCTACTGTTTCACCTGTTTATTGCTTGCGCATTGGCCGGCCAGGTGGTTTGCTTCGTTATTCGACCCCACGAGAGCTCTCTGATCTTCATGTCCTGGACATCGGCACTTCTGCCATTCGTGGACTTTTCCGACTCGTCTCCAAATCTGAAAAACATGAAGCCTGTGTATAATTCCGGGATTGGCCGCCGATGGGATAATCTCACAGCCGTCCACAACATTTCATCACCGGCCGGACTTCCCTGGTCACTGGCTCGAACCATGGGCTTCTGGCAGCGCTACGTCCCCGACCGTCACTACAGCGCAGCCCATGACCCCTTGAGAATATCGAATGCCGAGGAAGACGTTCTTTCCGATCTCCGCAGCAAACTAGCCAGCGTGCCCATCCGCCACGTTGTCATCATCTTCCTCGAAAGCACCAGAAAAGATGTATTTCCAATCAAGAAGGACGGGCTTATCTGGCGCAGACTTGTCGAATCGTACGAGAACGGGACGTTGCCGGAAGACGCGCAGGAAAAGTTGGCATCGTTGACGCCCAATGCAAACTACATGACCGGCGACTACAACGACAGCTTCCCGCATGCCCGGGGAGCGAGCAGACGACGAGGAGGCATCAACTTCAACAACGCTTATACACCGGCTACATACACGCTGAAGAGTCTTGTGGGGACACTTTGCGGCTCGCCCCCATTGGTAGCGGATTTCAATCTCGAAGTCGTTCATAAGCTGCCTGCGCCCTGCATGCCACATATATTTGATGCAATGAACCATATCGACGTGCCCCGAGACGACAGGCATAGAACAGCAGGGGGCTCGAGTTTCCACTCGGATAAATGGCGAAGTTGGTTTATGCAGTCTGCAACCATGGACTTCGATGGCCAAAGGGGCTTGTTGGAACACATGGGATATCCGGGGAAAATCTCATATCGAAAGAATACCTCAAGGGTGAGAAGGATCATGTTCCCAAACATGGCGTATCTGACTTGCCCGATGTCAACTACTTCAGCATACCGGAAACTCCACTGGAGGACTATCTGCGGGACGTCTTCGTGTCGGCCAAGAAGAAGAGCGAGCGTGTATTTCTCACGCACCTCACCAGCACGAGCCACCATCCGTTTGGCTTACCCGAAGATGAGACGTACGCCCCCGTAGGTCAAGGTTTGGAGGATCTTTCCAAGTACATCAACAGCATCGGATTCGACGACAAATGGCTGGGCAAGGTGCTGAGTGTACTGGACGAGCAGGGAGTGGCGGAGGAAACACTCGCCGTCGTGGTTGGAGACCATGGCCTATCCATGCCCGAAAACGATATGTGCTCGGCGTATTACAACCCGAACGTCGGCAATCTGCACGTTCCCCTGGTGCTTTCGCACCCAAAGCTGCCCGTCATCGATGTCGACGATGCGGTCACGTCGATACAGATTCTCCCAACCATCCTGGACTTACTCGTCGAAACGGGGTCCCTGGCTCCAGAACACGCACGACTGGCCAGAAGCCTGGGCTCGCGAAACTACGAGGGCAGACCATGATCCGTAAGCTGCAAAAGTCATCCGAGACGGGTCAGGAGATTGGCAATTCACCGTCATCAACCCAGGCCGGGCCATGATTAGCGTGCGCGACGCTCGACAACCGCAGTTCCGATTAGTCGTCCCCGTCATCGACAACAGCGAATGGAGCTTTGCCGATCTTGCGCTGGACCCGACAGAGGAGAGGCCGGTGCAGGGATTTGACTTTGGTGCATTTTTGAAAGAGGTGGAGGGAGCCCACGGCTTGGAATCAGCCAAGTGGGCGGAAGAAGCTGCATTTATAGCCCGATGGTGGGTTGAGGACAATGGCAAGCGATGGCGTTACGGACCGCACAGGGACTTCTGATCTATTATGTGAACATTGACTCGCCTTTTTCTTTCTTTTGTTCTTGTAGTTGCTTGCATGGGATACAGTGGATCAAAAACTACACCAGAGTTCGTGCTTTAAATCAGTCACGGTTTTTAATTTCAATTGACCAGATCTGACCCCCAATGATAGTGCATCCATCCCCCAACCCAGCAGCTAAGTGTGGGCATGCGCTCTTTAGTTTATCCGCGCTGACTAAAAAAATCCCTCTATCTGTGCCGACCCGGGCTTGTTAATAGCATGCATGCATGCCCTTGCGACAACAATGGCGATACATCAACGACAGGCCAAGAGTTTTTTTCTTTCCCCTCATTTCTACTTCTTTCATCTATTCAATCACACAGGACGGCCTTGGTCTTCATTCAAGAGGGCAACACAGGGAGCTGCAGCTTTCGCTCCTCCTGCGTGCCACGCCACACAACAATCCCATTTAAAAATCATAGACCGGCGCTTTTCCTCACCACCACCTCATGATGACGGATTCTGACCCAGAAGCCATGGAGATTATTCCATCAAATCCTGCGCTCATCGCGTCCTAGATTCACCGGACGCTGGATCCTCAAGTTCTCGCAAAGGTGGCTCTGCACAGCGACAAATACCAGTGTAGCACGTCCCTTCAACCGTGGATTTCCCAACGACTTTCGCGACGAGATTGAATCAATGGAAGGGCTTCTACGAGGCCAATCAGCCGGTCACGATACACCGACGGAATGTGCCCGCGCTGCGGAGATCGTACTCCCGGAACAAGCCGCTGTTCCCTGGAATGTGCACCCCTGAAAAGCGCGTCGCCCATTACTTCAGCATGCTTCGCAGGGGTGTCATATCCGAACCTGATGTACGGGATCCCTGTGGGCAAGGAGAAAGCGAAGCATCGGACAGTCTGATAAAGACGCTGGCCGTGTCAAGACTTCGTAGGCGAATAATGACATTGTGCCAATTTCGCTGGGGTTCAGCGCTCAATTGCTACTCCCAACACTTTCCTGCTAGTTCTTTGTAAATGCTTGCTAATGACTGTTTTTGGTCAAAGGAGTCGTGTCAAAAGGGTCAACCTCGCCTTCTGTCCCGGACCATGTCAAAAAGTAAAAGCCCTAGTGGCGCAGTGGAATTGAGCATCCTTCTCCGTGAAAGACTCGGCGAGTGACGAGAACACGTCCCAAAATAGACCTCCAAGCTGGTCGTGGATGTTGTGACCTCAGATCATCCACCGCCCACGGTTCGAGCCAAGGAGAAGGACTCTCAATTCAGCCCAACCAACAATGTCCGTGCTGTTTAATCAGTGCGTGACATCATTTTCATAGGGTTAAAGATGCCATAGGTGCTGCGCCTTCCCAGGCTAATTAAGAAGAATGATCCTGGAAGAGGCTGTTGGAGATGGAAAAAAAAAAAAAAAAAAAAATTAGTACTTCGCGGAGTATCTTCATCCAATAGAAAGAAAGCCCATTAATCGACTTTGATAGCCCTGCACCTTCATTAGTATCGCAAAAATCACTATGGGGTGACGCAAATACGTTCGGGGAGGAAGGAGAAAAAAAGGGGGTATGCGAACCCATAAATCCTTCTCACGAAAGCATACGCGCTTAGAAAACCAATCGTTCCCGTCAAAAGGCCATATACACAGCAAGCCATGAAGCTATAGCTGAAGAACAACATACTGCCAACGAAGCCGGTGATGTGAAGTTTGAAGAAATAATACCAGATACTATAGCCAAACACCCACAAGGCGCTACCGCCACCAACAAAGAACGACTGCCACCACCAATGGTAGTTCTCGGAGCAAAGCTGGATGTAAATGGTCACAACCGTCACCTCGGCGATTGTCGCGGCCAGAATGGCGGATACGACGGTCAAGAAGCTAAATACGTAGTAATAGCCGCTCTTGTCCTGCCACACGGACTGGAACACGAAGAGGAGCTCGATGAAAATGACGGCGAACGGAATCAACCCTGCCAGGAGGATGGATTGAATCGAATCGATGTACCATGCCTGCCGTGGCACCTGGCGCGCAATGGCCGCTGTTCGCGTCGGGTGCTCCCATGCGCCAGCCTTTTTAAACCCGTAGTACGAACCTGCCAGAACGAGAGGCACCTGGACGCAAAGCCATAGAAACGTCATGGCAAGCAGGGTGCCGAACGGGATGGCCGTGCTGGAACGCCTGGGCCCAGACAAATAGGTTCAGGACGAAGACGAGACCAAATGTCAGCCCGGGGAATAAAGGGCTGTGATCAGTGCATTCGCTTTGTAGTCCTTGCCATCGAAGCTCTTGAAGACTCGGGCGGAAAAGTAGCCAGAAAGGACTCCTGCGAATACGAACAGGCCCACGCCAACGCTGATGAATCCGCCACGGAAGCTCGGATTCAAAACTCCCAGTGCGCTCAGAAGCACGAGGCCTGCCGCCATGAACATGAGTTGCATGCCGGAGCCAGCAAGAGGTGCCAGCAGGCTACCGAATCGGGGAGTTCTGAAAACATCTGCGTGGAGCAGTTTCCATCCAGTCACATCCTCGAGTGCCTCGTCGGAGGAGGAGATGTCGGCATCGTTCGCATCGTTACCTTGGTCGAGCAGGCCTGACTTCTTCTCCTTTGTCGAGGAGCGAATACCAGATCGACGCTTGCGTTTCGATCGTAATTTGCCGTCCTCGGCCAACGATTCTCTGTATCCCTTGAGATCAGAACGAATCGTCTTGGCCAAGATGATCATGACGATACCCGTGAGCAAGCCACAGATGATGAGCGAGTTGACAATGGCAAGCCAATGAATGCGAGACCCTTCCTCTTGGTTGACATAGTAGAGGTCCCAGCGGCGCGCCCATTCGATGCTGGTGTCCTCCCGGAAGTAAACAGAGTACGTAAAGGGATTTTCATTGCTCCCTCGGCTGCATCGTCGTCATCGTCCTCGTCCTCGTCTAGAGAAGCTGGGCGGTAAGACGGATCCGTATATCTGGGCGCTGGGTCGCTTGTCTTGTCGGCCGCAAAACGTAGCTCAAATGCGCCGCTGGTGTTTTGCAAGTCCATGGGACATCCTTGGCTGTCTCGTCGGTTGCCGCTGCCAATGCTTTTCGGGTAAACCTCAAACCCAACAATGATCTTTTCGCCACGCTCTCCGGAACGACCGGCAGCCGGCCGATAGCGAATGACAATGGTGTGGTGATTGTGAAGGTAGTAGCGCGCCTTTCCGGTGCTGGGGACACTTCCGTATACCCGAGCTTGAAACCAGCCGCATAATACTTCTTTGTCTTGTCCACCGTCACGAAGCTGGTAGCGCCAGGGAGGTTGTCCACAATCCACTCCGCCACGTACCCGTCTCGAACCAATTCCCTAGTTCGTCTCAAGTCGCTCGTCGACATTTCCTTGTTGCAGAGAAAACTACAAGGCTTGTCTTTAGTCATGGCAAGCTCGATATCCGATGCCATTATTCTGTCTCCCGGAGGACTTCGCCCAGATTGAGCGAAATACTTTGCCCGCTCAACAGCCCCGTCCCTGCCTTGTGTTGGCCAGTGGGTGGGCAGACAAATGGCAGATCGTAGTAGGCGTATTGGAGCTGCGTATTGTCGGAGTAGACTTTGTTAACCATGAGAGGAATCTGCTGCTCCGGCCTGTAACTTTTGATCGAAAAGCCTGTATACGTGTCAACCGAAAGATGCTATAACATTGCCTGCATTGGTGCGAGTCTAGTATTACCTGGAATGTAGAAAGCGTCCGTGGAGCAGACCAAGGCCAACGACGGGATGCCGACCAGGCCAATTCTCGAACCCCAAACCATCCTGACTTGCGTGCCACGTTGGACGAGTTCCTCGTCAAATCGCTGTTTTACGTCGTGATTTCGCCCTTGCCCGCCAAATGCAACAGCTTCGTTGCGCCTCGATTCGTATTTTTGGAGCGTTCGAGATACGCCGCCGGCATTCAAACTGGAATCGATCTCACAGCATAAGAGTAGAGGACAGAGATGGCGACGGCGAAAGAAGCTCTACAACAGGTGAGCGCCAACCACAACCCTTCCAGCGGCGAAAAGGCCCCTTTCAAAGGTTTGAGGGGAAAAACGAGCGGAATCGGCACAGAGTACCAGAGAATAAAACCAACGATCAAGCAGCCCACAGCGCCACGTCAAGCGAAATACAAACACAAGGCAAAAAAGAAAGAAGGCAAAAAGAAAGAAGGCAAAAAGAAAGAAGGAAAGAAAGAAAGAAAGAAAGAAAGAAAGAGGGGTCCGTGGGTGTTGGAACCGAAATGCTGGTGCAATGGCTCTCCGCGGGACTGTGGGCGATTGTGTCTGACGATGGGATGGGTTGGTTGACAGCCGGCAAGGAAGACGAGACGGGCCGCTAGCCAACGTAACTGGATTCGTAAGCGCTGATTGAATGTTGGAAGCTCCTGTGTTACCCGTTGAGCCGTTCCGGCCCTCCATTGATTGGCCCACAACGTCCCGTCTTCCATCATGTTTCACTTGAAGAGCTTCAAAAAGAGCCAATGCGTGGGAGTCAGTGTCACAGAAGAGAGGAGGGTGTATTTTGATGGGCTGGCGTAGGCAATGGATGGGATGGTATTTGTTCCAATATATACATACATATATACATACATGTATACATATATCAGCTCTTCCAAAACCTCCTCATCACCCTCTCAGCGTACTCCCCATCCATCCCCCAATGCCTCACCGCATCCTCAATCCCCCTCTCCATCCTCCCCACGTATTCCTCCTCCGGCACGCTCTCCCCAACCCTCTTCTCATCAACATACACCAGCGCCCTGACCGGCTCATCCACCTGCCCGCCCCGATTGTCCCTCACCATCCGCACATCACAGTACCTCTTCTCGTACGCCCACGGCACGCCCTCATGCAAGTCCAGTTCTTCCTCGTCCCTGCTCGGCAGCAGATACAGCAGACCGTACACGCCCTGCCCTGTGCTGCACACGCCTGGTTCCGATCCC
Organism: Epichloe glyceriae; assembly: GCA_023658535.1. Taxonomy (NCBI): domain Eukaryota; kingdom Fungi; phylum Ascomycota; class Sordariomycetes; order Hypocreales; family Clavicipitaceae; genus Epichloe; species Epichloe glyceriae. The sequence goes on along the minus strand of CP098291.1, from coordinate 5,474,364 downwards.
CCTGCGCCTGCGTAGGCCCCGGATTCTCACCACGTTGGCATACCCTCTCTCGTTGATGATCCATTTCCACCCCTCCATGTATCCTAGCCCCACGGGCGTCGAGAACGGACACCGGCTTCTCATCTGTTCCGTGGATAGATTGCTTCCAAACGCAAAGTACAATACCTCGCTTCGGTCCTGCGTCACCGTCATGGTACTGTCCTGGGACAAATTGCTGTCTTCCCGCTTTGGCGTCATGGTGGAGTGGACGATGGGGCTGTTTTGGTGAATAATAGAGAGCAAGTACGAAGAAAATCCCGCGGAATGGGAAAATTGCCCTTCAATCCTGGGTGTTCAGAGGGGGAGGGGGGTAACTCAATCAGCGACAAAGGATTAGAAGCTCAACTTGCGAGGGAGCGTGTCGTTTGACAAGCGATGGGGAGTAGAATTATGCTGGAACCAGACGGGGAAAAAAAGCAAGAGTGAGGCGCGCGGTCGATAGGCAGCAACAACAACCCATGTGGGACGATGACTCCAACAAAATCAGTCACTCGACTGCCTTTCAGGTCACACTGCGCAAGAGTGCATGAATTTCCTTCTTCGAGGCATCAATGTGCAACGCAATTCCAGAGCCCAATCGCATGGAACGAACTACTACATCGCGCCGTGCCGTCCGTACTCCGCCTTACAAAGTGGCAACTAATCACTATTATGCGACAGTTTGAACTCAAGAGAGCAAGGCCGAAGTAGGTCCCATATCTCGGGAGGTGTCATTATTCATTTGCCTCTAGTCTTCTTATATGCACCCTTTACATCATGAGCACCCTCCTCCATTCACTGCTTATTTAGGTCAAATGGCCCCTTGCTGATCACTTGTTTCCTCCAAATGTGCTGGTAACCTGGACTCCCTGTGCCGTCCGCTACAGCCTCCGCCGACTCTTTTGCTCCATCCAGGGTCAAGCGCGTTGCGTTGGTACCCGCCCAACTCTTGTTATGCCAAGGGCAATGAAATATCTCGAGAAAAAGAAAGAAGAGAGAAAGAAGGAGGGAATGTTGGAAACCGCCAACACCCTATGTCAAGTGAGACAAAAAGGAGCTGAGCATCAGCTCGTCCGCACTAGGTCGCAAATCGTGGTTGAGTTCAAACGTTTGGCGAAGAAAGCTCTGCGCTTCTTCACTGGCATGCTCGGGGATCGTGGGAGATGCTGTGCCCCCGCCAATCTTGAAAATCGCTTGCAGCTGGCTGCAGTCGGGGAAGGGATGGTTGCCCGTCATCATCTCAACCACCAAGCAGCCAAGAGACCAGATATCCGCCTTCAGAGTGTATTCGGTTTGTTTGACAACTTCAGGAGCCATCCAAAATACAGAGCCCTGGAGCGACGGTCGATGCCTGTTGTTCGTGGCGTTGCCTAGTATATTTGACTGCTCCAGCTTCTTGGAAATACCGAAATCGGAAATCTTGATGGTCCCCTTGTTGTCCACAAGAATGTTGGCGCCCTTGATGTCGCGGTGAATAATGTCGCGACCATGGAGATAGGACAGGCCCATCAAGATTTGTCGGACAAAGCTGCGCACGAGCGGTTCGGGCAACGCGCCATACGAATTCAGCATCGTCTGGACCGAGCCGCCAGGAACGTATTCGAGGAAAATGTTGAGGTAGTCTGCGGAGGAGCTGCAGCCAAGATACTGCACAATGTTGGGGTGGCGCAGATCCCGTAGCAAGCCCATCTCGCGCTTGAGAGCTTCAATCATGCCACGTTTGCGCGTCTCGCTTTGTCCAGTGGCGCCTGGTGCTGGGGCCTGAACTTGCTTGACGGCGAGAAGCTCACCGGTCACGGCGTGCAAAGCCAGATAGACAGATCCGAAGGAACCTTGGCCGATCAAGGCACCCTTCATCCACTTGTTGTCATCCCAAGACTCGCCCGCCAGGAAGCTCTCGAGCTCCTCGTCGACCTCGCCCCCGTCGTTTGTAAGAGCCTGGCGGATCTCATTGAGAGAACCAGATCCTGTGGAACCATCGCCATCGAAGTAGCTTGTATTCGTGGTGTTGCCGTCGGGATCGGTAATGCTTACAGCGGCAGAGTCTACAGCAGTACTGTCGTCACCGCTCTCCGTCGTAAAAGAGACGTACGACTTCCGGTCGGGTTCTATCGGGGATTCTTCTTGGAGGGTGCCCAGCGAAGAAGAAGCAATCGAATCTCTGTTATAAATGGCGGGGATTCGGCCATGGGAGTCGCGACTTCGGACCTTGGCAATATGCGATGCACCGCTCAGCCATGAGTCGGCAATGGTAGGGATAGGGGGCATCTTGAGTGCTGGATGCAAGACTGATGCTGCTGGCTACGCTGAGTCGACTGTTGACTTTGCTCAAGCGCGTCGAGCGTCTCATGGAGAGACGCGCGGTGCGATCAATGTCCTCTCGGCGATGGTCGGGGAAATACGACGTCAAATCGGACGCGATCAACTCGCTAGGGGTCGAAGACCACCAAATTGACGGAGCTTCCGCCGTTGAGCGCCGCGGACATCGGCTAATGGGGTCCGGTCCATGTCTCTCGACGACACCTCCGCACCGGGTCGTTCCCTGTGCTGGAAGAATACTGGAGAAAGTGGCTGTTGTAGCTGGTCATCCCAGTTCTCTCCCAGGACCTTCTGGACCTTGAGCTGACTTCGCTTGTCGACCGACTCCAGAGCCTTGGTATGTTTTTGTTGCTCCTCCTCCATGGCGATGGCGGCTGCCCGTTGCAATTCAGACTCGCCCGGCTCTCCTGCCGGCACCCGTCGTAAAATGAGACGATTGCGTTCAGGCCGCCTTTGATCTTTGATGATGCGCCATAGCTCCGTGTCACCCAAACGTCTACACTGAGAAGGGTCGGGATCAATGCCCGTCAGAACCCAGAAGCAGTAGTTCCTTTCGTGATCTTCTCGGAGCGCAAATTTCCGGAGGGTGACTCGCATGACGTCTTCACAGGTTTTGCAATCCGCGATCTTGACGACCTTGGTGACGCCCCCGGTGGAAATTACTCGGATGATGTCCTGGCCTTGGGGCAGTGTGGCCATGAGTGAGCCATCCATGCTAGAATTATTTCGCGTATGAGCATGGACAAGTCGGCTGGCGGGAAAATCCGAAGGTGAACCTTGGGGTCTCGATGGTTGACTTTGGCCAACGCTGCTCACATAGCCTACGCCTGCAGGAAATCGAGCTTGGCGTGCTGGAGACAGAAATATTCGTGTTAGACGCCATCATTGTGTCCATTCATGGAGTAGGGTAAAGAACGAAATAAGAAACATCTTGGGGCGGAGCTTACCTGTTTCTAGAGGAGCAGGAACGTCAATTTGCCGTGAATATCGACGGTTCGCGGACGTAGCTGGCGCTGATCGTGGCATTGAGAGGGATTGCGGCGACCTTGTGCTCGATTGTGCAAAAGATGAATAGGCGTCGAGGCCCGACAAAGAATCCTGCAAACGGTCAGTTGCATGGCAGGTGACAGGGGGTTGGGGCCAAACATTGCCTGCCGGTTCACTTCCCACTCACCCTGTGTCGTTTTTCTGGTTTGCATATGTTTTCGTCCGCAGTTTCTTGATGCACAAGAACAAGCGTACTCGATCCCCACCTTATCAATGCCCATGTCCTTCAAGACTTCCTTGTCCATTTCCAAAAGATTCTCGCCATTGATATGGTTCTTGCGGAAGATCTTCTCATAGTCACCACACTTGACGCTTCGAAGATACTCGCATACTCGTTCTTCGTCCCAGTGCCTGACCGAACCAGGCCCGTCACTATCTGAGAATTCGGACTCGGTAGGACTGGCATAGCTTTGAGCGGCACTGGGCATGGTTGGAGCTCTTCTCGATGTTGGCAGGGCAGAAGAGAGATTGCCGCTGGATGAAGCGGTGGATGGCGTATTTAGAGCCGCAGGAAACGGCGATTTTGATGAAAGCATGGCCATGATATGATGTGATGGATAGATGTTATGATCGGAGTTCGCCTCGAGAAAAAAAAGATCTATGCGACTAGTTGTTGATGAGAGCTCGAGACTGGGTGATGGACGGAAACGATTAAAACGGTCGAGAGGTTATTATGTGGTGCGCGATGAAGGTGTCGATGGCCCAGCACTGGAGCGATGCCGTACCCGAGGTTGAAAGCGCGAGGACACTACACTTCAGCATGAAGCAGAGTGAGATGCTGGTGGGACAGTGCGCGCAGAATCAGTATTGCCCAGAACTGCAAGTCGACGCTTGGAGCTGCGACGCAAAAGCGACGTTAAGACGTGTCGTGTCGTCAGCGGAGGGGGCGGGTGAATATTAAAAGGAAGGAACGCCGTCAGATGCATGGGCATTGTCGCGAGTGACCAGGGCTTTCCTCAAGTGGCTCTCATCTCCGTCCGTCAGTCCTTCTTTGGGGGACAGGAGGGGCAGGCTGAGTGAGCACCTGGCACACACACACAAGCCAAGCCAACACGCTGTGGTTCCTCTTCGATGTTAGCTCCAACGGCCACAGCACGGCCACAGCACGTCCAGAGCCCCGTCCGCTGCCCCCAATCACTGTTCCCCCTCCCCTCCCCGCTCAGGTGTGTGCACTGGGCAAGTTTCAGCATTTGAATATACTTCAGTTCGTCCCAGGTCAGGCGCATGTTGACCAGTGAACCTTCTGGCCTGGGCCCACATACCCAGCCGCTGCCGGGCACGAGCCCCCTTCGGGTTGCAACACCAGGCTGCAGGTGCAGGCAGGCAGGCAGGGAACTCGATATGTATGTGCACATTGATTAGCATCTCGACAATTCAGCCGAGACCCTTCGCCCACATCGCTCACATCCCATCCAGCCAGCCGAGCACCGAAACCTGACGGCCCCGACAAGTCTCGACATGTTCTGGCGTGCTTGAGCCAACGAAGGGTTGAGGCGGGTCTTGGCCGGGGGCATCCCTGTAGTCTCAGCCAGCCCGTCGTAGCCGTCGTCGCAGGTGCTTCAGTGGCTGCGGCTCAGCAGTCCATTGCTGTCGCCTGGCCGGAAAGTTGAAACTCGCCAACGCGGACGAGCACCACTTATTTTCCATCTCCTGGGTGCTGCCACACTTATTACGGATTAATCCAACAGCCATTCAACTTTGAATGCGGGCAGGGCGGGCCGGTCGTCATCCCAGTCGGCGACGTCACCAGATTTGGCGATTTGGCTGCCCATGCTTGGTGTGCTTGCTGCAGCGAATGCAGAAGGATGGATTGTCGAATAATCCGTAGTTATTCCATACAAGGCGTCGACTCCATACAACTTTGCGAAACAAGTCGAGCCCAATCTCTTCTTCTTCCAACCGCTGCAGCAGGTGCTGGTGGGAAGTGTCTGCCCACATACGGAGTAGATGTTATTACTATCGTGGCTATAGTAATTAATGCCTTGCATCAATCTTATTCAAGGGTGGAGTCGGCAACAACAAGCGCGTCATGTACGGACGTAGATGCTTGGACAATTTAAACACCCTCCCCTCCCCTCTCACCCTTGCATATTATATAATTGCAAACAGCACCGCCATCGTGAAGGCGAACTGCGAAAAATCCGTTGTTGCCACATTTATACATGGTTTTAAAAGGACAATTCTCTCTCGATGCTTTTTGTCCTGGTTGGGCATCGCTTTCGCGTGAGTTTCCGGTTTCTTAGCTTTCTCCCCGTGTACTGTAAAATGGCGGAGCAGGAGGTGTTATCATGCCAGGCACCAACGGGAAAAGCTCGTATCGTTTCCCAGCCCATGCATTATTCCGGATTTTATGTATATTGGAATGTCCAGTGACCATGGGCACGGGGCCCATGTTTCAAGTTGTGCGATGCCGTCTGACAGGTGCAGTGGCCGGCGCCTCTCGTGATTGCTTCATCTTCTCTCGACTTATCGACCAAGCAAGCCTTGTTTGCGCCGAGTCAGTTCCATCAACCAATAGCCAATGGCGTCGTCATTCGAGCCACCGCCTTTGCATTGTCGCTGGTCTGGCCCGCTCCCTGCTCCCTGGCCCGATCCCTGGCCCGCTCCCCGCTCCCTGATAGGTTGCCAGCAGACACAGGGTGAAACGGGCAGTGTTTCGACATCGTGGGCGGATCTTGACGGGCCGAGGGGCTCGTGATGAAAGACGACAAAAGAAAAGGGGATAGCCAAGAACGATCGACAATTCGCTCAAAGACCACGACACTCACCGCGACTGTGCATTCTTCACCAGCTTTTTCCGCATCCCACCTCCATTTTTCCAGTTGTCCAACTTCATAAATTGATGAGCCAACTGGTTCCAATGTCGTCGGACTTCTCCAGTGTCTCCACACGCCAGCCTACATGTAAAATAGACTTTGTTCCTGAAACTGGTCATCTCCGATCCTCCCCCAGCTCCTTCGTTTTGTAGTTTGTACGGGAAGTAAGAGGTTGGCTTTGTTTTCCCTTTGCTGAACCAAAGCACACCCACTGGGCTATGAAACCTGTGTAGACAAACTTGTGACGGGCAAATATTGTATGTACATGCTTAATGACTGCACCGGGATGACGTACCCAGGTGCACGGCAAGGCGGGGAATGTTTCCTGTTGTGTATAGGAGAAACGTGGTGTGATGGGTGCAGTGTGGCACCGTTGCGAGCGTTACGTGTAAGCAGGAGTCCTATTGCGTGCATTGCTTCATATCATCTCCCGTATCGTACATGGTGGCATGGTCGTGATGATGTAAATGTAACGTTCTATTGAGTATGAAAGGTTCCAACGTTGTCGGGACAAGGCGTCCAGAACTAACATTCGGCCATGACGCCGTGATGATGTTACGCCAATATGTAGGTAGGCAGGCAGGCAGTCGGGCTGGGTATTGCCTGCCGTTCGGCAATCTGTTGACCTGACCATCTGCCTCGGACGTAATTACTCTTCATCAAGTACGGATTGCGGAGTATACATGTATCGTACCAAATTTAGAAATGGCTCGTCACTACTTTATCCATGCACCCGCACTGTTCGCTGGTGCTTGGCGCCGTGTTTCAAAATGTTCAGCACGGCAAGTAGAGAATGCGCTCGGGCTACTGTTATGTACTATACTAGATCATCCGTACTGAAGTTTGCAATACTAGTTGCATTGCCGCATAGAATTGGTCAAGATGATGTTCCCATCCACGGACGGGCCGGAGGGGCAACTATCGTTCTGCTTCTCAACAACATCTGAAACGCGCGCACCGTACGGTCCGTACGGCAAAAGACAACAAGACTGCAGGTACCCGGGTGCTTGTGATGGGAAGTAAGGTCTTCAAGAGGTACCGTCGCATCATCATGCTGGCCAAGTTTTGCATGACCGGCGACGTCTGAGGGTGCTCTATCTGTAGGCTGCTCTGCAATGCAGACCCTTCGTTGTCTTGGTCTTGTAACGGCAAAGGCTGGTCTGAAGTCGGTTGTCGGTGCCGCTGCCCGCTGCCGCTGCCGCTGCAACCACCATTCTTTCCCATGTCCGGTTGTCGATGCAACCACATGGAGCATCGGGAGGTTCATGCTGAAGCAGCATCACACGCTTTGGGAAGCGGCATCCGCCCGCATATGTACAGACTGCAGAGAACCAGTTTCGTCATCAAAGGGTTCTTCCCCCTCCGTAGATGCACCGACTCCACACGAAGTCGTGCGCTGTTGACAATTGGCAAGCTCTCCAGGTGCCCCACCAAAGCGCTCGGGACGGTGTCGCGTACATTGCTAACAGGCTTGCCCCGACTTGGGCCCGAGTTTTGCTAGCAATCTACTCTTCCACAAATGATGGCACGATGCACCATCTGTTCTTTCACATCTGCTCAACCGACAAGTGTATCACCTCCAACAAACGGCTAGGTTTGTTTTCGGAAGGGTGCCGACGGCTAAGATAGGACGGCAAACTTTTGAAACCACCGTTGACTCGACTGCCGAGCTCATTGCCGCCAGAGTTGCGTTTGGCATTCATCGTATCATCATGACATCCAATTGCAAACCAATCGTGAGCTTTCTTGGGCCCATTGCGTCGTACTCGCATCAGGTGAGTGTCTCGGGGTTCGCTTCGGCTGGAGGATTCTTTGCAACTGATGTGTGTGTGTGTGCGGATGACCCCTAACTCTTGGTACAGGCTGTTCGGCAGGTTTTCCTCGAGGAGAAGTGGGAGTTAAGGCCGGTTGCCACCATAGATGGTTTGTAGATTCATCCGTTAGACTGGGCGAAATCGAGCAACTTTGGCATTTGCTTCTTGGGAGAAAGTGTTGCAACTTCTCTAACATGAATTTTAGATGTCTTCGACGAAACTCAGGACCGCCAGGTCACAGCTGGCGTTGTGCCATTTGAAAACTCTACCAACGGATCTGTAGTCTTCACCTTGGATAATCTGGCCGACCGAGATGGCCGATACAAGGACATTACCGTCGATGGCGAGATTTTCGTTGACGTTCATCACTGTCTCCTTGGTCGAAAGGGCCCCAACGGAAAATGCGACGAGCCCAACGCGGGATCAGGAACTTGCACCCCAACAGCAACAGATCCGAGTCCATCGAGACCCAAATCAGCACCACTGAGCAGTCTTGGTCACATCAAGCGGTTGTACTCGCACCCTCAAGCGTTTGGCCAGTGCAATGCCTTCATCTCGACTCATCTCAGAGGCGTTGAGATATTCGAAGTCAGTTCAACGAGCAAAGCTGCCGAAATTGTCAGCCAAGACGAGACGGGGACGTGGGCTGCTATATCAAACCAACTGGCATCGAGTCTATACGGCTTGGACCTACTGGGAAAGAACATTGAGGACCGGGAAGACAACACGACGCGCTTCCTCATTATTGGCACCAATCCCGCCGTTCCCGAGGACTGGGACCTGCAGAGGCCGTCGATTGCGAAGTCTGGCAGCAAGTCACTTGTATCCTTTGCGGTGCCGCACACGGCGCCCGGTGCATTGGCCGACGTCCTGAGCTGTTTCCGGGAGTTCAATCTCAACATGACGAGCATCAATAGTCGACCTAGCCTGCTAGCACCATTCCAGTACATATTCTTTGTGGAGTTCGAGGGACACAAATATGATGATTCGGATGGAAGGGTGAAGGGCGCCCTGGATAGAATCAACCAAGTTGCCCAAAGTTGGCGATGGCTGGGCAGTTGGGAGAGGTATCGATGATGGGCAAATCCTTAAAAATGATAAAAAGCGTCACAACGGAAGTCAAGTCAAAATGACACTCAAGATGATCTTCCCCGTGTGACTGGTGACTGGTGACTGGTGACTGGTGACTGGTGACTGCTCGCCCTAGACCAGTTCATGCTTGTTTCACTGAGGCTGTTCCGCCGTTGCAGCTGGCAATTGCTCAAGTAAAGTATCGGCCACTGCCACTGCGATGACCTGGCAGCCCGGTCTTTTTACAATATATAACTTCACACTTCTCTTCTTCTTCTCTCCTCCTCCTCCTCCTCCTCCTCCAACAGAGCTCTTGGTCTTTTTGCTTCGCTACTTCACCTTCACTTGTTGATGACTCCCGTCTTGTTTTTCGTGACAAGCCTCGAGGTTCAAAATGTAAGCTGCTGTCGATATACAATCGACTGAGCACAGAGACCTTCTTGATGCGATTGACAGACTGCGTGCGCAGGGTATCAGCCGCCATGTAGCGCTTCCCGAAATCGTCGTCTCAGGCGACCAGTCTTCCGGCAAAAGTTCCGTACTGGAAGCTATATCAGGCATAACATTTCCTACTAAGGACAACTTGTGCACTCGGTTTGCCACTGAGCTTGTCACTTCGACGATCACCATTCATTGGGGTCAAAGTATCCATCCCGGGGAAAAATTGCTTTGAACGCCAGAAAAAGAAACTGGAAATTTTTCCTCCCAAACTTGAAGAAGGTGATCTTGACCTGACCAACGTCATTGAGCTTGCCAAGGAGGCAATGGGTGTTACGTCCAGGCTCCAGACCTTGAGTGATGATATACTTCGCATCGAGGTTTCGGGTCCTCAACAACCACATCTCACGATGGTTGACCTTCCGGGCCTTTTCCAGGCTGGTAACAGCGCCAAGTCAGACGAAGACTCGGAGACTGTTGCAAACATGGTGCTCAGGTACATATCACAACAGCGAAGTATCATTTTAGCAGTCGTCTCAGCGAAGAGCGACTTTGCTTTGCAGAAGGTGACTCGTCTCGTGGGCCTCATCACAAAGCCAGATACGCTGGACGAGCGGTGCTGTTGATGGCAACTACAGCGATCCATTCTTTGGCAGTATCCGAGTCTACGGAGTAACTAACTAGGCACACGATACAGAACGTTGCTGCGCCAGATGCAGGCAGTAGAATCTCCCTTTCCCAACTTCTTATTTTCTTTTCATCTTTTTCTCCTTCTCTCAACAGTATAAACACCATCTGCCAGGCGTGTTTCTCGCAACTTGAGATCAGTTAGCTTTTTTTCCAGGCTGCGCGGCATCCGCGAGAGGGTGCCACTGTGCCCCGCCATGGGTATATGAGTATGTATATATGTATAGGTAGGTACCTGTGGCCAGGCCAGGCCAGCACTTGAGACGGAGAAGAACCTCCATGCTCGGCTAGAGAAACCCGAGTAACTGTAACCTTCCAACTGCTGGGGCGCACAGTCCCAAAATTCCCCTCCAACTGGTTCGTCGGCTCCGTCACAGAAGGGGCAGGGGCGGCCGGGCCACCCACTCGGTGCCACACCAGACCTCGTCCTCAGCCATTGACAGGAACACGCACCTCCTCCACCACCTGCACGGCCTCGTTTATATCTCTGCATCTTGCGTCACGACCGCTCGATAACTTGCCATGCTTTGGACCAACTTGGGGAGCGATGGAACGATCGCCCGGACCCAGACCTCTCAGAGGTTCCTTCTGTTCTTGACATTCGGTGCCGCCCGTCGCTCGTTGTTGATAAAGTAGCCCTTTCCCCCAGAACCTTGTTCATCTCCATTTCTGGGGAAAAAAAAACACTCCGTACAACTTCCCTCAACGCATACACAATTTCCCCGTACGAAAACAGCATATACGTCCTCTCATCATGGCTCCCAGACCTATTTTCTGCATGACGCATCCTCGTGCATGCTCTACTGCCTTTGAGCGAGTAAGTGATTTCCTGGCATCTTCGTGTCAACAACCTCGAGTGCCCATGGCGTGATAGTTGCGATGCGCAGCAGGGGTCCGGAGACTCGGGTGGAAGTGCATGAATTGACGGATTTGCCAGGTGTTCATGACCCGCAGAGATACCCTCGCCAGCCAACACGAGCCTTTCGGTGATGCCTTCTACTTTGGCCCCGAATGTGTGAGCCCCGGTTCAAAGATGACCCTGCCCGCAGAGAGGCCAGTGGTGTTTCGGGTGCGACTTATCGAAACACGTTGCAGGCGCTTGATGACGTTCAAAAACAGGTTCGCAACTTTCACAGTCTTTTTGTTTATATATAAACATACTCCGCCAGTACTTTGGCTCTGTACAAGCTTTGCGCGGGACGTGCGGCCTCACCAGAACTTGGTTTCTCTTGCCTCAAGGGACAGAGACTTGCCTCAAGTGAGGTAATTTTCATGTCAGGGGGATAGCGAGAAACTGGGATTGTCATGGACGCGGGCTTAGTTGGTTTGGCGCATCGTGAAAACAATGACTGCCATACCGTCAAAGCCATCTCTACAGACATTGTCGAAACGAACGAATTGCTCAATCGCTCACATAGCGTCCACGCACTAACACTCATCAAGGGTAAACGTGTCTTCATCAAGGACATGGCCTACTACCTCTTCCCGAAACCAGAAGACCAAAGCGACCCCAAGATCGCCCCATCCCTCGGCGGCGGCCATGAAGACAACAATCCTACCGTCATTCCAAGAGAAGAATTGGAAAAATTCCACTTCACCTTTCTCATCCGTCACCCACGACGCTCTGTTCCCTCCTACTGGCGATGCTGCATCCCCCGCTAGACGAGATCAGCGGCTTCGATGAATTCTGGCCCAGCGAGATGGGCTACAAAGAACTCGTCAAGTTCTTCGACTACGCAATGAACACGGGCCTTGTCGACAAGAGCCACTTGACAGTCGTGGATGCTGACGACTTGCTGGACAATCCGGAGCCTATGATCCAAAAGTTCTGCGAGCGAACAGGGATTGATTTCCACCCCAGCATGCTCAAATGGAATGATAGCGATCAGGAACATGCCGAGAAACTATTTGCCAAGTGGAACGGCTTCCATAATGATGTTCTGGGGACCAGGGAGCTCAAGGGCAGAACACATGCCCAAGTAGGTCACATGCAGAGGATGCTTACAACGGAAGCAAAACATGGAAGCTAACACATGGTCCACCCAGAAAACCCCTACCGTTGAGGCTGAGAACAAAGAGTGGGAAGAGAAGTATGGCGCAGTTGGTCAGAAGAAGATTCGACGCTGCGTTGACGAAAATATCCCTCTTTACGAGCACTTGAAGCAGTACTGTATCAAGGTCTAACCGAAATAATTGATGTTGGCTTTGGGCCGCAAGCAAAGGGGGCGCACAAACAATTAAAACACGGGAAGCAAAGGAAACAAAGGGGACATAATGACATAATGACTCTGCTTATGTTTTATTTGGGACATGATGCTTGACCTGCGAATTCTGGTCCAAGTCCCGGCCGGAAGGCTCGGTTCTTTCTTCTCAATTTCTTTATTCACAGTATGGTACAAGGAAGGCTAGTGGCCTCATATTGTTTAGTGATACGTAGACTCGGCAGCCCTGATTGCTGGCACCTGGCCGTTCCCGAGCCTAGTAGTTCCATGGCTCGCCGTTCATTTCAGGTCGCTTGACGATCATGATTTTCTCCCCTTCTCCGGGCCGACGGGTCGGGTATGACTTCCTCCTCTTGGATCTCTCATCGTCCTAGATTTTCTCTCCGCCCCGGACCCCAGTGATGCATGTTGCAAGTGACTGTGTGTTATGCTGCAGGCTCGGCTTCCCTCCCAGAACCGTAAGCCAGTTGCTCAAACAGCCCGTGCGTAACATTCTTCGACCAGGCCTCTGCGTAGTCTCTGTCGTGATCATTCGCCCAGCTGATAGACACTGGAACCAGCTCCGTCTCTGCATTCTTGGTAGACAAGGCTCTGACCTTATTGCCACTTCCACTGCCGCTAAGAACTGCAGCCATGTCCGCGATCGAGTTCGTCCGTTGCGCGTTGAGGGCAATTCCCCTCTCGACTTTGCTTCGAACAGGTCTGTATTCTTTGCCATTGGCCTTCTCCTCCGCCATTTTCTTCTTGTCTGCGACTGTAAACTCTTCAGGGCGCTTGTAGCGAAATTCGTCTGTCCACGCAACCTCGTGCAGGTGTTTCAACTCGCGCAGTTTCTGGTAAACGGAGCGCCCGACGTCGCCTCGTCCCTTGGGAAATCGAATCATAGCCATTGGTGACCAGTAGTCCTTTCGAATCTTGGCGGGTTTGGTCTTCTTGCCATTGAACGGCAATTGCTTCAAGGCATGGAATCCCTATAGAATTGGAGCAAAAGTTAGTCATTCCTATTGAGGATAATCATTCTTTTCGACTAGGAATATGTAAGGTGGCATCTTACATCGAGCTTGTTCTCAAACGAGTAGACTATTTGATCTGATCTCCTGTGACTAAAGACCCAGATCTTCTCGCCGTGACCTTCGGGAGCTTGGCGTCCAGTCGTATGGACCTGACGCACACATGTGCGCAGTGTTCTTGCCCATCGGCCCATCTGGGGTCGCGGTGCTGCGTTCATCGTCGGCCTGCTGTCGTCAGGGGAGCGACCTGCTGGTGTTGGGAGCTGGTCTTGAGACTTGCGACATGGGTATATTGGAAAATCAATAGACTCCGCCATCACCAAAAACTCCTTAGTCTAACGCAGTCATGTGATCCACAGTGGTGAAGGCTGGCAGGGCCGTGCAAAAAGGAAAGGAACCGTCAGACTTTTGTCACCATGACAAAATCGGCCCCACCATCAGATGATACCGTCCAATCAACTCAGCAGCTCCCCACCTCTTTGGTTCTGGGGGCTTCTGTGCAGTTTCTAGGCCGTCCTGGTAGTTTCCAGGTCTCACCACCAGCTTCACGCAAGCTCCAAAGCTGTCTGCCTCTTTCCCTTGACTCCACTCACCTTCGACATATAATATATTCCCAGGAGTCTTCTTTACTTTCGCGATATCGTTTCTCTTCTTCATTTTCCATGCACAAATAAACACGCACTCTAACTATATATACCCTTGTGAAAACTTGGCATCACTGCTGCCTAATTTCATGCATCACGCCGACATTTTGAAGACGCAACGCACATTATCTGAGCTTCCCAACACACCGAACCACATCAAACTTCTTTCCCACACGCCCCAAGTCTTTACATCATCATCAAAAATGAATTCACGAATGGATTTCACAGACAGGGCGCAGAAGGCCGTCCAAGACGCCATGGCGCTGGCTGAACAGTACGGTCACTCACAACTCCTCCCAGTGCACCTGGCTGTCTCATTACTGGAACCACCAGTCGATCTATCCAAGGATCAACAGAATGGTCCCCAAAACACCACCGTCACACTTTTCCGACAAGTCATCGAGAAGGCTCATGGTGACCCTCAACTCTTCGACCGCACCCTGAAGAAGACACTTGCACGATTACCGACTCAAGATCCCCGCCAGAGCAGGTTTCTCTAGCACCCTCTTTCCATGCTGTCCTTAGAAAAGCTATGGAACTGCAAAAGGTGCAGAAGGACTCTTACATCGGTGTTGACCATCTTATCACGGCACTCGCCGAGGATAGCGGAATGCAGACGGCGCTGCGGGAGGCCAACATCCCCAAGGCAAAGCTCGTCCAAGATGCTGTCCAAGCTATTCGAGGCACAAAACGAGTCGACAGCAAGACGGCCGATACAGAACAGGAAAACGAGAACTTGGCCAAGTTCACCATCGACATGACCGCCATGGCCAAAGACAAGAAAATTGACCCTGTGATTGGCCGAGAAGAGGAAATTAGACGAGTCGTTCGAATTTTATCTCGAAGAACCAAGAATAACCCAGTTCTTATCGGCGAGCCAGGAGTGGGCAAGACCACAGTAGTGGAGGGCTTGGCTCAGCGCATCGTCAACCGTGATGTGCCTGACAACCTCAAGCAGTGCAAGCTTCTTTCACTGGATGTTGGTGCGCTCGTTGCAGGTAGCAAATTCCGCGGTGAATTTGAAGAGCGTATGAAGGGTGTCCTGAAGGAAATTGAGGACTCGAAGGAGATGATCGTCCTATTTGTCGATGAGATCCACCTGCTGATGGGAGCTGGCTCTTCCGGTGAGGGTGGCATGGATGCTGCCAATCTGTTGAAGCCCATGCTTGCCCGAGGTCAACTGCACTGTATCGGTGCTACGACGTTGGCCGAGTACCGAAAGTATGTCGAGAAGGACGCCGCTTTCGAACGACGATTCCAGCAAGTCATCGTCAAGGAGCCTACCATCCCGGAGACAATTTCCATCCTCCGAGGATTGAAGGAAAGATATGACAGGCACCACCGAGTGACGATTCTGGATAGTGCTCTGGTGGCCGCCGCCAACCTCGCAGCTCGATATCTGACCAGTCGAAGAATGCCCGACTCAGCCATCGATTTGGTCGACGAAGCTGCCGCCGCTGTTCGCGTCGCCCGCGAGTCTCAGCCTGAAGTTATTGATTCTCTGGAGCGAAAACTCAGGCAATTGCTGATTGAGATTGCTGCTTTGGAGAAGGAACACGACGAGGCCTCGCAGGCCCGTCTGTTGCAGGCGAGGAAGGATGCGAAGAATGTTGAAGAAGAGCTCGCACCTCTGCGGGAAAAATACCAGAGCGAGATCAAGCGAAGCGAGGAGATTCACCTGGCAAAGGTAAAACTCGACGAATTAGAAAAGCGTCTGGAAGATGCTATCAACATGAACAACACTGCCAAGGCAGCCGATCTTCAATACGGTGCTATTCCTGAGCAACATGCAGTCATCAAAGAGCTCGAAGCGCGAAAGGCTTCCGCTGATGCCGCGCTGAATGCTTCGGGCGCCGATCATGGCGCCACCATGGTGACGGACATTGTCACAGCCGACCACATCAACGAAATCGTGGCTCGCTGGACCGGAATCCCAGTCACCCGGCTCCGCACGTCGGAAAAGGAGAAGCTCGTCAACATGGAAAGGTTCTCGGAAAGGTCGTGGTAGGACAAAGGGAGGCCGTCAACTCGGTTGCCAATGCCATCCGTCTGCAACGATCTGGCCTCAGCAACCCCAACCAACCCCCAGCTTCCTCTTCTGCGGCCCATCGGGTACCGGTAAAACGTTGCTCACCAAGGCGCTCGCCGAGTTCCTCTTTGACGACCCCAAGTCCATGATTCGTTTCGACATGTCAGAATACCAAGAGCGTCATGCGCTCAGTCGTATGATCGGCGCGCCCCCGGCTACGTCGGCCACGACGCCGGAGGTCAGCTAACCGAGGCTCTTCGTCGAAAACCGTTTTCCATTCTTCTATTCGACGAAGTCGAAAAGGCCGCCAGGGAAGTATTGACGGTGCTCTTGCAGCTCATGGACGACGGTCGAATCACTGACGGCCAAGGCCGAGTCGTCGACGCCAAAAACTGCATCGTCGTCATGACATCCAACCTGGGTGCAGAATTCCTCACACGGCCTGGCGCCAGGAAGGCAAGGTTGACGGACCAACCCGGGAGCTCGTCATGGGCGCCCTCCGCAACTACTTCCTCCCCGAGTTCCTCAACCGAATCAGCTCAGTCGTCATCTTCAACAGACTGACCCGCAAAGAAATCCGCAAGATTGTCGACATCCGTATAGGCGAGATCCAAAAGCGTCTCGAGGACAATGGACGAAAAGTCAGGATCGACGTCTCGGACGAAGCCAAGGACTACCTAGGAAGTGCAGGCTACTCCCCTGCCTATGGTGCCCGTCCCCTCTCCCGCCTGATCGAGAAGGAGGTCTTGAACAAACTGGCCATTCTCATTCTCCGAAATAACATTCAGGATGGCGAGACAGCCAGAGTGGAACTCATCAATGATAAGATCACCGTGCTGTCAAACCATGCTGACAGCGAGATGAGTGAAGATAGCGAGATGGTGGATGATTCGGAAGATGCTGCTGATGAGTTGGTGGGAGATGATATGGATCAAGACATTTATGATTAAGACGAACACACAATTTGCTTGCACAGATAAAACGCTATTAAAAAACAAGGGGGTGAGCAGGAGCATCAGTTATGGATTGATTGCATCGGGCGTTTGGAGCATAAAGAATATGACTTGTGAGAATTCAGCGGACGAAAAGCATACCATGCGATTATCAAACACGGTAGAGGTAGATACCTAACTTGGGATTAGTTCAGAACAAGACGTTTTAAAACGAAATTCTAGTATTGGTGGACCATGGTATGAACTATGACGTTCAACTCTGAAGTGAAAACTTTTGTTCCAAGGTTGAATTACAACTCGCTGCTTCGGATTCAGCCAAAGCTGACTAATAGTGATTGCGGAACCGTTGGTTACTCTGGGAAAAACGACACGAGCACCAGGATAGACCCTTTATAAATGCTATGTACATTGACAGAACTGGTTACACCATGCGAAGCTCGTAATACTAAAAGTATAACTAACGCTCTTGTCAATCGACAAGAATAAGATGAATACATTTGGTAGTCTAACAGCCGAGTCATGGTAATTGCGATGATTGCACGAGGAGACAACATCAAGGCGGGCCCATAAAGACCGCATCGTCGCCTACCCAGCCAAAGTCATCCATAAACATGGACCAGTCTACATCCTGGATCGGGTCCGAGTGAAGAGTTCCTGGTTGTGGTTTTGCAGGAGGCTGCGTTTGCGTAGTGGGACATGTGCGGGCTTCTGTTCGACGACTTGTCAGCGCATGGGGAGGGGTTTCCTTTTTCCTTGGAATAGCATCAAGTTCCATGGTCAGGAGGGGCCACGAGCATTGTACGTACGCATCAGTTCGAGAGCCTTGTTCACTTTATCCGTTTTTCTTTGAGCGTTCTTCAACGACGTTCGGAACATGGCCAGGCACCAGAATGTCACGCCGGCCGCTAGCCGATCGGGGCGGGAGGCCGGACGCGGCCCGAAACTAGGCACCAGGTGGCGGATGGACCAGAATGTGTCCATGATGATGCTCGCCCTATGGGGCAGGTCTGCGTCGCGGACGGATCCTCGCAACACGCACCCGCAGGCTTGCTGGACGAGAAGGTCGGCATCTGACTCGTTCATGTCGGGGAGCATTCGGAGTGGAGGATGCTGATGATGATGCTTGCGGCGTCGACGTTGGTGCGCGTGACCCATTGCGGCGCGTGGTGAGGAACTGCGCGCGGGATTCGAGGTCGAGGAGTGGGCGATGATGGAGCGGGCTGTGTTGAAGACGCGTACGGCGTGGGCTTTGATGGATGGCACGGGAGTATCTGGGGGTGACGCGAAGTAGCCGAGCTGGACTTCGAGCTGGGCGGCTAGAAGGCAGAATCGGCACATGTCTTTACACGATGCCATGGTAAGATACTAGGAAAAGGGACTTGGGAGCGAGGAGATTTTCCCAGCAGAAAGGGATAGTCATACCAGAGTCGTGTTGGCCCAAGAGAGGCTTCAGCGATTGGAATTCCGTCTCCCACATGGCTATTTCGGACTCGTGAACGCCGCCATGGGCCGTGAGAAGCGTGCTCATTGCCATGATGAAACGATTGAGGAATCGCTGCACATCGTGCATGACGATGAGATCTGTCCACATGGGTGATTCAAGAGCGGCCTTGGCTTTGGCATCGCTGTGCTGGATAAAGAGCGGTGGAATGCCCACTGCTGCGGTGGTTCTGTTGTGCAGGAAGTGTCAGTCCAAGTAGACTCTTCTCGAAGGATCATCTACACATTTTTATTTATTTAGAAAAAAAAAAAAAAAAAAAGAAGTACAACTTTGGCGTACCTCTGCGCAAGCATACAGCATGCCAGCCAGGTTGACGAGGCTTCCTCACCAGTGGCGTGTAGGTGCTGTCGCAGACAACCAGGAAATGCGCATTCTTGCCCTGTCCTGTGTGGCAACCGAGGCCCAAGGCAGCAGTCATTGCCATTGCGGCAAACGTTGGCGACGGATCGGTGACGAAGCGTATAGTTGGCATTGGCCAGGCGCATATGATCAACAAGGCGTGGACGGCATCGAAATCCGTTGCTGGCGCTGCAGCCATGGTCCATATGTTCTTTTCGAGGTGATCTGCTAGAAGTGGGAACAGTGCTGTATCTCTGGGATAGCGCCGGCAAGCTACGTAGATGACGAGCCAGAAAAGGGTTGGATTGGCTTCGTAGCATTCATTCGGGTCCTTCTTGCGGAGGACTGGAACGAATTGATGAAAGTGTTGCAGGTATCTATACAGTGTCAATAGGAAGAAGGAAGGATAGATAGATATACTGACACATGATATGAGCCAAGATGGGACCGAGGTTTGAATCTGCGCAACTCACTTTGTAAAATACCAGTCAATATCTTCCCCGGAGACGATGTGGTTTTCCAAAATACGGGCCTCGGTCGGCGACGTTTCCGAGCGACGCTCAGAGCTCTGCGCCGAGGGATGACGGCTCGACGATTCGGGCTGAGGAGTTGGTATCTGTGGTGTTGCCGTGATTCCAGCAATCGGCGCGGACCAATGATCTGGAAAAGATACGATGGCAGCACGGGGGCTTGGCGGTGTCCATCGCGGTGTGACGCCGTTGGTTGCTGGTCGCACAACTTGCTTGATGCTTTTCAGCTCTTGTTCCAGCTGTTCCAGTTTGCTGTGGCGAAGAGGAAGAAGAGGAAGAAGAAGGATTAGCCGTGATGCTCGAGAGACATGTATAGGGAGCTCTGGTCTGTACCTTCTTTTGGCGACTCTTTTGTGAGCCTTGTCCACGACGCATGGAATCTGCAGTTTGGCACATCGCTGGCAGGGCTGGCCGGGGACTTGACTCGCTCTGCAACGGACCTGCGCGCGGGAGACGAGGCAATCGTCAGCATCATGGATGGCTGCTGCTTATTGATCATGCATGACCAAAGAGCAGCACGGCAGCCCGAGCGGGGAAAAGCCTGGAGCACTCTACTGGTGACTCGAAATGGCCAAGGGATCAACCAAGGATCGCCCGGGGACAAGTTCTCACTTTTGAATTGCGACAGTTGACGCACGCTACGTTGCGTCGTGTCCTGTCGTCATTGCCTGATGCTGCACGTGGTGTTGAAGCAGACGCATCTACTACCGACGATGATGATGTGGGAGACATTCTCGCTCCTCATGGGCAGGCATCCGACATCCGACCCCAGCAAAGGGCCAATTCCTCGTCGGCTGCGGATGGACCAGGACCATGGGTGTGTTGGCGATCGAATCAGCCGATGGCTGGGATGGCTGGGATATCCGAAAGGTGCCCTGGCAGTGGGGGTGACCTCGAAGCAATAGAAGTCGGGTCAGGTCAGGTCAGGTCAGGTCAGGTCAGGTCAGGGAAAGTGAAGTAAAGAAACTGCTGATCTGCTGGCTGGCTAAGATCTTGCTGGACTGATATCAGACTTTGCTGACGGACTGACGGACTGACGGACTGACGGCACTTGCACTGCACGACTTGACATGTTCCCAGTCACGTGGCTCCACATCATCGTCTCCGCAACGGATGCTGCTGAATGAGGGGAGAAACCTGGTAAGAAGGCAGGTAGATGAGTTCGGCAGATGCCCGAGCATGTTTCGCTATCAAGTCCAACTCGTCTTCCCAAAGTGTATCCTTATTGCCCGTGACGCGTTGTGCTTTTCCATCTACTTGCTCTTCTTGCTCTCCGTGCTCTCCCTTTTCTCCCCATCTGCATGGCGCCCGTATCCAGACCGCGATAGCACGGCGACAAGTGTCCACAATACCCAAGCAAAACCGACCGCTACGACAGCAGCTGTCCCGAGGCCTACCCAAGCAGCAGCCTGATCTTTCAGCACTGGCACAGAGATGGGCAACATCAACCTATTTCCGCTTGCCGGCTCTGGCTTGGCATGCCAGAAGACTGTTGAGCCGCTGAAGAGTTCATCGTAGCCTAGGTGTATTCTGTCAAAGGGATTGTTCGCGAAATCTGCACTCGCGGCTGAATCACATGCCCAGAACACGGCTGGATAAGGTATTTCAATGTCAACGATTCCCGTCTGAGATGGTTTGAGGTACCGCAGGTGGAGTGGCACCTCGGCCGTCCAAGCCACAGGGCCGTCAGAACCGGGAGCTGCAAGTTCTAGCAGAACACTAGAACCCCAGGTCTTGGTGGTATAAGCTGGTGCCTCCAAGTCAACGGGTAGGCTGGTGTACCGCGAAGCTGTAAGATTCTTCGATGCCAAAAATAGCCTGTCGGTAAGCTGATACCTGTCGGCGAAAATCATGTTGGGGAGCGTCAAGTAGGCATAGGGAGCGCAGTGCTCGTCTGCCACCGGAGCTTCATTGGAGCTCAATTTCAGCTGCAGGATAGGGTGTAATCCTGTAGGCTCAACAAATCGTGAAGTGAACGACGTTTGGCTGAAGCGGTGTCTGGAAGGAAATGAGAACATGGTGCCTGACGGTTCCTTCTTCTCTCCCAGGACAGTGAGCAAGCCAGAAACTCCCAGCTCATGGGGCTTTTGGCTCGGCGGCGTGTCCTTGGACAGAATACCTACTTCAGTACGTCTCTGTGCAGTACTGGAAGCGTGTATGTCCCGCTGGTCGAGTGAGAATACTGCGCCGATCCGCAGGGTTTGAGCCGCCGCATCCCACGACATGTCAAAGCCTGAGGCGGTAGACAGTCCCCTAAACGAGTCCGGCAATCCACATCATCGTCCACGCAGAGCGCACTAGCAGCCCAAGATGTCAAGGGCGAGAGGCTTTCTAGCTGCTCATAGAGAGTTGCGCCTGAGGGGTTCACAGATTGCCCTTCGCCTCGCGTAGTAAAGGCCTGTGGGCGTGCGATGTCAGGAATCATACGCTGGTCAATCTGAGCTTTTCAAGACTATTTTCTTCCCATACCTCATTTGATGCGCAGTCTCTTGAACGAAACGCTAGCAAAGCAGTACACAGGTTTCGTCTGGTCACTCACTGTCAGTTTTCGTATTCACTCATTTCCGCATCCGGGTACTCGGGTAATCGGTATTCAAACTCACCCAGCTTCTGTGTCCTTGTTGTTGGCAAGCGTATATGAGATATGCAATCCTGGCGATATCCTTGATACAAAGGGTTCTATTGTATCATAGGCTAACAGGCTCGCCCACCTAAAACTCAGCTCTCGGAAACGAGGGAGCAGCTTGGCAAGACCTGTCGGTAGTTCATTGAGGGCAATGGTCAATCGGTCCTCGAGGATG
Source organism: Epichloe glyceriae (assembly GCA_023658535.1). NCBI lineage: Eukaryota > Fungi > Ascomycota > Sordariomycetes > Hypocreales > Clavicipitaceae > Epichloe > Epichloe glyceriae. The sequence continues at coordinate 5,452,125 of CP098291.1, read as the reverse complement.
TTTCTAGCGAGGGCCCATGCAGTTCGTATTGGCTGATTTTCAAAGATTTGGGATCTACGTCGGCTCCTGGGGATGTACAAAGGTGATTCTTTCTCGCATGCTGTGCCGGCACGTGTTGGTTGCACTTGGATCCAAGATGCCAGCCTGATCAGGGGTGGTAGGCTGAGGGCTCGGTCAGAGAAGCTCAGCAACGTCCGGATGAAGAACGAAGGTGCTCGAGTTCAGAAACGCAGAGAGAGCGCCACGACACCGAGATGGAAACGTGAGCAGTGGTGGCATGGTGAATGGACGCGTCTGGTTGGCTGGGACTGGGACTGGGACATGAACCTTGCGGTATAACCAGCCTAACCGCTTTGGGGACCGAAGACAAAACGCACGATGGACATGTTCTGCAATCGCTTCCCTTTCTTCAGAAGCATGTGTGATCACAGACCAAGACCGAGACCGAACCTGGCCCGCGCAGTCTACATTTGACCATTCGAACGCCGAAATCCAGCATGATGACGAACGGGTGCCTTTTCCGACGCAGTTGTCTCTCTCGATAACCCATCTGGACCCTCGCCCATCACATAGACGACATCGACTCGCTTCACCCAACTCAAGGTTTCCTTGCTGTTCATCACATCTAGTTTCACAACTGGACAACACATCTCAGCAGTTATGGGTGACCAACAGCCATACTTCACCATTCGCTCCCGGAGGCCCGCAGACGGGAATGGCGCATTGCACGCCGATGCACCCGTATGTCCCGTTTCGTTGAGCAATGCCGGTGAAATTGTGAACCAAGATGTGGGAGTCGCAAACCCCAAGACTAACATCTCATCCTGTTTCAGGGAGTGAATGGAGTTGGTGATGTCTTTGCAAGATCAGCGACTCACGACATCAGTCGTGCCAGTTTTCATATAAAGCATATCGGAGCGTTCGCCCGAAGACTGGAGGATGTAGGTTCATCTCACTTGGAAACCTCTCGCTTTGGTGATCGCTTTGGTGATCGCCTTGGTGATCAACAGCTGATATGGCTCCCAGTCGGCGGCGCGGGCCTTTCCCAATAGAGGCCGTACGTCGCAGAGGTATAAAAAGGTTCAGGCGCTCCTTTTGCATTGGGGCTCAGATGATCTCTTCGTCCTGCCCGAGTTGGAGGATTTGGAGAAATGCCTGCGCGAAGATTTTGCCTTTGGAACCGACATCTTCGCCATACCCTCGGAAAACTCCCATTTGGAGTTGATGATGCGCGTTGGCCAACTCATCAAGGAATGCGAGTCACAAGACACACTGTTCTTGATATACTATGGAGGGCATGCTAGAATCGATGAATCGCGACAGAGCACTTGGTGCGCGTAAGTATCCCCAAACGCACACGCGTGTTGTGGTGGTGACGAATCCGGACTGATGTACGTGTCGTGTACTAGAACTCGTGATCAATCCTCTCCCTGGTTGCAGTAAGTTGGAGCCGGTTCTTCGCTCGTCGGAATGTCACCCTAACGCTGTTCCAGATGGTCTGCCATCCAAACCCTTCTCGAAAGGTCCAAATCAGACGTTCTCATACTGTTGGATTGCTGCGCAGGAGCCGCCAGCGCCACATTCCCCAACGGGAACAGCATCACCGAAACGATATCAGCGTCCAGTTGGGATGCTATCGCTCCTGATCCGGGACGGTACTCTTTTACCAACGCCCTCATCGAGGTCCTTCAAGAATGGCGCCTGCGCACTTTTTCTGCGGCGATGCTGCACGCCGAAGTATTGGCGCGCTTGAAGCACCCTCGTCCCATTACCATCAACGGCAAACATTTCGAGGCGCGATCTACTCCCGTTCATTTCATGATGACCGCCAACCACAAAGCCCCGAGTATTGAGCTGTCGCGCGTACTCCCACCCGAGAAAGTAACAGAATCAGCGTTCTCTCCTCACCACACAACACCACTACTGACAGGACGAGCCGCAAACTCGGGAGATCCCATCTCCAATGGCTTGGCCTCGAATGAGCCAAATGAAGATACTCCACACGTCATGATCTCGCTCGCATTGGAGGATGATCAACGATTAGACATAAATGCATGGGAACAGTGGCTCAATGCATTCCCCTCCATGGCAAAATACGTCAAAGTTCAAGGTGTATTCAAGAGCCATTCAACATTGATGCTCGTCTCCATGCCCGTCATGGTCTGGGATCTCCTGCCAGAGGATCCTGCAGTCTCTTTTGTCGCATTCATCCGCTCGAACAACTTGGCTACGCAAAGAAAGCAACCCCAGCAGCGAGCCGCGGTTCCCGTTACATCTCATCAGCAGCAAAGGGATGTCAATAATTTCGATAACCAATCTATTGCAACTGCGGTGTCTGGAACGACGTTTGCCCCCACAGAAGACGTGTCTTTCCAGCAGCACGTCAGGGCATCTCCTTCGTACGGAAATACTGCCGTGGAAAATACTTCGTACGATGTATCATCGCGAGTCCCATCTTCCAGTCAGCCTCCCACTTCTGGAAGATCAGCGTCGCCATCCACATCATCACCAGGAGGTTATGCTCGACCCATGCGACCAGTTGCCTCTGCCACGTCTCTCAACACATCACAACGGCAGGCCACGGTTCCTGTCGCGGGAAGCAGCGGGGTTCTATCTAGACAGATGATCTTGAACCAGCAACAATCAATGAGACGTACAACGTTTGAAGAGAGTGCCCCGAGCCGAAGAAGTTCTCGGCACACGTCGAGCGCCGGCTCGAGGAGTATTATCAACAAGAGCCGGCGCCCGATGACGCCCACAGTGCCTTCATAGCATCCAATCTAGGCATAGAGCTATGGCATCTCGAGGTCTGGTTCCATCACCGCCGGGACAGAGACTCAATCTCCAACAAGCTAGCTACCATGAAGCTCAAAGACGTTGTGTTCGAGTCCAACAGTCACGAGCGCCGAATGATTCTGCCCGCAGATCTGAACCGCCTTCTTGAGCTTTCACTTCCCGGTGACTCTCTTCTCTTCGACCTCAGATCCGCGGCTGAGTATGAACGGTCGCATGTCTACGGGGCAATCAACCTGCGGGCCCCGAAGAGTTTCCTCCAAGCCGCACCGCTTGACCTGATTCAACGCGCCATCCCCGACGAACAGGGCAGAAGGCAATTGTCCCAATGGAGTGCGGCCAAGTGTCTCGTCTTCTACGGCCGCGGACTTGAGTCCTCGAGGGAATGCCCAGCGGCGGAGCTTATCACGCAGAAATTACGCACACAGGGATGGACGGGCCACTGCTTTATTCTACGCGGTCACTACAGGGAGTTCAGCCAGTCCTTCGACAAGTTCATTGTAGGGGCAAAGACGACGCAGGTTGCCAAAGACTGGACCAGCAGCCAGGCGACGGCGGAGACGGCGGAGACAGACGGCGCCCTGATTGAAGACCAACACGCCCCATGGCCAGGTTGCGCCGTGGGCGAAGATGGAGCGTGGCCGTCATCCACGTCTCCCGCGCGAGCACAAGACCGGCATGAGGCCATTGAGACGCAGGAGAAAGACTTGGAGGCCGAGTTCAGAGCTCGTTGCGGGCCACTGTTCGGCAAAGTAATGGATATGCACATGAGCAGTCATGGCTGTGACAATCTCGGCACCAAGGCCGGCATGGTGGAGCATTTGGATCGTGGCCTCGACAAGATGCGAGGCGCGGCCCACGCACCTACTGCCGCGTTTGCCCCGGACACACCAAGTTGGCCTCTGGCGATGCGCCCGACAGTCACTTTGGCAAGACCGCGCAGGAACAGGATGTGGACGCCGAGTACGTCGAGGTCAGCAGGTCAGATGGGCCGGCCCCTTTTACTCCTGCAATGAGGTCTGACGGCAACGTCACATCTGATAGAGCAGGCGGGCGTGGCGGCGGCGGCGGCGGCGGCGGAGGAAGTCTTTTGACTAAGATTTTTCGTCGATAGGAGGCTTCGTCGAGAAAACTTGGTCTCCATCGTTCCACTTTCCTTTTCCCCGCGTCATCTACTCGGACCAAGATCCTCCTCTCACCTTCATGACGGGTCGTGCAGGTGCAGACATGGCGTTTGAGAGCAAGCAGGACAACATTCATGTAGGGACATGAAAATCCAAAAATCCAAAACAACGCACGCGGTGCCGTGTTATGAAGACGAGACCAGCTGAAACAGTTCCGAGTCCGCTACGCAGAAACCGAGCATCAGGCGAGAATTCGATATTTCACACCGGGAAAAGCAAAATACATTTCGGTCCCGATTTCACGGACACAAGCCGCCGTGACTACACCTACCCTACGCGTCAACTACATTACAACTTGATTCACAGACTGGGAGACTCTGCTCTATACACATCGAGCAATCCATCCTGCTTTGATTCAATAGACAATAGACCTGCGAAACAAGAGTCGGTTGGTCACCTCGTCTCACCGCAAAGTTGAAAACCAAATGCTCTCGGATTCCGCCCAGCAGGACGAGGGACAAAGTCCAGCGTTCAACTTACCCTCTGCAAGAACCACTCTGTTTATTTTTAAGACATGCAGTGCACATGCGGTCGGGATTGGAGTCGTACTGGGAGCGCACGGGGTTGCACGAAAATTGGTGTCGGGTGGGGGGAGATGGGCGTGAAATCACAGGATTTATGCTCGTATACATGGGTAGGATCTGGAACTTTGAAACTGACATCTTCGGGCTGGAAGGCACAGTACTGGATGATGGGGTTCTTGGCTTGACTGGATGGGGGTACCTCGATTCCCATTTAATTGTTGAACAGGATTTGCGTGTGTGTATGCGTTATTGGCAGTTTCGCTCGTGGGAAATGCAAAGTATCGTGGGTGGGTGGGCTATACAAGAGCTATTTGCTGGCAAGGAAGGAGACTCATCCAAGCACACCGGAAGGAATGGAATGGGTCTACTCTGGAAAAGCAGGGCTACTGGTTTTGAGAAGCAATCGGACGTCAGGCTTTCTCGTTGTCGAAATAGCCTGTGGCCGCTTCGAGCTCGTTGCTCCAAGGACACAAGCCATCGTTTACCTGCATCCCGTATCTGCTGTAATCAGAAACATGCTCCCACGCCGCCCATGTGGCCTTGGTGTTCCGCTGGCAACAAGGAGGGTCGTACATATTTCTTGTGACCCCGATACACGTGAACTCGTGTCCGTGATCTGTGGTGCCACAGAACAATGCCCATTCTTGAGCAGGGCCGGCCTTTCGATAGTTGCCGATGTCTCGCGGCTTGTGTTCCCTGGTAAGACATCATACAGTTGCATGTACTACGGGGTAAATGCCGGGATTAGCGAGCTGGACCTTGCTCCTTTGCTCGTTTTTTCTAACGCGCCTCCGTGTCATTAACGACGTGAGGTGCTCCCTGACTGAATTGAGGTCACTGGTCTTGAAGGGATCGAGCATGACAGAGGGTGGAGCCGTAGATATAGTTCTGATGTTCCGAGTCTGTTTCGGGTTCGAGATTTCAGGAGGGATCCTGGCCTCGTATTGACGTTTCGAGTTTCTTGTTCAATTGGGTGGCTTGCTGTCTAGAGTCTCTGCTTCTGATCTCGTTTAGAAGCTTTTTCTGTGTTGCCTCAGCAAGTGGGATGAGGCATCGCGCTATCGAAGGCGTTCCCGAGGTCATCTTTTCTTGCATTACGGGTCTAAGCTGCCTTGAAGGGACGTGCGAATTCCAGCCTAAACCGAACCTCTTGGGTTTAGAGTTTGCCTACGACGTTCATGTCTGGAACACACACATTCTGCACCGTGGTTCGTTAGTTACCGGCGGGATAGCAAAGCTAAAGCACGTTGTTTTCTTTGCAACGGACGAAATGAATTTTTGTAAGCGACAGGACGGAGCCGAAGTGTCCCGTCCTACTGCCCAAACGATCCATCCATTCACTCACGTTGGAAAATTTGAATGTTTCAGCTAGGCTGTGCTGTACGTACCATGATAAATCGAATCAAGGAATCAAACGGGTTGATAAAATAGCATTTGGCCTGTACGAACCGTCGCCATCCGGTGCGTGGCATCTGCAACGAGTCAAGGAGCCGCATCCCGCAATCTTGCTTCGAGTCGCCGCCGCCCTCAATTACACGGACTTGAACTTCGCGTAGAGTAGAGATGACCACACTGGAGCGTGTCACATATCGTACTTGTCTCACTGCTGGTCGTAAAAGTAAAGAGAGAACCCTTGCTTCCTTGCCCGACCGATACCCGTCGTCATTTCATTCATGGCTGTGCAATTGATGCAGAACAGAGCAAAACATGGCCAAGTTGCGGGGCATCTATCCGAAAATTTCGGATCAATTAACCCAGTAGGCTAGCTTTTGCCCGCGAGGTTAATAGCCAGAGGGCCAAGGCTCCGTAACAGAGAGAACAACAGAGAGAACAACAGAGAGAACAGAGAGACAGCAGAGAGACAACAGAGAGACAACAGAGAGACAGCAGAGACAACAGAGACCCCTCTTGCCCACTTCAGTCGACCTTGCGAGCGCCTCTCTGAGGTGCATCGGGTCCCTGTTGCCGTCGTTGGAAATATCGAAGACGTGACGTGCGGATTACTACTACATGTACTAAGCAGTTAGTCCGGCGACGCTTGCAATAAACAGGGTAAAACCACAAAGCACAAAGCAATTACAATGGAAACAACATTACACAAAGCACTGTTCTTCCAAGTTCCCGTGTATACTATTCCAGAATTAGCAATCTGCCGCATGCGTATACTCCGCTGCTCCCGCCGCCAGTCAGTCAAGCAATGAGGAGCTAGAGAGCCGTTCATTGTGATACTCGCTAGTAATAACAATAACGGTAGCTATTCCGAAGCTAGAAGCTGCAAGACACGGCATAGCGGGTATCGACATTGGCCTCCAGTCGAAGCTGAAGCATTAATAGCACGAGAACCAGGCTGACATGTGCCTTGAATATTACGACAGTTGATGCGCCCGGTATGACCAGGTTGGCCGTGACGTTATTTATCCCAGCCTGACAGATCACCGTGGGCCCAAACAATAATGGCGATTCTAGAAAGTACAGTTGAAGGGTTCGGAATGATTTTGTGCGCGGAAAACCGTCCTATATCTGTGTCCACATGAAGTTGACGCTCGGCCGATATGGGGGCTGAAGATTTGTCGATCGATATGCACAAGTCCAATACTGGACAACGACAGCGGGCTGCCTGGCAAGGGAAATTCGCGCTGCGAAGCCTGGTTTTCAGTGATGCCGCAAGCCAATCTGCCCGAGTCTGTACTCCGTATTCCGTATTGGAAGCAATCCTGGCTCCACCATAATCTTCGCCAAGGGTTTGTTGTTTCACCATAACTGATCGAACCATTCAGACGGGACACTCCGTTTTTACGTTTCTCTTGTCGGTCTTCTTCTTACAGTATAGACCGTGGCTCCCGAGTGGTAGACAGCTAGTGCGATAGGCGCCACCACCCGCAGATGGCCGACGGCCTGCCGTGTGCCTGTAAGACATCCCGAGAGACGTCGGTTCGCCACAAGCCCCCCGTCGGAATGCCTAAGAATTAAAAATTGGGGGTCTCTGATGACGGACAGCTTGTGCCAGACCACTAATAATACTTCTTATCAGCATCTAAAAATCGGTGCGGCATATCTGGGATATTTCTGTCAGATTTCAGGAGGGGTACCAACCACCCTTTGCCCTTCGCATTGATTCCTTTTTTGTTTGCTTTTATGCTCAGGCTCAACGTCCCAACTCTGGCACTGTTTTGGCCTACAGCCAGCGTACTGCGATGTGACACTTTTTTGTACCTTCTATTAAACCTCAAGGCATGGATCAATATAGTAAATGGCCCGCAACGTGGAAGGAAGCTGAGCAAGTTCCCTTGATGATCAGCATATATGTAGGCGTAGTCGCCGAGAGCTGGAGCAGTGGCGACGGAAAATCGTGGAGACGATGAATTGAGTCAGACACCATCATCTTCTGCCTGGATGATTCGGTCAGCGTGCTCTCCTGCAGCTGGTCGCATGTCTCGATAACCGTCAAAGAGAGGAGGCAGTTTTGAGATTGAGGCGTGCCAGCACAGACGACGTGCGTGACTTCGTGACTGCAGAGTCTGCAGCAGTGCAGGTCGTTCCTTCCACGTTTAAAACGACGCTACTTCCTTCGCACTCGTTTTGTCATGACATCCCGACACGGGAAAAGCTTCGGTTCTCAATTCTCGTACCTCGCATTTCGCACTACACCAGACAGTACATGTACGCATGCATGGTGCGTCCTGGACCGCGTGGTCGCCATCATCATCAAACTCAACATCGGCATGGAGCTCATCATCGTTGGCAGCGTCTGCTGTGCCAGCTCTGCGGCCCCCCTCTTTGTCCCCCACTCATTCTTCTTCAATCCCGACCCATCCACTTCGGCGGATGTCCCCTGTGACGGATGTCCATGCTGCCCGCCAGCCCGCCAGCCACGCAACCTGCCAACCTGCTAACCAAGCCCGACGACCAATGACGGCTGGACGGATTAAATTGAAACACCAACACACTGGCACTTGACAAGTGATAATTCCCCCACTCGCACCATTCGACCATCTCCATCCCCGGATCTCGACCAAGCGATCACCGACTCATCCCGGCCATGTCTGTCCTGCTAGCCAGTCGCATTTCACGTCCTGCTGACACGTCCTTCAGTTCGGCTGACTGGATCCTGGACCGGCTGTCAACTAATGCAGGGTTGACAGGGTCTCAGCCTCGACCAGATGGCTCGACTTCAATGCACTAGTACATACATACATTCAAAGACGGCTCACCACCTTCGATGTCACTCCACTAGCGGAAATCTCAATGTCGGCTCATGGTGAAGGTGAGCAAGACGGCGCGACACGCTACATTCGTCCCAAAGGTCGGGTATGCCTATCAGTAATGAAATTAATTTACGAGACGTGCTTCGTCTGATATCACAAACGTACGTCCTCTAGCATGGTCTCGCACACCACCAACCAGGGATAGGAGAGGAGGACGGACACAAGCATGTGTGCACTTCGCCGATACTGGGGCCAAACTTGTCAGTGTCGGTTTCGGTGTCTAGGCTCGACGTTGATCCATTTTAGAGCTGGCTGGGGAGAAAGCAAACAATTGGACAAGGTCGCTCACACCGTTGTCGCTAACATGGTGACACGCGCATGGCGTGGCGTTGGTGTGGGAAATACCCGGGAGGAGGGGCGTGCAAATGAAACACGACCCAATCAGATGACCTTCTCGTGGCGGCCTTCACCATAACAATTATTCCAAAAACTTGGATCAATTGCGCAGAATACCACAGGGTATTGGGAAGGAAACGTGATACAGCACGTGCAACAAGCACCTTCCCCGCGGAAAGGGTTGAGCCGATGGGATACTTTCATCGATAGATTTGCCATTCCTCGAGCTCAGGAGCCATATCTCGTTCTGCTCGCAGCACGTGCCCGATGAACAGCGCGCCAACACCCGAGCAGAAACGTGGGGATTGGAAAGCCAGTAAAGCTTGACGCGGGCATTTACTCGCAGCGGCACAACGTCACAACGGAAGGCTAGGCGGGAGCTCCTGAAATTGGAGAGACAGACGACTTGTCCGTCCCTACGTGCGTAGAGGACAAGTCCCCTCCTCCTCGACCCGCGATAATACGGCAATACCCAGGACTACGGTGTACTTGTCAAATATAAGTCCGGAACCACTAATTCCGCTCTTTGGACATGCCTCGGCGCATCGACGACCAGCAGGGTGCCATGACAGGTCACAGCACGGCCAGTCGCAGGGTGGTGTTGGCGCCTCAACCCCCTCGGCTGGGCCGCTTTGTTGCAGAGAGCGCCTGGATGCAGGTTTGGCATCTGCTTGTGCTCGTGCCCCGCGAAGCCTTGAGCCTAAAATCACTTGGGTCGTTGGATTTGCTCCCCGAAGGAATCAGCCGGGCAGGCCGTACAAAGCTCGACCTTGGCAACGCTCACTGTGCCTTGCGCGAAATCGAGATCCCCTGGCGGACCGACGGATATCTGATGGCTTCTTGACAAGTCGATAAGAGGCTTCTACTCACCCATCGTCTTGGCCAACCTGGGTTTGGGGCGCACGCCAAAGTCCCACAAAGAAGCTGCCTTGGGGTAAATTCCCCTTTGAATGCAGACTGACGTCTCAGTGCTCACTCCCTCCCCAATTGGGGCCACCCTTTAAATTATATCCGCACCCCGACCAGGACGACGTCCACAGTGCACACTGTACAGTACAAGCCCTTGCCAGCTCGTTTAGCCCAAGTGCCCTGTCCGTTAGTGGCTTGCTGGCGCTTCTTTCTTTCTATCTGACTTCCTGAACCGAGAATCGAATCCAGCTGGGACTTCCGAGCCGAGGGTCACAGTATGGTTGGTATTGCTCATCTGGACATGCCGCAAGACACGTACCTACCTGTGTAGCAAGTGTGTCGTGGAGACCTTTTCGGCATGTACTCACAGCACTCCGCGCTTGATGGCGCATGTGTCCACGGCTCATTTTACGAATTCTGGGTGCTCCAAGCTGAAAATGAGAGGTCGTAAAGGCAATCGGCAACTTGAAGCCACCAAGCCTGGTGCTTTGTTTGTCTGCGCAGGGCCAGCCACACAATGCTTTCGCTCGCAAACCTACAAGTCGTGGCTACGACCAGCAATAAACAGCACCACCAGCAACAGCCCCCTCTTCTGGCGCCAGGGAAGAGGTCATGGCCCAATTCCCTTCCCCATCTGCCAGATCCACTGGTTCCTTGGTCAGTCCGTCCTCGGCCGTCATCCACCGTGAGCCGTGGGGGGGGGGGTTCATGGGTATGGGTATGGGTATGGGTATGGGCATGGGCATGGGCATGGGTATCCATCCCACTTAAAGTTAGTACGGTGGGTTGTCTAGCAATCGGGTTTTGCATGTCGGCTGTTCACAAAGAAGAACCGGGAGAACTGACGTTTTCCCCAAGGGACATTGCTGCTCGTTATGGAGCCGATACCTCTCAACCCATTCCCCTTTTTGGACATTCCATCCGGGCCCCTGTCCGTTCATCTTAGTTTCTTGTCCACTGAACTGCCAGCTTCTCAGGCCCTCTGTCTACTTTGTCCTGTAACCCCGGCACTTTATACCTTGGAATATACAAAAGATACTGTCCATCCCACCATCTTGTCCCGCCGAGCGAACTTCTTCCAATTAGTCCATTCAACAACTCCGCTTGCACTTACGACATACAACTCCACCATCAGTAGCCAAACACCAATCTCCCAACTGTACCGGTGATATACAGGCTGATTCCATCGTGGTCCTAGACGCCTTTATAGGGGTCACCAAAAGCAAGCACCTGGCGTTTACCAGTCAGTTGTACTCTCGCCACCCAAGTCAACAACCTAGCAGAATAAAGTACGGGGAAGTCCAAAGGTTGGGTTTGTGATATTGTAAAACGATCTCAGCTACCCGTTCAGCCGTGCGTGAAGTTGTCCAAGGGACTTTTTGCTGTTCTTCATCATACAGCCGGCTCGGGCATGGAGCATAGCCCTTCACAGCACATCGACTTCCGCACCAGTTCCAGGCAACAACAATCTCGTCGTCAACCCAATATGTCCATTCTTACGATGGCTACGCCGTCCCCATACCATATCTTCAACCACGACCTACGTTTGGATATGCCTCGGCCGTCCTCTGACGCCTCCCGCCCTCGGACAGAGTCTAAACACATTGCTCTTCCTTCCATCCGCCAGGTAAGCGTCAAAGTTGTACTCCAATTCTACAAGAAGGACACAAGGAAGCCTCAGGATGAACTAACTTCCCGGGAAACAAAGACATTTCCTGACCTTCATCTCGAAGGATCGCTGGTAAATGTGGCTTCTGACCACCCATCATATTTTAAGCCATCGCCACCTACAAACGCTGGATCTCTAGCATCACCAGAATATGTCCATTCGCCAAGTGCCAACAAGAAGAGACGTATTTCCAACGAGGATGAGCAAGAATTCTCAAGGGCCAAACAGGTTCCTCGACTCTATCGCAGCCCCGAGGTGTCTCAACCCCGACCGATTTCTCCTCACCAAGATCAATCACCACCATTAGCAGCCAAGGAACACTGGGCAGGGGGCCCAATCAGGAGCAATGGCTACGGTGCTGGCATTGCCGATTTGCCTCCTATCGAGACGGACAGCCGCTATGGACAGCGTCCCGGCCCATCAAGCCTGTCACCGACACTCCAGTTTGGCAGAGACAATTCAGCCATGCCCAGGCCCGGCGAGCATATGGTTGAGCTCGTCAACGTACCTAGAGCAACCGCATCAAACCATGGGACGCCAGCAGTAATGGAAAGACGGCCATTGCACAGTCAAAGTCAAGAGTATGGCTACTCCTACCACCACCCCTCACGCTTCCAGTCTTTGTCCACGAGCTCCATCCGACCTCACGACCGGGCTCCATTCTCAGCCGGTGCTGCCTACGGATCTCATTACCAGGACATGGGACGATATGGGAATGCTGGCATGAGCGGAGATGCGAAACAGCGAAAGCGTCGAGGCAATCTGCCCAAAGAGACGACCGACAAGCTTCGAGCCTGGTTTGTAGCGCATCTACATCATCCTTACCCTACCGAGGACGAAAAGCAAGACTTGATGCGACAAACTGGTCTGCAGATGAGTAAGTTGCCGCCCTGCTCATCTACACAAAACCCGGGTCAGTACTGACAAATCCATCCAGATCAAATCTCCAACTGGTTCATCAACGCCCGACGCCGCCAACTTCCCACAATGATCAGCAACGCCCGAGCTGAGTCGGAAGTCATGAACAGCCGATCCAGCGGCAGCAAAAATGACGATGGCAGCGTGCTGACCTCCACAGAACACGCATCTGATTACGGTGGCAAGCGTGACGATCTCCCATTGAGTGACAGCGAGGGCGGCGCATACGACGAAGACATTGACACCCTTCGTCGACGAATAGGCGGCAACTTGGAACGAGAAAGCGTATAGCTGACGCCGGTTATCTTTCATTTACGGGACTCATCGTGGGCAGGGCCTGCTTGCCCGCTACTCAGGGCCCAGGGCTGGGTGGTGCGGCGATGAGCATCAGCATGAGCATGAGCATCAGCCTCCCAGCATCTCTCTTCATATCACGGACAGCGTTGAAGATACCAATTGCCGTGATTTTGTCTATTTTCTTGGAGATTGATTCTTTCAATTACTTTGATTACCTCAATCTGACCCGTACAGGAGTTTTCGTCAGGCCATGCATGCCTTTGGGAAAATGGGATGGACATGAATTCAGCATTGACGCTTTTTTTTTTTTTTTTTTTTTTTTTTTTAAAAAGTGGATTTTTGTAGGCTATAATCTTTTTGATAATGTTCCTGTCGTGTCCCTTTTCTGCATTGGTCGGCTCATCGAAGATAGTACCAGATTCGGGGTAGTCTAACGACACGGTTCTTATCATGTACTACGAGACGGATGGATTGGGGTGTCCACGCGGGTCAAGAAAAGGATAAGGGTCCGGCCCATAACCCTTAAAATTCCCTTGTTGACTGAAGAAGCCACAACTATCGCATTTGAAGCCTGATTCTAATGAAAATCAAACTATTAGCTAGCTAATTCAAGCCTCCACCACCCTGTACAGCCTCCATCTAATTCCATCACATCTTTGTTTCAAATGCGCGATAGTTGTGGCTCCTTGAATTAATCAGGGAATTTTGAGGGTTGTGGGCCGGACCCGTCATCCTTTTCTTGACCCGCGTGGTGTTGAACAGTCAGTATACTTACTGGTTGTGTGGAGAATTGAATGCCAGAGAAGGGCGAACTGACATGCATATTTCGTGGCCCTCCTGCTCGGCGCCGTTGCAACGACAACATGTGAATCAAGGAGTGCCTGTCGAGCAGATCAAGATAATGTACTGCTACTAGGCTTCTGGCCCTCTATCCCGTCCCTGGAACAATCCAAGGCATCCGAGGTAGCATTCATTGCAAGCCACGTACGTATTTCCGCACTTTGATGATTCCCCGGCAGTCATTCGAGGTAACCACGGAAAGGAAGGCCGTTGACACAGGGGAGGGGGAGAAGGAAGCCACTTTCTGTAGATTGTTTTGGATGGTGCAGATGGACCGCAATAACCAGGCACACATAATGCCCAATCGCGACCATGTCAAGAGCATGCTTCCAAAGTATGGGACTGTGGTCTCCTTCAATGGTGGCATGAAATTCAAACAACCATGCGTTACGTTATGCCTGAAAGCTACTTGGCCTGGGACGGAGACGAGGGTCATATCTCGGCTCGGAATGTTCCACATGCTTGCTTGCTCGACGTGTCAGCTCCACGTTCGGACCAACATGTGTTCGCAATCAATCAGAGAGGAGAGAGGAGCATTAGCGGGCCCCGCCGTTTTTGTGGACGGATGAGGAAGGTCCAAGCAGGCAAGGACGAGGCGACGAGAGAGAATTTCGGCGTCGGCCAAGCCAGATGTCTGCAGGGCGGGCGCATTGATTATCAACATTGACGGTGATAATCTGCTGCCCCTGCGCGATGCAGTTATTACCTGTCGAATTTTATTCTTGGACGGAGACACACTACAGGGCTGCCTCTTTAGGATTTTATGGATTCCAGCCCGACGCCGGCATGTCTTGTCTCGGGTCTCAGTTGTATGTATGTATGTCCTCTTGGTGCTGGCGTTGAACCGCGAGCGAGCCTCCTCTTTGTGGCTTGTGGAGGCAGGTGTCGTCGGGTGGTCACTGGTCACTGGTCGCTGGTCGCTGGTCGCTGGTCGCTGGTCGCTGGTCGCTGGTCGCTGGTCGCTGGTCGCTGGTCGCTGGTCGCTGGTTCGCTGGTGACTCCGTGGGCGAGAACTGCGTTGTTGCATTTGGCCCCCAAGACCACGCACGCCAGGAGTCCCGCGACAAGGGGGGATTGGATGGAGCCTTGGTCCTGCCAGGTCCATACGGCGCTGGGTGACATCGGAATGTGGACTGGTAGATGCTGGTAGATGCTGAGAAAGGCGACTGACGATTCTAGTAATGCTTGCTTCGAACCAACCCGCCGCGAACCTACGGACTACGGGTCTTGGCTGGCCCTTGGGTGCCGAGGGAGCCGAGGGTGCCGAGGAGGAGCAGAGTAGATGCCATTTATGCACAATGCCGCCATGACAAAGAAATAGCCCGACTGGACCTGATCAGCAATGCTGGAAGCCTGGGAGGTGGAAATGTGGGTGGCCATCCATGGCCGGGGCGTGAATGTGTTCACCAGCAACAAGGGAAGGTGCGATTTTGGTGTTGAGCATGTATACATGTATGTATGTATGTATGTACATACGGATTATGTGAACTTCCTTTGTCCTCGCCCGTAACACCAACATGCGGCGGTGTACGGAGGCACGTGACCCCGATCCAATCCAATCCCGACCGATTGTGCGACGTACACCCCCGGCAGCCCAGTTCAAGTATTCTCCGCGGTAAATACCGTCGTCATCCCGGCCAGTTTCATGTTTTGAAAAAGCTTAATTTCCTTCCTCCCTCGGCTTGCTACTCTGCAGTGGTACCGAGTACTCCGCAGACACCCTGAGCATCGAACCTCTGTTCCGCTCCCACGACTTCTTCAAGGCGACAAGCCAGCCGCGTCTCCTGGGTCCAGCAAATGATGCCATGGTTGGACAATCTGACTAGAGCGGCTGGGCGGACAACTAGTGCTAGCTCACATCACTAGCCAACGTGCCAACCATCCAACCATCCAACCATCCAACCCCATCCAACCCCATCCTGCCGAACCCGACGTTCAGCGGGACGAAGGCCGCGTTGTCAAATCCATTGACCCTTCTCCATACGGAGTAGACTCGGCTCATCTCTCACACAGTTCCATCCAAGCTAAAAAAAAAAAAGTGTCAGCGCCTTGTCTTTCATCAAGAAAGATGCCACCGTAATCCTGCAAACCGTCACTTTAGACCACACCGCCTGCAGGGGAGCCGGTCTATTGTCTCGGCTTTTCGTCCGACTTCGAGATGCTGCACTGGTCAAGGTCTCCTGATTGTGGCAACAAGCTCGGGGCATTGTATAAGGAGCCGATGAAGACAAATTGAGACGCTAGCCAACAATCATGTCCGAGCACATTACTTTTTTAAAAAAAAAAAAAAAAAAAAAAAAGGGGAATCATTTGCCACTACATGGTTCTGGTTATTAATTTCATATTACAACATCCGGATGACGCTACTGTGAGACAATGGAAACTTTCAGGACATCGGCGGCCAAAGTCGAAATAGAGACCGCACAACGTGCAACTACCATATTCCCAAGGTTGCGAGCCGGTGTCGTTCAACAGCTTTGATGCAGCCCAAGCAACTTCCTTTGACTTTGATTTTCAACGGTGAGGCAGGCATCCTGCTTCTTTCTACGCATGTGAGAGGAGGACCCCAAGGTCAAGTTCAAAATAGGCCTTGGACCTCGCGTCCTACTAAACCTTGTGGCTCAGACGAGAATGCGGCCCATTTACCAACATCTGGCATCGGTGGTTGAGCCAGGAATTTCGCTGGACCTGGGCATATCAGAGAACCCAATCATGTTTACTCCTTGGAACAGGTACTTGAGATAAAGGCACAATGTCTTCAGGTGCTGCCGATGAAAGCAAAGTCGGACATCGGAGCTTATGGGCGCCGTGCTGAGTAATAAAGGATGAGTACGAACGGGCCATCTGCATCCTCCACATAAAGTCCGAAGCATCACAACCGAACTTCTCCATCCATCTCCGCTGCCTCATCCGGCATGGAGCCTCTGGCCTGTGTACCATGCTGCAGGTCCCGGAAGCTCAAGTGTGACCGAACAAAGCCAGCCCGCAACACGTTGTAGCAAAGTCCGGGCAGAATGGAATGCGTGTACCTGGCCAGAGTCCCGGAGGAAGCCCACGATCAAACGGAGGAACGTCAAGGAGATTGGACCGACTCGACGGGGCTCGAGATGATCTGCCTCCTCTCTGGGACCCCTTCGCCATCGACTCACACGCTGCCGTGATAATACTTGCATTGCAACAAACAGTGTTTCATACTCGAAATCTCAACGACAGCTGTATACATTCCGTTTATACTATTCCCTTTCCCAACCCTGGTGTCTAGAGTTCATCTCGGATGGCTATCACTCTGTTTTCTCGCAACGAATACAGGTATTTTGATTGGGCATGAAATGTTACCGCGATGCCCATTTGGATATGGTATGTTGCTTCACCGGCAGAGTGTCCGTTGTGTATTTGTCTGTCTATCGGCCCGACCAGAGGAGGCGAGGCCTGGAATAACATGCATGGCGTGCAAAGTCCCTCATCATCAAACTTGACCATACGGTTCTACATAAAATCGGTCCAGTGTCATGTTTGAGTCCCTGCCGCTGCATACTGGCTCGCCTCATCATACACCACGTTGTTCAAAGGAAATCAACAGATTAAAATTTCACAACATCGCATTTCTTACTCGCGTCTAGTCATGCAATAGCCACCCTATCCAGCCATGCTTTCTTTCTTATCCTGAAAGACCACGACGCCGTCGCAATGCAAATCAATTGGCTTGCCGAAACGAAACGAAAAACGATTTTTTTTTCCAGTCGAAACCATGTATAGGTAGGTGTGAAGCCTCGATGCATGTGAATCGCTTCCAAAGAGTAGCTGTTCATAATTCTTTCAGAGCATGAGAGCGGCTGCGACCGCCACAGCGCCCACAACAGCTGGCGTTGTTGCAAGGCCGAGCCTCACTGCACCGCTGTCGCCCTTGGATGTATTCATGTTGGTGCCGCCGCCGCTGCGGCCTGGTATTCCTGTGGTGGCTACGACCGGGTTGCTGGCTTTCGTGGAGGATGGCACCGCACTGCCACCGCTCTTGATTTCCACAATGTTCGATTGATTGACGTTGGATTTGGCGTTTGCCAGGGAGATCTCGTTGTTGTCCATGTCGTACACCACGTAGGCACTTCGCAAAAATGTGTCACCGAGAACGCTGCTTGAGTCTTCTGCAGGGACAATACCAAACAAGCATGCCTCCGCGCCGTTGCCAAATTTGACCTTCTCGCCCGTGAGACCCTCCAAGTCGAGAATCATTTCCGAGAGAGACACCGTGATGCTGGCGGGAGAGCTGAACCTGAACGTCATGGTGGCATTCTGCTTGCGGGAAGAACAAGGAATAAATGCAGCGCCGTCGGCTTCCTTATATGCCGCGTTGACAAGCCCGTATATCTTTGTCGTCAAGTCCTTGGGAAGATAGGTCAGTGAAGAACCCGAGTCGAGGAGCACGCCGAGAGCGATATCGCTCGCAACCTTTGTGGGCCCGACGTCCAGTCCGGTCATGGTGATAAAAACTGGCTATAGGCGTTGTTGACCTTCTGAATGGGCACACTGACGAGATTTCCTTGGAATTTGCTCG
Source organism: Epichloe glyceriae (assembly GCA_023658535.1). NCBI lineage: Eukaryota > Fungi > Ascomycota > Sordariomycetes > Hypocreales > Clavicipitaceae > Epichloe > Epichloe glyceriae. Next base: position 5,433,838 of record CP098291.1, on the reverse strand, counting down.
TATCCAGACCTCCAAAAGAATGCTACCAGTCTCGGCGTCGACATCGTTTAACCAAAGACTAAAAGAGTTCGAGGATATGATCCCATCCGCATGCATCTTGGCTGGAAGATTTTGATACGACTTTCGCCTAGCCCGTGTGACTTGCACCTCGTTACTTGGGTACCCTATTCCCAATACATTCTGCGCCGAGGTACTTTCGTAGCCGACTCCGAACTGGAAGGACGAGATTGTTTGACCCGAAAACCGCATAACATCGGTGGCATAGTCGCCCGCGGCACCAGTGCCGTCAACATAGGAAATGTTGAAGTAGCCTCCAACATACCTGTACGTCGACGAAGCGTTGGCTGAATAAGCCTGGGCATAAGAGCAGGGCTGCTGCTCCAAGGCGCAGAGCCGCGAGGCAGGTGTATTCACCCACATGTCACTGCTTCCCGTGTCGACATGAAGGCGCACATCTTGAGGGGGCGTTCCTAGCGATGTGTTGAGAAAATACAAGGTTTGCTACCAATTGTCAGTTGTGTTGACTCATTCGGGGGAGAAAATGAAAGGGCATACCAAGTTGTCCAGAGTTTCGGTGACCGGCCCATCTCTCTTCCGCATCCTGCTTCTGTCATGCGATATAGGATCCCGCACCTTGGATCGGTGAACCGGCAAACCTACCACGCGAGGCTGTGCATCTTGGCCTTGTCCTCGTTGTTGTTGTTGCTGCTGCTGCTGCTCCAGTATTGACAGACTATCGGCTATCTGGAGAAGGGTAGAGAAAATGACCAAATTTGACAATGACTTCATGCTGAATGAGTACATCGAACTTCCATCCGGTGGAAAAACTAGAGCCTGGCGAGACAAGGCAAAACGAGTGCTTCCATGCGCGCCAATGAACAATTTAAAGTCCCGGAATAGTCGTCGTCAGAGGGAAATGAGGCGATGGCAGCAGCTAACGGCAAATGCGGCTCGGGGGATTCGTGTTCACGTCTTGTTAGCGAACGCCACCATTTGAGTAGTTGCTTTGAGGCGGAAGAGTAGCGATCAAGTGAAGGAGTGTTCGAAACAGGACGGCGAAGTCGGGGCAATGGGGCGGCGGCGCTTAGTCGATGATGGCGTCGTCACCCATACTTCTAACCAACAAGTATGCTTCCAGGCCGTGGCTGTTTCAGGAAGAAATGATCCAAAAGTGAAGGGGAAGGAAACACCCATCTTTCCAAGATGGCCGGCATCTTTCAAGATGGTAGAGCCGGTTGCGTCTCATGAAAGCTTGGGACTCGACTCGACTAGACTGACTCGACTCGACTCGACTCGACTCGACTCCATGACGCGCACAATACATGCAGTGCGCGCCCCATCTCGAGGGAGAGAGGACTCAGACTCAGAGGAGTTGACGGACCACTTGAGCTAAACTCGCCCAGGCAAATTCACACGCACTGATACTTTTAGCAAAGAAACGTGGAGGCAACGCCTGACCCGGCCTTCTCGCCTTCTCGTTGGGCCGCGGGGAGGGGACGAGCAGGAAGTTCGATGTGTCGCAAGGCATACAAGAGATAATGTACGCACAAAATGAGTGGCCAAGTCGGCTGCGCCTCTTTTTCGTGCAACACGATGGGCCGCGCGAATATGCGGGGACTCGGGGTTGATGATGTGGATTCGTGGAACCCCGAACCCCAACTGGGACAAATGTGACGTGACGACGTGACGCGCGGCCCAAAACGTTGGAGGAAGGGGCAAGCAAATTCACCACCGGAGCTTTCAAACACCGCTGGATTTAGCCGAAACCGGAAGGGTCCCTGCATACCCGTCTTTTGGTGCAGAAGTACCTCTGATGTTTCTTTTCCAGCCGCCCATGTGGCATCGTATAGTGAGTGTGGCCGTGCGACGAGACAATATAGCCCTTATCGGATTGAAGCTGTTACAGAGCCTCGAGGGCTTCTCTGTATAATACAAACTCGCGGCCATAGGGAGGCTCATCTATGATGAATAATTTAATAAAAAAAAAAAAAACAAGGCTTCTAGCGATAATATAGATGTTGTGGCAATAACGCGAAAAACGACGTAAAATTCGTTATGGTCAGAAGGTTGCGCGCACATAAGGGGCTTGTGCTAATGGATACATTATGCTACGAAGCACGAAGCACTTCCTGGCTTGAAAAGAAACGTCAGAGGTACTTCTGCGCCAAAAAGTGGGTGTGCAGGAGCCCTTCCGGTTTTGGCTAGGTCAGGCTGGAAATTTGAAAACTACGGTTGGATATTTAAGTGCCCGCACCATGGTGGGCCAGCGACGGATGACGTACAATGACAAATGCGTTGAACCGGCATTGCCACGCTCATTACGTGCATGAGAATGGGGAATCCTTCTTTGTATCTTTACCATCATCACCTACTCCGTGCCTTTCGTCTCAAGTCGTCTGACACCGTGGTTTGCAAATGTAGTGCTGAACGGCGGCAGCATGCGCTTCATGCGAGCGTCGGTCCTAGATCACCGGCGATGCGGGAGACGAGCTACTTGGATGGGTCTCTAATAACTATTCCTTCTCATCTCTGCACACAAGTCCCGGGCCTACACTGCATCACTGTCGCCAATTCTATAAATCACGAGGTCCAGGGATGGGAACAGCACGCCATGTCTGTGATGGGAATACGCAACGACTACTGGACTGGCACGCGTGGTAGATGAATGGTCAATTAGTCCGTGGAATCGAGGGGGTATCCGCTGCTGAGTGTCTCCTTCCATGATTACAATAACAATAAGCCCGCTGGCTAAGCCCGCCGGCTGCAATGAGAGCTCACACGGCCCATTCATCGGGGTCGTCGTCGGCTGTGATGAACGGCTCGTCTATTCGCTTGATGGCAAAGTCGCTGCATAGAAGACTGGAGGACCTTGGGGTTAGCATCATATCGTGTACTCGATGATGAATGACCTTTTTGACTTGAGACCTTGAAAAAAAAAAAAAAAAGAAAGAAAGGGAGTGGGGACAAGGTGAGACATACCATGCTGACGCAACAAGCGCATCAAGTTCCGCAACCACCGCCTCGCGCTTCGCCCCACTCACCACCCCCTTGTGTATCTGCGTCTGCAACGACCGTATCTTTTTCGAGTTCCCATACCCAGACTGCTCCAGGACCCTCTTCGCCATGCAGTCTGAGTGAAACGAGTGCTGGCAGGGGAACACAAAGAACTGCCTGCTGAGCAGCGGCAGGCCGCACACGTAGCACTTCTCCCCGGCTCGACAATCGCATACCGGTGGTCCAGGGCCGCAATGTCCATCTTGATGTTGCTTGCCGTCTGCGAGGACTCGTCCATCTCCTTCCTCAGGCTGTCAATGTTCCGGCTGTAGTCCTCGAGTGCTTCGCAGATCTCCTTCTTGAAATCGTCAATGACGACGAAATCGGGGAAGAAGGGGATCAGGTCCTCAATCTTGAGCAGGTCGCATCGCTTGAGGAACTCAATGGCGGCTTTGATGCCGTCTGATTTGGAAATGACTTTGCGGGCCACGGCCAGCCAGAGCTTCTTTCTGAGCGGGGGTTGGGCATCGGTCTGTCCGCGATGACGGCCGCCAGCTCGACCTCGTCGTGGGACAGGGCCAGATCAACGGCTTGCAGATATTGACCCATGCTGGTGTAGATGTGGACGCATGAGAGTGTGCGGTGATGCTGAATGCACAGCCGCAGCGCAAAGTCGGGGTCGTATCTTGGTTCGTCGCCCTGAGCTTGCAGATAGGAGAGCAACCCGGATTCGTCCTTGGAGGGGTGCGAGGCGTAGATGGACACGAGAGTGTTGTGAATGGCAGCGTCTTTTGAGCCGAGCTGAAAGATGACGTAGTTCAGGTAGCGTACTGCTTGGTTGTGCGAGTCGGCTTCGCCAGAAAAACGCCGGTTGTACTCGAGCAGTGCTGGGATCAAACGGCGAGGCCTGAGGTCGGGGAATCTCATCAGAATGTCCACCACCTCCTGCGGCACATGGGTCATCAGCACGCTGCTGTAGCGGTAAAACACGTCGGCATCGGTTTGCTTCTTCAGCACGGCAAGGACCTCTGGCCACCGCTCTCTCTGAACCCAGTATGACAGGACGTAGTTGTAGTCGTTCACGGCATTGGCAAAGTACAAAAGCTCGCCCTCTCTGCCGTGGCTGCTGATAATGTCATATACCGTCTTGCGGTCTAGTTCATTCTTGTACTTTTTGACAAAGTCGTGGTACTCGGACCTGACCGAGTCCGCCAGCTTCCTCGATTCCGCGGGATTCAGATTCTCGGAAAGTTCAGCCTGCGTAAGAATGGTATCGTCAAGGGAGTTGAGTTTGGCCATGAAGACTTCCACCAGCCAGCTAGCAACAATGACTCTTTGAATGATGGCGGTTTTTTCGTGTTGGCCAACTTTGTCAGCAAGAACTGCCTCAATGCGTCAGGCTGGTTGTTGTCGATGATGCTGAGAGCAATATCCTCGAACGGCTTGTTGCTGCGGCCGTAGAGAGTGGCCGCCTCGGACCAGTGTCCCCTCTTGGCAAGATGGTCTCCATACGCTGCTGCGACGGTCTCCTTTGATTTCGTGTGCGAGCGTACTGCAACGCCGAGTCAAACTGCCTGTCGCCCATCATTATCTGCCAAATGTTCCTCTCTTCGTCCCGAGCGACAATCTCAAAGATGTCCTCGGACGTGATGAGCCAAAACGTTCTCTCCTGCATGTCCATGGTGAAGGCAATTGCCCTTTGACCAGCTGCTAAAACATCATGTTCCGAAACGGCATTGCCGGTCAGACGGTTCGTAACAACGACGCGGCTTCCAACGAGACTTATGACATGCCATTGAGAGAGGAGAATAGCGTCAATAGACTCCGTAGTATCAGGCTTCCGTCGCCCACCTGACTCGGATGCAATGATCTGAGACTTGGACACTGCTTTCGACTCGGAAAAGATCTTCGATCCGAGACTGTTGTCTGGTGGTGTGTTGGACAATGTTCCGTGGAATACGCCCTGTGACGACAGCCAGGCATAAGCCCTGTCTGGTACATCCGCGCCATGAGCGTTTGGCCTCGCAGGATCAGGAGAAACCACGACGGCAGAATTCCCTCCCAGGGGGCCCTCGGCAGCTCATGAATCACGGGCTGCTCCGACTCGAACAATCTGGTATAAACAGAGCCACTGCCGTCGTGACTGCGGCCAATCTTGCCGACCAAGTGGAACAGTCTGCTCTGCGTGCCAATCATGACCCTCCGGACATCCGATTTGCCCTTGATATCGTCGACCCAAAGTCCAGTGATGGAGCCATCAGGAAGCTTATGGAGGTTCTTGAGATGTTTGACCTCTCTCTTGTAAAACTCGGTCGACGTCTCGATGAATGCTTCGTAAATGTTGCCATCGGCGGCACCGATGAGTATCTCCCTGGTGGACGCCGTCGGAAGGGACGGGTTCCATGCCACGCTCTCGATTGTAACCCCCGTAACTGACTCAGCGGCCGCGGCTGTCTGGATTGTGAATGGAGGTAGTAGTTTTCGCCAAGCGCAGTGCAAATGAGCAGATGTGAAGCGGTCGGGTCGAGAAACATGCGCCGGATAACACCGATTTCGGAGGCTCGTTTGGGTAGATCAATATCTGTCAAGCAGGTAAGCAGATGATTTCCCAATGCCCCTGCGATTGGGCTGTCTCCTTGTCCAGGTCTCGACTCCAGGCGCCTACCATCAATATCTTCAGGTCTCCTGAGATCGATTCGGAGGATGCGACCGTTGGACAAGGCCAGTATCATGACATTGTTCGCTACCTGTGCAGACACAAACTCGGCCGTCACGGAAAAGTTCATCTCAACGCGCTCCACGTTGAAGATGGGGAGCTCATCGACGCCGGCGCCATCGTCGGTCGGGCCGGCTGCGAAGCCGTCTTTGGGACTGAAGGACATCGGTGGCAGTCTGCGGCAGTCTCGCCTCGCCGAGCTGCTCACGCTCTCAGTATTGGTCACGTCTGCGCTATGAAAGAAGAATGGATGATGTCGTCGTCGTTGGGGTCGTTGGGGTCGTTGGGGGTCGTTGGGGGTTCGTTGGAGTAGCTCCCGAGTCCCCACACTTTTAATGCATGTGCACGCACCCCCACGCAGACGCAGACGCAGACGCAGCAGCGTTGGGGCCAAGTCAATGGGGTGTGTGTGTGTGTGGGGTGTGTGACGGAAGCCGAGTCATTACATCACCGCTAATAACTTACGATATTGCCATTCATTGAGCGCGCAGCAGAATTGCTAATTGATCAAGTACAAAATTGAAGCCACTGCTGGCCGAGTCGATTTCTCTTTTAAAGATCTAACACTATACCTAGGCACCATAAATAACCAGCGTCTCCGCCGCGACGCTTTGGTCTTTTTACACGTAGGACACACGCCACAACGCCAAGATACACTCCTTATACGCAATCCCGAGCTGTCATGACCAAAAGAGAATAGAAGGACCCCCTTTTTAGCTATCCCAATTTTTGTCGCTCAAGGTGATTTTCATACTCGCTCTGTGTAGTGACTGATATTACTCGACGACATCGAAGACGCCGGGGATGCAGCGGCGGCGACTGGTTTTCTTGCCACAACAACACGCATCGCGAGCGTCATGGTCTTGCACGATTCTTCATTCTGCGCACGGTGTGCGAGCTCCCGAGCCGTTTCGCGAAGGTCCCTCAGAGCAATGTCTGGATCCCAGCCCCTTCTTCTGTCAGTGTCCGCAGGGCGTATGCCTCCAAGCCATCCAGCCATGCCATGAGCCATAGCTTGCCCACCATGTCTTCGTGAATGGCCATGGGGAAATGCTTTTCTACGACCTGGACATCAACAAACCCGGCCTGCCTGAAATAATCTGGATCAAGGTGGTGGATGCCACGTGGGCGGCCGGCTTTCTCTGCTCCATCGAAGAGATCCTTCATGATGCGGAAGATGGGGGCGTCGGGGGAAGCCTGAGAAAATTGATACGAGCCTTCCTTCCCATCCATGTCCGAAATCTGAACCCAGCCGCCGGGCTTGAGAGAGTCATAGATGTTTTCATAGAAGGAATGCCAGTCACGGAAGGATCCTTCCAACATTCGGACATGGACGAGATCGTAGTGCTCTGTAGGTCGATCCCACTCTTCTGCGTCCTCGATCTCGAAGAAGACATTTATCGGAACACCACGACTTTCTTGTATCGCCGATATGTCTGTTCCCACAACCTCACAGTCGGGATAGAGCTCTGCGAAGCGTATCGCCCATTCGCCAGTCCCGGTCCCCACATCGAGCACATTCGACGGATTGTCGATGGGAGCCAATGTGAGCTCCCCGTCGAAGGCATGCAAGATTACCTGGTGTTGAATTGTGAGGCGAAGCTGTTCAGTCTCATCGTTGGGCATGTGATAGTTTCTGCAATAGCTTCTGCCATTGATTTCGCGATAATCAAGGTCACGCGCCCACAGAGACCGTGTTGAAGAGCCTCTGAAGAGAGTGAGATGATCGGGTTAGTCACTTCATCGTTGACCAGAATTCACCATGGAGATGGATCGGTATGATGATGTTCTACCGGAGATATATATAGTAACCCCGTTGGCTTACCTGTCTGAATATGCTCTCTCGCAATAAGATGTGTAGGCTGTCCCACATTCACTTGGCGGCCGATAATAACCTCGCTGGGGATACAATGTCCTTGTCTCACAATCTCGGTCCGAATCATGACACTCTTCACTTCCCGCATCATCTTCATCTTCATCTTCATCTTCATCGGAGCAATCATCAGAACTGGGCACATCATTGTGACTGCTGGAGATGCTCGCCATGGTTGGCTGGATTCCTTGGTTTACACCCACGCCGCCGTCCTCGGATGTGCCTCCACTGGCTTGTCGAGTTGGGTGCAGGCGAGCGCCTTCCATGTCCCCAACGTGATCAACGTCGGCAGTCAAGAACTTTAGGTGCACCAGCTAAAAGTAAAGTAGTAGGTGTTGAAATGATCGCGGACGAGGAAGGCAGCCTTGGCCTTGATGTTGTCGTTGGTTTATGCAGGGGGCCCACCGTGAATTGTCAGCGAAACACGTAAATGGTCCTTTTTGCGAGCAGCCGGCAATTGAAAGACGTGCCGAGCATGTAAGACGGGTTCAGCTCGGGGCACTCGGCGACGGGGTCTGGACTTCTGGACGCAGGTTTGACGCAGGTTGACGCCAGCTGCCAGGGACACGCGTGATTTACCCGAATGAGGTGGTGGAACGAAGGCCGGGATCAAAGGTAGGAAGCGAGCGAGAAGCGGCAAGAAGCGATATGTCTGGTGTCTGGTGCGTCTGGTGTGCGGCGGCTACCGGATGGCTGCTGCAGGGACCTCTTTGTTTTTTTTTGTTTTTTGTTTTTTTTTGTTTTTTTGAGCACGGACCTGGGGTAGGGCAGGGCAGGGCGGGGCTCCAGCTCATTCGTGCTAGCAAAGAGGGAATCCGTGCTAGACAACTTCCTTTCTCAGCGCGCAAGAGTGCCTCAACCACCAACAACAAATCAATATTTCGACCATATAATGGCCCCCACACATGCCCGATCCCAGGCTACCAGTTGTTGTATTCATTCCATTGCGCTTCGTCACCGTGCAACAGGACAAGTTATACACCCGGACCCGGACCCGGACCCGGACGGACCACTGACTATCGTGGCTTATCCTCTTCTTCTCCAATAGTCCTACAATAGAGGAAGGAAAGGAGCCTCTTCCGTTTTGGGCCTAGTCACTACTCCGCATCGGGCGTCGCCCCAACGCACGACGGCAACGTAGGCGCCTACATACTACATGGGAACTTTGGATGCGCTCAGCTGTTCACGAGGAACTGGGAAATGGGAACTGCATGCCAATTGAGATTCGGCTGCTTCTCTTCAACAAAGCTTTGGGACAAGCCACCCAGTTACCAGGCCGTTCCGAACTCCGGCCGAGTGCCGAGAGCCATCCAGGATGACGAGATGGGCATGGGCATGGGCATGGGCATGCCGACACGCGCTGCTATACATAGAACAAGGCACCCGGGGTCCCTTGCCGTCTGATCAGTAATATCATAATTCCAGTATGATTGCCACCTGGTACACACGCGCGCATATGTACATACATATGTATGCACAAAGTCACAAAGTCGCAACGGCGCTGGCGCTCCATCGTCAAGGATTGAAGAACAAGTGTGTAACATGGCTGATTCTGGCCCGCACCGAGTGACCGCACAACCCATGTGCGTCCGTTTGGCTGCTTGCTTTTACTCATGCAGGTTTTTGTCAATTCTTCGGGATCGTGTAGTACGGAGTGTCTCGCGCCCTCGGTGTAAATCGACCCCTCGGTTTGGTTCTGGCCCTGATGGGGTTATCATCTATCATCGTTCTTCGACCGCTCTTTGGTCCAACAATACCCGGTAAGCGAATTGGCAACGTCGAGGCTTTCTCGGCTTTCAAAAGAATATCGCAGCTTGAGAAATCTTACTTTCTTTTGTCATGTTTTCATGAAACAACATGAATTAACATGCTACAATCCGGTTAAATCTTTTCCCGCTATGCCCCGGGTAAATGATAAGCTTCGCTGCCCGTGCGCCCTACTAGCTATAAACGACGACCTACACACAAGTTTGAGGTCATCGGCGCACCTGATCCGGCCAAGCTCATATTGTCGTTGTTTCAAATTTGTTGCTATGCTGTTCTATAATCCTAGGCAAGCATTTTCCCGTGTCGCTCAGGCACATCGTCCCACACTGTACGCCTGAATCTTGGCAACATGACTACTAGGTCGTTCTTTTGACTGTAGATTGAATAATGAATCATCCATATATCCGTCTCCTGCCGAATGCTGCAAGACTCGGCCACTTGTATTATTATTTCCTGACTGCATCGACGCCTAGACAGTCATCCGCACAGCCCATGGGTTCGTCTTTCATCAGATGCTCAATGTCTGGCATTATGTGACCTTCGCTCACAATAGGGAATGGGGTCAGAACATGGCTTATGTCTCCCCACCATGATTCTCCATACTTGCAATACCAATCCGCAGTCATTTTCAAGCCGTCTTGAAGATTCGTCATCTGATTCCATCCTAGCATTCGTAATTTTGTGCCATCGACAGCATACCGACGGTCGTTGAAAGGCCGGTCGTGCGTATACTTGATCCATTTGCGAAATTCATCTGGCGTCTCATGTCCTATCCCCATCGTGTCCAGCAGCTTGGCGCATAGATCTAGATTGGATGTCTCGTCAGATGAGCCAACGTTGTAAATATGACCAACCTGGCCCTTGTGAAGAATCGTGTCAAATGCATCAGCAGCGTCTCCAGCGTAGAGATATCGTCGCGTCGGACTACCGTCACCATGCAGCACAACAGGCCGCCCTCGATGAAGAAGACATGTAAATTTTGGTATGATTTCTGCACACATAAGTTAGTTTCAATCTGGAAGAGACTCATCTGCAGGAGCCTTGTTTGAGAAAAGGAAGAAAAGTGCTGGCTGACTTTCGGGATACTGGTGCGGCCCATACACGTTGTTGCTTCGAACAATGATGGTTGGGAGCTTGAAGCTCTTGTTGTAAGATTGGACAAGCATTTCAGCCGCTGCTTTGCTCGCTGCGTATGGGTTCGTTGGGGACAGAATACTGGATTCGACCAAGTCATCGTCATCCTCCTTCACTTCTCCGTACACCTCATCCGTAGATACGTGTATGAAGCGTCTGATTCGAACCTTCTTGGCACTCTCCAGCAAAACGTGCGTCCCATACACATTGGCGTGGGTAAAACTGTACGAGTTTCCAAAACTCAAGTCCACATGAGACTGCGCAGCAAAATGCAAGACCGTGTCGATATTGTAGCGCTCCATGCAATCCAAGACTTCGGTTGGGTTTGTGAGGTCTCCATGGTAAAATGTGAAGTTGCGTCTATCGTTGAGCACACGCGTGTTGTTGAGAGATGAACAGTAGTCCAGCTTATCGAAAGACACGATATTGTATGCTTCAGGATAGGTAAGAGTCAAGTGGCGCACAACCCATGATGCTCTGCTCCATTAGAAATCCAGAAGTCAGTCAGGGTTTTTTTTTTTTTTTTTTTTGGCCGCGGATAACTCAAGAAAACTTTCATGTTTGTCGCCGTCCACTCACATGAAGCCTGCGCCACCAGTCACCATGATGTTCTTCACATCGGGCAGCGGTTCAAAACTCGTGGATCCCTTGAGTACGGGTGCTTGTTTCCATACGTCGAGGATTTGAACATGTTTGGGCGAGCCATCGGCCGCGTTGCCTGTGATGTCATTGTTAGCGGCGCAGAAAACAGGTCAAGTTTGCCCCTGCCCAACCAAGACAGACTGGCCTCACCGTTGGCGACATCATGAGGGATTGGTGGCACAAGTTCTGGCGACGAGGACGAGACTGAGGAGGTAGCCTTTTCTTGTCTGCGTGACTTGCGGGACACGCTCAATTGCAGCTTCTTGAACAGCCGGCGTGTCATGATGGAAGGTGCGATGGACCTCGGACGCTCCGCTGTGGCATCACCATGGCATGCTTCTCTCAGCCATGGAAAATTGGCGCAGTCTGCCTGCTTTTATCATTCACAGTCTGATGTGCTCATCCAATGCTCGAAGCTGGTACGAAGAGTGCACGCAGCAATGCACGCAGGCCGAAATGTTGCAAGTTGGCGTTGACAACACGAGGGTTGACTGCTGTCACCTTCCATGTCTCTGCACTCTTGATTCATCTGTGCGCTCCAATCAACTTTACAAACGGAAATTCAGCGCAGCACTTGTGGAGACGGAGCCAATCGGCCAGGCCCTCACTGTAGCTCAATGTGGGGTCACCTTCTGTGTAACCGCCAAGTACCACCAAACCGTCAGAACTTCCAAAGAGGACTTGGGGCGATGCTTAACGGGATGCTGCATCCGGTCAGGGAAAAAAACGGCCAATCCATAGTTTAACGAAATTGAACATGAAAACAAAATGAACGGTTTCTCGGTGAATCCGAAAGGGAAAAATGGGAGGAGAAAGGAAACGATCATGGACAATTCAGCTTCATCTCTGACACTCCATTGATTCGGTAATAGTCATGAACTGCCGAGTGTTTACAAGTTGAACCTCTTGCGGTCCTTCTCCATCTTGGCTTTCCACTCCCACTGAGTAGCGTCCTCGCCCTCGCTGCCTGCACGTCCAATCCCCTTATCTACTCTTCTCAGCTTCAATGTAAATCTGGGCCCGAGCTCTTGTAATCCAGCGCGAATGCCCTCTACTCCTTTGACCTCTATACCATCAGCCCCGACAATACTCTTCTCCGAAGCACGTTTCTCGCGGAAGACATATCGATGACGGCGCACGAAGATGTAATCTCGTTGATTGTGAAGGGTAATGACCTGACGTCCCTGAAACTCGGGACGAGGCGGGAATAATGTTTGGAAAATCTTCGCAGTGAGGAGACCAAGTGGCGTCTTGAAGTTGCTGAGCAGGAGCTCCGGATAGTGGTTGGTTGGATTTCCATGTCCAGGCAGCTTCCTGCCTTCGATCCAATTCGATATTGAGAAATGAAAAGTTGGCCCAGCGGGCAAATGAACAACGGACATCCCAGTGGGTTTCTTCAAATCTTCCTTAATGAGGAGAACGGCAGTGTACTCTCTATTGATGGCATATTTGCATATCTCCCTCAGGGAATACTTGTGTCCGTAGCGATGTGCTGATCGAGGAATGTAGGTGCTGTTGGGGAAGAGTGTGCTTAACAGTTGAGCCTCGTAGTGGATGGTGGGGTTAAGAGACGTGGTGACGAGGACCTTCGGGTCTGGTGTAGGAACGTCGCTAAATAGTGTTGGAAACTTCAATGCCAGGACAGCTGGTGTCAAGTCGAGGTTTGTGCTTGTTGTTGAAGGGGCAATGCTGTTATCTCGTTTCGCACGCTTGTCCCGTTGCTTCTCCATGGCAGCCTGCTTGATTTCCTCGTCTTCTTCATCTTCTGACTCCAGCATACTGTCATTGTCGTCTTCATCATCCTCGTCATCTTTCATTTCCGCGTCGAGGGCTGTTCGCTCTTCAGCTTCGGCCTCCTCCATCTGCCGCCTCCTTAGTTGGTCCAAATCGACCTGAGCTCCCAGAGTATCATCGTCACCTTGATCCCATACTCGCTTTTGATCCAACGTAAGAGTCTTGTTTTTGCTGAGTCGTGCTTCCTTGAGGGCAGGTTCTAGATTTTCGGCTTTTCTGCGACGGTGTCGTGCTTCTCTTCGCTCCTTGCCAGATGCCTTCTTGTGTTGGATGTAGAGTTCCTGTCGTTTGGTCTTGTTCGCTGCTTTCAGCGCCTGAACAGGCGGCTTCGTGAACCCCATGCCGATTTGTTCCCTGGTCAATTTTCTTTTTTTTCGTCTGGCCAGTGATCCCGGGTTTTTCTACTTTTTGTTTTTCTTCTCCGTGGTTCCAGGAGTGTGGCAGGTGGGAATTTTTAGGTGGAGGGGCACGGGAAACAAATGCTAGCTAAAAAGCCGGCAGAAAAATCCAGAAATTTTGGCGGTGAGCGACAAGGCTCGATAGCTGATTGGTGGAGCCAAAATTTTCGAGGTCACAACTGGTAGGGACTGGGTTGCAGTGCGGCACGTATTGCTTACGCTTTTCAAGGACTTTTCTTCTTCTCAAATCGAGACCTCACCGTCTTCAATCGCGCTGTCGAGCACAGGAAAGTTTGGCACGATGGGGCCAACGGCGCGAAAAAGAAAGCTGGGTCATGACTCATCAGACGGCCAACCGCAATCAAGAAGGGCACAGAAGGACTTCTTCAAGCAAGCCGCCAATTGGAACCTCGAGCAGGACTATGAGAATCGACCACGAAAAGGGAAGAAGGCCGAAAAGGAGAGCAGCAGGCTTCCTATGAAGACGGCAGATGGCCGACTAGAGCTCCTCAAGGGTCTGGATCCCGAAGATGACACGGCGTCTATCGAGAGTGATACGGAATGGCTTGAGGGACAAGACAACGAGGTCGATTCCGAACCCGATCTCGAGCAAGAGAAGGAACTTGAGCCGCAAATCCCCGAGTCCCAACAAATATTGGAGGCTCAAGAAGAGCTCGCAAAAGTAGCTGCATCGCTCAACGAAAATCCAGAAGAGAATTTCAGCGGCTTGAAGACGCTCGCCAAGATTGGCGAGTCCAGAATACCCACCATCCGCATGTTGGCTCTCATTACCCAAATGGCTGTATACAGGGACATTATTCCTGGATACAGAATACGCCCGCAAACTGAGGATGCAGCAAAGGAGAAGCTTTCAAAGGAAGTTCGTGGCCTGAGACAATTTGAACAATCATTGGTGGCAGGATACCAAGCCTACATCAAAGAGTTAGCGCAGTACGCGAGATCACAAACAACGCCGGTCCGTAATGGGCAGAGCCTCTCCAATGTCGCAGTCACCTGTGCATGTACTCTGCTCACCTCAGTACCTCACTTCAACTTCCGCACTGACTTGCTACGAATTATCGTTGGTAAACTGAGTCGAAAGAGTTTAGACAAAGACGGTGCAAAGGCAATTGAAGCCCTTGAGACCCTCTTTCGCGACGACGAAGAGGGACGTCCTACGCTAGAAGCCGTGTCACTCGTCACCAAGATGATGAAGGCGAAAGAGTTCGCTGTCAATGAAAGGGTACTCAACCTGTTCCTCAGCCTTCGTCTTCTATCCGAGTTCTCAGGGAAAGCGTCTCAAGACACGGTCGAGCAAACAGCTCCCAAAGCCAAGAAGAACCAGCGCGAGTTCCGCACCAAGAGGGAACGAAAGAATGTGAAGGAGCAGAAAGGCCTTCAGAAGGATATGGACCTAGCAGATGCGCTCGTCAGTCATGAAGAGTTCGAGCGAATGCAATCGGAGACGTTGAAGCTCGTCTTCGCCACATATTTCCGCATTCTCAAACAACGCTCACCACACCTCATGGGCGCTGTCCTGGAAGGTCTGGCGAAATATGCCCATCTCATCAATCAAGATTTCTTCGGTGATTTATTGGAAGCTCTGAAGGATCTTATTCGCCACAGCGATGAGGATGCAGAGGATGGCCCTGCAGAGGATGAGAATACTGAGCAAGTTGATGACGAAGAGTCAATACGAAACTTGACAAGAGAAGCCCTACTTTGCACTGTTACTGCATATGCCTTGTTAGCAGGTCAAGATGCCCACAAGTCCCGCAACGATCTACATCTGGATCTGTCCTACTTTACAACGCACCTCTTCCGCTCCCTTCTGCCGCTCTCCGTCCAACCCGATCTCGAAAACACCCGCCTCACTACTCAATCATCATCATCAGTCAACTCCTCCAAGATTAATGTTCAAACTACCACCGTATTGTTGCTTCGCTCTCTAACTGGCATTTTGCTACCTCATTACAATATCCGCCAGGTAGCCCCGTTGCGGCTTGCCGCTTTCACAAAACAGCTCATGACTACGTCTCTACAACTTCCAGAAAAGTCTTCTCAAGCTGTGCTCGCTCTTCTCAACGACATTGCTCATGCCCATGGCAAAAATTAGCAGCCTTTGGAATACCGAGGAACGTAAAGGGAATGGACATTTCAATGCTTTAAGTGAATCTGTGGAGGGAAGCAACCCGTTGGCGACAACCATCTGGGAAGGTGAATTGTTGAGAAAGCACTTCTCGCCCAAGGTTAGAGAAGGCGCCAGGATGTTGGAGAAGTGCATGTCGGGATAGATTAAATCCATGCAATTAGGGAAGAGAACTTTTGCTTTACGTTGTAGTGGAATGGAGAATATGTCAAGATTTTGCAGGACGAACTTTTTGGCTTGGAAGCCTCCGGGTGTTTTGAAACCAACTTGACTCTGTTCATTATGTGTGCCTATATTAAAGCAACTCTTGTGCAGTGACCTCGCTACATGATCCTACATTCGGCGCAATATTGTACAGTCTCATGCCAGAATTCGGGTAAGACTTGTGTTCCATTTTGGCTTGAGGGTATGCCTGTCTGCCAGCGATGATAAATTGTAAATCTATGCCCTCCAAAACACTAACATTCTTCAATGTCGGCACGCACTTAGCTTAAATCCATCTGCGCTGGTGGGTGAGCTGCCCACTTTGAGGCAGAGAGCCCCTGCATCGGCTTGGCTGGAACTGAGACCATATTTGTCTGACTCAATGGGCAACTAGTCGCTACTGGCTGAACTGGCACACAGACTGTGTTGTTCATAGGGACTGTTGACACAACGTGTTCCATAGGAGGCCAGAAGCCACGTGAACCATCGTCGCTTGGCTTGTTGAACTGTCCGGTGAATGGAAACTCTTCTTCAGCTTGAAATTCATCAGTATTGGGCTTAAGAAATGTATGATATGCTCTTACATTCATTCTCGCTTCTTTCAACTTCGGGTGCAGATGGAACAAAAGCAGGTGCCTTGGGCCTTAACTCCGTATTTCTGTGAGGTGGTGGTGTTGAACCACTATCGTCAGGCTCATTTTCTCCATCGATGGCGGTGCTTCTTTTGATGCACGAGTCTTTAGCATCTTCCAACTCGGGTGGTAGGTCTGAATGCTCTGCCAGTAACGCCAGAAACGTTTCAAGGATGGAACCAGAAGTACTTTCTTGTGCATCCATTTCTCTGAATGAAAACGAATTCAAGAGTTCGGCGAGTTTTTCCGCATTTGCATCATCATTGTTCTTCTCATCATTGCCTGCTACACGAATTCCATCGCCCTTGCGATCTTGTGAACCGACGGGCGGTGGTGTCCCGATATATGTGGTCTTGGATGAACATGGACTATTGAAAGACGTGCTCACCAGTCGAGGGTTTGTGTCAGGCAAATCTGATTTTGGGGCAACAGACGCAGCTGACTCCTGGTCCGCTCGACGCAAGAAATCGAGGGCACTCGTCATGATTGGAGTATTTGCACTTCGAATCTGCCATCCTGTTTCCAGTGCTTTTCCATTATAGTGTCTTTTCGAGGGTGGAACTGGTTCCCTGACTTCTAAGAATCGTACAGCATCTGCAAAATTATCTTGTTAGTGATTCATACGCAGGAAAAGGCTTCCCGTCATGTTGTCATACCCGCACTACGCCCCTGCCGAGAAGAGCCGCTACTTTTCTTCGAGGGATTCTTTTGCTCTCCTTTCTTGAAGCTTTGGGCAAGGGCTCTTGCGTCAGCCAGCTTTTGCGCGTCGTTGAACGCGGTAACATTCATGGCGAAGAAGTGTCTCAGGGTGCGTTGTTGACCATCTGGAGATGTTTTATTTTGGACAATCTGTTGAAGCCGCAACAAAAGTGAGGACGCAATCTGTGGTTATGTACTCCTCTTCTGGCAGCGGAGCGTAACAGCTGCATGGCACCTGCCAACTCCTGGCAGACTGCCAGACAAGTCCGTCGCGCTTTGAGGGGCGGATGGTGTTTTTGTCCTGACTTTCGCTTTGGCTTGATTTTGGCTTTGGGTCAGTTTCAGGAGAAGGAAGAGATCCAAATCGAACCCGTTCCTTTCAAGTCATTCCATTGCTCCTCGACTTCACAGCCAAACATATTCGGTGCTGGTATGTGAATATAACTGCCGATGTAGCCAGCACACTAGCCAGAGAAAGTCTTGACTAAAAGAATTTTCAACGAATTCTCGAATGATCAGTCATTTTTAGCCATTAGGTTTTGCTCGTCTTAATCCTTTTAGGCCCTACTGTGGTTTCCACCGCAGCTATGTGAGTTGGCTTGTACTGAATGCTCCCGGGTTATTCAACCAAGCTATATCCACAGAGACAACATGGTCGTTAATAAATGCCCATAGTGCTTCCACGCCTGGGGCATTCTTCTTGATAGCTAAGGATGACACTCGCGCAATTCCCAAACAAGCAGCCAGTCTATTGGAGCAGGGCTTAGATAGTCCAATCAGCTTGATGTTTTTCGTTGAGTCGCCTTTTCTTGATGCAACACCAACCATCTTGGGAAATGACAATTGAATGCGGCTGGCTGATTCCCTCGAGCCACGAATATCATACTGTAAGGATGGTCCGAGCTGCCTCTGTTTTTAATGGTCTCACTGTCGCTCGACATCATTTCCAGCCCTCTACTGATGGCATTGAATCCGACTACGATATGGTCGACAAGCTCAGGTTTGGCGGGCTTGGGCACGGTAGCCTCTGATTTCACCTCTGTTGCCGAAGCCTCTCTTTTAGCTGCACGTTTTCCTTTCGACGCCTTTGCATGAATTTTTCTATGCTGTCCTATGGGGCTTAACAGACTGAGCGCATTTGTTAGAGAATTTATTCACGGAAGTTCAAAGCGCAGACCTACTTGCACAGCAATTCTAGGATAGTGTCCTGGTCTCCTAGCGATATTTCTGGCCTGGAATGAGGTTAGCACTGTTAAGGAACGCCAGTTAGGCTCTTCAATCTAGACCTTACCAAGGGACTGTTGAGAATGGTGTGTCCAAGTGATGCACCAGGCGTTTGCGTCCAGCCGCTTGAGATGGAGTCGTCATATTTGCTACCGGCCAGCAACACGAGATGATCCCTCCTTTCTCGAAACTTCCTTGTTTTCACGATTTTATCAACAAAAATAATAACTCCGCCGTGGTAGTGATTTTATGCGGCATACAAGCCATGTGGGAGATGAGATGACACGATGGGTTGATGAAGGAAAAGCAGAAACAAATTGAACAGTGGAACCACGCGGACAGAAGTGGGGCAGATCTGTCACCGCCAGGGCAAAGACTAACAAGGACGACACAAAGATGAAGAATTGTTGGAGACGAAATTTAAAATAATAAGGAACAGGAGTCATATACTCCCTTGTTAAATGTACTGCGTTGCTGTATACCCGATCTCATTATTTACAAAGTCGGCTGAGCCACGCCAATGGAGACGTCATTTGGTACAGGGTAGTGGAATGTACTAGCGTGAAGTAGATACTAATCCCTACCTAACTATCTAGGTAGATAATTATGCAGGAAGGGAAATAATAAGGATTCTTTAGATTTTTTAGTTATTTTTTTGACAACCAGGTGCATACTTAAGTATTCGACGGTGCGTGCGACACAGATTTCATCGTGAGTGTTAAATGGGGCTACTGCTGTGGTAGCTTTTGCACGAACTTATCTTGTTACTCCTATTATACGGCGATTTATTAGCACAATAAATATGGAGACAGGCTCATGTATGGCCGATGTCCCGTAGCTGGGCACCCGCCAGGACACGGGCTTGACTGCACCAAAGCCGAAGCAAGTTTTATTTTTCAGCGTTGTCTCTTGCAGGCAAGCAGCCCACTTGATGTCGTCCACGCGCGTCAATCTGGTGGGACTTTAGCGCAGGCCTGCTTGGCACACACTCTGACAACTGCACGAGCACGCGTAGGAGGGACTCTGGAGGGACTCTGGAGGGACTCTGGAGCTGCCCCTCGCCCCTCAGTTGGCTCGTCACGGTTCCACACACAAGCACCGCGTCCCATCAGCCAATCCGCTGCTGCATCGTCTACCTCCCTCACCACTCACACTGACTTTCACAGCTCGACTTTTTCCCATCCTCTCCAAATCACATTCACGGCGTCAGCTGCCGTCTATTTTACCTTTATTCTTTTTTAGCATATAACGAAGCCTTTCCCGGCCTCTGCTGGCCCATCCACCTGGCAGATCTGCTGCCGTTACCTCCCTTGTTACACATGTTCATTTTCTACAGCTGCCGCCCAGCCGGCTCTCACGACGCTGTGACGTCTTTGCCCGATCTGGCCGCCCCGTGCCATCGTTGCCCGTCATCCCACCAAGCAGATGGACAACACGTCAGACAACCAGATGGACCGGCTCTCGACTCCTACAGACGCGGCGGCAGCGAGGCTTTCGCCAGACGATAAGGATTATGTTCCCCCTCTTGATCCACCTTCCACTCGTCCAAACCCTTTCGACGACAGCGACCTTTTGGCTCGCAAAAGACGTCGAACATCCGGTTCGGCATCACCCCCACCATCTGCCTCCACGCAAGACACGACGCCTCTGAGCAACCACATCAGCGCCGAGGCCACTGGCGCAAACCACACCGCCTTTGATCAGCAAGTCCAGGATGAGGTTGTGACGGCCACCGAAATTCCAGAGCTCTTGCATACGCCGCAAGCGCCCACGTTCATTGCTCCGAACAGCTCAACGCCTCTATCCTCTAGCAAAGTCACCATTAATCTTAGAAATTCCAATGGTCTTGCACTTGATGCCTCGGAGCCATCGTCGCCTACATCCAAGCAACTGACTAGCCCCACCATCACGGACAACGGAAGTTATGCTGGAGGGAGTATTGTGTGCACGAAGAATGAGCAGCTACCAAAGACAAACGTGGGAACATCCCCAAAGTCCAGGTCGAACTCCACCAGTCCACCTGTGGAACTTATATCCGTATCCGACACGTCCTCTGAGGAAGGCGACGATAAGATGGTGTTTTCAGTCGACGACAAAGCTGCAGGCATTGTCGGTCATGACCTGCCATCCTTCGACCCTATTCTACAGTTTCCTTATTCAGAGCCTGAAGACGATCCCTCTACACCACTGCATCGCTTGCTTGAATATTTATCCACACGTACGTGCGCATCTCACTTCTTCTACTGTCGGCCATTGTCATGTGAATTGTCCAACTAATGTGAACAAGACTCGCCCATTGACAGCAAGATCATCGCCCAAGTGCAAGCCTGGATCGAAGATCACCTCAGTTTTGCTGCATCATCCGAGCAGTCTGTTGTTCTAGACTCTCGAGAGACTTACAAAGGTTTTTGGCTATCGTTTCCAAGTGTCATTTTCCAACTATCAGCAAGAAGGTATGACAGCCCCGTTGTTCACCTGGTTTAACAAGCTCTTGTGCAACAACTATCAATGCACAGGCGGCGGCGTAACCTAGCTTTTCAATTTTCGAGTACTAATTGACTCCACAGCCCAGAATTATCCAAAATACATGAGCTTCGCAACAGCGTCATTGATCTTTATTCAATCTTTACTTGCCTCACGGCGCGAATGGTTGCCCTGGATGTGGCGGCCATCAGACACACACAGTCTAACCGCGGGTCGGATAATCAACAGTGCCCTGAGATATTTTCCGCGAGATACCTACATCAGCTTTATGAAGTGCTTGCTTCTGATGCTTGCTTGGCGAACGTTAGAGATGAGGCACGGCCCGCGCCGGGATCGTCACAACATGACGTTGGACCTTATCTCATCGTCAAACTCCAATCCAGCCAAGGGGTAGTGTGAATGACCTGTCGCAATTAGCGTCTTTAATAATTTCGCTCGTTCCTCAATTTCCCAGACTGATGGATGCACTGGCGCCTGTAGCACAGATGCTCGGGGCTTGTATGCGAGAGGCAGCATTCACGATCAGCAATAACCAGAGCGGCAGCCGTGTAAGGCAAGCAAATGCGCAACTGCAGACTGGGAATCTGGCTTGGACTCATCTCTTCAACTGCTTGGAATTGGTGATTGAAAAGCACGTAACCCAATTATCTGCCGATACCGCGACAGTTCTTCTGCATGCCTTGTCCGATATGCTCAAATGCGCCTTACGAGGAGTCACCAACAAGCAACAGGTGTTTTGCAACAACATACACACGATTTCCCCGGTCTGCCGATTGCGCATACTATTGAAGCTATCGCATGGAAATGGAGAGTCAGAGTGTTGGAACGTTTGATACGTTCCAGCCAGATGCAACTACGTGTCATGGCCATCACCAAATTGTGCGGAGATCTTGTGTTAGTCTGGAAAAGCGCCGCGAGTTCTTCCGACGAAGACAATGCTCGATTTCTCGAGCACCTCGGTACTCACCTGCTTCAAACGCACCTGGTCGACTATATTTTTGGCTTGAATTGCCACCCGGAGATTATCGTAGAGAGTGCCAACATCCTTGGGTTCCTCATTGTCACCAAGATGTATAAGCAGGAGCACACCGATCGGTTGTGGCAGGGCTTGACACTAAGCCAAGATCCACGGGTCGCGGAGGCTTTGGCTCGTATGATATCACATATTACCAATTTGCTTGATTACGACGGTCTTCTGGTCTGGTGTGAGAAGTTCCAGACACTTCCATTGGAAGAATTTTCTCTTGCAATGCGCACGCTGTGGGATAACATCATGGAAGGTATGTTATCACGCTGCCAAACTGAGCAGCACACACCTTCTTTCCATCCATACATGCTTTGCCTGAGGCTCTTGAGAGAGGCTTCAATTTGCACCACGGCGTGCCAGACGGCGGACCCTGAGCTACAACTCACGGCCATGCAAAAGTTGAAAGAGTTCTTCGCCTTCGGTCCCAGCCCCGAGGATCGGAAAACACTCTACTTGAGCTGTATTGATGATATCGCCCAGCTATCAGCAACAACTCGCGGGAGTTTGTGGTGCCTGTCCATGGCCGTTAAAGGTACAGTGCCCAGAGATCTCCAAGTGTTGACTGAGCAGCATGAGCTTGCGAGGCTCGTTATTGAAGAGCTAGCACACGCAGTTCGCGCTGGTCATCAAGCGGGAGCAGTTACTGTCCTGTCTGGCGATTCAAATATACCAAGAAGAGACATGATTGCAAACATAATACACTTCCAGCCTTCAGCTGTCAACGATGAACTCGGCATCAAACTTTTGGATATTCTTGTTGGACCAGAGTCCCCGTGCGCAGAGGACAGAGCAGCGGGCTGGCTTGTCATCATCAACGTGATGAAAAAGGCATCATTGAAGAACACCTTTCTTCAGACCTGTTTCTCCACATATTTGCCTGATCTTCCTGCGTCCTGTTTCTCAGATGGAATGCTAGAATTTGTTCGTGAACGCGTTCTATCGCTTGCTGGAGAGGACAGTGATTTTGCCTTGGATGACTCCGAAACCTTGTCCAACAGTGGTATCGAGCAGCTGTGGAGGATCATTCTGGAAGCACATGATTCTCACCTAGTTGCTCGTGCTATTTCCACGCTTGCCATTGATTTGTATCTCCATAGCAACACCATGCGGCGCTACTCTATAACCCGCGCACGGAAAGTTCACTCTTCACTCGTGACTCGATGCTTGAGTCAAATGAGAGCGGCAGCGACAAAGATGAAGGGCTCCAGCGATGACGATGAATCTATGGTTATCGTGCCAACTGATGAAGAGTTACAGCAGCAAGAACTTTTCTTCAGGCGCTCGCTACAGTTGTTGAGGTTTTTCTCGAGAAACACCAAGCTCACCCCAAGTTCGCTGTTGCTGACCTCAGACCTCTCATGGTCAGTGCTCCAGATCAGATGGCAGGAAGCTCTGCAGAGCTAAAATATCAATCCTTCGATGGTTGCGAACAAAGCAGCATCAAACCTTTACACATTGGTCGCGATAACACAGTTGCCTGTCTTTTGGCTTACATCAAAAGAGAGACGGGATTCGAGAATTATCGAATATACTACCGTGGACAGCAGTGGTTTCCTTCAGAGCACCAGATCGGTCTTGCACTACACGAACTGCACATTCAAGATGACATGATGTTGGTGAAAAGAGATGAAGATATCTCGAGCACGGCCTCATGTGTCCGACCTGGGTCGTCACAACTGGAAATTGAGATTTTGTCTCATTTCAAGGAATTATGGGAGTACTTGGGAATGGAAGAGAAGCTTGCAGAAGATGTACGCCCCTTTCTTCCCGTACCCGTTTACGACTTGCAGCTGACGCGATTAGATATATGATTTTCTTGTGCTGCTTCCTGCTGATGGTGAATTTACAGCGCGGTTTGAAACGGATAATGTATCACATCTCGACATCTTCCTCAAGGGATATCCTTTCAAAACTTTATACGCAATTCACGCTATTAGTGACTATGTGGAAGCTGCCCGATACCAAAGACTGCAAGTTCATCCGGGCACCGAAATCGCCTCTGAGGGACTTGGATCCTCCCAGAAGGCGCTCGAAAGATCCCTACGCTTAGTTGTTGATGCTATTTCTGACCATGAAGTTCTCGATGGCGTTTCTTCGGCATTACGACTACGAATTGCAGGGTCTTTAGTACAAGTCTATGTAAAGCTGTTCAACAGTGAGCGAGCGCGATACTTGAACTATATTTTATTGGTTTCGAAATACTGATCAAAGATCACAGTTACCACCGATTGTACTCCACAAATTGAGCTCAAAAGCAGTCTGCTACCCTCAGCGACCCGTCTTTACGAAATTTTGTGCCTGGCGGAGGGACATGACGGTGACCCGAGCTTGACATTGATCGATCGTACTTGTGCGGCGATTCTTCGTATAGGATCCGCAAGCCCTGATTTCTGGGAAACAACAGTCTCGAAACAAACTTTTTGGAGACAGTTGCCAACTTTGTTCTCAAAGACCCCGAAAATCGGTAAAGCAATCTGTGGTCGAGCTCATCGAAGAGGCGACGAGGGCTCCTCCGAGTACCTCGCTTGTAGCAAGTAGCAAGCAAAAGCCACTCCAAATGGTCGTCCTTTTATATTCAGCCATGATTGACATTCTGTGCGACTGTTTGGATTATCCGTCAGAGCCCGAGGATTATTTCAGATCACTGCTTTATCTGTTGGAGCAGACCAATGCGAGATGGCCATCGGCTACCAATGTTGAAGCTCTTGCTGTCACGACCCTCGATCTCTTGATGAGGCATACCTCTATTGAGGTACGTTGAGGATCATACGGGATATGAGGAGCGTAGGCTGACACAAATTACAAACTTTTGCAGACAATTGATCAGCCAGATATGATTGACCCGGTTGCCACAGGGCTGACAGCATTACTGCACACGTGCTTACAACTGGACGAGAGGCTGGTGACTTGTGCAGCCTTTGACGAGTAAGGCGTCACATGGACAGAACCCCTTGTTCGTTTTGCGGAATTACATACTGACATTGAGTTAGTAATATCGCTACCCGCCTTTTTGGAGACATCTTTTCCCACGGAAGCGCCGTGGCGATAGGGGTACAGTGCCCCGCGTAGTTCACAATATGACTACAAGGATGAAGCTACTCGAGATTGTTTTCCTCTTTATTGAGTGCAAACGCACTGCATTTCGTCAGGTAATCGAGACAATGAATGGGCTTGTGCCTTTTTACAACGAAGAGCCCGGTGTGTGATTTCCCCAGAGCGGTGATTCTTGTTCGGAGTGCCTGAACACGCTAACGCGATGCAGATGACCCATACATGTACGAGCTGCCATTTTCGTTTGAGCGATCAAAAGCTGTTCGAGCACCGTGCGGTTACGTTGGGCTCAGGAATCTCTCCAACACTTGCTACCTGAACTCTTTGCTCACTCAACTGTTCATGAATATTCAATTTCGAAGTTTCATTCTGTCAATAGAAGTCGAGGATCAAGGAGACAGTCAGCAGCTACTTTTTCGCACACAAAAGCTGTTCGGGTACATGCAGGAAAGTTGTCAGCGATACGTTGATCCGTCCGCCTTGATTACCTCCATAAGGACCTATGATGATACTCCAATTGATATCCATAGTCAAATGGACGTTGATGAGTTCTACAACCTTCTTTTCGATCGGTGGGAGGGACAGTTGCTGGGAAACGACGAAAAGAAGAAATTGCGCTCATTCTTTGGCGGCCAATTAGTCCAACAGGTCAAATCCAAAGAATGCGAGCACATTTCCGAGCGCATAGAGCCATTTTCCGCCATTCAGTGTGATATCAAAGGGAAAAGTACACTTCAGGAAAGTCTGCAAGCTTACGTTGATGGCGAGGTAATGGAAGGCGGTACGTTTCCTCAGCCTCCCCTTCGTGTTTGAAAATGACTAAACTAACGAGGACAACGCAGAGAACAAGTACAAGTGTTCGACATGTGATCGCCACGTCGATGCCGTCAAGAGGTATGTCAAGAATTGTGCCCCATTTTCATCAACCTCCTCCGTATTGCTGACACATTCTCTAGAGCATGCTTGAAGGATGTGCCCGATAATCTCATCTGCCACCTGAAACGCTTCGACTTCAACCTGCGAACCATGCAAAGAAACAAGATCAATGACTACTTCTCATTTCCATTGTCACTAGACATCTCGCCATACACGGTGGAGTACCTCAACGCAAACGGTGATACTCCACAAAGCGATGTATTCGAACTTGTTGGAATCCTCGTACACTCAGGAACTGCCGAGTCTGGTCATTATTATTCCTACATTCGAGAGCGAGGGCCGTCGGAACCGTCAACTTGGGTCGAGTTTAATGATGATATGGTCACTCCATGGGATCCGTCTTTGATGGAGAGCTCGACGTTTGGAGGTACAGATCGTCAGCCGATCCACGAGGCTGCGAATGGTCTTCTTTTTGACAGAACATATAGCGCTTACATGCTTTTCTACCAGCGAGCGTCGTCACTTCGCGCTGGGTTACCAGCCAAAGTGGCCGCGAGCTCCGAGCACCGATTCTCCCCAAGATACCTCCTCCCATGAGGGAGCATATCTCGAATGAGAACAGGATACTCCTTCGACGGCACTGCCTCTTCGACCCCAGCTATACGCTTTTTGTACAAAAATGTTTTGGACATGCAATTCATCTTGGAGAGAGTCAGTCGAGATGTTCACATCCATCAGATCATGAAAGCGAAGCCGATGCGGATACGGATGAGTCTCCACATCAGTTGCAGAATTTGGCCATGGAGCTGGCACTCTCTCATTATGATCAAGTGGTGACGCGAACCAAGGATCTGCCGTTCGTGGGCACTTTTTCTTCCCTCTTAGAGAACGCCATTACGAAATGTTATGATTGCGCGTTTGCGTTTCACGACTACTTTAGCATGCGTCATTCTGCCTTCCGCGCCTTGGTTCAGCGCAATCCAGACCTGGAAACCAGAAGATTTGCCGGGAAGGCTCTACTTCAGGCGGTAGAAAAGATTCGCACCGGCCTTCCCCGTCTCTATTACCACCCACGCCCAACCAGCACACCGTTTGGTGCAGAAGTCGAAGAAGACGATGAGGACTGGGCAGAAACCGATGTGCCCACGTCAGTGGTGCAAGGCACCATTGACCTCTTTAACCATTTATGGCGATTTTTCCATGTCCACATTCGATCATGGGATGAATACTTCGCAATTGTGTTGGGGTTTGCGGAGCTTGGGGACCTTGAAGTTGGGTACCTCTTGGGAGAAAACTACCTGTTGAAACTTTTGCGCATCATCAATGCAGATCCGATGATTGATCAGCCGGTTAATTACCAGCGAATGGTCACCAATCTCTTGAGACGATTCGCCTCCAAGCCTGCATCTTATATGTCAATACTGGCACTGATTGACTACTTCATGTCTCAGCTCGAGCCGATCCTGAGCGCGGAAGTCATTGTGGAAGAGGCTGGGGACCGTCGTGGATCACGACGACCCTTTGCGTGGACATCAGATGAGGTTCAAGCCATCCATCATCACCCAGAACGGCAGATGACCAGCTTCTTCGTTGAGAAGCTGCTGGATTTGGATCAAGCTCCTAAGCCGACGAGTTCCATCCTGGGTAGAATGGTTGAAAGTGGAGAGGAGTTGGACATGAAGGTCTTTGCCACGCTGAGGAAACAAATACAGGGAGATACGTCAACGAAGCCGATGGACTCATCCATTCGTGCTGCTGCGCACTACGTGGAACGCAGTGAGTCTACCGAGAGGGCACAGTTGCTCATCCGACATGTTTGTGTTCAGGCACGAAGTCTACAACACAGCGAGGGCTCTGCGTTTGTGGAATTTATCGAATCGGTTCTGGTGTCTCAAGGACCCGGCGAGAACGCGGGCCGTGAAAGATGCAACTTTGCAACGCAGTCGATTCCTCTCTGGGCACCCTATTTGCTCGTCTACAATGATGAGCAGACGAGGATCAGTGCCGAACTCGTCATCAACGATGCGTTGTTTCAGCCTCTTTTGCGCACGACTCCTGACCAGACTGACGACGGCGACGATGGCGACGGCGACGATGACGCCAATGGAGAAAAGAGATCCCTGTTGGCCGTGATCCGACAAGTTGGGATAAAGTGTCTGTTGTATCTACGGGAAGTGCATGTAAAGAGGGAGTTCAGCTGGAACGCAATGCTGCGAGTAACATTTCGCGCGTGATTAGTAAATGCGCCCAGTTCTACGGACCGACAGACGGTGCGAATGACCTTGACACGGAAAGCGTCGAGTTCGCAGCCATACAAGCCGGTGAGTCTATTTTCCGAAGCAGACGTGCGTAGCTGGGTTCGCAAGCTGACCTATTCCCCCTTGCTCTGTGATCATAGAAATAAGGAGCCCAATGCAGCGACTCTTGGTGGACGAGGTGGACGACGATGGTTCCGGTGAGTGCAGCTGGTTTTTTTCTGCGCAATAAGTAGAAGCGATCAGGAAGCTGACTTTGTACAGACTGGGATGGATCCTGTGGCTCGTCAGAATTGATAGATGATGTGGGCATATCAATGCAGACTGGTCACGAGACGAACGATTGAAGTTCTGCACGTTGCGATTTGTGAGTTGAATCATCAACTCGGACGTACATGGCATGGCGTTCAAGGAGGGGCCACAGAGGTTGGGTGGCCCTTTCTTTTTGTTTTGGCTTCATTTTTCTTGATATGATCTCGGCTTAACGCGATTTGATGATGGCCTATTTACTGCATTCAGTACAGGCATTTGCAGTGATACGAAGAGGTCAGCTCGGATGTACGAGCAAGGTTTTTCTTTAGAAGGAAGGTGCTTGGTCTTTTGGTCCTCGAAGCACTTTAGCAGCGGAGTCCAGGCGCAGGGAAGGGAAGCGAGCAATATGCATACTCGATGTTAACACAGCTGTTTTTACCCCTCAAGTTTTTATTTGAGGGGGGTTCTTTTGCTCCGTCTTCCGTGGAAACACGACTGTCTAAGCACCATAATGCAGACAGGGCATAGTTCGGACGAGACGAACAAGAGGGCTTGTTTATAGATTGCAATGAAAGAAATGAGGGCTCCTTGAATATATTTACGACTGGTGGCGGATGATGAAACCCTAGAGGTCCGAGGCGACTAGCGATGGTCAAATTCGGGGCCATGTTGGAGGCATGAGGTTGTGAAGTACGGGAATTGAAACAGAAACCAAGACAGAAAGCGTGAGCCTTCTTGGATATGCATAACCGTCTACTTCCATTTCCAGAAGATTCCCTGATGCTTTGATGTCAAGGTGTGCAAGTCACAAAGAAGACGGACATGGATGGATACGCCTCGGATAGTAGCTATACATGTATAATTACAGGGGTTGCTCTTCTTGTCTCGGAAAATTTCCCAGAGCAGAGTTGGAGGCTATTTTTGTTCGTTTCCTTCCTGTTAGCCGCCGCGACATCCACAATGCAAGGTGGACTGGGTGGGAAACAGCCCATCCGCCTTCCCGATCGCAGCCAGACGAATCATTGGTGCCCGCCCACGGCCGAAAATAGCACATTAGCCGCCCGCCGCCCGCCGCCCAACCGAGAAGTTCCGTGGGAGGGGGCCCTGATTGGCTGCCACGGCGGCAAGCCAGATTCCGGGAACGTTTTTTCCGTCGGTTGCAATGAGAAATATCCCCAGCAAACCTTCTTGCACCGCGACCCTGTGATTCGTTTTTCGGGAAACACGTCTCCTCACTTTTTGACATCTCTTCACTGTTTGCGGGCATGTAGTTAAAAAGTAATGATTGGATGAAGTCGATGCGGGAGTCTGGGAGTTTGCATGGTTTGGGTTGGAATTTATAGGCGTTTTGTTCGGGGTAACTCAAACATATACAATACAACAAGACACAACAAGTCGAGGTCGATGCGTCACCAGCCATATCGACTGCTCGCCTCCTTCCGATTGCTCCTCCCCTTGGCAAAGCTATCCTCCAATGCATCCTTTTGGTTCTGCACATTTTGCACCAGCTGCTTGAGGCTGTGTTTGCCGCTCTGTAGGGCACGAACGGGATTGTGAATCTGCTGGTCGCCCGAGGCGCGCACGTCCTCGTTGTGCCGGTATTCCCTGTCCATGTTGAAGTTGACGACTTTTTTGGCGGCAAAGTTGCTGCCGTCGCGGCCGAATAGCTCTCTTCTCGCTGCGGCGGAGAGGTTCAGGTCGTCGGCCATGTTGTCGAGAGATTCAGACGCTCCCGCTGCGTTGGTGGGCAGAAGAGTGTCGTACTGTTTCTCGACCGGGACCGAGGATCCAGCGCTCGCAGGGTCTGCTTCATAGGCCGTTTCGAAGAGGGACTCGTATGCGCGGTTGGCTGATGACGTGGGGGCAGGGTCTGACGGCTCTTCGGTGTGCATGGAGAAGAGGGACACCTTCGTCTCGGGTGCTGGCTCGGAGGGAACTGCTGGAGTAGACAGGGCAGGTGTAGCGTTTGAGGCTGGTGGTTGTGTTGTAAAGGCCGGGCCTGGCTTGTTCTTCTTCTTCTTCTTCTTCGCATTCATGCCCACTGATAAGGGGCGGAACATGAGCGGCTGCTTCCCGACCAGCTTCACCTCCTCTGCTGGCGTTTGACCCTCTGGTATTGACGGGGCAGATTCTTGTCTCTTGGGCGGCGGCAGGCTCAGCCCCCGACGGTGAGTCTGATATTGATGTCGGAGCTGCGAACTGTTGCATAGTATCGTCTTCGTCAACATCGCGGCTGAACCCTGGCGCCGCGCTCGTCTTCAGCTTCACCCCGGTCTTGTGGTGTTGCTGGTCGACAGCTTGATGGCCTGCTTGCCGGTGTTCTTTGGCGCAGGCAGAAACGAGTTGAAGCCTGAAAATAGTCCACCGCCTGTTGTTCGAGCGCGTTTCGCAGGAGGCTCACCGCCATTGCGGTTGCTGTTGCTGTTGCTGGTAGACGATGCTTGTGTCGGCAGGCTGACGACGATCTTGCCAGGGTTGGAGCGATGGACGACTTTCTGAAATGGTTTTTCGACGAAGCTTGGGAGGAGGGTTTGGGGATGGGTTCTGTGGCAGGCTCGACTTCGGAGGCAGAGTCTGAATCGTAGTCGACGAGGCCCATGGTGCAAGAAGAGGTGGGTGGATGGGCAAAAAGGTCGACAGGATGGTGATGGTGAACGAACAAAGGTGTTGAATTGTGTTGCCCGATGTTGCCGCCTGACTCGCCCCACCTCGAGTGACCTCGATCTACTGTTGGTTGAACCCCGTTGAACCCCACGTCCAGCTATGTAAGCCTCACCCCGTGAATCCAACCTCCACGAACGGTATGCAGACAAGGGCTGTCGCATATCTCGACTGACTCTCTTGCGAGATCGCCATGTCTGTCATTCAGCTCGAAGAGTAAGCTCTGCCATGCCCAGGGGCCAGCACGATATCTTGCAAACACGATGGGCCTCCCCCGGGCCCCTAGACTCTCCAAACTGATGCCGTCTCTCCTTGTTCTAGACTTGTATCCTACCAGCTGCGGACGAGCTACCTCGATGAAATCGCCGACGGTGTTGGCGAGCGTCTGCTCACCGTCAACGACAGCTTTCTAAACTCAGCGCCGTTCAAAGCTGCCGGATGGCGCCCGAACTCGTCCCATGTCAAGCGAACGCATTCTCCGCCGATACCGACTGCCATTGCGTCCGAGTACTTTCAAGCACCGCGGCAGGTCGGCCTCACGCTCGAGGATGGAGAAGAAGACGGTGGCATGCTCACGGGCGGCGGGGCTGATACCATTGGTCCCGGGATGGCAACTAAGAGGCGCAGGCGCCGGGAGCAGATGGAGGAGGATGACAGCAGCGACCTGACGGACGAGAGTGACGAGGAACACGAACAGCGAGCCGCGCAGCAGATCAAGTTCTCCAAGATGCCAGTGAGGCAGCGAGCAGGATCGTCTCCGTCGCAAGTGTCGCCAGTCAAGCCGCAGTCGCCGCGACCTCCGAGGAGGGGCTCGCAGTCGGCCTTGGAGACGGTGCGGGAGAGACCGCGTAGGGACACGGTCACCAGCAGTGAGATATCGTCGGAGAACGAATTTGATGTGCCAGCCGCCCATCGGCATCGGGGGCTGCCCGCGCGGCGGCCAGAGTTGTGCGGTTGCAGGAGAAGATCAATGAGGAACCTCCGCAGCTTGGGATCAAAAGGGCCGGAACGGATCTTCTGCCCGAGGAAGAGGACGACGACTCAGACGAGGGTTCTGACATGTCGGCCGACTACGTTGAGAGCATGGACTCTGCCTCTATCCTGGATGGCGTGGAGAACCCAATCAATCCCTCACCGACACAGCAGGTCGTGGGGACACCGCCGAGAAACTTTCCCAGACAGTCCATGCTACTACGAAAGTCACAGCTTCCAGCCAAGAACGCCGTTCTCGAGGCTCTTCCACCGCCCCGTCCCATGAGCATGATTCGGCCGATGAGCATGGTCCAACCCACGAGCTTGCTTTCCACTGCACTCAAGGCAAAGGAGCACAAAGCATTTGTTCCATTTCAAAAATTTGCTCATTTCAGTGGCCAGGGCACACAGGGCTCCATTGCCGTGCGAATCTACGCTCCGTTCTGCAAGACGCCCACCAAGCCGTTGGAAGTAATTATCAGGCCCCGAGTCCAGGATGACCAAGGCGCAGAACGCGTCGTCACAGTCACAGATCTGATTGGTCTGGGTCTCTACAGGTACAATGAAGAGAAGAAGGAGCCGCAGATTCCTCCGCGCAAGCACAGCGTCAACTGGTGGACGCTGAGAATGGTGGAGGAGGGCGGCGAGGTTGACGATGATTTCCCCGTTCGACAGGACAAAACCCTTGTCGGCATTCACCACCGTCAACAATGCCAGTGCCAGAGGCGGCGGCAGGATGCGGTCCAATTCCACAGCCTACGATGACTTTGCTCTTGTGCCTGCTTCAGAAGAGGAGCACGAGGAGAACAAGAGCCTTACCCCCAGCAGGACGAGCACGAGAACGCCGCTCCTCCTGAGCAGAGACAGGAAACCATGCCGCCGCCGCCTCCTCCTCCTCCTCCTCCTCCTCCTACGAAAATGACGACGACTACGGCGATGCCGCCTCTGCAACGAACGGAAAGCCGGGACGAGGACCCTACACCTAAAAACACGTCTGCGCCGCCGCGTAATCCCCTGGTTGACACAAGCCGGCCACGACAGAACCCCATCATCACGACCACCTATCGGCCCAACACTCCGCTGGCCGACTCGCCCCAGATCCCCGTCACGGTCCCCAACACAGCCCGCGGACAGCAGAAACTTCTGCGCGTGTACATCTTGTCGTCGGACGTGGCGCCGGGACAAATGGTAACACTAGACGTAACCACAGACACGTACCTCGCCGAAGTCCTAGACATTGTCTGCCGTAAGAGGCAGCTAGACAAGGCAAACCACGTTCTGAAACTGCCGCGGTCCGGCGCCGTCGTCATGATAGACCGGCCGGTGTCGTCCATCGGCAACGTCTCCGACCTGGAGCTCTGCCGCCGCCGGTTCGCGACAGACGGGCCGCTGAGCATGACGGGCTCGCCGAGCAGTTCGTCGCCTAAGACGATGGGCCTGCCGAGCAGCATGGGCGTCGCGCAGAGGAGAGACAATAAGAAGGGACATATGCTTGGACCGCACCCGCTGGCTCGGGAGGCCCTCAAGCAGGATGAGCTAGGCAATGCCAACTACAAGAAGTATGCTGTCTGGCGGAAACAGCCCATGCGGCTGGTTGGCATGAGCGAGAGGATCCTCGTGATTGACGGCGAGTATATACACATCGTGCCTGCATCGGGGGCAAAGCCGTACACGACGGGTCTGGCAAGACGACGACGGTTCATTTCAGCAACGTCGTTGGGTGCAAGGTTCCGAGGAAGCACCCCACGAATATAAAGGTTTGTCTCTTTCTCTTCTTCTTCTTCTTCTTTCCATCTTGTGCAATTGCCGACCGTTGTTTCGCAACGAGTACAGTACTTCTCATTCACTTTGATGAGCACGAGGCTAACATGTGGTCTGAAAACAGCTCGTCATCTACCGAGCCACGGAGAGTAAACGCTACGATTTCGAGGCCCGTGGGGCGGATGAGGCGGCAGAGATTGTGGCAGAGCTGAAGAAGGGTATTTCGCCGTACAGAGAGGTGTGAAGCGTTGTGTACTCTCGCGATACGACTGTGAAACCACCACACGCACTCTTTACGTGCTTGCTGCACGCGTTCACGGGACCATGCATGGCGTAGCTGAGTACTCCGTGCGGAGCATGGCATCAGCCAAGCCGAGTTGCTGCTGAGTCCGAGGGCGTTGAGCCAATTTCTTTTGTGCAATCGGCGGCAAGTCCGACATTTGTCACGGGAATGACGGAATTGAGAAAGGTACAATTGATGATTGGATCCAGGCAGTGACGCCCAGCTAGCTCTCCAGGTTTTCTCCTTTAGCGCGTCAATAGGGAACTTGGCAGAGCCAGCCAACCACCCAACTCAACAATGAGCCTCCGACTGGTCAGTTCATCAGCAGCCCGATGAATAAAGTTGCGTGATATCATAAGTAAACTCTCTCGAGTATATGACGTCATGAGCCGGGTGCGAGGATCAGTGGTCCATTCGCATTCGCACCATGTTCTCATTGTCATGGTTCTGAGCGATTCCTGGATCACAGCACAGATTTTGGAGAATATTTCCGCCATTGTCATGTCAACCAACCTGCATGCGCGTGTCCGAGGACGTCAGACGGTCTCGTAGCAGCCAGGCGACTCTGGGAGCTTATCATGGGGATAGGCCCACCATGACGCAACGCTGAACAGCAACGAAGAAGGGTCTGATGTTCATGGCCGTCGCCCGTGGGTGGATGTATGTGGCTGATGGGACTGACTGTTGGGACTGTTGGGACTGTTGGGACTGTTGGGACGGGGCTGTGGGGATGGCAACGCATTCAGCAGAGCCCCGATCTGATGCTAAACTGGGAAGTGGAGACTGCTCATCCAGCGCGGGAACTGGGAACTGGGAACTGGGAACTGGGAACTCGTATTCCTGCCTCATTCAAACGGCAGGCGTCATGTCGACGTTTCAAGTAACCCCAGGGCCCCTCCCCTCGCTCCTTCCTATCGGAGAATAAGTACGGAGCACATAAAGGCGGCTGGCAATGCATAATAGCCCGTGCATGTTCATGTCAGCCAGCCAGCCAGCGCACGGACAACGCCAGTTAGTCACAGCACAATGTGGCGGGATTCAACTCTGCGATCTGCAAGGGTGCCGGCCAGCCCAGAAACCCGAAAACCGAAAACGAAGAGCCCAAGCCACACTCGGGATTATTTTGGAAAGTAAAAGTGGGAATGACGACAAACGACGATTGCCAATTGACGCGACTCTGGGGGCGACGAATCAAGGCCCGTCTGCGTAGCGTCGGTTGTCTCACGCCCCCAAGTCTCCCTGTCAACCAGACCAGAACCTGAGAAAGGGGAAGAAAAGAAATGTTTACGGAGTACAGAACGGGGATATAAAAGTATCCTTCCTGCTTGCCGCTCCCTTTCCTCGCCCCCTCTCTCCCCTTCGGTACCACAGCAATCTACCCCATATACACTCAATATCCAACACACATTCTTCCCCAAAAATCATCCATCATCATGAAGTTCACCAACACCGTCATCCTCGCCCTGGCTGCCGCCGTCCAGGCCACGCCTGAGCCCCAGCCCGATGTCATCGGCGACATCTCCACGGGCGTAGCAGGCATCGTCTCCGGCGCGTCCACGGCCATCGGAGGCATCATCTCCAGCGCGTCCACCAAGATTGACAGCGTCAAGTCCCAGGCCTCCACTGCCGACGACGCCGCCAGGTCAAAGGCCTCCAGCTTTGCCGCCGGCGTCTCCAGCAGCGTCGCAAAGATCACCAGCGAGGCAGGCTCCAAGGCCTCCAGCCTGAACAGCGTCATCGCCACCGCGACGGGCGACGCCAAGTCGAGCGCCCAGGCTGAGCTGTCAAAGCTCACCTCCAACGCTGCCGCCGCTACAAGCAGCCTCCGATCTGGCGCCTCTGGCTCCAGCACTGGCGCTGCTCCCGTCCAGACTGCCGCCATGGCCATGGGCGCTCTCATGGGTGGTGCTGCTGTTGCCATGGCCAACTTGTAAGCCGTCGATTGCTCAGGTTGAGTGTAGACATTATATCGACATGGTAAACATGGAAAGATTATAAAATGGGTATTTTCACTTCATAAGAAGGCGAAGTCTACAAAATATTGTAATAATGAATCTTGTTACGTCGGTTGAGGAGCAGAGTGCTTCTGCGACCCCCACGGCGCGGGATGTTGTCCCGGACAAGGACACGTGACTAGATATTAATGAAATGTCGCCGATGGCCGTCATTGGAGAACAATCACATCTGCAGTCCCGTTTCATGGTGTTTCGTTCTAAATAGTGTTTAGTAATTTGCATTGTCAAATCCGGCAGCCACTCTGGCGTCAGATGAGGGTTGTTTGCACACACGAAGATGATGCCATTTCGATGGATCGTAGCAAGTCCCACACAACAACATCAGTGGAAACACTACACGCGACTACACAAGCAGACGTTTACTCCGAAATCAGCGGCATTTGTGTCTTCGTCGCGATGCAATCCAAATCCTACAGGGAAACAGTGGCTTCTAAACAAAAAGGGTATCCAAGTTCATACAACGCCGTCCATGCTATGTCCTGGGCCGCAAATCCGCCCACAGCTTATCAATGATCTGAAACACAGCCGTCACATCCCTCATCACCTTGTCGTCCACCTTGCCGCCCAGCCTCTGCTGCATCTTGTCCGGATGCCATCGTACCCTCTCCTCCTTGAGCTTGCTCACAAGCTCGCGCTCGCCGGTGCTCTCCAGCTCGAGACCACGTACATAGAACGACCGCACGTCCTTCTCACTGATGCTGATGCCCTCGCGACTGTTCCCGTCAACGGGCCACGCCAGTGTCTCCATCGTGCCGTCCCACGTTGCCCAAGCGCGAGAGTACTCTTCCCATTGCGCAATCCATCGTCTCTTTTGACGTCGCTCTTCCCCGCGGCGAAGACTCTGTTCCATTTCTCGCTGTAGTTTGCGCGCCCTTTCCTCTTCTTCCTGTTTCTGCTTCCGCCTCTCCTCGCGCTTGGCTCGTTCTTCGAGTAAGCCCGCGTGCGTCTTTTCCCACATCTTTTGTCGCACGTAGGCTGCGTATTCTTCTTCCGTCATTTGCTCCAGCTCGCCTGTTGGGCTGACCTTTTCGTTGGAGTATACGTGGATGGGTTGCCCGTAGACAGACTCCCAGTATGAGGCGCCTTCGTCATCGGCCATGGCATCAAATAGTGATTCGCGGAAGGCGGCTTCCGGGTCGAGCGGTGGCGGATCATGGGCGCTGGGCGGTGTTGGGGGCGCTCTCGGTGTCTATGTCGACGATGGTGATGATGGTGCCTGCCCGAGCTGCTGTGGGATTTGGAGGGGGCCTCGTTGTCATCGTGGCTGTGACGGCTGTGACGGCTGTGTCGGTCTCGAGATCTCCTGCGACGCCGTGACTTCTCTGACTTGAGTTTTAACCGTGAGCGTCGCGGGAGGGTTTGGCTCTCATCAGGGTGCAAATCCCCTTTGAGTTCAGATCTGGAGTGACTGGTTCTCGAGAACTGTTACGAGAGCCGACATGGCCATCGTTGTGGTTTGTTTCGCTGCCATCGCCATGGGTGGGTTTCTTGGGAGGTTGCGAGACTGCATCTTTGTGGACGTGGGGGTTGATGGAGGACAGAATGTGGCGTCTTTTTGGAGACGGCGCGGAATCTGTCATGACGGGTAGCCCATGTTTGGGGGCCGGGGAGTCGGAATCGAAGCGCCCAGCTGTTGGGCCGTGACTGTTTTCAACGGGTTTCGTTCGTTGTTGGAAAAAAACGATGTAAGGAAGACGAGGTTGTGGTAAGTACGTCCGTAGGCGTGGGGCAGATTTGAGACCTGCCCGTCAAGTAAGTTGAGGGGCGTAGGGGCGCACGGTTCACATTTCACATCGCAACGACCAGACGAATCCATCCAATCTAGACACCTGGCTAAAGACCCAAGCTTGATCCCGACCTTCTGCCATCAAATTCTGTCCTCGAGTCGGACCGCCTCTCTTTCTCTGTCCATCCGTGGGCGCGGCCACTCCCCAATCGACTACCGCTTCTTAAACGACCATGATGCATTCGTGAGCAGCTTTACGGCTTTACGGAGACGACTTGTGCTGTTTCCGTTTCGCTCCAATCATTGAATCACGACCAGTAGCCTTTTTGCGACACCGTCTTCAGCTCCCCATGGCGGGCATCTTCCTGCTTGTAGGCCTATGCGTTAGTCAATCCAATCAATATCAGGCAATCTCACCGAAATACAACTAACGCGTCTCTCTATCTCTCTCTCTCTCTCTCTCTCTCTCTCAGGCCGTCATGGCAATTGCGTACGACAACGCACAAATTCTGCTCTCCTGCCCACCTCGGATCGCATTCGAAAACGAAGGGTGACTAACACTTCCTCGTACAGATCATTTTTTGCCGGAGCCCTCCCGCTGTCCATGTCACTATCGCAATCACAGTTACGGCTCATATCTAGTATCGGTGTCGGCATACTAGTAGGAACATCGCTAATAGTCATCATTCCCGAGGGAATTGAGGCCGCGGCCTCGTCTCCAATCGGCTCTCACGCCCACAAAGTTCGCAGCCTCGCCCGAAGGAGTCCTTGGAGCTTCGGAGTACAGGAGAGGGTCATCATTGAGCAAGTTACAGCTTTGATGACAGGCATCGCACCACGAGACAATTCCCCATCACAAGATAGGACTTTGCACATCATCGTGCCTGGGGGTCCACGACATCAGGGGTAGTGAAACGCGCCGACGAACCGGCCAAGGAGACACCAACCGATGGCGAAAAGGACCAAACAAAGCATGAAGGAGAAGAACACAAAGAAGATGAGCACCACGTGGAGATTCCAGCCTTTGAGGTGGGCTTCTCCATGATCCTTGGTTTCATCCTCATGTTCCTCGTCGACAGGCTGCCCAAGCACGCATCGGAGAGTCTGCGGTCCGGTCCGCAACCTCAACACTTCAGTCTGGACAACCTGGGTGGAGCCAGTACTGAGAGAGCATCAGCCGACGAAGAAGAAGGCTTTCTGGGCTCATTGGCCCCGACCCCGAAACATACCAGGACCCTGGCTACGACAATCGGCCTTGTCATCCATGCTGCGGCGGACGGAATCGCAATGGGCGCATCGTCAGCCACATCCAACACGAAGCTCGGCTTCGTCATATTCATTGCCGTCATGCTTCACAAAGCTCCCGCCGCGTTTGGCCTGACATCGGTCCTGCTCAGACAGGGGCTATCGAAACGTGCAGCGCGAGGACATTTGGTTGTCTTCAGCTTGGCTGCTCCCGTCGGGGCCATATCTACATGGCTCCTGATCAAGATCCTCGGTGGTGATAACCTAGATGGTGATACCGGCACTTGGTGGACCGGCATGTTGCTTCTCTTTTCTGGGGTACATTCCTGTAGGATTTTCCCCTTCATCTCCGCTCCCATCGTTCATCCCTTTCCCTTTGATGATGTAGAAGAAATTCGCAGGCGATGATCCACTGACTATGCACCTCGCACCCAGGTACGTCGCCATGCATGCCATGCAGGAAGACAGCTCGTCCCATAACCACGAGGGGCCATCCGGAGCAAACGGCTACTCGGATGCTACGCCGACGTCGCAACGTAAGCCCAAGGGCCCCGAGATTCGGGACACCCTTGCCACGGTGGCGGGCATGCTACTGCCGCTGCTTACACAGTTTGGACATCATCATTGAGTAGGGCAGGGTGTGATTTGGAGCGGATAACGGATGCACTTTCCACTTCATCCCAATATCGTTATCGAAGTGGTCTGGAAACCAAGCCATGCAGCTTAGTTGAGCGGAAGCTGTTTTACAAAATTGGTCTTCATGACGATGTAATGACGATGTAATGCCAATGGGAAGATAATTGTGCCATTAATTAGACCAACAGCGTTGTGAGTTACAAGAAGAAAATCTTTCTTTCTTTCTGTTTGTCCTTCCAGGTTTTCCATCTCACAGTGGTGCACGTAGTTGAGTTCCCACGTATACTGTCAAAGAGGGGATTACTCACCCACAAACAAAAGTGCTCTCACCACAAGTCTGCCTCATGGAGACGCGACATGTACTTGAAGACAGCCTCGAGGTTGCACGAGAGCGCCAATAACGTATGGGGGGAATAAGCCCGTCAATGGGGAACGGATGGGAAATCGACCGTCTCGAAAATAATTTCGGGAGTGCAGGAGTGGCGGTGATCTTCTCGAGGCCGTCCAAGACAAAAAAACACAGCCTGAGACTCTGCTCCGGTTACTTTTCTTCATAGACCAAGAGAGTATGAGAATGCGTTGCTGCTCGCCGAAGGGGCTATTCGCAATACAGACAGTGGGAGAAAACTGGCCTGCTATTCATGGTTCTTCTCCTCTTCGTCAACGGACTGCTGATGGCAAAGAGGGCGCTTTCCGGTCCATGAATACTCCTCTTCAAGATGCAGATTCTGGAATTGTTGGCAACAACCCCTTTGTCCGAGAGTCCTCAACTGAAAGCGCGGCAAATCATGGATGCCAACGACCCGAGCCTCTTCTGCCTCGGATCGATCCAGAAGGAAGTCCTCGTGGATATGGATGTCTACGTCCTGAACGTTTTATGAAACTGCCATGGAGTATCCCGCGACACAAGAGATCGCGGACGAGGCAGCCCAGCATTTTGATCATGCCTGCC
Organism: Epichloe glyceriae; assembly: GCA_023658535.1. Lineage (NCBI taxonomy): Eukaryota > Fungi > Ascomycota > Sordariomycetes > Hypocreales > Clavicipitaceae > Epichloe > Epichloe glyceriae. Next base: position 5,393,416 of record CP098291.1, on the reverse strand, counting down.
CTCCTCTTGAAGAAAAGAACAAGAGCTCCTGGACTGTTTGCGGAGGCTCTGGTAACATGACTTCTCTCCATCGCACAAAGCCCCGAAGTGACAAGCGATGTACGCGAACGTCTTTTCGCCATATCACAATCCCTCAGTTGGTGTGCCCAAGGGGGACCTGAAGAGCTATACTTGTAAATTGTCTCAGCCCAGAATCTCCATCGACAATGCGTGACAGCTTTGCGGCGCGATGCCTCCTACAACTTGCACTTGCGGGGCCGCACCTCATGATGATGCATGCCTTGCGCGTGTCTCTCGAGGGGATTCTGCTTGAATGGGGCCAGGAGAACAATGGGCGTTACTCTCATGTCACCGAGGACGAAGAGGGTCTCTCTACATTGAAGGCCGGTCCGTTGTATTCGGGGCCGCAGGTAACATTATCTGCGAGTGAATCTACTCGGAGGGCTGCCCTTGATACGGTGGCGACTATGAGGAAGGGTGAAGCCGAGCTTTCACACACGTTATCTGGGAAGTTGATATCGAGATTGCAGTTCAGGGATTGATGATTGTACATGGCATGGTGGTTTTGGCAGATGGATTGATTTTACGTTTTTGCATGCGAGGCTGGCTACCTACCCTGGGGTTTATATACAAACCTCGTCCTGCAACGTACGCGGACCAGTCAAAGCCTCGAGACCCATCAAAATTCGCAACAAGCAACAGCTGGCTCGTACGATACTTGATCGCTCTCAAACTTGGTAACGCGGTTCATGCTCAGATCTTGTTGCATCTCTTTTCCTCGCATTGCGCCGTGGCAAAAGGCCAGCCAACCACCTCGGAGGGCCCTTGTCTGAAATAGACTCTGGAGGCATGCAAAGCAACCAGCCCACCAGACCCCCAGCAGACGCGCTCGGATAATACGGGCCGTTGCGATGCAACAGCAGCTTGGGAGGGGAAAGGGTTCGCATGAAGTATCATCAGGGAGAAGGTTGGGTGGGGAATCCCATCATTGCCAATTCAAGAGTATCAGGTTAGACGAGCAAGTACGGACCATGTACGGACTAGACAACCCACCTCCACGCTCCTTCCGAGCCGCGGGATGCGCTCAATTGGACAAACACGACAGAGTGAGACATGGCGGGATGGAACCTGACAGGATAGCCGAACCTGTACTCCGTAAGTGGTAAGTCGTCCATGGTGAAGCAAATGGAGAAACGATGATGCGTGTCCTGCGACGCTAGTTCTTGTATCCCAGCAGAAGTTACGGGTTACCTCGAGGTAGACAATAAGATCGGATCGGCGACCCCTTCTTAGCGCAATCTGGGCGCAAGGAGATTCCAGATGGGGAAATAAGTTGTTACTTGTTGCTTCTTGTCGTTAGAGCCACCATCCTATCTTTTCTGCGGCAAGATGGTGACGGTGATGCTGGAATCCCGCGTACTTTCTCCAATCGTGGTGTTTGTTGGCGGCGAAAAGACGAAACATGGCTATTATTATTTCAGGACCATGATATGACTTGGCGTGGTTTGGGAAGGCGGGGGCTGCGACATGAGTTTGTTGTCGTGATGCTTGCACACCACATGACTGCTTGCAGGTTGCTTGCAGGTGTCAAGATTGCAGGCGGAGACAACTCCTGCAATCATGTTACTCTAACTGCCGACGAAAGAAAAGGCCCATTGATTGACCCGTTGACGATATACCATTCGTCGAACCGCCCTGGCACGGTGGCCACAGCTCGAGGGAGCCCTGGTCGAGCCCGTCGCCCCATTGTTGGCGCACCCCTTCCGGAAACAAAGTGTGTACAGACGGAGTACATATACATGGACAAGAGGTGGGAAAAGGCGCAAGCGAGCCGTCCGTCTACATGTATGTACGGGGGAGTTGTTGTTGTCCAGATGGCTTGGCCGCACGGACCAGCGGACTCAACGGAGTACAAAATGTTCTGTCGTCTCCTTCCTGCGTCCACCATCCATGGCCCCTCCCGCCTGATCCGTCTCAGCTTGCGAATCGTGAGGTTGGATTCAAGTTGCCGGCGCTAGTCCGTCATCCCAAACGCCCAAAACCCCAGGCGCATCACCAGAGATGCACATGAACATTGAAATGGAACATTGAAATGTTCAGTCTAGCGCTCAAGGCCCGCCCGACGCACGAGCGGCACGCCCCCTGCTCCCCCTGCAGCCCAGCCTGGGAAGGAAGTCCTGACTAGTCGACTGAGTCAGTTTGCATCTCTTGTAGACATACAACACACTGGCGGCATGGAATAATGTTCATGTTAGATTGACTCTGAATGAACGATCCATGGCTCGACTCATTGGCTAGAGACATATCGGACGGCAGTAGTCTACGGCGCAATACGCGAAGCATAATTACCACCCATCGCCCCTTTACAAATAATACTGCGTACGGATTAGAGTCGATAGAATTCATTGTGTGATCGCATGCACCCTCCATTCTCCCCATTCGAGGTTTCGCCAATCTGCTTGCTGGTCCCACTTCCACTTCCACTTCAGCGGCGTGCCCATCATGGGTCCTCCCATTATCACGGAGTACTTACCAACCTTGGATAATGAATGTCCTGAGGCGATGCCACGTTCCGCATTCTGGTTTCCATATTCCATTCATCCCACCCAGATTGGAATACGAGACTGACTGCCAGACATGCAAATATATCGTATCGTCCCTGGCGTCTCGATCCTTCCCCATCGCCATCGCCCGCCCGTCCGCCCCCGCCCGGCCCCCATCCCAAGTCCAAGTCGGCCCAGCCGTCCTTCCATCTGAATCCTGGCCAGGTTGTTTGCTGTGTGTCCTGCATCGTCTTGGGTACGTGGGCGCGACTTTGCCGCTGTGGTGCTACTTCTGCTGTTTGCCCTTTTGGATTTCTTCCTTTTTCTCCCGTTTCTTCAGCCTTTTTGCTTCACCCTCTTTGCGCCCCCTCGCCTTTGCTCTTTGCGCTATTCTTGCGGCCAGGCTGTCGGTCGGGCTGTCCATGTTCAAAGCGGCCGTTCGGGCGCTCGTCGTTGCTCGTTGCTGGCCGAAGCCATTCTGCGCCGTTGACGGCTGCAACCAGCCTGCAGATCCAGAAGACATCTGAAAAGGTAACCAAAAAGTGTCACCCTGTTGGCGGCCCCCGTCCTTGCTGAGCAACCCCCCCAAAAAGCACCCCAAAAGCACCCCAACAAGCCCCCAAGCGCTCCTCCCAAGCGCTCCTCCCCCTTCCAGTTGATGCCGCTGTGCTGTGGGTGTGTGTCAACCCGGGGCCGTCCTCATCCTGTCCTGGCCTTTTTCAAAAAAGGGCTGGTCTCGGTGGATGGAAGATGAGCGACAACATCCATCACCTCCCATCGCTGTCTGTGCCATCACACCATCCTTCGATATCCCATACAACAGGGGCACATTAATGACAGCACTCGCTCCTCTCGCATCACATCTCTCGTTACGTCTAGGACTCTCTTTACGGCCTCGTACTTGCATGATTCAAGTTGCTGCAGGAGCTGACATGATCCGTGCCAGGCTAAGATAGCCCGGCTTTTGGCTTAAACGAACTTCAAGTTCGCCCTGGGGCATTCATTCCTTGCCGCGCGACCCCGTCTACACCGATAGACGTCCACGTCGACTTCGTCCCCTTTTCATCGAAATTCTCGACACATAGCCAGGCTGTGTTGCCTGACTGAGGTGGCAGCCTCAGCGCGTGGACAAGGCGTTTCACCATCATGGACGGCTATAAACGACCCTTGGGCTTCTCGGAGCGGAGAGGAGCGTCTTGACCGAGGAGCTGGCCTTTGGCACTGGGGACGCAGCCTTGAGCAACCCGAGGATCGAGAAGCTGCCGCAACAGCATGCCCGAAAAATGAGAGGACCACCGACTCCCAGTATACCGACGCCCGCGACAGACTATGACCAACAGTTGACGGGTTCTCCGCCGCCGCCTCCAACGCCGGCCGCCTCGCCTGGTCCTGCGCATTGCCAGCCAGATTGGAGCGATGCCGCCGATGATGAGGACTTCTTCCTCTCGAAAGTCCGTCAGCACTTTAAGAATTGCTCAGGGCCCCAGCGGACCAGAGTCCTGGCCGATTTGCTCAACCTGTGTACGAGTCAGCAGCTTAGCTTTGTTCACCAATTCGTCAGTCCGCTTCTGAAGAAAGATCCCTTCACAAGTTTGCCAGACGAATTGTGCCTACGGGTAAATAGTCCCACCCATGTGCCCCAAATTATCTATGACGACCGGTCGGGATCTTGTCTTGCTAATTATTCATTGCCCATAGATCCTGTCTTTTATTGACGACCCCAAAGTTCTGGCCCGAGCATCCCAAGTATCGAAGAGATGGCGAGATCTCCTTAGCGACGACATGACATGGAAGAATCTCTGCGTGAAACACGACTATGGACGACGATTATCGGAAATCAATGCGCCTTCCCCATCTTGCCAATGCGATCCGCAGCGCTTACTCTGGCCAATGCTGATTACGACATGGTGACCAGCAACAGTTTTCCTGGCTCGCATCCGTTGTCAGGCCACAATTCAGGCTCCCGTAGTTTTGATGGCGCCACCGGTCGACCCATTCTACGGTCGTACAAGTCTCACTTCAAGCAACGATACTTGGTCGAGGCTGCATGGCGGTCCGGAGGAACTAGCGTCCACAGGAACATTACACAAGAAGGCGGTGTTGTGACCAGCTTGCATTTGACTCCCAAATATATCATTGTGGCTCTGGATAATGCCAAGATCCACGTCTTTGATATTAATGGGGACAATCAGCGCACATTGCAAGGACATGTCATGGGGTTTGGGCCATGGTTCCCTGGGAGGATACCATGGTGAGCGGCGGCTGTGACCGAGACGTCCGTGTTTGGGACTTGAAAACCGGGTATGTAAAAGTCATGTTCTTCATCCCGCTTACCCCCTTCTTCCCTACGCCCTCGGCAAGGCAAGCTGTTAACTGGGCAATTTAACTTTCACAGTGCATGCCTACACACCCTGCGTGGCCACACATCAACAGTGAGGTGCCTCAAGATGGCCGACTCGAATACCGCCATTTCTGGTTCTCGCGACACAACGCTACGAATCTGGGATATCAGGACAGGCTTGTGCCGCAATGTACTCGTCGGACATCAGTCGAGCGTGCGTTGCTTGGAGATCAAGGGTGACATTGTAGTCTCTGGAAGTTACGACACATTTGCTAGAGTGTGGAGCATATCAGAAGGGCGATGCCTCCAGACCTTGCAAGGTCACTTCAGCCAGATCTACGCTATTGCCTTTGATGGAAAGAGGGTAGTCACGGGCAGCCTGGATACCAATGTTAGAGTCTGGGACCCAATTTCAGGGTGAGGTTTCCCAACACTTGGCCGACACCCCTCTACTCGTAATCCTTTTGTCACACAAGTCCTAACAAATCGTACTAGTGAGTGTCTTGCAATCTTGCAAGGCCATACTTCGCTCGTTGGGCAATTACAGATGCGCGGTGATACGCTGGTCACCGGCGGATCCGATGGATCAGTGCGAGTTTGGTCTTTGGAAAAGATGTGTCCAATTCACCGCCTTGCTGCCCACGATAACAGTGTGACGAGCTTGCAGTTTGACGACACCAGGGTTGTCAGCGGGGGAGCGATGGCCGCGTTAAAATATGGGACCTCAAGACCGGGCATCTTGTTCGAGAACTCATCGCCCAAGGAGAAGCAGTGTGGCGTGTTGCGTTTGAAGAAGAAAAGTGTGTGGCACTGGCACTGAGGCAAGGCCGCACGGTAATGGAGGTAAGTTCACAGACGCCAAACTATGATCCCTTGAATCTGTTTTTTTGTAGCAAACACTCACATGATCATGTTTTAGGTTTGGTCATTTTCACCACCCGAGGAGCCACTGTACGACCGGACCCTCTCACTTCGAGAACGCGAGTTGCAGGAGCACCCTCAGAGGCCGTTGAGCGCCATGGCACTGGACTATAGAGCTAGCGATTCAGCCATTGCTGGCCCAAGCCGCGAACTCTGGGACGTCGACATGCAGGACGCAGGAGCATCAGCAGCAGCTGGTCCATCGACAGCCCCGCTCCAGGGGGAAACAAGACCTTCTTTCATGAGGAATGAGATATGATGTCGTACTTGATGGCTCTGGTGGGTGGCCAAGACGTCGGATACCAAAAAACAACAACCAAACTGACACGCATGGGGTCTGACATGACCGGTGCTTTACATAATGTCTACATACTTTACAACAAACAGCACACCGATGATAGAACTTTGGCGAGGGTCTGCGGGAAGCATATCATGATAGGCGTTGCGTTGCGATATTATTTTTGATACGGGCATAGCTTTCGCTTGGGTTGGAGGAATTTGCATTACATGAGAACTACACATAAGGATATGGCAGACAGAGCTTTTGGGATGAGAATGGGTGAAGGGCTTTCTCGGAGTGAGGACGTCAGCGGTTGGAATGAGAGATTCAATTGTGGGGAGCCTAGCCTGGAGTTGGTGCTCGGACGTCTATTTATGGGCTGGGCCATACCATCATTAGCCAAAACACCATGATATGAACTACTCCAAAACGATCTTGCTTGCGCCGGTTTGGCAGATGGACGTCGGGCGCGTGACTGGCGATGATCCAATATGCTATGCAGGCACAGGCACTTCCAGCAGAGAGAAGTCCTTACGTAATATCTCCCACCCGTACCTCTAGCGCCAAAATTGAGTGCTAGGCCCGATTCCACGTCACGTGAGGTGGAAGCTAGTGACACTTTAGGGCTAGCGCAATCCAACAACGCTCTCAACACTGTGAAATTTCGGGGCTCCTTTGTCGGCGGGTCGCGCATAGGGTTTCTTTCCTCCCAGACCATCATCCTTTCATTTTCTCATTGAACAGAGGCCATCACCACATAGCCTGCGCCATGTTCTCCAGAGCTCTCCGAGTTCCCAGGGCGCTGCCTTTGCGCGCCAGGGCCCAGGCTCCCGTTGTCCTGGCCAAGCGATCCGTCACAACCGACGCTGCCTCTGCGTCTTTACACAATGGTGTTCCTCAGGTGAGAAGGCTCTCTCTTTTCTTTTGTTGCGCCGCCATATCGTTGTTGGCTTTTTGCGACGAGGCTGGACATATGACAATCTATAGAGAGGAAATCCAATCTGATTGCTAATACATCTCCTATGCCATTACAGTCCGACGACGAGCCTTTTCAGGTCACTCTGAGCGATGAGAGTTTCGAGACCTACGAGCTGGACCCCCTTCTTACACCATAGAGGTGACCAAGAGGGAACTCAAGCAGATTTACTCCGACATGGTCGTCATTAGGTACGATTGGGCCCTCGTTCACATTTTTAGAAACGCTGCGCGTGGATCTCTGGCACTGGAGGACTAGATGCTGATAATCCCGCAGACAGATGGAAATGGCCGCCGACCGTTTGTACAAGGAGAAGAAGATCCGTGGTTTCTGCCACTTGTCTACCGGACAAGAAGCCGTTGCGGCCGGTATCGAACACGCCATCACCAAGGCCGACGATGTCATCACCGCCTACCGATGCCACGGTTTCGCTCTGATGCGTGGTGGTACCGTCCGATCCATCATTGGGGAGCTTCTTGGCCGACGTGAGGGGATTGCCTACGGTAAGGGCGGCTCCATGCACATGTTCTCAAAGGGCTTTTACGGCGGTAACGGTATCGTTGGTGCTCAAGTCCCCGTCGGTGCTGGTCTGGCTTTTGCCCACAAGTACAAAGATAGCAAGACGGCCAGTATCATCTTGTACGGTGATGGTGCCAGCAACCAGGGCCAAGTGTTTGAGGCTTTCAACATGGCTAAGCTGTGGAATCTGCCTGCCCTTTTCGGCTGCGAGAGTGAGTCTCTATAACGGTGTAGCTGTGCAAAGAAGCTCGAATGAAAATCCGAAGGCTGACCTTGATGATTAGACAACAAGTATGGTATGGGTACCTCTGCTGCTCGTTCGTCTGCTTTGACCGACTACTATAAGCGCGGGCAATACATCCCAGGTCTCAAGGTTAATGGCATGGATGTCTTGGCTGTCAAGGCTGCTGTCAAGTACGGAAAGGAGTGGACTGGCGCTGATAAGGGCCCCATGGTTCTCGAATACGTCACCTACCGCTATGGAGGTCACTCCATGTCCGACCCCGGCACCACCTACCGTACCCGCGAGGAGATTCAGCGCATGCGTTCCACCAACGACCCTATTGCCGGACTGAAGCAGAAGATTCTCGACTGGGAGGTGACCACCGAGGACGAACTGAAGAAGCTTGACAAGGAGGCCCGAAGTCACGTCAACGAGGAGGTTGCTATTGCCGAGGCCATGGCTGTTCCTGAGGCCAAGCCTTCTATTCTGTTCGAGGATATCTACGTCCCCGGCTCTGAGCCTCGCTACATCCGTGGCCGCACCCCCGATGAGACCTACTACTTTGCCTAAACAATAATGATTCCTTGAATTTTTCGCTTTTTGTACTATAACCCTTCTGATGGAGAGGACCGGAAAGATCAAATATAAGCATGGTGTTTCTTTGTTGTATCACATTGATTCAGGGCCGCCAAGCAATTCGTCACCAATCGATGCGGGTGGGGCATCGGGTGGGCCATTCCAGGCAAACGCACCCCTGCCACGTGACTGCCTGTGTATGTTCTGCAAGTCGCGAAACCAATTAACGCGCTTCTGCCCACCAGCCTGGCGCGGTCATGAGCGCTCACGAGTCACTAAGCTCTCCCACGCATTTGCTTTCCACACCAAATGGCAGCATCACTTCACGGTGCAGTACCCATTGTATTAAAAGGTCCCCGTGCCCCCATCGACCAATTCTCGTTTTCGCATTTGTCATTACGCAGGCTTCGAAGAGAAGCATCGAGACTCTTCTGCACCTGCGTCGATCACCGATTCAACTGCCACTGCTAGTGAGGAGGACACACTCGACCATGGCGCCGCCGAAACAGGCGACTTTGGGGTATGTGAAAGGGCAGAGCACGTTGGGGTGCGTGAGACCAAAATGACAAAGAGGTCCAAAGATGAGGAAAGCGACTTGACTAACGGTTTTCTTTCTTCGCCCTTTTCACTCCTTATAGGAAATTCTTTGGTGCAAAGAACCCCCGCCACAACAACAGACGAAGCTCGCGTTTGCGACGAAGAGTACACCTGTGAGGACGGGCGATGAGGAAGATGCGAGTGCGAAGGAGAATACGGATCCGGAACAAGGAGGCGGGGAGTCTAAACAGCGAGGACGGGGTTTGAAGAAGAAGCGAGCTGAGGTCAAGGTTGAGGATGAGGATGAGGATGAGGGTCCTGTGGTTAAGAGGGCGAGGCGGAGCCGGGTCAAGGTTGAGGAGGAGGAGGAGGAGGATAATGAGGCTGACGAAGTTGTTGATGCAGTTGCCAAGAAGGGAGGAGATGCAGTCACCAAAAAGGAACAAGATACAAGGGACGTCAAAATCAAACAATCTGTCGAGTCGACCGTCAAGAAGGAACAAACACCTACAGATATCAACGATGACAAAGTCAAAGAAGAGGAGGAAACGGCTTCAGAGTCGGCTTCAGAGTCGGCTTCAGAGTCGGCTTCCGACGCCGAGGAGGACGCTGGACTCGACGAGAAGCCAGAAGTTGCTGCCAAGGCCCGAGAAAAAGCGCAGACGCAGCTCAAGACGAAGAGCAAGCACCCTTATCCCGATTGGAAGGCTGGGAGCCCTGTGCCCTATGCCGCCTTGTGTGAGACCTTTTCGTTGATTGAGATGACTACCAAGCGATTGATCATCATGGAGCACTGCTCGTTGTTCCTACGACAGGTCATGCGGCTTACCCCCGATGATTTGCTCCCCACGGTTTTGTTAATGATCAATAAGCTTGCCCCCGACTATGCAGGCATCGAGCTTGGCATTGGCGAATCTCTCATCATGAAGGCTATCGGCGAGACGACTGGTCGCAGCTTGCAGGTCATCAAGGCAGACCAAAAGGAGATCGGCGATCTGGGCTTGGTGGCAGTCAAGAGTAGATCAACCCAACCGACCATGTTCAAGCCGAAACCCTTGACTGTCCGAGGCGTCCATCAGGGCTTGATGGGCATTGCGACCGTGACTGGAAACGGTGCTCAAGGCAGAAAAGTTGATGGCATCAAGAAGCTCTTGTCTGCGGCGGATGCGCACTCTACGACTAAAGCTGACATTACCAAGGACAAGGGCGGGCCAAGTGAGGCCAAGTTCATTATTAGATTTCTCGAGGGCAAGCTGCGATTGGGTCTCGCGGACAGGACTGTGCTTGTCTCACTGGCTCAGGCCATTGTTTGTCACGAAGCTGATCAACAGGGCAAGATTCCGAGCACGACGGAGATGGAGAATGGGGAGTCAATTCTCAAGACAGTGTACAGGTATGTCTGGCCAAGGGGGAATAGGGATCCGAGGTTGTGATTGCACAAATTGACGTTTTGTTGCCAGTGAGCTACCTAGCTATGATGCCATCATCCCTGCTGTGCTCGAGCATGGCATCGCCAAGTTGAGAGAGAACTGCAAGCTGCGGCCTGGTGTTCCATTGAAGCCCATGTTGGCAAAGCCCACGAAAGCCATCACGGAGGTGTTGGACCGTTTTGACGGCCAGAAATTCACCTGCGAGTACAAGTACGACGGCGAGCGAGCGCAGATTCACTACGTGGCCAAGGATGCGCCGCAAGAATTGAGCCAGGAGACCGCCGGGGCTGCCAGGGTGGCAGCTGATGGAGTGGCCAGCATCTTCTCTAGAAACTCAGAGGACCTGTCCAAGAAGTATCCCGATATTCTGGCCAAACTGCACACCTGGGTCAACGACGACACCAAGAGCTTCGTGCTAGATTGCGAGACGGTAGCATGGGATGTCAATGAAAAGAAAGTGCTGCCTTTCCAGCAACTCATGACGCGGAAGAAGAAGGACGTCAAGCTCGAGGACGTCAAGGTCAAAGTGTGCGTGTTTGCATTTGACTTGCTGTACCTGAACGGCAAGCCGGTTGTTGAAAAGTCATTACGGGAGCGTCGCCAGCTTCTTCACCAATCTTTTGCGCCGATCGAGGGGAGTTTGCGTTCGCAACGTGCATGGATGGCCAAGAACTTGACGAGATTCAAGTGTTCCTCGACGAGAGTGTCAAGGCGTCCTGCGAAGGTTTGATGGTCAAGATGCTTGATGGAAAGGAAAGTGGATATGAGCCTAGCAAGCGCAGTCGAAACTGGCTCAAGGTACGTTTTTGATTCTGGAGGAAGCAGTTGTTCATGAACAATAGCTTCTCCTCTCTCGTTTCTCCATTTCCCATTTCCACTTGTCTAACATATAATTTTTACCCCGTCTAGGTCAAAAGGACTACCTAGCCGGCGTGGGCGACTCGCTTGATCTTGTCGTCCTCGGCGCGTACCACGGCCGCGGAAAACGCACGTCTGTCTACGGCGCCTTTCTCCTGGCCTGCTACAACCCCGCGACGGACAGCTATGAAACCGTCTGCAATATCGGAACAGGCTTCTCGGAACAGGCGCTCGAGGAGTTGCACGCCCAGCTATCCCAGATTGTTATTGACCGTCCCAAACCCTTCTACTCGCACTCTCCGGGTGGCCAACACCAACCAGACGTGTGGCTCGAGCCCCGCTACGTATGGGAAGTCAAGACAGCCGACTTGACGCTCAGTCCGCGCTACAAGGCGGGCTGCAAGGAAGGTGTCGACCCCGCGGGCGAGAAGGGCATCAGTCTTCGCTTCCCGAGGTTCATCAAGATCCGCGACGACAAGAAGCCTGCCGAGGCGACGAGCAGTAGGCAGGTGGCGGAGATGTATCGCAAGCAGGAGAGTGTGACGAAGAACAAGGGGCCGTCTGTGGATGATGATTTTGAATATTAATGGCATGAAATGGGGGCGCATATATCTTGCTGACTCTGCCCTGCTTTACTCACTCTTCCGTCCGATGTACACGTGCGCATTGTCATTGGGACGGTGGGCGCTAGCAATACGTGTAATTCTCAACGGTAGTACGTACGTACATGCGCATGAGGAGACGGCAGGAATCAAAACAAAATAGGGTTTTTTTTTTTTTTTTTTTTAAAAAAAAGTGAAAAAGTGTACAAAGATTACACTCTCGTCTCCCAACGCCACCCCAGCTGGTCTGGCATGGCCGGCAGCTTGCGTTTTTCCATCATGTCAACGCCTCGGGCAATTTGAAGTCAGTGGGAGGAATACAGAATCGGACCCGAGTGTGGAGCAAGATGGGAAGGAAGAGGAATCAGCGACTTGTCCAGATGTTGTCCGTGGCCCTACAAATGACAGGGCGGCTGGAACGTCGGCACATTTCCGGCGTCGGTCGTTGCTGATCTATGACACCCATCGATGGGTATTGTGCGCATTGGAATTTTCTTCTCTACCCATGCACTGCGTTCGGCAACGACATGGACATGCAGGCCCCGTCCGTGGTGGACGCGCTGACGCGCGCAACCTCACAATGCCATAGGCGCATCAATTCTATTGTCAAGAATACAGTTGTTTGAACTCCGCGGCCCCCCCATACATATACCCTTCCATGTCTATAATATGCTTGCTCCATCGTCGTTATCCTCGGTCCTTAACAATCCGTGCTCCTCTCCCTCTCCCTCACCGTCCCCTGCCAAAGTGCTATCCAGACCGCCGCGTCGAGGGGTGCCCATGGATGGCGCCGCGGCGCCAGTGCGTCTGGTCTCGTCTGCCCCGTTGAGCACGTACCAGACGTCCTTCTTGGTGAGGACGCCCTGGAGGGCTCCACGGTCTGTAAAGAGGACATACCGGAGACCGAGTTTCTGGAAGTACGTGACGACGAGGTGCAGGTTTGTGCGGGACGGCAGTGTCAATGGGGTTTGGTCCATCCACGGACGCAGATCGAGCGTGGACCAAGGATCAGCAAGCGGTTGGTGGGAGAAGAAGGCTTCTGCCTCGGGCGGCAGGGACCGCGGGGCTGAGCAGCCGTGCGGAGGTTGTAGCTGAGTTCGGCGCGGGATATGTATCCGAGGAGGATGGCGTCGCGGGGGTCGGAAATGACGGGGAAGCCGCGGTACGCGTGCATATCCAGGATAGCGCCGAGCGAGGCAATCGTGTGTCCCGTGGCGGTGAGGACGACGAGGTCTTCTATGCGGGTCATGATCTGGGAGGCGGGCACGTCGGGAATGATGAGCGATTCTTCGCTGTTATCGAGAAACGGGTATTCGTTGAAATGGATCCATGACTCGTAGATGCCGCGGCGCGAGAAGGCGTCGCCGACCCATTTGGACATCATGACGGCGACCATGATGGGCAGCACATAGGTCAGCGCGCCTGTGAGCTCGAACATGATGACGACGATGGATACCGTCATGCGCGTTACACCGGCGAGGGCGGCCGAGGCCCCGATGATGGCGTACGTGCCGGGCGTGATGCATGGTACGTCGGGGGCGCAGGAGGAGAAGACGAAGAAACCGGGGTGGTTGTGTACCCAAATCTCCATGACGATGCCAACCGCCCGGCCGGTCAGCGCGCCAATCGCCATGGACGGCAGGATAATGCCTGCCGGGATCTGCAGTCCAAACGTGATGGTGGCGAGGAAGAAGCCCAGCACGGCGGCGAAGATGAGGAGGACAATGGTTTTGGCCGAGGCCGTGCCGGTGCGGCACAGTCCGATGGGGTCGTCGAGGACGCGTGAGCACTCGGAAAACAAGCTGGATACAAGCTCGGTGGATTGAACCTTCATGTAGAAGTTGGGGTAGTTGATGAGGGCTGTGAGGAGAGCCACGGCAAGGACTTGGATGATGGGGCCGGGAAGCCAGGACTGTGATTTCTTCCATCGAGCCACGGCCATGTTGGCCCGGATGAAGAGGCCACCGTAGACTCCTGGGAAATTTCCAGTCGAGGGGTCAGCAATTTATTTGTTATACAACTTGCAAGACGGCTTTGCGGCATGACGTCGAAAAGGATGGCGATCAAGGTTTGCAAGAAGACTTACACCAAAGATGCCGAGGACAGCATAGGGGATGATTTCAAACCCGTGCCAGTCCACGCTATATTTGGTCTGATACAAAACCAGCTTGCCGGACCGAAAGGGGTCAAAGGCCTGCAAGCAGACGGCGGCTGTCATTGCACACACGAAGCTCTGCCACATGGTCTTGTCGGGAAGTAATACGAAAGTTGCTGTTGTGTTTTGATCAGTGTAAGACTTGCGCAACGCAACGGACTAGCTTGCTTTTGCTTTTGCTTTTGCTTTTGCTTTTGCTTCTGTCATGAGGAACATGAGAACCATACCTCGAGACTAAATAATACACCTCCGATGGGCGAGCCGAAAGCCACCGAGATGCCGGATGCAGCAGCTGCTGAAAGAACCTCTCGTTTTCGAGCTTGCCATCCATACATTGTCAGCGACTTTGACGCGTCTGCAAGGGGTTGTGATTTGAACCTTGATACCTTCGTTGTTTCTGATATTGGAGAACAACTTGATGAATAAATTGGCGCAGCAGCATGCGACGTGCACCAAAGGACCTTCCTTTCCGAGCCACATGCCAGAGGCTACTGCAAGCACCTGTGCACGCCGTTGAGTATGCATGTCGGCCGAGTGGTTTTGGACGACTTCAACTTACCAGTCCCATTGATTTCGTGGTAAGCGTCCAAGTGCCTAAAAATCTCCTCATGACAAAGCCGCCAAGGACTGTCTTGATCTCTGGGATACCACTATGTTTGGCGTAGATGGCGTACTCTTGCACGAGCAGCGCTGCGCAGCATGCCAGTGTTGTCTAGGAAGAAAATAAAGTTGGATGTGTATCAAAGTAACTGAGAGACAACCCATGAGGGCTTGGCCGATGAGTGAAGACTTACGGAGAAGAGGAGATAGAAGAGATATTCGATGAACCACTTCCCACCAGCGGCATGTACACCGAGAGCATCACTCCAATACTTCCACCCCGCGCAATTGGAGCCCTGATCGTATCCATAACAGCAGAAGCCCTTGTTGAGGTAGAAATGACCACCCTCTGGACCACTAGAACAGAAGCCGAGCTTCAAGTCGCCCAGCCAGTCACTCGTGACATTTATGCCGGCGGCGATTGCGCCAACCAAGAGGCCTGTCATCACCAGTATTATCCAAATTTCACTGGCGTCCATGAAATTTTGGAGGTATCCCAAGAGTCCGCTTGCGCTAGACGACAGGACGCGAAGGCGCTGCCGCTCTTTCGTGTATTCAAAGATCCAGTCAATAGCCGTCATGTCCTCGTATCCGACTCGTCGCCCCGGCCCTTCGGTGTACCAATCGTTGGGGGTGGTGAGCCATATTTGGCAGACGAATTGATGTTACTGTTCCGGTTTCCAAGCGGCGAGTCTGTCGTCGTCACTGAAATGTTCGCCTGGCGATGGGGTCTCCGAGGGGATGGAGCGCATCTTGTCGTGACGGCGACCCTGACAAGGCGGAGGAGAAGCGAGACGGCCCGGAGAGCGCGGAGGGCCTCTGCTTTCGCTTGAATGACAGGGGCGAGCTCGAATTGTCTCGAGAAGGGTCGTCATCGAGAACGTGGCCTTGGTCAGCGTCGTCAGCGTCGTCAGCGTCGTCAGCGTCGTCAGCGTCGTCAGCGTCGTCATCGTTGTCTTCGGCAAGCAAGTCGATCTCGTCGCGGTCGTCGGTGGACGGGGGTGTATGCGCTGTCGGAGGTGAATACGACGAGGATGAGGCAGATGCGAAGGGGTCGTTCTGGGCGGCTCCAGACATGATGGGACTCATCCCATCTCGCATATGTAAGTTGCTTGAACTGAGTTCGGTATATTTGGGCTTGGCTCCGTCATCAGTGGGTGTGGAGAGCCACTGGGACAGTGGGAGCTTCTGCTGGTCACGGCCTGCAGCCGGGGCCATCAGCGAGCCGTGGTCCACTGAGGCGACGATTGTACCGAGTTGCCTCGGTGCCAGCCAGCTGGTCCTTACAGCACGTCCTCCGCTAATTGCGACCAATGTTGGTGTGCGTCCCGTTGACTCGCGAGCTCCCTCCCATTGATTGGCTCATTGCTGCATGAGGCAAGTTTCGCTCGCTGCGAGACACTAAATCCTGACAAGCCCAGCCATCGGAAAGACTTTCACATCGAGTTTCGAGTTTCGCAGGACATGGACACGGGGGCTGGAAACAGCAGCCAAACGTCACCAAATGCCAACACAAATAGCCCCGATGCTGCCAGTGTAGCCAAGATAAAATCCCTACTAGAGGCAAAAGATGATACGCAGCGCTTTGTGGGCCTAGCCCTCCTCAAATCCGTTCTCGACAACACACCGGAGCTTCGTCAAGATGAACGAGTTGTCCAAGATCTATGGGCCAGCGTGTCTCCCAGATTCCTGGACAGGCTGATGAAGACTGGCTCGCAGCCGTCGGGCCAGGATGTCAAGGAAATGCTGGATCTTGCTGTTTCCGTCATTCACACTTTCGCAGCACTGCTGCCAGAGGCTCTGCGGGCGGAAGACAAGTTCACGGGTAGAATACCTGGGCTTGTAAGTTCAGTTTTGTACAGGTGAGAAGCACGGAGACACCTGGTGGCTTTCCAAAGTCTCGACGTGCTAACGGACGGTAGTTCTGGTGAAACTACTGAACTGCTGCTGAAATTGCTTCATACCCTCGTCAGCACGCCGGAAGGAGCAAAATCGTTCATTGAAGTGGGCGATGTAAGCTCTTTGGCAGAAATTGCCCCGACGCATGCCACTGTATTGGAGATCTTCTCGTTTGCTTGGCTGAATGGCATGGCTTCCATTGTCGAGAAGCATGTCTTGATCAGTCAGGTTGCCGACACGATGCAATCGTTGGTTGCTTCATTTACAGGCACTGACGGGGTGACGCTCCTCGAGTTTTTGGGGTACTTTGTTCGCCAAGTAGATCCAGCTGTGAGTACATGTCGGTCACAATTGGAGGTTGATGTGCGCAAGTGTTGTCTAACCTACTTCTGTAGATACTACCGCATCAACCGCAGTGGCTCGAGACAGTTGTCGGATTCATCCAAAATCTAGTGGCAAGTCGCCCGAACCTCGCCGCCAGGTCTGCTTACACCAATGCAGCAGCTTCAGTACTCCGGGTATACACGGCGCAAGCCTCAAAATCACTCTTCACCGAAAACACGAAGGACGACAAGCCCTTTGCCTACCTCTTGATCAACTTATTGCTGATCGATATCCGGTCTTCGATTCCCACCCTTCTGCAACAGCTCAACCAGCCAGACTATGCTGCACTTTCGCCAAGATTGGCCTCGGCTTTTGATGTTATTTCAATCTTCATCGGACATCTCGTGCGATGCTTGGAAGACGATTCCATGGAGACATTCACCATGTCACCCGATAGTTTACTCAAGTTACGCAAGGGCATTTCGGAAACCATGTCTGTTACTGTCGAGTATCTTCGTGATAGATGGGATGCAGCCTTTGCCGGTGCCATGGGCTTACATCCCGATGCCCGAGCATCCAACACAGAAACATCGACTGGCTCACGCCAAACTCTAGCCTGGGACTCCCTGGCCCATTCTGCCGACGAAGACCCCTGATCCTCTCTGCTGTTCGAGCACTAGCACTTTGGCTAAGGGAAGAGGATAACGAGACGTTACGCAAAGAAGCCGCGGGTCTCACGGACATGCTCTTGGAGCTATACCAGAGCAGCTCATCGGACAAGCTGGACTTTAGGTCAGCAACTTTAGTTGGGCTAGAAGCCCTGATCACCATACAAGAAGGCCGAGAACTCTTCCTCCGCAATGATGGCTGGAATATTCTGAGCAAGGACCTGGCCAGCCTTTTGGACCGCTCTGGAAAAGATGCTTCCGACGCTGATGCATCTCGGGGCATCGAGATTGTTCGCATCCTGCTCTCGGTAGCAGAGGAAGAATCATCGGGCACACCGGAGGAGTGGATGGATCTCATCACAGCCGTAGCAGCATGGGACGCCTCTGCACAGGATCAATCTTCCACCGTTGCGGAGTTTCATGTTTCAGTACTGCAGTTGTGCTGTGCCTTGCTCGTCAGTGCGAGCCGCGGAATGAGAAATCGATATAGGCAGTCCATAGGCGCCGTTGACGGCATCGTCGGGCAGCTAAGTAAGAGCATCACTGGGAATGGATTCCTCAATGAGGATATGAATGATATCAAGAGTACGATGGACAATGTGCTGGAGGAGCTATGAAACTGCCATCTTAAAAATCCATAACACAACGCTGTCATCCATACCATCTATCTACTTGTCAACTTGTTGAAAACCACGGTGCACATCTTCAACCGTCCAAATGCAGGTTTAAAAAAAGGCACAACATCAGAACATCCAAATGGAGATTTTCCTAAGCAAAAGCCTGGACATCTTCCGTCCTCAAAGCAACCTTCTCAGCCACCCCCACCCCCACCCCCCTCCGCCTTAGCCCTCCTCTTCCTCGCCCTCCGCACCTCAATCTCGACATGCCGCATCTCCGCCGCCACCGAGACCAGCCGCGGAATAACCTCTTCCACAGACCTCACAGAATGAACCTGAGCAGTACGCAGCGGCAAGGGCGTGAGAATGCCGAACCAGCGCAGAGGATCCCCGCCCCGCCTCGTTGGCTTCTCGTCTCCGTCATCGGGCGTCGCGTCATGACGGCTATCCGCGGATGATGGTTTCCCTTTCTCAACCTCGTTCTCCTCGTCGCCTGCGTGCGTCCGTTTGACGGAGAACTCGGCGTGGTCCCCACCCCGACACTGTATCTCCAGCCGTCGCGAAGCTTGCATTCTCTGATCGTACTGGTCTTGGCCGAATCTCTGGCCGCGCTCTCCTGAGAAGTTGGCCCGCGCAATGTCATGGAGGATGGAGGCTTGGAGATGAGAGAGCTGCTGCCGCAGATGGGTGTACTCGTCTAGGAGGGTGAGGTAGCGCTCTAGGAGGTGGTCTATGGTTTGTTGGTTGGAGGCCATGCTGGATGCTGTTTGGGCACCACCAGTTGGGTGGATTTTGTGGTTTGGGATTTTGGGGCAAAATAGGCTGTTGGCAGTGGTGGTGGTGGTGGTGGTGGTGGTGGTGGTGGCCGGATGATGTTAGTTGTCGAGTTGTCGAGGAGGTTGACATGGAGCATGGAGGAGGATGGGGTGGGCCTAACAGGAGGGGGTTGGCTGTGGCAGGGAATAAATAGAACGGGCAACGAAAATTCAAGGTACTACCTACCCTAAGCTCCCAACACATCATCAGCGATGGCGGATGCAACTGCAACGGTTCTCAATCATCATGGACATGTATTCGTCAAATCTTTCCATTCATATCTAGCCGTTATTCGAAAATTCGGTGCCTTCACCCACGGCAGATTCCGGGCGCCTCTTCCACAACGGGGCTCCTCCTATGAACGTCGCACACAAAACCGACGTCGTGGCAGAGATGATTGCCAGGCTCCAGCCCACGGTTGGCCAGCCCGCCGACTCACGGACGAAACCGCCTAGCAAGGGACCAGTCACGGTTCCAAGGGAGAAGGCCATGTTGTACAGTGCGTACGCAAGTGCAATCGGCTTGGCCCCCGGCCGCGGAACCTCTCCTCCACCGCGTAGGTAATCTCGGCCGTGACGGGGCCGAAAGTGAAGGAGACGCCGACTCCGACGCCGGCCAGCAGCCCGCACAGCAGGGCTTTGTGGGAAAAGGTATCCTCGGCCACGAACCGCAGGCAGACCAGGAAGGGGGTGTACAGTCCGAATCCAAAGGCGGACAGCCACCGTGGTCCATGTCGGTCGCAGAGATATCCCACAAGTGGTCCGAGGCACGTAGGGACGACGAGAGGCAGGAAGATGAGCCCGGCCCCGATGGAGTTCCATCCGAATAGACCTTCGACAAAGATGGGCAGGGTGCCGTCAAAGGCCGACAACACGATGGCCTCGGTCACGGTTCCCGCGAGCGCGGCGAGGAGGCGAGGGCTTCTGAACAGTTCCAAGATCTCCCGGGTGACAAGGGCTGCGACTTCTTGCCCCTGAGGCTTTCGCCATCATAGGACGGGAGCCGAGAGGACTTGTCGGCCACGCCCACGCCGGCTCGTGGAGGAGCCGTTGGTGGCACCTGTGTAGCAGTAGTATCGGTGCCGTCGCTGGTGTGCGTCATTTGCGACGCGGTCGTATCCGTGCGGTTGAGCCACTTTGCGGCATCCTTCTTCTCGATGACCAGCACTCGGAAGACGACGTCCACGACGATTATGGCGAAACACATGACCCAGACCTCGTAATATCCTCCCTTGCCGTAGACTATGCCTCCTAGTAAGGGAGATGTCAGTGTGCCCAGGCTGAGAGCTATTCCGACCCAGCCCATGGCCTGACCGACTCGCTCGCTCGAGACTGTATCGACGACCAGAGCCAGGCCGACGGACCAAGTCAGAGCGCTGGTCATGCCTTGGAATATTCGGCCGAGTATCAGCATGGCCACGTTCTTCATGAAACATAGGAGAAAGGTGGCCGAGACCAACAGGACGAGTCCAGCCAGCATGGGTGTGCGTCGATCGTTGGTCTTGTCGGCGAGGATGCCCCATATTGCTTTTCGAAACAAAACACATTCAGTTAATGAGTTCAAGGATGAATGTCATCAAGGCAGCATCAGGTATGGTGGCCAAGGTTGCTTGGGGGGTTCAACTTACGAGCAGATACCAGGATGGCTGCACCGAATGCCGCCAAGGAGACGGATGTCCATAATTGCACTGGATACTTGTTGTTCAGTGTACAAGGTCAAGGTCGCAACTTGGGGAGCACCAAGAGTACGGGGGGGTTACCTTTATCCTCAGAAACGCCGGCCTGGTCTTTCAAGGCAAATGGCAACACGGGAACAATGACAGCGTAAGGGAAGATGTCCTAAGGTTGATGATGCAGATCAGCGTACGCGGTCCTGGTAGAAGAAGAAGTCCGACTTCATTTCTTTTCTTACGGTGAAAACAGCGGTCGACACCATCAGCATGATGAGCTTTGTGGATGAACGAAGTTCCAAGAGCACAGGGCGCTTCCCTTTCTCGCAATCGTTGCCCAGATATCCATGACAGCCATGATGAGCTTTCCCACCACGCGCGAACAAGGCTTTTTGAGCCCTTTTTAATCCGAGTATGTTGTCAAAGAGAAAACGAAAAGGAAGTCAGGAGAGTCTTTTTCATTCTCGATGAGCTGTTGGAAAGCTTCAGTTGATCTTGAGTACATCAATAGAATTTCCATCCGGAAAATCACGGCGATGCAGCGGAGTGTGCCAGGGTGAGTAGGTGTATGGGTGAGTGAGTAATCAAAGTACAGAGGAAGGTTTATAGATCAACGATGAATTTGTTGCAACCAGAGATGACTAAGAACAGAACAGAACCAAAAAAAAAAAAAACCCATGGCATCAAAAACCCGCGGACCCCGGAGCCACGTTGCTAGAATGCTGCGTGGCCGAACCTTCAAACCGCCTCAGACAAACACGGAGTTATTCTCCCGATCGGAAATCTACAAACCTAGTCCGCCCCTGGTTGTGGATCTGCAAATACGTAATGGATTCATGTGGAGAACGATAGTTTTCCCGCACAGGCTATGGGAGTCGAGACTCAAATTGACACCAGCATCAATGATCAATGCCGTATTTCCTCCGGGACGTGACTGAGAAAGTCGAACAACAAAAGGCCCTGTGCGGAGTGAGAAGACGGAATCGAATGTGACTCTCGTATGTTCTCATATGTTCTCATTTGTTGGCCTTCTTCAGCTAGCATGGCGTCAGGTGTCTCAGGATTGAGCAAGGAGAGGTTCAAGCATCTCCGAGTGGGCTGCTCTCGGAAATCCGGCACCCTTTTAGGCTTTTGTCCCAGCCTTTTTCCCACACTGGGTCGCGACTTGTCTGCCTCCCAGATGCCGCCAAACTAGGTTAACCACTTCTTCAACTAGTCAGCCACCGCGCATACCCGCCATCTAAACATCTCCAGAATGCCGAGCCGGCACGGCACTTGGGGCTTCCGTCCAACTCGGAGATGTTCGGTCATGTGATGAGGAGATGGCTTGGAATCATCCCGCTTGTTTCTGTATGAGGTTGCGGAACCAACAAGCAACTTGCTTGCCTTCCATATCATTATATTTCGTTACTTATCCGTCAACCTTCTGAAGATGTACTCAACAGCCAAAGTCAGCCAGTAGCATTTCATGAAAAGCGCCAAGTCACAGGGTTCCTCGATTGATTTTAACAAACATGGCGCTTCGTACGATAAGTCAAGGTTATGTTCCGACAAGACATGTGTAAAGACAAGACTTGGCGCATGGTTTGGGATGCTTGCTGTACGACACCCTTCCTGTACCGAGGGTTCACGAGGCGTGATGAACACTATGATCGCATGCGTTGCGGGCAAAGGCGTTGGACATCTGGCAGAGAGAGTGAATCTGCAAGTCAGCTATTTCGCCCAAACCGGCGCGAAGTGGTTCAATGATGGTCGACATGAGCGATTCGGCAAACCCATTTGGACCAGGACAGCCAGATGACTCCGTCGTGAATTCCAAGAAGAGCTGTGGAAAATATCAACTCAATTCGCGTTTACCACCAAGACCACAACTGCAGCACTTTATGCAAGATACGTGAACAGCAAGGTGTGGAATCCGGATTCTGATCAGTGAGTGAGCTGCACGGAGTAGGAAAACACCTACCTTTCCTGGTTGGCAAACTTGCACCCTGCTGGCTCGTGTAGACACGAATGAGCAGAGAGAGAGAGAGTAGCGTCAAACATGGCCTGGTCTGGTTTGCGATATCAGTCGCTGGCTGGCTGGTATGATGACACAAGCCTGGCTCTTCAATCTTCCGACTCACGAGTCGAATCTTGTGTTCAGTTCAAGACGACGACAAACGCTGCCATGTCCATCCATTCGCCTTTCATGTTTCAATGTTTGTCCTTGTCACACTAGCACAGCCCAGTCCAGTGAGTGACTCCAGCCCAACTCGATGCCCCGGCTCAGCAGCCTTGATGGCTGTTTGCACTCCTCCTGAGTCCTTTGTGCTTCGCCGCCGCAAAGTCGCTCGACACGGAGGACGCCTTACAGAACCGGTCTGCACCTGGTCAGCCTCCAAAGCTAGACAGGAGGGTGAGGTGATGCAGCAGGACAAGTCATATCTTGGCTCTATTACTCCGCAGTGTCCACAGGGAATGGAGATGGAAATGGAGATGGAGATGGGAGATGGGAGATGGAGATGGAGATGGGAGATGGGAGATGGGAGATGGGAGATGGAGATGGAGATGGGAGATGGGAGATGGAGATGGGAGATGGAGCTGGAGCTGGAAATGGAGCTCGTGGAAAGCGATCTGACCGTAATAATAAGCACATGCACATGCAGCGCTACTAGTCTGGACCCTGGTCTGGTGCATGTCTGGTGCATGTATGGGCATGTCTGGGCCTAAAAGCAACGCTGCCTGTCTGACGCCAGATTGTTAGTCGGCTCACTCCCGTGCCACTGTGCTGCTAACCTCGACCTCGCTCGACCGCCTCACAATCCATGCCCACCAGACCCTCCTCACCGTGTTCGTCTTTGTCTTCATTCATCATCCTCCCATCGCCGCCATCCCCCAAACAAACTACGCTCCCGCACTTGCATCAACTTCCACCTCCACCCGTACCTCGCGATTCTGGCCATTTGCGCCACGACTTTGCCCTCGATTTTTGCGACTTCCAACCCTTGGTCACGAACTGCCACCGCTGACCACCGCCGACCACCGCCGACCACCGCCGACCACCGCTGACCACCACACCACCATTAATAAATATGGCGGTCGTCGCAACCATCAAGTATGTGTGTCGCTGTTCTGCCACCCGCCAGCCCAGCCCAGCCCAGCCCAGCCCAGCCCACATGCTTCTCATGCTTCTTCTGCTGCCGCACTTTTGCTGCACCGCCCACGCGCGACGCCAGCGACGTCGTCGTTTCCCCTTGAGCTTTGCCGATATTTTTTTCTTCTCATAAACCTGCTTGCTTTCTCAACCGTTACCTGTTCGCTTTTTGTCTGGGTCGATGGATGGGCGTGCTGCCAGCTAACAACTCCTCGTCCCGATATGGCTGAGCTATCCATGTTTCTTAAGCTAACCGCGTGTGACTTTCCCCCTTAATAGATGCGTTGTTGTCGGCGACGGTGCCGTCGGAAAAACCTGCCTCCTCATCAGCTACACGACAAACAAGTTCCCCTCCGAATACGTCCCGACCGTCTTCGATAACTATGCCGTCACGGTAATGTATGTATGGGATTCCGGGAGCTTTTTGCAGTGGACTTCTGGGGGCAAATGCCAGCAAGTTGGTCTAATTATGCGACGACAGGATTGGTGACGAGCCTTATACCCTTGGATTATTCGATACGGCCGGACAGGAGGATTACGATAGACTGCGCCCTCTTTCGTATCCACAAACCGATGTTTTCCTCGTCTGCTTCAGCGTCACATCACCCGCATCATTCGAAAACGTTCGTGAAAAATGGTTTCCCGAGGTTCATCACCACTGCCCGGGAGTCCCTTGCCTCATCGTTGGCACTCAAGTTGATTTAAGAGAGGATCCAAGTGTTAAGGACAAGCTTGCGAAACAGAAAATGGCACCGGTCAAAAAGAAGACGGTGACAGGATGGCTCGAGAGCTTGGCGCTGTCAAGTACGTCGAGTGCAGCGCGCTCACGCAATTCAGATTGAAGGACGTTTTCGATGAGGTAAGAAAACCACTTATCCATCGTTTTCTCTTCCTTACTTTCCTTCTTTTCTTGTCTCTTGTTTCCAAGATGTCTGTCGATTAACACAGCAAATGGCAGGCAATTGTTGCCGCATTAGAACCACCGATGCCCAAAAAGAAGTCCCACAAGTGTCTGGTCCTGTAAAGCGAAAATCGCAAGCGAAGACAGAGAAAGGAGAGAGAAAAAGAACAAAAACCATGGGAACAACCAAGAACGAAGAGAACGAAGAGAAGCGCACTTGAAACCATTACTACTATTACAATGGACGAGACGAGTTCCGCTGCATATACTGTTGACGCATGACTAGAAGAAGACGGAATCTTGTTGACGAGATGGCCTTTGAAGCACCAGGGAATTGGGAAATGCACGGTAACGGTGGTGACGGAGGAGGCATGGAAGACGAGGCATTTGGACCAGGGAACATGAGCTCGAAGGAAATCCGTCCGTCCCGAACAAGTTGGAGAAGAAGACGGTAGAGAATACCACATTCAGTTTGGTACTCTTTTTTTTTTTTTTTTTTTTTTTTGGTTAGAGGTGCACTTTGCAAAGAGCCATTATATTGGCTCAAGGACTGCTCACGGCCCGCATTGGTGACAGACATGTTCTTTCTCTATTTTGAATGGACATGGCCAGATGGCTGGACAACGCGAGGCTTCCAGCCACCGGGGACGACGTTGTTCAACAAGGACCAGATCTGCGTGCTGTCCGTTATGAAACCCTTCTGCATTTTATCTCGTCGTTCCCGCCTCTTTTTGTTTTTAGCGGTACTGGGCAGTATCTTCTTGTGCTTTGTTCTTTCTCGTTATTATCATTTCTGTCATCCCTTCTCATGAATTATACGTTTCTACGGACTATTCTTTCCATGCATGCCATGCATGCATGCAAGATGGGATGCGTTGATAGGACAGTTTGGCGATTGGAGTGCAATTATATCAATGGCTCATTTTTCTTTTTGGGTATGACCTTTTGGTGCCAATCAATGCTGCTTTGATGTAGTCGTGCTTTGTCATGTTAACATGTTTGAAGGGTGACGTTTGATTTGTAGGCCTGGCCGGGTTGCCGAATTGTAGGGGCCGCTTTGGGCTTGTAATTGGGGGCAACGCGAGGATGAATGACGAATTGCAGTGCTGGGACGGGATCGGAAGGGACGGTATGTCTGCGCCTCTATCAATAGTGCACGGTTTCGTCAAACGTCAAAGGAAGCTTGTGGGTTTTGTTCACATTGGGCGTTCAGGCGGATAAACAGAGCTCGTTGTGCCTAAACTCAGGATGGACGGAAACCATGGTGCCTCAAGAGATGGCTCAACGGAACAAGGCCCGTGTAATCCGTACGTGTAAAATGAAGGACAAAAAAACAAAACACGCAAGGTCCGGAGAATCAAGCGAAACAATTACTCCGTCGTCATCCCTTGGTTGATTTGATGGTCGAGTTAGCCGTCGGGGTACACACATGTACAGCACGGAGTCAGGCTGGAAAGACTGCGGGTTAACTATTATCCATTCCTCTTCTCTCCCTATGATCTGCGGCCATGGGTTACGAGGGGTCATCATTGAGGTGGTTGCGGTGGGATCAGCCATGTCTTTGGTCATGTCTCTGAAGTCATCAATCAGATGATTGTGGGGACGGGACATGTTGATTCCCCTCGATGGAAATGTCGACAACGGGCTGTCTAAGGGAATTCAGGGTTGCTGAGGATCATTGCAGTCCAGGACCACCCCCTTTAGCCATGCCAACAACAATTTGAAAATGGGGCGCTCGCAACGAAACGAGGCGGCAAGTTGTTTGCGATTCCCGATACCTGCCTGTCTGGCAGCCTGCATTCTACTGTCAATATGTTCCCCGGCCGATCCCTGCCAGGGGGTTTCATCTGACTCCAACCTATTCGCTCGCCCCCATCCAATCCCGCCTTTGACCAACCTTGTGGATTGCTGTACGTACATACATACAGTGGCACCTGTAGAGGTCGCATGTCTTCGCGTCTGGATCCAACATGATACTCCGTGCTTGCTCCGTGGCGACATGGCCAAAGTGCTCTCGATGTGCTCTTTGTGCTCTTTGTGGAGGCCACTAGAACACAAACACCAGTTCGATTGATCAAAGCCAGCGACGATGCGGTCCGGTTCATTGGTCAGTCTATTCGTTGATGTCGGCCGCCTAGACCCTACATATGTAGACCAAGCGCTGACCTAGCGGTCCCATTATGGCTTTGCTTCACCTTTACCCCTTGTCAACCCGTTGTCAGTCCCATCTTGCTTTCGTTTATCATTATGTAATACAACCAACCACGGCCGTCGAGGTTCATAGAAAGTCCATGCCCTGATTCAGGCACACGGGCCAGGGACCTCAAGTACCGAGTATCAAGTATCGAGTACCAAGTACCGAGTACCAAGTATCAAGTATCAAGTACCAACCATCAAGTACCGAGTATCTACTTCCTCGAGCTACAGTATTATGTGAAAACGGCAGGGGGTACTTACGGAAGTTTCCCCGTTCAGCCGTCGTCCATCGTCCTCATTGTTCTGCTTTCTCCTATTCTCTACGAGTGCGCATTCGTCCTGGATTCTTATCATCATTATTTTCATTCCTGGACTCTTTCCCTCTTCTATTCTAGTGCCCCTGTTTTTCTTGTTTGTTCATTCTTCCGATATCTCTCAGTCGACCAGTTGTGCTGTTGCGCTTTGCCCCTGGGGACCCCAGCCTTTTTCACGACGCCTCTTTCTCCTGGTTGCAGCCATTCCTTCGGAGTACAACGGGACGCCCTGTAATCCGTACTGAGTACAACCTTTTTCCCTTCACCCCGGCTTGCTCCACCAACTTCCCATCCATCACTCTCGCTTCCTGAGTGCTGACTCTCTGAGTTGTTGGTGGTGCTGCCATTCTTCACAGAGCCTGCCTGCCCCCCTTCCTTAAGCCCATCCTGAGCCTCAGGCCGGCCAAGCCACCGACCAGACCTCCTCCACTTCGTCTTCTGTCTGGCCGCCTTCCTTCGTCCTCCACGACTACGCGCCTCTGGTCATTTCTGTGCACCTTTCTCGTCCTTGAGCCTTCATAGTTGGTCTGTCTGTGGGCTATACTGCTCCAGATGCCGCTCTTCTTGCAATCCTTCTTTTGAGACACCGTCTTCTTCATCTTATCGCCACTCGTTTCTCCTAATTCGAAAATTTTAGTCTACTTCTTGGTTCGCTGTCCTTCAATATTCTCGACCTCCCCAAGTCACCTCTTCTCGACTCCGAACAAACACTTCACTAGTAGTCTCCGTTCCGTTGCCCATCACGAGCCCAATTCCTCTAGCTTCGCTTCAAATCACGGCCGATTTTTTTGGACAATCCGCGTACTTTCGAACTACTATACAATTCACATTGCTGTTTCGGACGGGTTGAGCCGCGGCACACGGGTTGCTTGCCATACTTGACACTCTTTACTTGTTCAATCTGCTCGACGAAGCTTTGCGTCGACACTGTTCAACTGCCCACCTTTGGTAGCATACCAAACTGAGCCAACAGACTCGGCCTACCTTTCACGGTCTATGTTCTCTGTATCGAACAGGACAGGACTATTTTGCATAGATACGCCTCTCCTGCAGACAATTGATCTCACCACCACTTGTCTACACTTCAGCTGAATACATCTTGCTTTCTTTTCTCAGGGCCGACTTTTTGTTATTCCATCCCCTATTTCAGCAACAGCGGATCCATTAGCAACCTCTGGTTTTGCCATCTTCCGGCCTGCAGTCAGTGCTTGACGCTCCGAGTCCTCACGGTTCTTCTCGTGCCTCTCCAAGGGCACGTACGCACTTCAAAACGGCTGTTCTATCGCACCTCGGGCGGGACTCGCTTGTCCCCCTCATCTTCTCGGCATGCAGGATCTGAATGGTGCTGTTGGCCAAGGTGCCAATGGCAATTCTCACGGTCGCTTCCAGGGCCACGCGTCTAAGCCATCCAACAGCGACACTGGCTTCTCCCATGGTGCCTTCACATCAAACTTTTCGGGGTTTGCCGATCGTCACCCTCGCCGAGGCAATATTCCTTCGCTGAATACACAGTCCATGCGCCCAAATCAGCACACGTCTCCCAACGCAAACGACATGGCTACCCCTGGAACCGCATTCGACATGCAATTCACCCCTCTTCTGCCTTCACAGCTTCTCCTTGGTAGCCCCTTTCAACCAGGTAGCCCTGCCGCCTTTGGGAGTCCTCAGTTCCAAAACCTGCCGAGTTTCCAACAGCATCAGCATCAGCAGCAGGGCAGCAACCACCACCACCAGCAGCATGGCGGCGGAATGTCTAGCCCTGTTCAGCAAAATATTTCGTCTCAATATCAAACAATGGTGTCGCCTTCTACATATGGAGCCCCTCAATTCTACCCACCACAATCGCCAACTGGTGGCTTCAACATGCAGTCAGGCATGCAACCTGCCTCTCCCGTCTTGGGCTCCAGTGCTGTGAATGGTACGAGCCGAACGGTATACCTAGGAAATATTCCTCAGGACACCACCGCTGAGGAAATCCTCGGGCACGTTCGAAGTGGTCAAATTGAATCTGTTCGCCTCCTCCCTGACAAGAACTGCGCGTTTGTTTCCTTCCTCGATGCCAGTTCTGCCACTCACTTTCACTCGGATGCAATCTTGAAGAAGCTCTGCATCAAGGGCCAAGACATCAAAGTCGGATGGGGCAAGCCATCTCAAGTTCCTACCTCCGTGGCTCTGGCTGTTCAGCAGTCTGGCGCATCGCGAAACGTGTATCTGGGCAATTTACCGGAAGAGATTTCCGATGAAGAGTTGCGTGAAGATTTGGGCAAGTTTGGTGCCATCGATACCGTCAAGATTGTTCGAGAAAAGAGCATTGCGTTTGTTCACTATCTTTCGATTGCGAACGCCATCAAGGCTGTTTCTCAGCTCCCCAGGAAGCCAAATGGCAGGCTCCGCGCCGGGTATACTATGGCAAGGACAGGTGTGCCTACGTCTCCAAGACTCAGCAGCAGAATGCAGCTCAGTATCTCGGCATCGCACCCGGATACGCTCATATGCTGACCGGAGCCGATCGCGATCTTATTTCAAATGCTCTCGCGCAGCAGTCCGTGGCAGCTGCCGCCGTTGCCACAACCGCTGGTGGAATTAACAATCTCGGAAACAGAACCATTTACCTGGGCAACATCCATCCTGAGACAACCATCGAGGAGATTTGCAATGTCGTTCGCGGCGGTCTGCTCCACCACATTCGATATATCCCCGACAAACACATTTGCTTTGTTACGTTTATCGACCCCACGGCGGCTGCCTCATTCTACGCCCTCAGCAACATCCAAGGCCTCATGATCCACAATCGCAGACTCAAGATCGGATGGGGCAAACACTCTGGTGCCTTGCCTCCAGCGATTGCACTCGCCGTCAGTGGAGGTGCCTCGCGGAACGTTTACGTGGGTAATTTGGACGAAACCTGGACCGAGGAGCGCCTTCGTCAAGACTTTTCCGAATACGGCGAAATTGAGTTGGTCAACACCCTCCGTGAAAAGAGTTGTGCATTTGTCAATTTCACCAATATCGCCAATGCCATCAAGGCTATCGAGGCCATTCGCGGCAGAGAAGATTACAAGAAGTTCAAGGTGAATTTTGGCAAAGATCGGTGCGGCAATGCCCCTCGACAAATGCAGCAGCAGCAGCAGCAGCAGCAGCAGGGTCAGTCTCCTCGCGGAGATGGAGTGTCTTCGCCTCCTCCCACCGGTTCCCAGAACAGTGGCTCTCCCCAGAACGGCTCGACCCCTCAGCAGTCGGCCGCTCTATTCAACGCACAGAGCAACCCTCTCACCATGTACTTGAGCCAGTTGTCACAGCAAGCTCAGCAGCACCAGCACTTGGCCATGCAACAAAATGTTCTGTTCAGCACAGCTCAGTCTTCTCCCAACGAATCGGGGTTGGATATTCCTCAGCAAGGATCTTATGGTGGGCACGGTCAGTCAGCGAGCATCTCCAATGGCTATGGCTCCAATGTTGCAACGTCTGGAGCCACAACAATCGGCGGTCTGCTGGCTCCCGGAAATGGTCGAGGCTCTCATAGCCGAGCCCTCAGTCTCCCCGTCCTTGCCCCTGGTTTTGAGAACGGCGGCCACAGCCCTCATAGCCTTGCTGGCAGTAATGGCAGCGATGGTGAAAGGCGTGGTCACCAGTACCAGTCTAGTTTCGGTGGGTTGGGGGCGCGGGCTTCGGCCTGGCCATTCAGGGTGGTCTGAACGGATGGGTTGAGGAGGAAGTGGCCAACTAATTTACTGGATGGAAAATTGACGAAAGATGCGACGTCTCTGTTCCTGCTAAGCCAATAACACTCTGAAGAGATGGGATTTTTATTTTATTTTTTATTTTTGTTTACTCGTTTTGAATCGCTCGGTCTGGGGGCTCATTCTCTTCATTTTCATGCTCCCCGTGGCTGAGCTATTTCTGCACACTACTTTATTGTCAAAACGCTTGCGCGTTCTCATTCCTTGTTTTCTTATTCTTTCATCACAATCATCTCCTTCAGTGTATGATGCTTTGAATCTTTCTTTTCTGGATTTTGGCCATGTTCTCGTTAAGCTGAGTGAGAGGGCTCTGCAGCCCATGGAAAATGTGGAAGTAGAAGGCGTAAAGTAAAGCAGGCAAGCAACTGACGCAGAAAGAAAGCCTGGGTGAGGGGGCCTTTGACGTGTCTTTTAGAAATGAAGATGGACAGTCAGTAATAATATCCCATGGTTGTGGATGTCGTAGGACCCTGGGGTCCGAGGTCCCAGGTCCGAGGGAACAAAGATGGCACATGTGGAGGAAACGAGCATGGATGAGCTGGTATCAGCGGCGATAGTGCTAAATCGAGAAATACGATGGCTTTGACTTTATCTGTCCTGGGTGATGATTATTGAATTGAGCAAGGGACGGAGCAGGGCGTGGCGGGGCCGTCCGGGCTCCGAGGCCGGATGCGGCAGCACACTAGTCCGTACAACTCGGAATACAATACGTGATGAACAGCATTATATATATATATATATTGGATACGCTAGCTAGCTATATAGTTGCTAGTACTAGTACTCCGGCTGGTTGGTCGACAGGAAAACCCATAAATGGGGAGAAAAACCCTCTCGCGTCTGTATTTGGGTCGGCACCGGCCCTGTATCGAGGCTGTGCCGCTCGAAAAGTTACCTATCGTGAAAAGTTGTGGCCAGCTCTCGCTAGCCTTATCCCTAAAATCCGAAAATCCGAGTTTGGGAGGAAGGATTCGCTCCTTCCGGTGCGCTTGCGGGCCTGGGGCGGTTCTGTCTCGGGCCTCCTTGCTTTTTCTAGTAGGAGGTGAATTCTGTTGTGGTAGGATCCTCACAGTTTTTCACTTTTTGCCGACTCTTCCGTGGCCCCACTTTTCAGCTAAGTCCGGTCCGCTTCCGACCCGGGTGTGTTATAAACCCCGAGCACCTGCTCTTGGTTATGTGTGGGGGTGAGGCCGGGTCCGGTCCGGTTAAGGATCGGTTCCGCGTGTATGCCTGCCTCGTGATGTCTTTTTCACTTTTCCTTGTGCTTCACTTTTAAAGCTACTATAGTGAATCACTCTGCCCCCCCTCACATATATAAAAGGAAGCAATTCCCCCGCGGGATTCTGCCCTCTTTTCTTTCCTCGTCATCTATCTTCTCTCGGGTTCGTTTATGCCTTTTTTGTCTGCCGGTGCAATTCCGGGTCGGATTTGGTGCGGTTGCTGACTATTGTTGTAGTTTTCTCTATAATCCTCGTCGTCGTCGCTGTTCGCCATGTCGTCGTCTATTTCCCCCGTGAGTCCTGCCCCTTGGGGGTACTCTATCGCTTCTAACTCGCCTAGGAACCGAGCCTCTCCGAGCGATATCCCCGGAAACAGTTGACTTCGGCTCAACTGAGGCGGGCTCTGGATAGGGAGCTTCGTGTGAGTTATTCTTCCGCTCCTATTTCGAGGCTTTTTCGTTTCTAATTCCATGCAGTTGGGTGAGCCACGGCAGTTTCAATGCATTTCCTGTTACTCTCGATCGATGAGGACCCCTGGCCATCAGTGCCACGACGTCGTTGGTATGGGCGGCCCCGAGCCGGATGAGTGTCGGTGGCGTATCTGCTGACCTATGGTTAGGTGCCGTGACCGACGCCTGTTTTGATTGTTGGGTTCGTAACAATGGTTGCGACAAGGTAATGGTTTGCGCCGCGCCCGGGTCTACTTCGTTGCTAATCCGCCTCTTAGCCGAATACCGCGGGGCGCCGAGCCGAACATTTGTGGCTGACGGAGGTCCAAGCTGCTATTGTTGGCGGTGCTGAGGTACGCGTCCGTCTACGGGGTGGTTCCGGGTCTGTGTCGCATCTGACGTGTGTTCATCTTAGGTTCCTGACGATTACCACGATCGTGTGAGAAAGCTCTGCGCCGAGAATCGGAGTAAGAAGCGGAGCGCTTCGGTGGCAGGCCTGGATCGGTCCGGGTCCGGTTCCAATGGGGGCCAACATGATGAGATGGTTTTCTGGATGCGACGCTTGGACGCTCGAATGGCGGAGACGAACCGGCTCCTGGCCGCCTCCCTTCCGGCGAAGGGGCGTGCCAAGGTGATGGAGGATGCCATCCCCGTTCCGGAGGAGGAGTGATGCGACGGGCCGGAGCCGGTCCGAGAGCGGCGTTGGGGCGTAGGGGGCCAATGATACCCGGCGTTAGTAGTTTCAATTGAGAGTTTGTTCCTTTCTCCGGTTTTTCCCCTTATTGTGACGTCGGCCCCGACCCTCGCGCGCCTCTAAGCCATGTTGTTGTGTGTCCTCCGGGGGCAGGTCGGTCTCGGTCCTGTTCCGCTTGAGGCAAATGCCAGGTCCTGTGCTAGCCTGTAGTAGTTGAGTCTCCTGGTTTGTATGACCCATCTGGCAATGGTTCTCGCTCGCGTGGGATCGTCCAGGGCCAGCCTCGCCTCCCGTTCGTCTCCGGGCCACCTTTGGGGTCTCATGTGGTTATAGTTACTGCAGCTCGTAATAACGTGATACTGATCTTCCTCTCCGTGACCGCAGCTGCATATTGGCGATGTCACCCCGGGCACGCCTCTATTAAAGAGGAATTTATTTAGCCCTATCTTCCCTGTGCGTAGTTGTACTATCGTTGAAGAGACGTGTTTATCTAGGTTTGTGTGGAACTTTTGGATCTCTTTTGGGTCGGGGCATGGTGGGCGGTCCTCGGTAGGTTCTCTAGCGTGCCGGCGGCGGCTGGGCGTTCTCTATTATGCCATGATTCCCATCTCTTACTCCACTCGTCGTATAAGTTCGCGTCTGGTTCTTCTTCCCTCGGTTGGGTGCGTCTGACCCTTCTGCGGCGTAGTACGGTCTCGACCGACCGTGAGGCGGTTCGGATTATCTCCGCCATCCCATTGTTAGCAATTCTCTCTTCAAACCTCTGTTTAACCATATTAAGGTATAGGTCAAGTGGTGGCACCGCTGTTTCTGCTTCTAGCTGTACGATGGGGGTGGCTTTGAACGCCCCTGCAACGACCCGGAGGCAGGCCGATTGTTCTGTCATGAAGTTTTTACTATCCCTCTAGGTTTCCCTCCGGCTTTGGTCGGGGTGTGGTATGCGCTCGCTCCATAGGCGATAACGGGTCGGACTACCTGCGTGTAGAGGAGTCTGGCATCCCTGAAGCTGCATCCCCATGCCGAGGCCGATAACGTGGTGAGGGCGAGCCTCTGCCGGGCCAACTTTCCCTTAAGGATGTTCTTATGGGTGCTCCAGTTGAGTTTTCTGTCTACCCATACTCCTAGGAATCGGCAGGACTCCATAGGCGTTATCTCCTCGTCTCCGAGTCGGACCCTGGTCTGGGGGTTGTCGGGATCTGCTAAAGTGCATAAGCTCGGTTTTTGAGGGTTGAACTTTACTCCTGCTTCCTTTGCCCATTTTCGCACACCTTCCAGGCGGCTTCGAGTCTTTTCCGTGTCTGTGACGTGTTTTCCGAATGCTGCGATATTAGTGTCATCCGCGAATCCTATTGCTACCGTGCCTGGGACGGAGCGGAGGCGTGTGTATAACTCGGCGGAGTATAGTAAGAAGAGGATGGGGAAAGCGGGGAGCCTTGTGGGGTGCCGGCCTTGATCTCAAACGGTCGTGATAGGTCTCCGTCGAAGCTGAGCCGGCTCGTTCTACCTGCGAGGAAGCTCCGTATTACTGTTACTAGCCATAGCGGTACTCCCATCTTGACCAGGAGGGCGATGAGGTAGGGGTGGCTGACTCCGTCAAAGGCTGCAGAAATATCCATTTGAGCTAGCGAGGCGACGCCGCCTCTCCCCAGGCCTCTCGCACGCATTCCGTTAAGGCTCTTATTGCGGTTTCCGTTGACCTGTTTCTCCTGTTGCCCATTTGCAGTTCTGGAAGAAGGTTGTTCGCCTCGGCGTAGCTTGTGAGCCGCCTCGCTATCGCTGCCTCCATGATCTTGCCTATTATGTTGAGTAGTGAAATAGGTCTCCATGCGT
Organism: Epichloe glyceriae; assembly: GCA_023658535.1. NCBI lineage: Eukaryota > Fungi > Ascomycota > Sordariomycetes > Hypocreales > Clavicipitaceae > Epichloe > Epichloe glyceriae. The sequence goes on along the minus strand of CP098291.1, from coordinate 5,358,388 downwards.
TGGCTCTCCTCATCTCCTTCGTTGTCTTCCCAGGTTTCCTGATCACCACGACTCTAGCGGTTCGGAAGCGGGCCGGAAAGTACCCTACTTCTAGGGTAGCGTTGAGTAGTCTCACGATTGCATCCTTAGCCGGGTTATCGCAGGCTTTGATAAGGCCTGCTGGGAGTTCGTCGTCTCCTGGGGCCTTCCAGCTAGCCATGCCTGAGAGAATGTCTGCGATTTCAGCTCTTACGAATCGCTCTTGGGCCGGAAAAGGGGCGTTTTCGAGTTCGGGGAAGGAAAGGTCGGGGATGTGGGAGAGGTCTGCCGTTGGTTCGGGAAAAATCTTTGTGCGAGGACTTCGGCTTTGTCGGTGTGCGCTGTGGCCGGGTTAGGGTCGTTTTCCGTTCTCTCCAGGTCCGGTATTCTTGGGAGCTCGGGGGCCCAGCTCCTGAGTCTAGCCCATCTCTCCAGTCTCCAGACGCCTCCGTCCTTTTCCCATGTATTAGCATTTTTAGTGCTTCCCTCCATGCATTCCTCTTTTCCTCTCTAACGGTGCGTTCTTGGTTCGTCTCCGCCTCTTTATACGTGTTCCAATTTATATCGGTCTTGCGTCGTCTCCATGCCCTCTTCGCTTGTCTGGCTTTAGCCACTGCTTCTTTGCTCTTCTAGACCACCATGCCTCCGGCCCGGGAGGCCTCAGGGCCTCCTCGGTGCCACTCTCTCTGCTATTTGTTGGAGGTTTGTGACAAGCCATTCCGTGTACTGGTCTATCCCTTCTCGGTCGTGGGGGTTCGGAGCGAGTTCGGGCCGGAGTCGTACTAACGCTTCTGCTTTTGCGAGCGGTCTGTCTATCGCTCGCCAGTCGTGTCTCATTATCTGTGGGGTACGGTCCTGACTGCCGGAGTCGATGCTGATTAGCTGCGGAATATGGTCGGAGCCTGATATGTCTGCCGCGCCGTCGTAGTGGACTTGTAAGTCGTGCGAAGCCCAGGCCAGATCGATTGTGCTGTCTCTGTCTCCGTTGTGCTGTCTGGTGGGTTCCCCTCGAGGCGTTACTAATCCGAGTCGCCACCGGCTAGTGAACTCTAGTAGCTCTTCCACTCCATTGCTAGTCCTGTTATATTCATCCCATAGCGGGTGTTTTTGGTTGAAATCACCTACGAAGACGCTTCTTCCCGGGGCTCTTCCTCGTTAATTGTGCGAATAGGGGTGTTCCATTCGTTGCTGTGTTTTTCTGAGTAGAGGGAGTAGATATTTATTCCTTGGATTTCTATGAGCGACCAGTCGGTGCCTCCGCGGGCCGACCACGAGCCTACTCCGTGTTTCTTGTTTATGTATACTGCATTCCGACCCTCATAATGTGCGAGTTGGAATCTGGCGAGGCCCGGAGCCGGGGGCCATGCTTGTCTTGTGTGTTCCCATTCTTGGATCGCTATCACGTCTATGTCGGTCCGGTGACGGAGCGCGATGTGTATAAGGTTATTCTTCTTATTCACATTCCAGAAGAGGACGCGTATCATTATTGTGTAGGTCTAGGAGGAGGGGTTCGCTGCTGTCTCGTGCCGGCTCTGTTCCGGCTCTGATTGGCTCCGCGTATCTTCTAATACTGCCTGCTCTAGGCTGTCTAGCGTTCTGTTCCGCGAGTGTTGGGCGGCCTCTTTTCTTCCCAGTGAGGCCGACTGGTTCCAGTCTCTCCCGGGGCGGGGCCGGGCTGCTAGCTGGCGATCGAGTGGCGAAACGGGAAGGGCGCTCCTGATATCCTGCTTTTGCTATATTCCATTTTTCCTTAAGGGTTGGGCAGGTCCTAGACCACGCCGGGTGCGCCCCGGAGCAGAGTATGCACTTCTCTTGTAGTTGTCCCGTGGATGTAGGGCAAGATTTCTCGCCCTCTTCGTGACGGCCGGCTCCGCACCTGCCGCACCTCGGGGCCGCTTTGCAGAATTTCGCTATGTGACCTATCTGGAAGCAGTTATAACACTGCCTTGGCTGCAGTGATTCGTCGTAGGGTTCGGTCGGAATAGCTCCGCTTTATATACTGTCCCGTCTTTACATATCTTGTTAGCGTCATCTACCTCAGCCAGGCCGAGGATGAGGGTGGTTCTCGGTGCGTTTTCGCCTCTGGGTCGTCTTGCCGTTGCCCTAATCACATTTATCTTGTTTGCTTTTCCTATATCTGCTGCGAGGTTTTCTGCTGAGGTGTATTTCGTGGGGAAGCCTTTAACTATAACGCTTAGGATTCGGCGGTGGAGGGTCGCTTCCGGTCCGAAGGCGGCGGTAATCCATTTTTGGTCGGTCCTGTATTGGGAGGCGTTTCCTTCGAATGTGATAATTGTGTCTCCGCTAGGGAGTCTTCTGGCTGCAACTGCTGTGGTCTGGCCGGTGGCTCTGTTTACCGCTGCGACCGTGTCTTCTGCGCTTCTAGTCCGGAGCGGTTCCTGGATGGAGTTACCCTTGATAAGGACCTCTCTGTCCTGGCGGCCTGGTATTTGTAGGGGGTTCGGGTTCGATCGTCTCTGCGTCGGCCCTGCAGCGATGCTCGCCCAGGTGGGAGGAGCGGTGTTTTTATCTGCCTCTTTGATGGCTTCTTTGATAACTTCTTTGAGGGCTTCTTTCGTGGTGCGGATATTGCCGTTGTTGTTTGTCTCTGCTTTCTCGGCTCGGGCGCGGCTCGCTTTCAGGTCTGCAACGGCCTGGGTAGCGTTCCATACCTCGGATAATTTATCGCTAGGGATAAGGCTAGCGATCTTTTCGTAGTATTTTCGTTCTTCTGGGTATTCGAATTGAATCCGATCCGCCTTCGGGTCGTTATCGCATCTCTGGACGTTGAACTGTCCTCTGCCTGCGTTCGGGTGGTGGCAGCTCTGTGCCAGCCCCTTTCTCCTTCGTCAATTACCATCGGCGTCTCCTCCTCCCGCCCGCCTCCGGCTCTGTCGCAATGCGACATCGTAGGAAGGGGTAAAATGGGGTGAGGATTTCGATTATCTTGTTGGTTTGTATTTTAGAGGCGATTCCGGACCTGTAGGGCGGTGCGGAAAGATTCGCAAAGGTTTGAACAGCATTATAAGTTACTAATATTAGTTGTTCGAATCGTTTTTTTTTGCTTTTTCAGCCATCTTCAAATCGGGATCAAGATGAAAAAAAAAAAAAGCTTGGCCCGTTGTTCGGGTTGATCTTGACGTCGGAACATGCTTTGTTGGCGCCAACGGCGTGGCTGGGGTCGATGGAGGGCAAAAGTCCGCTTCCTAGCCGGCACAGCCGGTGGACCGACCGACCGACTGATTGATTGATTGAAGATTGACTCGTCGTTGATAAAGTCGTTCGGTGTCGGACAACCAGCCAATGTCCGCGACCACGCGCGCCACCTGCTCTCTGCTGCCCGTGGTTGCCGGCCCAGATTCGAGGCATATTGACCAATGACAACTTACGTCAATCTCCCAATTCCGGGCCGCCCGACGTCAGCACGCAACGGCTTCTGATTGGCCCAGCTCGCCTCCGCAACGTCACTCAGCTTACTACTTCACTTCGCCTTGCAAGTCGCAGATGCAAAAATCTTGAAGTGGTAATCCCCGTTCGTCATCTCTTGCGGCTGGGCTGGCTGACTGGCTGGCTTTCTTGCTCTTCTTTTTCTTCTTCTTCTCTTTTTTATTCTTTTTGTCTTCCTTCTTTCTCTCACTCCATCTCTTTCTTTCTCCTATTTCAGCAAACCAGAATGCTACCGCCAACAACAAGCAATTTCCCTCCCTCAGCTGCCATGAACAACATCCCAAATCAGCCTGGCTTGCCGACCCCGTCAACTTCACCCGCACATGTGGAGCGAATAATAAATCCCGTCTTGGAAGTCTCGGAAGGCGGCGGCGAGGAAACCGGTTTCTCCGACGAAGCTTCCATCGAGGATCAAGATGAGGCCCAGGCCGCTCTTCAACCTGCCATCAGCGCCGCCGCCAGCCATTTGACATCGGCACAAACCCCAGCTGCGGAAAAGGCGGCGGCGTTGGAGCGGTCGCCTGGCGGCGGTTACTTTCACAACGCAATCGTCCAAGGTGAGGAGGAAGATGACGACGGTAATGACGACGACGATGATGACAGTCGTTCAAGCCCCAATGGCGCCATCTCCTCCTCCCCGGAGAAAACTCCACGGCCTCTTGACGAGGCAAGAGACTCAGCGGTCGTTCCTCCAGGGAGCCAAGTGTACGAATCTCGCCCTCGTCATCAGGTGCCAGGCCGGTTTCCCATGCCATCCCCTTGGACATCCGGCCCCAAGTCTTTCCTTGTCAACAAGGACTCGCCCCGAACCCGGCAGACCAAGGGCTTGCTTGGATCCGCATTCGGTCCGACGAGACAGCATCGTTCCCGATCTGCAGGCCAGGAGGCACTCAAGAAGCTTCAAAGGGCCTTTCCTTCGTTCAGCGGGCATGCCGGCCTGTTCCCTTCGCTTCCAGCTTCGTTCTTGTCCAACTTCACCGGTGATCACAAACATGGTTCCAATGCAGCATCCAAATTGGGGAGGGCTCAGCACGCCCAAGGTCTCTTGCGTTGGCACAGCAATCGACCACCACCACGGGCAATGATTCCTCCTCGTCGCCTGGACACTCGCCGCCTGCATCAGAGCGGCCGGACAAGCACACGACCATGTCTCGACCCAGACCTTCCACACTGCGGCGAGTAACTTCGGATGAAAGCATGCTGTACCACAGTCTTTCCCGGCAGTCCTCACTTGGCGACGACAACAAGTTCGACGATGTCAGGGAGATGGTGAACATCCGTTTCATGGCCATCAAGGACAGTCTCCCAGATGTGCCCAACTTCAGGATGCCGAGCCTAGCACGACTGCAAGCTGCTTCTCGCATGTCCTCGATGGCGCTCAATGGCCTCTTCTCGAGCTCCAACGACGACCAGACGTTCAGCAGGCAAAGCCCAGACGTCGGCCGACAAATGCCCGGCTCATCACCCGGACCCAGCCCAAGTTCTCCGAAGCCGAGCACCGCCGCCGCGACCGCCTTCGATCGAGTTGTGGAGAAGCTTACCGGTGACTTGGTGATTCTCGGTGGATATCGAGGTTCTGTGCTGCGTTCGGCCGAACCGCCTCACCAACAGCTATGGGCCCCTGTCAAGCTGGGATTCAACATGCGCAAAGCAAACTTGGAAGTCGGCTTGGAGGACGAGGACGAGGAGACCATGGAGGAGCGCATCATCCCTTCCGGCATGCTCAAACACGTCGGCCCGGTCGACGTGTCAAGGAAGCTCTTCAAGAGGCTCCGCTCATCACCCAACGCTCGAAATGGTTCACTCCGGATATGGGATTTCGGCTACGACTGGCGACTCAGTCCCGCCCGGTCTTCGAGGAAGCTGCAGGAGTTTCTGTCCAAGCTGCCGTCGAACCGACCCGGAACACCGCCCGGGTCTGCCGGGGCACTCGTCATCGCACACAGTCTGGGAGGTCTGATCACAAGGCATGCCGTGGGCCGTCGCCCCGAACTATTCGCCGGGGTGCTGTATGCCGGAGTGCCGCGGCGCTGCATCAACATTCTGGGACCGTTCCGGAATGGCGATGCCGTGTTATTCAACGAGAAGCTTCTCACGGCCCAAGTCAACTTCTCGATCCGCACCTCTTTCGTGCTTCTTCCAGATGACGGCTTCTGTTTCATCGACAGGCAAACGGGAGAGTCATATCCCGTCGACTTTTTCAACGCCGATGACTGGGCCAGATGGCATCTCAGCCCTTGCGTGGCACCGCTTCTACCGCCATACCACAGCCGCGACAAGCAACAAAACTCATCCTCGCCTCTCTCATCCTTGTTCCCCAATTCACTGCTCAAGAATAAGAAGCCCATCGATCCTGACATTCAGTCCAGTGCTGCCGCTGCTGCTCCGCGCCCTCGGAGGACCACGGAACCGCTCCGTTGCCATCCCCGCCTCAATCACCATCATCATCATCATCATCACCATCCGGGGCCACTGCGTCGGACCAGGAACGGTACATGAACTACCTGAGGCGCACCCTCGCGGCCACCCGCAAGTTTCGCTCCGAGCTCGCTCACTCCAAGGAACTCGAGTCAGCCAATGCCTATCCACCGCACGCAGTCCTCTACGGCAAAACGATCCCAACAGTCTACGCAGCGCAGGTGGCGTGCCGAGAAGCCATTGCCTATGCCGACGCATACGACGACTTGGTCTTCAGACCCGGCGACGGCGTCGTGCTCGCGCGAGAAGCCATGCTGCCAGAGGGCTACGCCATCGTGCGCTCGGGGAGAGTCAGCACGGAACGAGGTCATCTCACCATGCTGGGAGACCTTGCCGCGGTAGCCAGGGCACTCGAGGCTCTGCTTTGGGGCCGGCAAAGGGGCATCGGGATGGGGAAACGAGACAGCTCGCATATTCATTCGCCGACAGATGGTGAGAAATAGAAAACCGTTCGCGATGAGCGGTGCACAAGGAGCGGAAACACCCAAAGAGAAAGAGGAGAAGGAAGGTCTGCGGAAGAGATCCCCTCGTGACAATAAGGAAGAAACAATGGAAACAAAAGTACCGTAATACAAGCGATGATAAACTCGACACAGTGCACACGCACGTATTAAACGACGGGCCCACGACAAGATAGATATGAGTCCCTCAACTTGAGTAAGACATGAATGCATGTAATCCGTATCGGGGTATTAGTAATCAAAGCTGCAGACGGCGGAATGTGAGATTCCCGACCTTGCTGAGACATGCTCTTTATTTACTTGTTCATCTTTCTTTCCTTCTTTTACCGACATGTCTCCTCGTTAGAGAACTTGGCAGTGTCACCATCCATCACGCCAACCTTTCCAAACGAACCATGTGCATCTAGAATACGCACGGAGCACATACACTACATCATCATACAGCTCCGTCAGTTGCCACCTGTTGAATTACACATCTCTGCTTCATGCGCTGCCATGTCCCGTGCGTTTTCCGGTCGTATCGGCAACGTCGTGCTGTAGGCACAGAGGGATCATCATGGATATAATATGCAAGAAATGTTGAGAAACAGAGTCTGAGTGGTAGGTGGAGCAGCACGGGCGGCCAGCCTGGAAGCTGTTTGTTTCTCACTGAACATCACCATGCCTCGGGGTTATCGGGAAAAATCCCCATGTTCGTGTAAAACGCTTCTGCGACGAGAGCTCCGACCCTGCAGCGTTACAACGCACCAAAGACGCACTCTTTGCCTTTTGTCTCTCCTTCCAGAGCCCCAGAGGGATTAGGTCATTGTTGTCATTCTTCTTTCCTCTTGCCTCGACGTATTGCGTACGCGTGTCAATTCCACGGGGGCCGCAGTCGCTGGCGTAACCACTCGACGCTGAAAACGCAAAGTTCCGTTGAAGGGGGTTGTCGAATTCGTTTACTCGTGCCACGCCCCACCTTACTAGATGACGAGTTAATTGGCGTGCAGAGCAATGTTCCATAGGCAGCCTGTAGAATCAGAGACATGCCAGGTGCAAGTCTGGGCCTTGTGTTAAACTGCAGGGGTACAGTGGGGATCTCGCCCCGTCATCAATTCGCGGAGAAATGATGGCGTTAGCCACAACCAAAGAGCGCCAAGTCAGGCCTGCAACCTCATCGCCGCCGATCTGACTCAACCCGGAGAATCGAAAGTCTTGGTGTTCATTCTGGGGAGGGGAAGAGGGCCACGATCTTATGTTCGTAGTTCTCCATCTCTTCATCCACAGGCCGTTGATAAGGTGCGAAGGGACACAATGAACCAGGGTGGAGGCCGCCAGCAGGGTGTTTGCTGGCATACTGTCCGCATTGCCATTTGTATCTGACGGGCCATTCGCTCTTCTGTTAAGATGGGCTTCGTGGCCTCGTCCTGTTCCCAGGGCACGAAGATGACCTGCTCCAGAGCGGGCATACGCAGGGATAGTTGCCTAAGGACCTCGACTGTGAGGCTAGCCGCCGTCATTGAATTGTATGATCCTTCGACCCAGAACAGGGCGTCACTGATGGCGATCCTGCGCACCGAAGCCAATTGCGACGGGTCGCACATGGACATGCAGGTGTGGAACTGAGCGTCGGCAGCCATGTACCCATCTTGAGGGCCGAAATAGAGAATGTCGCTTGCCGGGTTGAAGAACATTTGCCCGGGCATTCTGGCAAATCCAAAGGCGCGCTGGAAGCTTTTGAGTGTGTCTTCTCGAGATTCGGCGCACACGTGTAGGTTGACGGGAACCGAAGCATTCGACGTGCAACCCATAAAGGACATGTTGGTTGTACACAGCTGCGCATCATGTAGAGACGGGGATCTGGCGCCACATCTCATCGACACTAATCTGGTCGTCGGCAAGTTCAGATTCCAAATTTTGAGACGAAGCTCTGGTGGGAGCTGGGGAATGATGGCTGAAAAAGGTTGGCATATGTGTTAGCCTCTTCTTTGAAGCGGGAAAAACAACCGGCGAATGGCATGGCCTTGCAGGGCGACTGAAGCAGAGCAAACTCACAAACAAAGTAGGCGACGACGCCGTTGCTTGCTCAGGTAGAGGAGATTTCCGCAAATCCGTTGGCTTGAGAGCCATCTCAGGTGCACGAAATGCAGGAAGCCGGGGACCTTGGCAGAATGCTCCCATAATGCTGAGTCGGGACTCACGAGCTCAGGGCACAATGGGAAAGGTCGGTTGCAGCCGGTGGTGTGTCGTTGGATGTTGGTTGGGGTGTGGCAGGCAGGCACGCAGACGGCAGACGGCAGACGGCAGACGGCAGACGGCAGACGGCAGGCAGGCAGGTGTTGGGTTGGATGATGGGGAATCAATGATAAATGTTAAGACTATACCACAAAATCTGGCGGGAAAATGTAAGCCGAGTCAAGTGGGCATCATGATGAAAAAAACAAAACAACACGAAACGAAACGAAACAAAACAAAACAATAACGTAACGTAACGAAAAACGAATCTGATGAACCTGCTCAATGACTTGTTTCCATCTAATCCCCTCGTCTCTTGCTGCTCGCTCGTCCAGTGTGAAAGTGCTGGGGAGTAAGTAGCGAGAGTGGGGAGCAGCTATTAATATTATATTTTATTAATAAAGGATAAAGGATGAAGAGTGAGCAGCGAAATGAGGCAAGGAAGGCACACAGAGTACTTGAACTTGGGGAGGCACGAAGGAGACGAAGGAGGCACGAAGGAGGCACGAAGGAGGCCAAGAAGGAAGGAAGGTACCAGTTTGAGGAATGTCCAAGGACCTCTGCTGGGGACATCCATCTGGATGTCGACTTAGCTTCCAACCCTAGCCCATGTCTGAATTGTAAATTGCACCTCTCACTCCCTCTCACCCTAGGCGGTCGTCCCAATTTGCGATGGGCAAACCAAATGCCCTTTCGGAGTCATCGTCGGTCCATTTGCGCCAAGGCCGATGCCCAAAGAACGATGCTGCATGGGTGCAGTTCAACAAGGTCGATGCTTCGGATCCTAACGAGCTGGGCGGGCTGGTAGTTGCATGAGGGCCACAGAAACAGCAGTCTGGCAGGCTCCTACATACATACTCTGTACGTCCGAAGGATCGCTGCAACCGCAAAACCGTCATCATCATCATCATCATCATCATCATCATAGCAGTGCACCCATCCCTCGGCCCAGGCGGTCCGGGGTTTGGCATCGACGCCATCGTTCACGTCATTGGCAACAAGACGCGACACAGCTGACAAGGCACGGAGCCGGTCATAATTGGCATTTCTGGGACCGACCAGGTGCGACTTAATTTACCGTCGGCTTCGCTGTGCATGGGGGCGCTGGCGGCTTGGCCTGCTCCCACCCGTCTCGTATCCAGACGAATGGGAGATCCTCCCGCTTGGCCTCGCCGCGGGTGAGACACTGTCATTCGGCCGGACGCTCCAGTTCCAATGCGACCGTCTTGTCAACGACTTGTCTGTTGCTGTACGGAGTACCCCGTAAAGACCATTAATTTCGACAGAATAATCTTGCCAGCAAGACCGTACAGAGTCGACGGGGATCTCAACGCACCTTCCGGAGCTCCTCCTCCTCCTCCTCCAAGCAAGTGATGCGTAGGTCGCAGCCACTAACACGCCATCTTCTAGCCCTTGCGAAGATTGTCGGTATTTTCAGCAGCCAACAACGACAGGGCGCTCGCTGCCCAAGGAAAAAGATAAAATAGACACGTTCAACGGCGCGGGCATGTTTGCTAGGGTCACCACCCCTTTCGCGACGGAGAAAATAGTTAGGAAAAGGGAAAAGGTAAGGGGTCGGCGTTACGCGATGCCGCTAACCACACCACTAAAGCATCGGCGCGTTCATCCCCTGGGTGCCCGCATAGCTATCGAGTCCCAGGAACCTGGGTGTCGGGCGCCGACCTGTGCGACAGACACCAAATACAGGGTTGTCTAGTCTACTCCGTTCATGGAATGCCTACAGGGTCGGATGCCTTCGAAGCAGCCATCATGGTCTCCAGAAATCGCCGAACCGCGTACTTCCGTGGCTCTATTCAAACATCGGTGGACCAAGCAAGTTAGGAGAGATGCGGTGTGGCGTCGGTCTGATATTCAATCAACAGGGCTTTCCGTAAGGACACGTGAATCGTGTTTGCTGTCAGAGTTGTTTACCGGCCCCTGAGAATTCGTGCAACGTACCCTGAGGCCAAGTCGGTCATGTGAACCAAATCCTAATGCGCTTGAACCATGTGGTTGATGGAATCAACCTCGGACCATTCTGACAACGCTTCGGTCGCCTCTTCTTTTTCTGGGACCATGTTGCTAAGGGAGAGAAAGCCGATGGTGACGTTGAGCATCGTATCCAAAGAAGCTGGCCGAGTTAAGTCCCGACTTTATTATTAGTGTCATTAGCAGCATGTACGCAGCGCAGACCAAGTTTTGGACAGGCAAAGGCACCTGCGTAACGTCGTAACGTCGTAATAGCTCCCGCTGTCAGTGTTTGGGGTCCCAAAGGGTTCGTTTGACAAGATGGCAACTGGTTCCTGAATCCTAAGATTAATGATCCACGTCCAGCCCGGCGCAGCAACGACACTTGGGTGGCCTCGCCCAAGACCATCTTCGCACATGCTCCGTATACGGGGGTTAAGTATTGAATAGATGAGCCAAACAGACCCGGAAAATCGAAATAATCATATGCAGTGATACCTCGGCCAGTGACCATGTCGCCGAACATTTGGGGAAGCTGGGGAGTTGGAGAGATCCATGACGATTGTGGACTTGGGCGGTTACCGTGACGAAGTGGTTCCTGAAGGATGTCCTTATCCGAAGCACGAGCAACGACTTGTCCAACGTGACAGGTCATGCTATTGTCTGGCTTCCTAATAACATGCGTGTTTGTCTTGCGCCAGAGACAGCCCGAAAGAATAAGAATAAATGAAGGATGCGGCGGCCGAAAAGCATCGGCATTGCACACAGAAGTACTGGATGCAAGGTCGCACATTTCCGTCCACACGGGTTGTTAGCACATTTAGGGCCAGCGGCTTGTACTACTATCTTTGGGGAAGGTCATGTTTATGCGACTCTAGACAATGATGCTTATGATGAACTAGAATCAACAACAGGCTTCTACATATGTAAGAAAAGGTCTCATTCACCTTGTGAGTAAGCTAGAATCCAACGACTTATTTCCGTTGGAAGATTCGACTATAGCTGCTCACATGTGATACACATGATTGGCGTACCGTGTACTTGGGTAAGAGCTATATCTGAGAGCCCGCGCGCAAAAGGCATCATACCTTGACAGGATGTTTGACGGCAGTCTGATATATGCCATGAATATGTAGACGCCGCTCATCAGTTCTCGCGCATCAACTGCTTTGCTTACGGCCTCTCCAGCTTGGCGAGGAACTCTTCCGGTATCCTGGTCGTGCAGACGTAAAGCTCCCTTGCCGCTCGCCCGGGAATCCCAATCAACATGCTGGCGATGTACGGGTCTTCAGGTGCATCTGCCGGCTCAATTCGTTGCAGCTTCTATTGTTTCGAAATGCGCGTACGCAACAAGCTGTAATCCGTAGTCCTCTCGAGTTCGTCTCGAAGATGCCATCCGGCCGTACCGTGTCAACCGTCTTCTTGCCCATATCATCTCTTTGCGGTCTGCGACGCGAAACGCGACGGGCACGTTCCGCTCTACCCTCATGCCGCATGGGTTCACTGTGACGGTGACGCACGACTTCCGATTGCAGAATCATCACAGACGTCGTCGTGGTGCTTCTCTCATGTTGGTGAAGAAACCAGGAAAAGGCGCTACTAGGTCACCGAGGTGATTCTATTTTTGATCCCCCTTTCCCCATCCTGGCGCTTGCTGGTGTCGGTGAGTCATGATTGGTCGTTGGCCTGCTGTAGGCGCCATGGCATCACACAGTAGCCTCTCTGCGGTACCCCACTGCCCAGTCTGCCCAGTCAGTGCCCACATCGGGGGCAGCCAATCCCAGGCCGAGCAGCTTCGATCAGATATACCTCTGTGGTTGCGAATCGCGATGATGAATTCTGCAGTTCCATTGGATCCGGCCGTTGTCATATCTCTCCAGAAGGCCACCTGCATGCTGGGCGGCTTCAGAGCTGGCGGCACCCAGACATGGTCGGTCAATCTATAACATCCAACGACTTCGCCTCTCACACGTACGTACGGAGTACTCGCGATGAGAACGTAAACCACCCTTGTCCCTTTTTGTGTTTCATCACCTCTTTCTTCGCAGGTTTCTTCAAACACGAACCAGGAAAAACATGCCATCAAGTCTCAAGAACGAGATCTTCTCGTCCGACTTCGAGGTCGATCACCATGAGCTGCCGACTCATTCGAATGCTCGCTTGGCAAACGCGCTTCACAGAATTCGTGTGGCCATGACCACGTTGGCACTTATTGCTGGCGTCGTCATCTTGGGCCTTTCCGCCGACACTCTGGCTGTATACAATGCCACTCACCTACCCGCCGAGTACCTCCTGCCTCTCTGGCCCGAAAACTTTGATCTTGGACCAACGAAAGCTCTCGTAGCCGGGAGCGCCGTTGTCACTGCAATGAATGCAGTGTCCCTCTTGGCAAGCAAGACTCGATCGGTTCGTCGGCTCTTCAAGATGACGATACGAGAAGACGTCATGCAGTCTTTACTAACGAACAAACTCCGCATAGATCCGAGGCCGACCTGTGGCGCATTCCTCAGTCAGCATGATTGCTCCCGTCGTCGCCTTTATTGCTTCGCTCGTTGCCATGGTGCTGTTCTACGCCATCAACACCTCGACCATGGACGAAACATATCAGAGCTGGGTTTGCCGCTGGAGGGATGTTCCCATGTCAACTCGTCCTCATTTCGGCACCTTGTGCAAAGAGAGCCAGGCCGCTTTGGCCCTTGCTGCTGTGCTAGTTCCGCTCGAGTTGATCGTTCTGGCCACGGCTTGCTTTCAAGCTGTCCTGGAGAGGAAGATTGGCGGGATGGCACGACCCCGCGGCGGTTCTTCTCCGTCATGAAGCAAAAATACAACAGACGCAAAAGGCCGTTTTCTTCTTCTTCTTCTTCTTCTTCTTTTATCACGCTAGCCGAAGAGGTTTAGGTAATAAGAGGGGGTGGGGGTTTGGACTACGGATGGAAATTAATTGTCTGGGGCAATATTTGACTATTCGCCATGATTCAATGTATGCTACACTTTGCTTGCGATTCTGCAGTCAGCCAGGCATGTGAATGGTAATGAGCTATGTTTTCCTTCTTCATTTTCCCCATGCTGCTCTTGCCTCTGTGGTGGTCTCATCATCATTTTCGACCTCACGTAGCCAGCCCACGCATACAAGATCAGACAGAACCTCGTAGCACCCAAAGGTTCAAGGACGGGTAGCACAACAGCAAAATCAATGCGAGTCATCTCGTAATTACTCATGTAACCGTCGTCTGAAAATGGGTTTATTTGCGGACTCGGACAATTTATCCACGGCAAAGATTGCTCACATGGCTCGTCATTTGTTTTCCGTGTTTCGCGCCTGCTCCTCCTCAGCATTTACCATCACTGACTCGATAAATCCAGTCGAATCGGTATGCGTATAGTTACACAAGTCCTCAAAGTGTGCAGGATAAATCGAGCTCCCAGTTGGGGGCTACGGGTCCCTCTCACCACTGAAGTTACCTGGAATAGTATTAGCTGCTTCTCCGGTTCGATGGAGAAGAAGTTTACGACGTTACTCTACTTGGGCTGCATAGCGTTCCCTCGTGCCACAGCATTTCCTAGGCACGAATATATACGAGAATGGCCTCGGAATCGCCATGGAAGGATATAGAACAAAAAAGCATGGAAGGAATAAAACAAAAAAGGCTCATCTGCTCCGTTTCCTCTCCAAGAGGTGAAATCTCCCATGAACCAACCTCATTCCCACGAGGCAGGGTGCCATGGGACCAACAGTGTGATATCTATCATATGATGGCAGACAACCATCATGTCCCCTCTCGGCGGCCGGAATCTCCAGCTGAAGCTCTCTTCCACGCAACCCACGCTTTAAACGATGCTTCTCGTCGCACGCCGTCACCTCAGTTTGCGTTCTCGGACAGGCGGAACAGCCAGCATGCTCGGAGACGCAGCCTTGAGCCCGTGTTCGAAGGTGAAATCAAGACCCTGGACAACCAGCGTCACTCCATGAGCCACAGTGCTGCCAGTCCGCAGCCGAAGCCGGATTTGGCCAAGCCGAGAGCCCCAGGCTCGGTCAGGCCAAACCATCGAGTGTCGAGCCATTCTCGCCGGAGTGTGCAAATGCGCGATGAACCTATTCTCTCGGCCGAGGTGAAGACCAATGTAGTGGTAAGCTCGTCTGTCAAGAAAGAGGGCCCTGGGTGATGTTTTTGTCTGGGTGGCAGAAGGACTGACAAGAGCGAAGATCACAAATGAGTATCTTTTCATGAATGAGCTTTCATATCACTTGTCACTGCGGTATGACCGCCCGTTGAGTTCCATCGTCGTGTCTCTTCAGCACGGCATATGTTTGCTCTACGGTGGTTCTTTTGATCCAGCGTACATTCTTACCATTACCGGCCTACCGGATGAGGTCATGCCCGGCGTGAATAAACGCAACGCGTCAGTGTTTCAGGGACACTTGCAGCAAGCGATTAGAGTCCCACCTGCCAGAGGCCTTGTTCGATTCGTGCCCATTGTCGAGGACCACAAGACACAACCATTGCCATCATCAGCCCGACCACCCTCGACAGCTGACACCAGGGGGTCAGAGTTGAGGCAAGTCAAGGTAAGGAGATGTGCAACCTCTGTTTCCTCCTAAAAATGTTGGTCGAGGTCTTCTAATATGACTAGTCA
This sequence comes from Epichloe glyceriae, assembly GCA_023658535.1. NCBI lineage: Eukaryota > Fungi > Ascomycota > Sordariomycetes > Hypocreales > Clavicipitaceae > Epichloe > Epichloe glyceriae. Next base: position 5,343,167 of record CP098291.1, on the reverse strand, counting down.
CCGTCTCCGAGAAAACCGGCTGCGGCGCCTTCCATAGCATTCGACACTCCCAAAAGCATGCAACCCAAAAGCATGCAATCGGTGGAGGAGGGCAGCAAAGTGTCACCGTTGGCGATGAAACAGAAAGTCGGTGATGATGCTACTCACTCTCCGTATACGCAAGCCACGAAAAGAAGGAAAGGATTCATGTACAGCCTATTCACGCGATGATGAAGTGATGGAGAACAGGAGGTGGGAGCTCTCTTTTCCTTTTCCTTTCTAGGGTAGGTAGAAGGTAGAAGCAGCGGGCGTAAAAATAAATTCCTCATTCCTCCTCCACCCAATCCACCCAATCCACCCAATCCACCTCACAAGCCACTTTGCCACTTTGCATCCAATCCGGTTACATTGATCGTCTTCCCTTCGTCTTCGACTGAGCTTTGCATCCCCAGAGATCTCCGGTTCGCACTCGCATTTGGGTTCCCAGACGTCAATCGAATCGGGCCAATCTCTGGCAGCCTGTTGACTGCAGGCAAGATTAAAAACCCCTCCCTGGTCATATCCTTTCCTCATCAACCGTTTCCACCCTCGGGCTCTTTCCTCGGTAAAATTTCCTCGCCATCTCGCATCGCTTGCTCCGACGAGCCTACATACATTGTGCAAAATCTTTACCCGCCAAACCATGGCTGATGGAATGGAGGTGAGTGAATCCGTATCGATGGACACCCCCATGTTTCGTTTCCGTCATGATGCCAGCCCTGCTCGAAAGAGTCTCTTGGCCCGCCTTTGTTTGGTTTGTTTGAGAGAATGGATCGCTCGTGTCCTTCTCACCGACCGAGCAGGCAAAAGTCGAGGACTCCTATTGAGCTGTGCTTTCCCCCAAACAGCTTCTAGGCCGAAATGACACATGGGGCCCCCTTTCCCGCCTTGTCGAGTGGCGGCGGCCATGTATGGGTTACACAGCCAAGCAACTGGCTTCCCTCGTTCGCCTTTTCTTTGTCGTGTTGGGCCAAACGCGGCCATGTTCCCCCTTTGTTCGCGCTTGGGCTAATTCATGCAGCTCGTGCGTGGGCCACATCAATGCTGTGATATCGAGGCCGCATAGCATGCTCCCCCGTTGACAGGGTCTTTGGGCAGACTGGAGACTGGAGACTTCCCTCATAGACCCTGTTACGCCATTTACATACTCATAAAGTACAGTGTACTATGTAAATGTAATGCGCCACCCGCATTGTCCCGGCATGGGCTGAGTCTCGATGACATGCTCCGTCGCGAGTTATCAGTTCACCGTTACTGTCAAAAGGGACTCAATGACTCGTTGAGTTGGCGTTAAGAGTAGGAGAGGCATCATTTCAGTTGCTCCCCAAGAAGCCCAAAAAAAAAAACATACCGCCAGGTGTCCTAACAAGACCTTCCCATTCCAAAAGCTTTGGTCGACCCAAGAACTCCGAGTCTAGTCTACTGTTTCTCGTGAGACTGTGGCGGCGGCTTTGAGCGACGGCAAAATCTATATTGCCTGGTCGTTTGGGTAGCAACAATCCGCCGACCTCGTGACATGGCAATCACCTTGTTAAGAGTCTGTTTTGATCACCATCTTGGTCGGATGGTAGGGCCTTGTGCACTTTCGAGTGGAAGTTTGGGCCCCTCTACACCTTTCCTTCACCAATACCTTCTTTTCCCTTTTACAAAGATAAGCGAGTTAGTACTAGTGAACCAGTCTTTGTCGAAACGCTGTTATACACCAAATCACCACAACACCACCTACAAAGTTGCGCCACAATGACGTTCAACCCCCTCCGCGAAGTTTTCTTGGCAGAGATGGGGATGATAACAACTTCACCGCGCGCTCGTCCTCGGGTATAATGAGCCCAGCTGAACTGACATTGCAACGTATTCAAATGCAGGCTACGTCCAGCGCGCAGAGTAAGGATGCAGCCCAACTCAGAGACCTAGCCTCGGGTCTCCCTCCAAAGGACAAGCCTCGTCTGCTACTGATGGGTCAAAGAAGGTGATTCTTGCTTGTTCCTGGCCTCAAGGCACATACAGCAATACTGACGTCACTACAGAAGTGGGAAATCGTCGATATCAAATGTTGTCTTCCACAAACTACCTCCGAATGAGACGCTATTCCTGGAGTCGACAGCACGGATACAGAAGGACTCTATGGCGTACGTTGGCACCCTTCTCACATTCGGAAACTCTGCCCAGTCAACGCTCAAGAGCTAACATGATGCACAGATCCTTCATGGACTTCCAAGTCTGGGACTTCCCAGGTCAGATTGACGTATTCGATGACGCCAATTTTGACATGGACGCTATATTTGGCGAAATAGGAGCTTTGATCTGGGTAATTGATGCGCAAGACGACTATCTCGAAGCCGTTTCTAGACTGAACGCCACCATCCTCTCACTTCAGCGCAGCTATCCCAACATCAACATTGAAGTTTTCATCCACAAAGTAGACGGCCTTTCTGACGATTACAAACTCGACATTCAGCGTGATATCACAATCCGTATCCAGGATGAGCTTTCAGATCATGGATTCGAAAATGCACCTGTCACATTCCACCTCACATCCATTTACAATCACTCCATCTTCGAGGCCTTCAGCAAAGTCATCCAGAAACTAATTCCCCGACTTGGGACCTTGGAGTCCATGTTGACAAATTTATGTCGAACCTGTCGGTTTGAGAAGGCATATCTTTTCGATGTGCTCTCAAAGATTTACATTGCTACGGACAGCGCAACAGCAGACATGGCCAGCTACGAAATCTGCAGCGACTACATTGACGTCATCATCGACATCACAGAAGTATATGGCACATGGCAGCGGAGCGATGAAAGTCGCAAGAAGCTGGAGGGTGAGCCATGGAACACCAAGCTCGATGAGCAGATTGGTTGCCCAACAGCAGAGAGCTGTCTTGTGCTGCACGACAGCAACAAGCCCATCATGTTGCGTGAAGTAGATCGCTACCTTGCATTGGTGGCAATTATGAGGGATGACTCTTACGATCGAATGTCGTTGGTCAATATGAATGTGGAAGCCGTGGTAGAAGGGCTCACCGAGTTTTTCAACATCACCAAGGCTCGTAAGTAGGCAGTGCTACGTGATTTCCAAACACATACACACGAGGCTGGGACTTGAGAAAAGCCTTACGGATTGGAGGCAAACACCCACAGAGCATTGGCCCGGCTTTGTTTCTTTGTTTCTTTTTCATTTCTTCCCCCTCAAGTTTCTATTTCAACGAAAAGGCTCAGGGGTGCTCCATACAACTTCGTGTATCATATTCTGCAGCAATTCCATGTATATATTGGCTGTAACATCTAAACACGGCCCATACGTCTCCCTATACTTTACGCTCAGGTAATGTGAATGCGCGCCAAGTGATCCTGTCACTTGCCAACATACATATTCTCTCAGGGATCTCGCCTCGGAGGTCCATTCTATCGCGAACCTCCATCCGGATGGGACGCATTGTGTACTCCGGAGGGAGAAGATACTCTGGCGAGCTACTCCCCACACCGCGGCAGGGGCACTCTGCGGTTCCGTCTCGTCGTAAGCTGTGTACACAATTTCGGGGACTCCATGGGGATGAATAGAACAACAGGTTCACCATCTAAGAGCCCATGTTAGAAAACCATGCTCTAGCAAGAACTGTGTGGGACTGAGAATCCGCAGTAACCCCCTCACCTTTATCACAGACGAGGACAAGAGTCTCATCGTTGAGAAACTTGACGTCAATGAGGTTTCTTGTTCCGAGGTCTATGCAAGCCTTTGTAGTAGGCTTGCTGGTGCTGATGCCGTTCATTATATCGATGCCAGATCGAAATACGTGCACTGTTTGTGAGACGAGTAAGCGTCCATTTTTCAGCCCAGTCTTGGATTCGGCTGTGAGTGCTAGAGACACAGAGACGTACGTTTGTTATTTGTTGCTTTGGACGCGAGGGCTGTGTAGACAGTTCCCTGCTGCTCTGTAGTTAGTCACGTTTGCGCAGTCTGGGAATGATGAAGTGGAGAAGTAGCAAGACTTGCATTTACGCCTGTTTGGCACATCCTTACGTCCATTGACGCGATGGATAGACCGATAGATAGCTTGACGGGGTTCCGAACCGAACACTTCGCTTCTTTGCCTCGGCTATGCCGTTGAAGACCCTATTCGACCACGTGCCAAGATACGATACGAGAAACTCGACATGCTGGAGGGCCCTTCTTGACGCCTGTCCAGCCTCCTGATTCTTGAGTTGGGCGTCGAGAAGAGGCAGCAGGACGAGGCCATCCTCAATGTGATCCCAATCTGCCTGCCAGTCGTCTTTGGACATTTCGTCAAAGAAGACGTCCAGAGGACTTCGGGTCAGGTATCTTTCGATGTACGTAAGGACTTTTGAAGTATTCATTGTGGCTTCCTTCTCAGTGAGCTCGTCTGTAGCTGTAGAGGAGGAAACGAAGAGATCAATTTGAAAGCGCAGCCAGCTCGAAAAGGCGTTGAAATACCCTAGCTCGTCCATTACGTTGGACAGGATTTTGTGGCCGACGAGACTGAGGCAGCCTACAATGTCGAGGAGTCGACTGATTTGTGCGGTGGAAAAGCCAATGTCGTCCCTATCGTCGTAAAATTGAGACAACCCACGTAATCGGCTGAGTATCACGGCGCAACGCTCTAGTGCGGGCAAGAAGTTCTCGTGGACCAAACTGCGTAGGTTCTCTAGTCCAGACACCACAGCCTTGTCCCAGCGCTTGTGTCCCTGATTCGGAATGTGTTATTACAGCAACTGTGAATGTATACATCATGCCAAATTGAAAATAGATACAATGATGGCTTACCCTTTCTGCTAGACTGTCAACTAGCCACTCTCTGACAGGTCTGTAGGCATGTCCCGTGACGACAGTGTGAAATAGAGCAGAGACAATGCTTCGAGGGCCGCTTGGAAGCTCTTCGAGGTCATCCTGGACGCTGCGCAGAAATCGACTGGGAAGCTCTCGCGCATTTTCCCACTCCACTTGCATATGAAGCTGCGTTTGTTTGACGTATCTCAGCAGCTTCTGTAATGTAGTCAGTTTGGTCCCCAAGAGGGATAGATTGACAGGTGATGATGAGATAAACGGCAGGTCCATCGGGATCAAGTGTATATGCGCAGTCTCCGACTGTGATTCCGCAAAGAGGAGTGCGTGTGTGGATAATTGGGAATGCGCCGAATGAGAAATCATACGGGAAGCAGTCGGTGCATTCGGCACCGGACTGGGAAACGTTCCGACTAGGAACGAGTCATATATGTTGAGCTGGAGTCTGCCATCGCTTGTCCCTACAACCATGACATTCACCTGCTCATATTCTTCCCGTTTAGGCGGTTGGAACAAAAACTCGATGCCTGTTCGAAGGTTGAAAACGGTTGCGTCATCACTGAGAAAGAACAATAACAAGAGAAATTAGCAAATCAATAAGAGGAAAATGAAGGTGCTTGGGACCATAAAGGCATGGACATACTCTGCACCGGCACTACCGGTTGGTAGAGGACTGATTTTGGGTAAAGCCGTGTCGACTTCGAGGAAAGTGAGCTCTTGAGGTAAGTTTGGAGGTATGTTGTCATCAGAAGCGGTCGACTCCTTCACAATGCTGTCTTTGACGCGCGACGGAAATCCAGCCGACTTGTTTGCGATATTACAGCTAGCCCAGCCAATGTGAGATATCCTGGTGTTGTCATCTGGACACACGGATATATGGTGAGCAGCCTTGTTGTTTTCCAAGCCCATGAGGCGAACGATGCCATCGCTCCAGCCTACCGCCAGGTATTGGCCTATAGAACAATCAAATTTGAATCAGCAAAAGCTTGGAGCGAGACATGCTTAGGTCTTTGCAGATAAAGTCTGGCGGCCATACCATCTGGTTTCCATGTTACAGTCACCGCTTCGGGAGCCTTTGACCCTGGGACTCCGACCTGGTGAATTTTGGACACAGCCTGTGCTGGTGGCCGGTAAATGAATAAATTCCTGCCAGCGGCATCCCATGTGGTTGACAGATCGAGCGAAGGGCAGCTCAAAGGGAAGTTGCTTGGGGCCTTGGACTCAAAGATGGTCTCGCTATAGAGGACGAGTCGCTTTGGCTCAGTCGACATGGTGTCGACCATTCGAAAAGCGAGCTTAGAGTGACGAAGAGGTGCGTGGCGCCCGAGTATTAGGCCATTTGTCGCTGGGGTGCGTCAAGTACACGTTTCGTGGCTGGAGTTGTGGTTGGTTTAGCTTCCAAATTTGAGGTTGAAAGCCATCATGTTGTTATTACGAACCCCACCACCTTCCTTCCAATTCAGTTGTCAAAAGTTGGAAGCATCTTGACTTCGCACTCTAGATCAGAGCACCCTGTTCTTCTTCTTCTTCTTTTTTTTGGCTGCACGGGTGCTGTTGCCCATTGACGAGCCTGCATGAACTAATTTCATCATTTCCTCTAGTTTTTGAAGGAGGTTGGTTGAATTGAACAACGTCTAATGTTCGAAGCACAATTTGTTTCGACATGGCCACCAGCTGGTAGTGTAGTTCTTGCGACGTTTCCCTTTTTACTGACTTTTCACATAGCATTACCATTCCTGGAAATGGGTTTCTATACTTTGTCGTCCTTGTTTCATTGCACTACTTTAAAGCCCTGCTTCACATCAATTACACGTTGTACCCTCCTCTACTCCTAGCTACTACTCTACTCGACTGAGTAGTTGTCCGCGTTGGACTTGACCTCCTTCGAGAACGTAATCTCTTCGTCCTCTTCCAAAAGAGATACCGTGGTAACCTAAACCAACCATCATTAGCTTGTTGCCTAAACGTAATTTCCCGGGCTGGTGGTGCACGGCTACTCACATCAACATTAATATATGGTGTCGTCTTGCTGAATCTAACGGTCATGGGGAAGAAGTCGTTCTCATCACTGCTCTCAGCTTCGAACTCGAATGAACCATTGGGATTCTCGTCGTCAACCGAGCCAATGTTCCACTCCAGCATATCTCCCGACACCTCGTACGCAGCATCGAAACTGGAGACGACAGGTTCACTTCCTGAGTAAGGAATTACGACACTGACATCCCTCAAAGTATCGCCGCCGGTAAGCTCATACTCAACCGTGACGTTGAACTTGCCATCGTTATTGTTGATCCACACCGTGAAAGTGATTGGGCAGGCGCTGTTATCCTCAACCTTTGGCGAAGCCCTCCACCGCAGCACAGCGACGGCATTGTTGACAGGAAAGCCACGAGCAGCATTGCTCATCTGGATGGTTTTTGAACTGTTGAATAGGTTACGATCAACGTTGGGGTGCGTTCGGAACTGAGCGCCATGGGATGGAATGGCTTGCAGTCCAAGTTTGATCTTGGTCAGGTTGGGATCGGAGATTCGAAGCGCCAGGTCACCGCTAATGGACAGCGAGTTGACGGCACCCTCCCGAGAGAGATTAGCGCTGATAGACTCGGAAATGGTGACATGAACGGCGTCGCGGTCAAATGTTGATGAAATCCGTGGTTCAGCTGATTCAGCAGCCGCAACAGGCGCAGGAGTGACAAGAGGAGTCGTCAATATCGCCACCCATATCCCCACGAACTCTCTCAAACATGTCGGTGGTCTTGGATTTCTTGCCCAATTGCATACCCTTTACTTTAAGCGCAAGCGGTCTGTCAATCATGTTAGCCCAGTCCATATTTTACATAGCCACGCGTAGGGAAACATCGTACTTGTTATAAGCCTTCTTCTTCTCGGCTTCGTATGAGTCGTAAGAATCGGTACCGCTAGGTCTCGAAGGAGCTGAGTATGTAGGATAAACGGGTGCTCGTGGCATGCCACGTCCACCGCGGGCAGACTCCTTGCGCTGCATTTCGAGCTGCTTGGCCTTTCGCTTTCGTTCTTCAGTGGCCTCAAGCTCTTTGTTCTGCACAGATGATTAGTATCCATAAATGATGGTTGGAAAAGCAACGAAGAGCCAGGGTAACTGGCGTACTCTGGCGATGATCTCCTGAATGCGCTCTTCGTGGCTTTCCATCTCCAAGAAGGTCTTGATCTGGCTCATGGTGAGGTTTTCTCGGTAGCCCAGAGTGACCAACTCGTCAAAGGCGCTAAGAAGCTCGTAGGCATTTCGAACAATTTCCCTCTCGTCAAGGGTGCGGCATGCGCTGGTGACAACCTGAGCGAATAGATGTAGAGAGTCGATGTCTTGGAGAATGTTGGACTGCTTATTCGTGATGAGCACCATGTAGAGCTCATCGAGTGGCTGATAGACGAATCGGACATTGTCTTGCTCGACAGTCGTATGCTGGGTGCCGCTGTCTGCAAGTTTGGGGAACGAGGCGAGGAGAGCTTCTATCCGCGACCGTGGCATCTCTCGAAATTGGCGAGAGAGAACAGCTTTCCCCCGCGGGTGCAGATTGAAGCCGCCAGAACAACCTGCGGCCAGTCAGCAATTGTGCTTTGGAAGCTAGGCTTCGTAGCAATGTGCAAACCATCTTGAAAATTAGTCTTTGGCAAACCGGATATCTCGAGGTGCCTTGCTGTGCGATGGATCGTTTGACAACAAGTCGGCCACATCCAGGAGCTAATAGCCAATATTCCCAGTTCAGGCCAAGTCAGGTGTGGACGGACAGTGGGGCATCTTGGTTTGGGTGTTGCTGGCCTTTCGCCCCGTGCTTAGTACTTCACTAAGGCGGGGGCTGCAGGCAAAGGATAGGTACATGTACATACTGCTCCCTCCCTCCCCTTTCGGGCAAAGCGCCTCGGGGCTGCAACTCCACCACCTCCATTTCAAATCATCATTTTCGCCAACAGACACGACCTGGCCTGACCTAAGTACACCGGGGTCTTAGTGGAGTAATGCGCGTGTTTCAGTTCGCCAATGTATTCCCTAACAAATTTGCTGTTAGAATCGCTGCTGAAAGCGCTGTTAAAATCGTCCTTACATATAGGGATTTATGGGCCAATTAGAAGACACAATTTACGCCACCAAGACCCACAGTGCACTCAGGTTAGGCTCAAGTCAGGTTAGGTCGCTCCGAAAACCTCAGTTCATCTACATCCTCGTGACATATTTCAGAGCTTGCCCTGAGGTGGTCTCTACCCATCAAGGCAATCTGTTTGGCATCGCGTCCTCACTGACTGTAAACTGGGCATTCATGAACCTATCGATTTACTGTGCTACAGTTTTCAAAAAAAAAATTCCTCGTTGTCCGTCTTGCGTGTGCCTAGCCTCGAATTCCGCCAGCATCACGAATCTGATCATCACGACGCAACGCGACTGCGGCATCGCCACGCAGCTCCGTTTTGAATCAAAGGAATATGCTTAAGCCGTTACCTGGCACATTCTGAATATTTCTCCACGCGATTTCGACTCAACAGGAGGCTGTCGCTGCGGTCGCGACCATGGCGGAAATCCAGATGGAAGTCGATGCTGCGCCGCAATTTGGAATAGAGGCCCATCTAGATGATGACTTGATTGACTACGACACCGAGGTAGAGAAGGAGCCAGATCATGTGGACGATCCGAAGTCCATCGATAGCAAACGCCTTCCAATGGACGAGAACACCAATGTCGAGCAACAACATGACGAAGATGTGAACTATCTCGAGGGAGTTGACCAAGGAGAAGCAATGTATGCTCAGATCGACCATGAGAGCCTCAAAGAAACCAATCAAGCCCTTGAATCACCTCATGAGATAGATTATGACATCGAAGATTCCTCGAATCTCCACGCAGCAGGCGATGCATCTGAGATTGAGAGTCAAGCTGCAGGAGAGCACGAGACAGATGACAATTCGCACAACAAAGAAACTGGGGATCAAGGAGAAATCGGAGGCCGAGCGGAAGATCACGAAATTAGCTGGGAACACGAGCATGAACAAACTCTGGAGCCTATCGTCGAAGAGAGTGACATGTCAGCGGCTGATGCTCATGGTGATAAGACCCTGTCAACCGTCTCGGCCGCTTCTGAAACCATGGATCAAGAATATATCGAGCAGCAACATGAGGCCCAAACAGACATTGCCAAGGAATCTAGGTTTGCGGAGGTGCACGGTGAGGGTGTAGACGACAGCGGCCCGAACTTGGACGAGAATTTGGAAGTTGATGCTACCCATCAAGAAGAATCCGATACCGACTCTCCGCAGTTTCCTGCAATTACGGTACAATACAAGGGAGATGAATTTCCGTGCTTCTCCGCTAAATCAGACGGCTTCTTCTCCCAGCTGTCCATTTTGGATGAGAACATGAAATCGTTGCTAGACGGGTTTCGAGAAGAACTCGCAAATGAGCTGCTTGCCGAGGACGAGCTCGTCTTCCAGGTTGACGAGCTTGGTCTTGAATTTTCAGAAGTAAGTGCTCTGGTTATTGTTTCAGACTGGAGAATGACATGACAGGCTGACCAAATCAAAAGTCATCTTCGCCAGATCTGCTCGCAAATATCACCTTCAGACAGGTCATTGAAATTTTTGATATTCTAGTTAAAAACCAAGATCCAGATAACACTAGGCCTCTTTACACTTATCTTTTCATCCGACCAAGTACCAGTAAACGGTTCGATTTTCTGATGGAAAGTGCCACTGAGGGTAAGGGACTAGACGAAGTCATCCATCTGTTTCAGTCGCCGGCGCCCTACACACATGGCGCAGACACCGGAGACGTCTCCGTCGTTGAGGATCTTGAGGCGCAGTTCGACGAAGACGAAAGTGCCGAAGACGAAGATACGACAGAAAGTGGCCAGGCTCCTCAGAATCTGGAACCTACTAGCCAAGTCAACGAGTTGGATACAGATAAACATGAGATACCAGATCAGCAAGAGTTCGTTGCGGAGAATGACCCAGAAGGCACGGCTGAAAGTCACCATTTGGAAGAGGACATTATGGTATCGGGCGCTCTCGCTGCCGAAGATGACGTGGGTGATGGTGAAGAAGTCGACGAAGAGGCGGTGTTTGCGGATCCCCACTTAACAATACCCGTTAATGACACCAACGACAACGCTGCCTCAGCCGAAGAATCAGGCGGCATTGCAGCGGTAGCACTATCAGCAGATGAGCCTGAACGAACCGAAGCGCATGATGTCCTGGGGACTGACTTTGACGAGCCAGTGGAAGTTACGTCCATCAATGGCGCCATTGAGGAAGAAGAAGTCGGACAGGAGGACACCCAAAATGAATACCCACATGTTGGCGTGAACGATACAATTACCATGAACACGACACCTGGGAAAGACGGGGATATTCCATATGTCCCTGCAGAATTTGATACCATCGATGGCGGTGCAGACGAGCTCATCTTTAAAGACGAAGCCGATGAAGAAGAAGTTGATGGTGAGATCGATTGGAGGGACGACGACCCAGAGACCCTCCATGATGGTGTTAGTGAAGACAAATCACCCAACACAGCAAAACGAGCACGTGGTGACGATGAGATCGGTGCTGAAGATGATCAAAGTCAGTCCTACCTCAGCTCCTAGATGCATGACAAGGCTAACCGTGACACTGTAGATGCCAAGCGTCGCCGGCCCTGAAAAGCACCTTGTGATACTAACATCCATTCCGTGGTTCATCCTAGATTCCAGTTCCCCAATTTACCCTCGCTTCAGATTTGGCCAATGAGTTGCCAAGCAATCACCCAGTCACGGCCATGGCAAGTGCTATTCTAACACACAAAGGGCCACTCCAGATAGCAGCTTCCACAACACCGGCAGTGACACCCAATGAGCTGCAACAAGCTCACATCCCAAAGGTAGGGACATTTGAATGCGTACTAACCATTTAAAGAAATTGGCGGATCGAACGAGTTTGTCCATTTCGGAAGAAAGAAAGAAAACAAAGGAAAGGGCACTGTTTTACTGGGACGGGATACATGTATTGGTGATTTGCTGCTTCTTGTTCTCAAATTGCTTTCAACGATACCCAATTTTACTCCGAGATGCCATTTGGTTGTTTTGAACAGCGCCAAATTGCCAACAAGATGGCTGCATGGAAAAGTATTATGTAGCATCAGCAGCTCAGGTTAGGTATCCCGACTGTGACATTTCAGTAATCTGGCCTGGTAAATGAGACCCCGGTAGAGGGTGTTCTCGTCGCAGGCAGGGCTCAAAGGCCTGAAATATTCAGGACAATTCTACGAGGATTTGTCCATTACCTCATTCAGCATTAATAGGATGCTCGAGAGTAGTGGGTAAATAGTATAATTGTTTGAAATCAAATGCTCGCTGTTGCTGTCTACCAAAAAAATAGCTATCCTTATTTACCCGGTGTTAATGCAGTGCTTGCTCAGTACTCCGAATTATACGCAAGCACTGAAAACGGGTTCGTGATAACTTCCTGGAGGACCTCTAAATGCGCATACCGCGTTAGTCCTAAAACAGAGGAAGTATCTTTCCACCTGATTCCCCGTTAAGCTCTTTTTAGTGGCAAATGCAGGCAGCTCACTGCAACGTGCAACGCTTGCAACCTCTTCCTTTTATCATCACAAAGCCTCGCAACGCAACGCAACGCAACCGCCGCCAGGGCAGTCATAATAGCTTGAATAATATTAACACCTTTAAATATCGCATATATAGGCATCTTAGTTAACAGTAAAAATTAACAGACGCAAGCCACACTAAAATTAGGTAGGTAGACCGTTGATCCGGATTAGGACTAAACGCGGTATGCGCATTTAGAGGTCCTTCCCTGGAAGGTCTCTTCGCTCCATCCTTCAAAGTCACTGATGAAAGCGGACCATAGGCCACAGCCCATAATCCCTCCAACCTCGTATGCTGCGATTACTTCAGGGGCATTATCTTCACTCGGGCGAAGCTGATGTCCTCGTTCTATTGATTATGCACTGGTGTATCTATGCAAGTTCGCGGGGACGTATTGCATTAAAAAGGAATTAGTTGTGTTGCCGTCCGCAGAGCCGGGTAGGAAAGGGAAAGGAAAGCTAACTAGAAACGAAGGGCGCGATTTATGGTTGCGGGCGGCCACGTGACGTGGGGCCACTTTTCAAGTGGCACTTGTGGTCGAGGGGAGGAATATCTTACATAAGCGCGGGGAGGGAGGTTCTTGTGCTCGAGGAGGGGGTTCTATCGACTGCGAACGAATAGTCTTATCATGATCTGATGGAGCAGGCTTCAGAGACTCTTGTTGTGCTTTTTGGGGATAGACACAGGGGTAGAGGTTTGCAAGTTTGCGGAAGGCTGTGTGTTTATTAGAGATCGCTTGTACTGGCAGATTGCCGGCATTAAACCGCGCCGCAGCATTCCACGAGCGTGGTTCGCGGCACGATAGCATAGCCGTGTCAAATTGTCAAATTGTTTAGATGTGATGTAATGGAATGAAGGGTTGAAAATTCCGCTTTGCAAGTTGATACTGGGTGCGGGGCTTGGTGAAGCATCTTTGTCCATCCGATGTTCATCCGAGGGGATCAAGGGTGGGCAAGATTTATTGATTGATAGTTTTGTTACCATTGCTCCCTTCCTTCTGGAAGTGAAACGGCGTGGAGAATTCGAAGGCGAGGTCGGCGCAAAAAGCTTTCTTGAGCAACCAAGCTTTTCATTTACTGGGTCTGGGTCAATGCCACGTAGAGGACAGGTTTGCACAAGAAGCAAAGCAAAGCAGCATTCAGATGGCTGCTGGATGGGGCACGGCGATCAAAGATCAGCTGGTGAAAACGGGACAGGCTTCCCCTGCATGTTCATCTGCTGGGAATATAGTTTTTATTTATTTATTGCCGGGTGTGGGTGGGTTGGACGTGGGCGGCGATTCAATCTCCCTGCAGACGGCACGACCAGAGACGCGATCGAACCAGACTTTGAATCCGTACGTGTATCATCGGTTTCCAGAGGCCGCATGCAGGCACTATTGCTCCGTATGAAAATCGGCTGTCTGTATCGATAGCTCTGCTGTGGATTCGTGTAAGTTCGTGTAGGTTCGCGTAGGTTTGTGTAGGTTCGTTGGTTGGAATGTAACTCGATCAAATTAAGAGACAGAGACAAAGCCACCGTAGTCCGTAGCCACAATCGTAATCGCGTAGGGTGGACTCGGCGAAGACCTGACTGATGGTGAATGGAGCCAGTATTGAAACGTGGAGCCTCCACCACCAGACAGACCGCACCACCACCACCAAGTCGTCCTCGACCAGCCTCAGCTCAGCGCCTTGCTTTGCGACCCTCCACCATCTCGTACTGCCACGACCACCTTTCCTCTCATCGCGAACACCCTCAACGGCCTGTCTCCTTTTCGCATCGCTCGTCGCCCTCGTCTTTTCTGCCCCCCCGTTCTCCTCCAATTCCTCCCCTTCGTCTGGGACGAAGCTGACGACTTATCATCAACCTTGACGAGACTAACGATTACCGACCCCGTCCACGTACCACGCCGCATCTACACTCCGCATTCGGCTTTATTTCTCCTCGGCTGGATCGACGTGCGCCTCTCGACTTATCCCCACGAATTATTTCCATTATTTCATATGCGCCAACGTTGTCAAGCTTGAGAATCGAGTCGTTACCGTGCGTCGTTGCTTGCCTGCCCACTTCGATAGTCTTGTTTCGAGGCAGCTGGTGACGACAACATCCCTCCTTCTTGGTTCTTGGTCGCGTGGCATCATCCTTCTCTTTCGTAATCGATCGGAATTGGTCCATAGACTTTTGAGACGTTATTTTGGTGTCGCTGCGATCATCATGCTTGAAGACAAGTACGTTTCCACGACGCTTGAGCCCCTCAGTTCTGTCGAATCCGTCTCCAACGCACCCGCGATTCCTCTCTTCCAGGCCTTCGAGAGATGCCGTCCAACTAACTTGCCTTTGTCTAGATATATTGGCTTGGCGCTTGCCATGTCGTCAGCGTTGGCCATTGGTTAGTTGCTCCTCCACGAACGACCTCCCGTGTCCTGCAAAAAAGAATTACTCACCCTCATTTCAGGTACAAGTTTTGTCATCACGAAGAAGGTTTGTACCGCTACACATCTGGGACTGGACTACTTGGGCCTGAACTGCTTTTGAAGCTAACTTTTGTCATATCTCAGGGTTTGATACAAGCTGAGGAGAGACATGGCTTCGAGGGCGATGGTTTCGTGTATTTAAAGAGCCCGTTATGGTGGGCTGGTATCGCAACCCGTGAGTCTCTCATCATCACATAAACACACTGTCATGCCACTAATCTTGGTTTCAACAGTCGGAATCGGAGAGATCTGCAACTTCGCCGCTTACGCCTTCGCCCCCGCGATTCTGGTCACGCCTCTCGGAGCTCTCAGTGTCCTCATCGGCGCTGTTCTAGGATCGTATTTCCTCAAGGAAGAGCTTGGAACGCTAGGCAAGCTAGGTAGTGCCATTTGCCTCATCGGCGCTGTGGTGATTGTTCTTCACGCCCCACCGGACGAGGAAATTGAGACCATCGACCAAATTCTGGACTATGCTCTTCGGCCTGGTAAGACTGGTTCCGCGCAAGGTCACGCACGATGTGACCATTCTGTGCCTGTTTCGCTAACCGAGCACTATGCCAGGCTTCCTCTTATACGCGGTTACTGTTGTTGCGTTCGCGCTGTTCATGATCTACAAAATCGCGCCATTGCACGGCAAAAGAACGCCCTCATCTACCTCTCCATTTGCTCAACCGTCGGCTCCATTTCAGTCATGTCCGTCAAGGCCTTCGGCATCGCTCTAAAGCTCACATTTTCCGGCAACAATCAGTTCAGCCACCCTTCTACCTATGTCTTTATGATTTTGACGGGTGTTTGCATCATCACGCAGATGAATTACTTCAACAAGGCTCTGGCTTCTTTCCCCACCAACATGTAAGTTTACAGCGTCTCGTATCGCGCCATCTCTCGCGAAGGTCGTCAAACCAGGGACTGATTTGGTTATACAATACAGTGTCAATCCACTCTACTACGTAACGTTTACCACGGCTACTCTCTGCGCCTCGTTTATTCTGTTCAGCGGATTCAACACCACGGACCCGGTCAACACATTGTCACTTCTCTGCGGCTTTCTGGTGACTTTTACTGGAGTCTACCTTTTGAATCTTTCTCGTGGCGATCCGAGTGGCCGCAAACTTGTTGCTGGGCGAGGCGGATACGACGCTACCCCAACTGACATGGTCTCTGGATTTCAAACTCGGCGCAGTATGCAAGCCCGAAGGAGCGGTGACCCATCGCGACACAGCCTCAGCGGCCACGACGACGACAGAGAAGGTCTAATACGGGCATACGACGAAGAGGAAGCCGCAGGCTTTGGACTCACGGATCTCGCTGAAGACAGTGGGGACGAAGGCCGGTCGAACGGCAATGCCAATGGCAAAAGGAACAGTACGGCAATGCAATTGAACTACAAACCCGGAAGAAGTCAGCTGAAAGATGATATTAGGGGACGCAGAATACACCGCTGACGGTATCCAATCATCCGAACATTGCATGAGGCTGGAATCGATGTCACGGAGAGTGTCCACCCGTTGGCCACCTCGTTTTGCGCTCTTTCAGTCTGTTGCCATGGCTTCTTTGCCGTTCTACATTTCCCGAGGCTCCCATTCAAAGTCAACAAATTCGCCGGTCGACATCATAATTATGCGTGCACGATACAATCTTTCTTATTTTAGTTGTTCTCCCCGTTGCGCGAAGAGCGCGACATCCGTCCCAGGACGGTGACATGGTCGAATCTACATGACATTTGGGTGATTTTTCGCAAAAAAAGTTCAGAAAGGTAATCAGAGACGAACGAGCTGTCTTCATCATTGTCGGTTTTCTTCTATGGTTTTTTTTTGGGAAGGGGGCGTTTTCTTTCTTTTCTTTTGTCCCCGCCTGGTTTAGTCCCTTGAGGCATTCGCAAGGGCGGCAAACATCTATCTATGCTGGTGCGTTTGGGCAAGGGAACGAAAGCTGACGGCGACGCTGTATGGAAATCATTCTATTTCCTTGTACGAGTACGAGTACCAAGAACTGCATTATTCATGACAAGGAGGTTCGGTCGGTCGACTGGTGGCATAGTACTGGATGCTTTGGCGTAGGCGTAGGGGGTCAGGCGTCTTGCGCATTGATAGATGAATGTATCAAGTCACCTTGAACGATGTTTTCGCCGGCGATTTGCAAGGCTGCTCTGTCCGTATGGGGGTATGTATGTTCAGTCTCATGCCGCCGCGTGTTGTTGTGTCGTGCTCTTTTACGTTCAAGCCGCCGTGCTTGAGATGTCGTGCTGTATTATATTATTGCATGTCTGAGCATCGTGTGGCTTTGCGGCGGCGGTCAGGACATGGGTACTACTTTACTAGTCACGCTCTTCACTCGGCGGGTCGAGAGTAATCGTACGTACTTTCCTAGAGTCTTGAATTGTTACAGAAGTTAGTTGTTTGTTCACTACTTGTACCTAGATTCAGCGCTTCACAAGCATGCACGCGAGACAAAGCCGGCAGAGTCTGCTTGCTTTCTGTTTCCGTGGTTCATCGGAATCTCGGGTCTCATTCTCTTTCATGGCTTTAGGTCTACCATTACACATAAAACAAGATTAAAACCTTCCAATGCCCTGAGCAGATGCAAATAAGATCAATGGATTGACGCCTTCGGGTAGACCGCCATTTTCGCCTTGGCTTCTTTCCTCACTCCCCGCCCGTCCGAGTTTCATACGTGTGAATTCGTAGGAACGTCATGCTTTCTCGCGCTGTCCCCTTGAATTCCGTTGGTTTCTTTTTCTTCTTTTTGTATCAAAATCCATCGCCAAGCCCTTGGTTGTGTATGCCTTTTTTTTTTTGCGTTTTGTATTCGCGAGTTCTCATCGTTTATTGCTCGGCCTCGACGACTTCGCCCTCCTGCTCAGCGACGCGAGCATCTTGACTAGCCTGGGCAGCAGCGGCCTTAGCACCATAGTCCTGGCTGATGGGCTGGAGAACGGGCTGCTCCTCCTTGGGTTCGTAGATGGTGACGGCGTCGGGGAGAGACTTCTGGGGCCGGCCTTGCCGTCGGGGTCAGAGCCACGCATGATCTTGACCTTGATACCCAGGACACCCTGGCGGAGCAGGACGTGACGAGTGGCAGTGTCGATGAAGTCCTTGGCGGGCTGACCAGAGTGGATCATGAAGCCGTCGGTGAACTTCATGGACTTGGCGCGAGCGGCACGGAGTTTTCCGGAGACGACGACCTCGCAACCCTTGGCGCCGGACTCCATGATGAAGCGGAGGACACCATAGCAGGCACGACGGACGGCCAGACCGTTGAGGAGCTTGTAGCGAAGGGACTCGCACTGAGCGACGGCGGAGAGACCACGGTTCTGGACCTTGGCGGCGTACAGAGAGACCGAGTTCTCGGGGAACTTGAAGCGCTTCTGGATCAGGGACGTGAGCTCGCGGATGCGGCGGCCCTGCTCACCGAGGACTTCCTGGGTCTGGGTTGCGCGGATGATGATGTCGGTGACGGTAGGGGTGACGCGGACCTCGACGCCGGAGTAACCCTCTTCAGCGAGCTCGCGCTGGAAGAACTCGTTGAGCTCGGCGTAGAAGACACCGTCGGCGACGAACTTTCTCCTCTTGGAACTAGAATATGTGAGTTAGTGACGGTTCATCCTGACATTGGTTCTCGTTGGCAAGTTCTGTGAATCCCAGGAAATTTCGTGGGCCCATTGCCCATTCCTCCACAACGAGTTGGCATTTGCTTCAAAGTCTGGAGGCTTCCAATCTTCAAATGTTGCAATAGCCCCCATCTCTTTCTCCTTGTTGCTGTAAAGAGCGTTCGATCTCCAATTGGCGAGCAGCAGTAGCAGCACGCCGTATTCCTGAACGCAACAAGAAGACTCTCCGAGTCCCCAGACACTTTGTGCAAAATCACTCCTTCAGGTACGTTGGGCCTTTCCATTTCGGCGGGCATCCCACACAATCCGTTGATGTCCAAGGAGGACGATGACAGCAAGCAAGGAGACACTCACATCTGGGATCCGGGGTGAGCCATCTTGAATAGATTTGTGTGAGTCGGTTTCCCGTGAACAACGAAAAAAGGAGAACGGCGGTCGATGGAGGGGGTATAATTCGGAAGCGGGCTGAGGAGTTTCGCGATGCTCTTCTGCGCAGGATACTTTGGCCCTCTAATTTTCGGCTGTGGGTTGAGCCCTAACTCTGCACGCGCAGGAATATTTTTCTGGTCCTCTTGCCTTTTGTGCCGGTGGGTAATGGGGCAGTGGGGCAGTGGGGCAGATGTTACCTTTCGCGGAAAATCTACGGAGAGACTCTGGGCTCTTGCCATCGCTTACTAATTAGTCTAGTTCCAGATTGGCAGATTGGCTCCTTCCCCATTGCCCATGTCACCGGGTTGACTTGTCTGACAGCATGAGTAGGAGCCGAGTGGACAACGCCTGACGTCTTCCTGGCTCGCCGCCCACCGCCCCACCTTTCCTACCCCATGTTGGACGTTCAAGCTCGGCTTGTGATCTGCGACGATAAGTGCTCCAGGACAACCCTCGTCATCCTCTCGTTCCAGCTCGCCCAGACCATTATCAATACATTGGGAGCTGCTCTTCAGCTTGTCTGTTGATGATGTTATAAATTGTCTTAAAAATAATTCCACCTCTCCGTACCGCCCGCCACCGACCCGGATGCGACCCTCTGAGAAGTAGCTCATATCCGCTGCGCTGACGACACCTCTAAAGCTGAGTTGCGGACACGGCGGCTGAGAGCTCCAACAGTTGGCCGCGACAACAGCTTATTTCGCTGTATCGGGGCCTCTTTGACGATCACAACGATCGAAGGCTTCGCAAAGGAAGCGCAAGCCATTTTTATCAAAGGAGAGATGGAAGCAAGAAAGGTGAGTAGTCGCTGACGGTGATCCCACTGTCGGTTTCAGTCAAAGGCAACCACATAGTAATATGGACTTGGTAAATACTAGGAAATTCGAAATGTCCAAGGCATTTACGGTGGCCAGACCACCACCGGTACTCTACGAATCACCGACTTTCACATGGTCTTTTGTGCTCCCATACAGCCGCCCACAGATCCAGAATCAGACTCTTCCACGCCACCGAAGATCAGAGAGCGATGGTTGACTTTTCCCATTCTCTCGTACTGTGCCTTTCGACCGACACCTCTTTCTTCTCATCAAGCACCGTCTATCCGTATTCGATGTCGAGATTTCACCTTTGTCACTTTCAACTTTGCTGACAACGAGGTGGCCCGGGAAGCCTTTGACTTCATAAAGTCCCGTACGTGCAAGCTTGGCACTGTCGAGAAGCTGTACGCGTTTAGCCATAGGCCTTTGAAGCACGAAAAGGGGATGAACGGGTGGGAACTCTATGACCCCAAGGCCGAATTTCGCAGACAGGGCATCAGCGAAAAGCTTGCTGACAAAGGCTGGAGGGTCACTAATATCAACCACGACTATTCATTCTGCGACACTTACCCAGCCGTTTTGGTTGTGCCGTCCAAGATTTCGGATAATGTCCTCAAGTACGCTCGCGAGTTTCGCTCTCGGAATCGAATTCCTGTATTGTCCTACATCCACCCCGTCAACAATTGCACCATTACCAGAAGCTCTCAACCGCTCGCCGGCATCACCAGAAAGACGAATGTTCAGGATGAAAGGCTCGTCGCAGCATCTTTCTCTGCTTGGATGCCCGGTGGCTCGGATGAATCTACACCTCCCGCTAGCCAGCCAGATTCAGTGGACGGAAGCATGCTCGAGTCGACATTGACCGACATGGAGCGCTACGAAGATGAGCTCATCTCTCGATCAGCTGCCGTCTACGACGAAAAGACTGGTGAAACACGAATATATGGACGGCAGCAGGCTAACATGATTGTCGATGCCCGTCCTACCATTAACGCAATGGTGAACCAAGTGCAAGGCATGGGATCCGAAAACATGGACAAGTACAAGTTCGCAACGAAATCTTTTCTTAGTATCGAAAATATTCATGTCATGCGCAACTCCCTGAATAAAGTGGTTGAAGCGCTCAAGGATGCCGATATTTCTCCACTGCCGCCCAATCGGGAACTCTTGCACCAGAGCGGCTGGCTAAGGCACATACATGATGTTCTGGATGGGTCAGCAATAATTGCTCGAAGAATTGGCATCAACCATTCACACGTTTTAATACACTGCTCAGATGGGTGGGATCGTACAAGTCAGCTGAGCGCCCTGGCACAAATCATGCTAGATCCGTACTTCAGAACTATTGATGGCTTCATCGTCCTGGTAGAAAAAGATTGGCTCTCATTCGGTCATATGTTTAGGCTACGTTCCGGGCATCTGAATCACGAAGACTGGTTCACCGTTCAAAGAGATGCCTTGGCCGGGGCCAAGGTTCAACCTGGAGAAAATGATGGGCGAAATGATGCTTTGCAAAATGTCCTAACAGGTGCTCGGCGGTTCTTCAACCCAAGCAAGGAAGATGCCGACCTGGCGACGGTCAGTGAGATCGCCTCTGGGAAGGTCGTGGATGACGAGGCTACTACTCCGAAGATGGTGAGCCCCGTCTTTCACCAGTTCCTTGACTGTGCGTACCAACTGGTGCGGCAAAATCCTTCCCGCTTCGAGTACAATGAACGCTTCCTGCGACGGTTGTTGTACCATTTGTACTCCTGCCAGTATGGTACGTTCCTTTACAACTCAGAGAAACAGCGTAAGGACGCCAGGGCCAGTGAAAGGACGTCCTCGGTGTGGGACTATTTCCTCTGCCGGAGGCAAGAGTTTACCAATCCCGACTTCGACCCGACCACCGATGACAGGGTGAGGGGAAAAGAAAGAATTCTTCTTCCAAATTTGAAGGATATAAGATGGTGGTATCAAGCGTTTGGCCGGACGGATGATGAGATGAATGCTGGTCTTAATGCCGCCTCTGCAGCCGAAAACGGCCGCCAAGCAGCAGCTTCCAACCTTTACGATTTCCCTCGCCTTGACCAGGACTCACGATCCACCACAGGAACGCCAAAACCGCCGAGCTTGGGCAGCAGCCAGTCTGTGTTGACGGCGGTTGAGACTGCTCACCAAACTTTCACCCCAGACGCGAAGCAAGCCTCGCTGCGCCATAGTGCTTCTGCGGAAGGCTCGAGCGCGTTTACCACGATTCGAGATGGTCTATCTGGGCTGAATCTAGGCAAAGGCATGCTGAGCAATATTGGCCGCGCAGAAGGATCGGGATCTGTGGCGCCGCCGCGTAAAGAGCAAGAACTGCGCGAGATGACATAGAGGGACATCTTTCGCGGACAGGATGAGTTGGGACCTTATGGTATTGTGGAGAGCTCTGACACGGCCATTCACGAATGTCTCCCGGCTCGCCCGTTCTCCCATAGGCTCCTTATCGCTGACTCAGTATCGGGAGGTTTCCCAAAGTGCTATGTGCCTAAAGATGAACTCAGTTGCGGATGGGCAATAGTTGAGGCAACTGACGAAGCGGAGACGGGCAGCGATGACAATGCCAGTTCCTCATATGCCTTATCTGCTTCGCCCGATCTAGTAGCATCTGGCTACATGAGACAGTCGACAATGGACGTCCCCAGTTCATCGCTAACGCTACACCAACGACCAGCAACAAGCACATCCGCAGAAGCCGAAACATCGATTGTCGTAACCAGCTATCAGCAGGACATGGGAGGAAATGGCGAAGAGCTGGCGGGTTGAGGCCGTACGATGAGAAAGGGGGCATAAGAATATAATAGTGATGGGCTGTTTCATAGAGATGATGATGGATGAGATGCACCGAAGCGAAGCATTATCAAGATATCTAATACAAGCGACATGAACAGTTTTCAAGTCAAGCTCGGGGTTCTGCCCCTTTTCTGCGTCCTGATAATATAGCTTGTAGACGTTGGAACTTCTATTATTCGCTTGGTCTATCATCTCGTTAAATTCATTTCTGGATTGCACATCCAAGCAAGGCCAGTGAGCATAGTTAGCACACCCCGAGCCACCCTTTTCTCTTTACTAGATATCTTTTTCTACGTCTGATCCCGATCCAAAGCTCATTGCTTTAGATTCTTCAACTACATGGCGAGGTTCGAATCGTTTATAAGAAGACTTCGAGATTGATCTCGAGCGTGCTAACAGGGTATCTGTGGGCGACTTGTTAGCATCAAGAGATTGATTGATGAGGAGGGATTGATGGGACGGAATTTGCAATGGTGAGGGTCAATCATGAAACCCTCTCTGGAGGCAGAGTGATGTCAAGAATGGTGGATGTACAAACCTCAAGTCAAATTTCTCCAATACAGCAGGGTGAATGATGCCGAACTCGCCGATACGTCTCTCCTTACCATCGAGACGCAGGTGCACCGAGGCAGCGTGGCCGGGAAGAAAGTCTCTTCGTTGAGTTCCTCGATCCAGTAGCCATCGGCCTTGCTGGGGTTCTCCTTCACCTGGTAGTCGACGGACTTGCCGCTCAAGCCCTCGTCGTGGGTGAGGAAAGCAGTGCGCAGCATAGCCAGGACACGGTCGAGCAGGCCGTGGACGGTTTCGAAACCACTGGACTTGCCGCACCATGCGGCAGCAAAATGGCGCTCGTTGCGGGCTTTACGCTCAGCAGATTCGTCCTTGAAGGTAACGTCTGATGTTTCGAAAATCTTGAAGGGAACGGCGTGGCCTTTGTTTTCACGGATCGTCTTGAGCAATCCGGGGAGCAGGGACGTGCGGACGATTTGATATTCCTGTGTTTTGGGGTTGGCCAATCTGACGGCGGTCTTGCCGTCATCCTTCCAGTTCAACCAAGCAAAGTTCTCGTCGTGGCTGCACAGAATAAGTGGCATGACTTCGCTCCAGCCTGCCATGGCGGCTTCCAGCCGTACAATGTCGGCGAGCTTGTTGATCTTGAGGGCGCACCAATGGTAGCGCTTCGAGTAGGCGCAGTACGGGGTAACTTGTTGAAACCGTAGCAGACGGCGAGATCTTCCATGATGTCACATTGATGCAGAACATCGGCACGAGTAGGGGAATAGCCACCTCCAGCAGGTTGGGGTCCTTGTCTGAGGGCTTAGACACATAGGCCATCTTGGTGAGAAGCTTGCAGAGGCTCTCTGGTGACTCATTCAGACCCGTGCAGCTGTTGAGGTAGTCGACTTCGGCGTGAGTAACACGAGGTCGCAGAGAAGGGTCTCTCGCGTCAAGTCATTGTGCTCAGAAATGATGCGCACGGGCTCGACCGTGAATTCCTCCTCTACGTATTGGGAGAACATGGTGACAAGCATGTCAGTGACAATTTGCAACTTGGTCATATCGGTGGCAGTGATTTCGATGAAGACGTTTGTGGTGTTGAGCGTGATTTTGAGTGTTCTCCATTGATGATGGGCGGCAGTGAGCAGACGACTCGGTTGGCATCGTAGATGACTGGATATACAGGAGCATCGCGAATGATGTGCAAGAACCGTCCCAGGTGTTTATCGCTTTCGTAAAGGTCATGAGCTCCTCGGCATTCATCTCCTTGGTCTGATTGAGAGGGCGAATTTGATATCCTTGGGGGAGGGCCTCATATGTGAAAGGCCCTTTGATGGTATCAAGATCGTGGGTGCCCATGGACACAAGCGTTCGGTTTCGGGCCAGGTTCTGATGCAGCTTGTCCTGCAGGGCAATGAAGGAGTCATAACGGTCCTGGGTGAACTTGATGTTGCGTAACACTGCGCCTGAGACATAAGGTCGGACCTTGGTGGTGTCGGGCAAGACCTTGATAACTTGTGCCTCTGCATCCTTGGGCTTGACAAGGCGGAAATTTGGCGGCTTCATGTTGCCGAGGAAGATGTTCAAGTTGAGGGCGATGCCCTCGAAACAGAGCATATCATAACGGTTGGCTCCGATCTCGATCTTCAGCTGAGGAGGCTCCTGTCTGCCGTCGACGATTGGGCGCTCCTGGTCCTCCGTGTCCTCGTCGAGTTCGATGCCATAGTCGAAGCAGAGATCTTCGAACTCTTCCTTTGTAAATCTGCAGGCAGGCAACCGGGTCAGTATGCGGTTGCGAGTTGGCGCATCACTTGTAGCCTTGAAGGCGAACAGAGGAGGAGGAGGAGGAGGAGGAGGAGGGGCAGAAAAGCACGCTTGAGGCGAAGGTAACGTACTTTTGCCAAGAGCTTCAAAGAGCTTGTACTTGTCAACAGAGATGGTCGGCATGACGAAATGGGGGAGGTCAAGGCTCAATGCCTCGAAGACCTGTCGCAGTGGGCTAATTGCAGTCGATTGCGTGGAATGCGATATGATGGCGTTGAAGGCGGTGATGTGTGGTGGGATGGGCAAGGGTCGGTCGGATTCTGCTACTCCGTAAATTGACTTGTAATTCATTATGGATTATGGCGGGGTCTTTCTTTTGTTTTGGCTGGGGTGCGTTGAAGTGCCCCTCGGCTTGGCGCAGTAGCTTTAGGGTAGTGAGCCGAGCGCTGATCAGTGAGGGGTCGTTCCTGAGCTTGGAGCTGGTCATTGTCTGGCGCTGTCCGGCCCTCTCTAGCGCTTGTCCAGTATCAGTGCTGCGGCTGCACTGAATCTGCAGAACACCGCTGCCCTGCCCTGTCACGCCACGCCACGCCACGCCGCCCAGCACCACCAGATTGACTGACGTGTGGCTTGCTCTGCTCTCTGCTCTCTGCTCTCTGCTCTGGTGTTTCGGGCTCCACGACCAGCACCGACCAGCACCGACCAGCACCGACCAGCACGGGCAGCAAGCAGCAGCAGCAGCAGCACCACCACCACCACCACCACCTCATTCATCCCTCGCTTTGCCATCTTCTCTCCTCCACCCCGACGACGCTTTCTGACTCTCGCCAGTGAAAGCGCTGTCACCCCGTCGTTCGCCATGACTGACGCGACCAACACAAACGATGAGCTTTATCCCATCGCTGTTCTCATCGACGAGCTAAAGGTGAGGCGGTCAACTAATCGCGCCAGTCCAGTCCACTCCAGTCCTTGATAGACACTCACAGGTGTCATACTCCCTCCCAATCCATCCATCATCCAACCGGGCCTCAGTCCCTTCCCCTTCGCTTTGCTTTGCTTCGCTTTGCCTTGCCTCGCCTCGCCTTGCTTTGCTCCTGAGCTCTGTTAACCGCCGTGTTTCCTCTCATAGCACGATGATGTCCTTCTTCGCCTGAACGCCATCCACCGTCTCTCTACTATTGCCCTTGCTCTCGGCGCTGAGCGCACCCAGGACGAGCTCATTCCATTTCTCGATGGTCAGTCTTGATTTGCCCATGTGCCTGTCAAGTCATCATGACGTTCCACTTCTAACCATCCATGTTCCCACTCTACAGAATCGGTCGAGGACGAGGATGAGGTTTTGGTTGCGCTGAGCGAGGAACTGGGCGATTTTGTCGAGTATGTTGGAGGACCTTCTTTTGGACATGTCCTGCTCTCGCCCTTGGAGAACTTGGCCGCCATCGAAGAACCAGTCGTCAGAGATAAGGTACGCATCTACAATCGTCTTTTCTGGCCTTCTCAATCCAGCATCACTAGGCGTGGGCCTCCTAGCTCACTCAGACAATCTAGGCCGTCGAATCGTTGAAAAAGATCTGCGAAAGTCTCTCAGCACAGCAAGCTGAGGAATATTTCATCCCTCTCACCATTCGACTGTCCAAGGCCGACTGGTTCACCTCCAAGGTTTCTGGCTGTGGCCTTTTCACAACTCTTTACCGCAAGGTCTCTCCGCCCCTTCAAGAACAACTCCGCCAGCAGTTTGGTCTCCTTGTACATGATGATACCCCCATGGTTCGCAGACAAGCTGCCACCAACATGGCCAAGTTCGTCAAGGAAATGCCTGCATCTGTCGTCATCGACGAAATGATACCCCTCTTCCAGCATCTTGTTCAGGACGACCAGGATAGCGTGCGACTGCTCACCGTTGAAATTCTCATTTCCATCGCCGAGGTCGTCCCCAAAGAACAACAATCTAGCCACGGCGTTTTGTTGACATCCCTGCGGAACTTGATAGATGACAAGAGCTGGAGGGTTCGTTACATGATTGCTGACCGATTTGAAAAGGTTCGTTCTGCACCCATTCCTACATTGCCTTTGCGCGTACTAACAAGGATATAATGTAGATTGCCAAGGCTGTAGACGAGGAGGTGGTGTCCCGAGATCTCGTGCCCGCATTTGTGAAGCTTCTCAAAGATAACGAGGCCGAAGTTCGAACCGCCATAGCCGGCCAAATCCCTGGATTCTGCGCTCTGGTAGACCGATCCACTTTGTTGAACGACATCATGGGCAGCGTCGAGGATCTTGTATCCGACAATTCACAGCACGTTCGCGCCGCATTGGGTACACAAATCAGCGGGCTAGCCCCTATTCTGGGCAAGCAAGAGTGCGTTGTAGCTCAACATGTCTCAATGACGATGTTCATCGATGTACTGACTTGGTTGTTTCATCAGGACTATCGGCCACTTGCTGCCTATGTTCCTCCAGATGCTCAAGGATGAATTTCCCGAAGTCAGACTCCACATCATTTCAAAACTCGAGCAAGTCAACCAAGGTTAGCCCGGATGACATTCTATCGATATTGCAAGAACACTTTTTACTAACCGAACTTCGCGCAAGTCATTGGC
The DNA here is from genome assembly GCA_023658535.1 of Epichloe glyceriae. Classification (NCBI taxonomy): domain Eukaryota; kingdom Fungi; phylum Ascomycota; class Sordariomycetes; order Hypocreales; family Clavicipitaceae; genus Epichloe; species Epichloe glyceriae. The sequence continues at coordinate 5,315,749 of CP098291.1, read as the reverse complement.
ATTGACCTGCTATCACAGTCCCTGCTCCCCGCCATTGTACAGTTGGCTGAGGATAAGCAATGGAGAGTGCGTCTCGCCATCATCGAATACATTCCTCTGCTTGCTAGTCAGCTTGGTGTCAAATTCTTCGACGAGAAATTGAGCAACCTGTGCATGGGCTGGTTGGGAGACACCGTCTTCTCCATCCGCGAGGCAGCCACACACAACCTCAAGAAGTTGACGGAGGTGTTTGGCGTTGAGTGGGCTAGCGAACAAATTATTCCCAAGGTTATGGGAATGGGCAGCCACCCGAATTACCTCTACAGGATGACCACTTGCTTTGCCATATCGGTAGGTGATCGATGACATCAGAAAATCTTGAATCAAGGATTATATCTAATTCTGGTACACAGACTCTGGCCAGTGTCGTCAGCATGAACGTCATCGCCAAGTCCATCCTGCCCATGCTGGACAAGATGGTTGACGACGATATTCCCAACATTCGATTCAACGTAGCCAAGACTTACTCGGTACTCATCAACGCGCTGCGCCGCTTGCCGGACGAGGGGACTCTGTATTCATTGGAGAAGGAGGGCGTCGAGATCGTACCATCACCCAAGGGCCAAGAACTTATTCAACAGCGCGTTGTGCCGAACCTGACAAAACTGCAAAGGATGATGATGTGGACGTTCGGTATTTTGCGACTACAGCGGCGGCTGAGGCAACAGGACCCGCACCGGGCGGGGAGCCTATGAATACATCACCATAGAATGACACGAGACAGTAAGAGAGACGTAATGAAGCAATTCCCTTGATGCTGCCACGACGACTACCAAGATATCTGCACTCGGTCAAAGTTCCTAACAAAGATGAACATCAGTTACTTATATTTTACTCTTTCCCTCTTCGTCTACGATGTTGAGATGCGAGCGATGGAGAGATGTTGACATTGTGTGCAAAACGAGAGACAGGCGGGGGTCACGTCACGTTGGTCTGACCAAGATGTTTGGAAGGCTAACTTGGGAACGAAGGAAGGTGCGTAATATACGAACATAGAACCAGGGAAGACCAGGAAGGTGGAAGAAGAGGATGCAAGAAAAAAGAACAAAAACAAAAACAGAAACGGCCTTTATAACGAAAGGGGGCGCATCAGTGCCAGTGAAACCAGTAATCAATCACCTCGGACTGGTGACACGATGCTCAAATGCGCGTTTGCCCTACATCGAGATTCTCTAAATAGTTCCAAATCCAGGTGTCACAGCAGCCGGGGTATCAAAGCTGTGTCTCTATATGCGCTGTCTACGCACTCTTCCCCTCCCCTCTATCCCACGTCAGTCTCTTCACGAACCGTCCTTCAAACCCTTCTAAAACACAGTGTGCTGATCGTCTGGCCCTTGACTCCTCCGAAACTAAACGTCCTGTACTCAACCCTCCCCGCCACGACGAATCTGCCGTCTTCCGAGGCCCCCTCAGCATCTTTCCCGGCGAACCAATTCGTCAGCTCGTCCTCGGTCCAATTGCAGCTCGTGATGAGTAGAATCCCGCCCTTTTAACCAGACGAAGAACTCTCCCGGGGTATATCTCGCAAAGGCTCCTCCCCTCCAGCCGCTCATCCGACAAAGATATGGCGTCAAAAGTACCCTTGTCCAAGACCACGTCCCAACCTTGCTGCTGTGCGGGCCCCAGCACGGTCTCGTACGGCCCGACTATGGCATCCCACTCCGCGAAGGACACGGGCGTCCTAGCGCCCTCGTCGTTTCCCTCCTCCTTGGACGAGGCGATCTGCCGGGCCAGCCGCACGCTCTGCGGGCTGCGATCCACGCCGAGGGCCGGGCCGGACCAGTCCTCCTCCCGGAGGAGAAGAGCATGGAGCCGTTGCCGCAGCCTAGGTCGAGCAGGGAGGCGTGCTGCTTCTGCCCCGAGAGGGACGGCAGCTCGTTGAGGAACCGGATCATCTTGGCCTCGGCGTCGGAATCGTCGAACCAGACTGTGCCGGTGTCGGAGGGGTTGGAGGCGTGGTTGGCTGATTCGCGCGCGTAGAGGGTGTTCCAGCTTGGAGAGGGGGAGTTGGCATTCTGGAGCACTTTGGGATTTTGGATTTTATTTGGGGGGGCAATGGTGATCATTGCTGGGTGGGACAGACATACTATTCTTTGGTTCCTAGTTCGGAGGGGTCGAGATGACTTGGGGTTGGGCCGGGAGAAGAAGTCATCTTGTTGGTTTGGTGTGCAATTATCATGAACACCGGTCAATTGGTGAAAATGAAAGGATGGAATATTGGACTTTTTTAGGCGTCATTGTTGTTGGTTTCTTGCCCATTTGTCGCAGCCGATGGCTTCCTTGGAGGGGTGGTCACAAACGTGGTAGGCGGTGGGGAGGCGGACGTGGCGGGGTGGGAGGGGCAGAAGAAGAGGAAGAGGAAGAGAAAGAGAAAGAGAAAGAGGGAGAAAACGGCCTTGTCCTGGAACCGGGCATTTCTAGCTCGTCGTTGTCTATGGTCACAGTAGTAAAGGGAACTGGAGATACTTGCACGTCATCTTATTCTGCATTCAAGCGCCTCGAGCAAAGGTCGCAAAGGGTATGTAGCAATCATTATCTAAGATACTTGGCCGGCATTCCTCTCTTCTCCTTCACCCCTACTACCTAGGACCACCCTTGTATAAGTATCAAAAAGTATCAAAAGAAAACAGAATTAAAAGGCAAATAGTAAAACGCCATCCATGCAGACTGATTCGATGATGCCCTGCAGCCAAGACGTGGTGTGATACCGCGAACCGCTTGTACACGCCGACGACAAAAAGAAGACTACCTTTTTTTTTGTGTCTACAGGGTTCTTTCAGGAATTTGTTTTCCCACATCATTTTTCCTCATCTGGTGGTGGGATGTCTCCTGCCGTCAAAAGGTAAGCAGGAGAGGAATTTCAAGACCATGCAAATAGAATTCATGAGAACTTTGATACCAAACACCGTGCCCCCAGAACTATGTTGGTGCAAAAATATGAAGAAAAATAAAAACCCAAACAGCCCGTTCATCGAGCGAACCCAAAAGCTTCCAAGGTTTCTTTGGCAAGCCTTTTAGTAGAAACTTTCGACCATGGTGTCCTTCATGCTTGTGTTGATGTTGCTGGGTCCCATGCCTTCGCCAAGTCTGAAAACGCTCTCAATCACACTGAGCTCTGTGGCAGTGGTATCAAGGCCAGTGACAGCCAGCCAGTCATTGACAACCATGCCAGCACCGACGACATTGCTGCCGCGGTTGACGCTGCCGGCTACAAGAGGCACTTGCAGCAGGCTTGAGAGTTCGTCCTGGTCCTGAATACTCGTCTTGGGATGAACCAGACCGCCCTGGTTTGACAGGCTCATGTAGCTGCCGACAAGGACGTTGTCGGCAACGGTTTGTCGGAACACCTCGACCCCGAGGACATCGGCAATAATTTCTTCGGTTTCGCGCTCGAGATCAGGGTGAACCAGAGCAATGTGGTCATTGGTGGCAATGACATTTCCAAGGGCAGAGAGACGCTCTTCGATGCGCTGAATGCGCACAGAATCCGGGAGAGAATTGCGCAGATGTTGCAATTCTTGGTCTGTGGTGGTGGTGGGCACAAGGAGACCCTTTCGGTTGCCAGCCGTTAATCGGCCGATGATGCGAGTTCCGGCGATAGTCGTGCGGACTGTGGGCACGACATCCTGAAGCTCTGCCTCAAAGACACTGTAGAAGTTTTGGCTGGCACCGAGGGCCACCAAGGCATATGAATTAGTGAGGGTCGCGAAGACCCCAACTCTGCGAGAGAAAAGGCAAGTCAGTTTTATGAAATTTTCACCAAAGTAAAGCGTCCGCTCTCTGTTCTATTTTTGAGGTCTTTGGATAGCGGGGGCGGGGTTGTCGGTGCATGGCTAGATGCACGCGACTTGGCGGGGTTCTCATCGAGGTAAAACATACTCGTTGGAATTCTCGAATTGAGCTCGGACAGCCATTGTCTAGATGTAGTCGATTTCAAAGGGGAGTCTTTGTGTGTTTTCGCGGGCGGTGTAGAGAATGCGTCTTCGGTTTGGGGAAGGGAAGTGAGAAGGAAAAAACGCTCCCAATGGTTTACAAACTGGATCTGGATTTTCCCCGGCTGACAGAGAAGGTGCGCAAGTGGGTTTATTATGTATCCAGTCACTCACAATTACCGTCTAGTCTCGACGAAAGCGGGTCGCCAGGCAAGGGCTTTCAGGACTTTCAGGACTTTCAACGCCGTGTTACCTCTGGAGTCTGACCCTACCCGTGTTCCGATTTTCACGCAACGCCTCTCCTCCTCTTTTCGCCGTGTACGTTGTAACCTGTGACTCAGCGGCCACCCACATCCATCCATCTGCACCAAGATATGTGACTCTTCATGTCTGTCCCCACTTCTGACCACAGACTGACTACACGATTCAGCATCTTTTTCCCGTACAGAAGCCACCTACTCGATGCCCCTCCCCTGCAGCCTCCGGCACGAAACTCCTCATTATTACTCACAACTCATCTTGGGCCTAGTTGGCCATCCATGACAGCTTTTTCACCTTTCCAATAAAGCCAGTAACTTATCACATCCAGCAGCCATCAGCTGGGACCTCAAGGAGAGGAAAGTAGGGAACGGAAATGTCTACACAAAATTCGTCCAACTGGTATAGTCCCGACGTGAACTCTGATCGCTTTCTCTCTTTACGCTCGTCCTGTTATGCCTTCGCTGTGAAATCGCGTCTCTCATCTTTGGTATCAAATCATGCTTCTTCGGCACCCGTACATACCGTGCCTCTTAGATTTCTGTACTTTGGTGCTAAAAGGTGGACAAGATCGAAATTCAATGAATAAATAAAACAAGATTAGGAATAGAAAAGAAAGCGAGAGAAATTCCTTTTTCCCAGTGCAGTGTACCTTTTTCTTGTTCTTTATTTTTTTCCCTCGTAATCGTGGCGGCGTAGAAAAGTTGAACCTTCGCTCACAATGTCCACACAGGCGCCTTGGCGAGGACTTGTCGTCCTCTAACTTCTAGAGCAACAAATCCGGCAAATCTCACTTTGCTCGCGTCTCTCGACAGCCCTGCAAGTGTCTCTTGGTCAGTATATATCCATTCTGCCAAAAACATAGTGTTCCCGACATCCACAGGTGAGCAGAGGCAGTTTCCCCGGTGGCGAGTAAGCAATCTCAGCTCGCCCTTGGCTCTCCTCTTGACTTACCAATCTTGTCTTTTTCTCATCTGAATCCTCATCTGATTCTGAGTCGCCGCCGCCAACTTCTTTTTGTCCCTCCAGTGGCGGCAGACCGGTTTTCTCGACCTCCATGATGTTCGTCTGCACTGTGTCACCCGGCAAGGGATACATGATGGCTACATCTCGACTTTCTAGAGGAAGGTTGCCAGCTATCGCAACCGCCAATTCGGCAATCATCGATGTGCTTCCCTCGACTCCAGGGGAGGCGGCGTGCTGAAAATTGATACAGATACGCGGTCAAGTTGGTCGTAATCTTATTCGTCAGCATCACCCGATTTTCTGCTGCTTCAGCTGAGCCAAGTTTCTTCTGCAGTCCGTCCAACGTCGCCATTCTCCAATTGACAACTTTGGTGGTAAGCGCATCGAACTCCTCTTGGCTGTGCATCGTGTACGAGTTTCCTCGAATGCTCATCTCAACCTCTTTCAGTTGTGCGCTAAGTAGTGCGTCCAGGGCAGGATGAAAACATCTATTGAAAAATTCCTCCACGAGCCACCTGGACACGATAGCACGGCCAACAGCTGTCATTTCTTGCTTTCCTGTCTTCAAGGCGTCGGCACTCGCGAAGCTTACCACCCATGTAGGCAGGCTGCGCCAGTCCTTGCGGATGTTGAAGGACAGGTTATTGATGGCACCGCTGAGGCGATTAAATCTCGTCAAATATTCGCTGTCGTCCCACGCTGTGCGTGATTGAGACATGCGTTGGTTGGCAACAGCATTTTGCAAATGCTCAACAGCCACCCAATTGTTCGATTTGTGATTTGCCGTCGAAATACAAGCGCTTCACATTTTTGTACTTGGTGACTTCTCGGCGTAAGTAATGGTTCCACAAAACACACGAGACATGATAATTAGATTGTTCAGGGCAGGTAGCAGAGGAAAGGAAGGCAGCCAAACTTACGGAGATCTTTGAATTGCTTCTCGAGTTCGGTGTCTCGGTCTGATGGTTGTGGGCTATTTCGGCCTTGGTCTATACCTAAAGAAGCATCAATATACTGAGAAGCCTTGTTTCCACGATGGCCTGAATTTTTCAGCGCACCTTGACCTGGAGGTGGTGCAGGACTCATGGCATTGAGAGATATGCTACCTTGACGGTGATATCCAGGCGGTGGTCCAGGGGTGCATCAACTTGCCCGCGGAGCCCCTTTTCAGCATCCTGAGCACGACGGCTGGATTGCGGTCCACCTCCAGGCGCTGGTGGCGCCATTTCAGCTAGGTCTTGACCTTGAAGACTGGCACCTTGGCTGGTGGAGGATTTGGCAGGGGTGTCTTGGGATGGTGTTGACACGTGAAAAGTGCCCTGAGCTTGCGGCAATTGGTGCTGTGAAAAAGCAGACCGGTGGTCCGAATCAGTCACTGACGAGTCGTGCGACAGCTGCGATATAGTTTCCGCGTTTTGGAGTTGCTGATTCGATTTGAGCTGACTCGTTACGATGTGAGGCTCCCCAGCTGACTGGTATGGGCTCTGCAGGGGTTGGCGGGGTAATGAAAATGTTGCTGAAGTTGATGGCGAGGTTGCTGGTCGTAGTTGTCGTAGTTTGAAGCTTGCTGCTGCAGTGATTCGGGTTGAGCTTGCTGTTCCTGAATATCGATGGTGCCTCGACGTTGCAGCGGCTGGGGCTGGGGTTGTTGCAAAGGCGGGGTGGATGATTTGGCGGTTGGCAGACTTGGTCGTATGGGGATGCACTATTTTGGTTCACAAGTATGCGGGGATCCTGCGTCAGGGGATCTTTGTTAGATGATCCATGTTCGTGGAGCGGCGAGGGCTGCTGGCTGAAAGAGCCCTGGGAATGCCAGTCCCAATCGGAAGGAAGCTGTGTCACCTGCGACAAGTTCGTTTTCGGAGTAGGATGGTTGCTCACCCTCTTGGACGGCCTACGAGCAAGTCCAGCTGTATTATCGTAAGGCCCCGTCGGGTTGTGGCCCGTGATTTGCGGCTGAGGCTGTTGCTGCTGTTGATGATGATTGTCGTGCGATTCACGGCTGGAACCAAATATGCCCTTGATCAGTTTGCGAGTGGACCGCTTTTGGGGAGCAGGAGCAGGAGCAGGTGCCGATTGTTGTTGAAGTGGTGGCTGCTGCTGGTGATGAGCCGTTGTGCTTGGGCTTGGGAGGTCGTCGATGGAGCCCGACGCAATCCCATAAGCCTGCTGTTGCTGCTGCTGCTGCTGCTGTTGTTGCTGCTGAGAGGAGAGGGGAGCTCCGTACCGTTGGCTCTGTGAGCGACGGCCAGCCGGGTCAAAGTCTATGGGAGTCTGCTGCTGATGTCCATCAAACGAGGACGAGCCACCGGGACCCGAAGTCTGCAAGGAAGGAGGAAGGTTGACACTACCCGACTGACTGAATAGATGCGGAGGAGGAGGAGGAGGAGGAGGAGGGGGTTGCTGGTGTTGGTGAAGATGTTGTTGCTGATGTTGCTTGTACTGCAACTGATGCTGCCCCTGTGGAGATGGTCGAGCGTCCAAGAAAGTTTTGAGGTGGTCGCTAGAGCTGACAGCTGTATTGGTGGAGGACAGGGCTGATTGGGGCAGAGCTTCAGCAGACGAGTTGGCGTGGGCTGCGCTACCAAGTCCGCCGAGACCAGCGCCGCCAACACGGCCAAACCCCGCGCCACCCTGCTCCTGCTGCTGCTGCTGCTGCTGCTGTGCTTGGGCCGTGCCAGTCGTCGTTCCCGTCGACAGCTGCTCGGGCAATGCGTGCTGCGGTCGGTTGTGCTTGCTCAGACGCCCGAAGCTCAGCATCCTCGTCTTTGCCGGCGGAAGTCACCTGCGCTCGCTTCGCCGGGAGGAACTTGCAAGATGACGCAGGACAGGAAAGGGGGCTCGAAGATGGACAATTCCGATGCTAATTCTTTTTGGTTGCAAGTCTGCAAAGGTGAGTTGTCTCTACGCCTCGCCCCAGCGTTCCTTTTTCGGCTCTCTGCTTGGCCAAACCCCTCACCTCACCTCACCTCACCTCACCTGGTCTGAAGTCAAGTCAAGTCACGAACGACCAGGGGCAGTGCAATCGCTTCCTGGGCGTATCACTAGTAACTAGTAGTAATCGGGATGGACAGGGATGGACAGGGATAGGTCGCAGTGGCTCCACGGCTCGACAGCTTTGGATTTCGCAAGTGTACGTACGGAATACTGTGCGACACCACCGACTTGGTCTCGGATGGATAAATAAAAAGAAGCACGGGAATCGTTTTGCACCTCTGATCAAGCTACCAAGAGTCCAAGACGACAGACAGCCTTTTCCCATGCTGAGATTTGGAAGTCGGTGCCAGCGGATCCTTGTCGTTCGTCCGTTGTCCAACAGACTAGACTGACTGTACCCTGGTGAAGTGAAGTGGGCGGCGCATTTTTCACTTTGCGGCGGATGGCGGACCAAGGAACCAGCAACGCAGATTGGACCGAGCTTTGCTGCTATTCTTGGATATATGTACAATCCAAGTTGTTGTACGGAGTACTCGTGCCACGCCCCACCCTAGGTAGTGCTACATGTAGACACCACAACGGACTATTTGACACCTTTAACACCTTTAATAGCTAAATTTTACCTACTGATGATATTAAGTCTATAGAATCTAAGCTATAATTATGCGTTAATAAGACTTTTTAGTATACTAATAATAATCTCAACGCAAAAATTTTCGTAAAGGGTTTATTAGACTTCGCATGTTACGGTGCAGCCCAAGAATACGCATAAGCCGCGCAAGATATGCAAGTCCGTTGTGGTGTCCAGCACCACCTAGGATGGCGTCTGCAATCTTCAACTCGGTATATTTATATTTACGCTTCTAGTTCCTTCTATCCATCTATTTTAGTCCTTGGTGGGCCCCGGCATATCCCAGAAAGTCCCATGTCTTCCACCGCAACCATGTCAGCTGAGGACTACCCATGATGCGCAGGGATGCAGCTATGTTGTGGTATTTCTTCTCGAGTGGTGTCAGTGTCCTCTGTCTCACTTTTGATGGATAATTCTAATTCCAATCTTAGCTGGACAACACAGAACATGATGCTGTCTTTTCGGTACTGGCAAGGCCCAGACGGCGTACCCAAAGTGATATATTCCCCATCGGCGACTGTGACTACCCTGTAGCCCGAGTCATCGCCGCCGAGGGTCAGATGGCCGTATCTCTGCTCCGTACTAAAGCAGGGTTGTAAGTAGATAGATGCATAGATAAGAGACGGCGGGTGGTCCGAACCCAATTCTGCAATACACCACGTTCGACACATCCACCATTTTTCATCAGACCCCTTTAGAAAAGAGGAAGAAAAAAGAGCCCGACGAGGCTGATGTGAATTCTCGTCTGGTTACGACTGCCACTCACTCCTCCAACATGTCACTTTTCTCGCCGGCATACCTTGCCATCGTGGCGCTCCTCCTCGTAGCAGTACACATGACGACAAGTCTTGCCTCGCCGCTACGTAAGCTTCCTGGTCCGACTGCCAGCCTCTTCACGTCACTGCTCTTGAAATGGAAGGAGATCAATGCTGCCAGAACCATTTATATACACGCTTTGCATGAAGAGTACGGGCCTGTGGTTCGAATCGCCCCCAACGAGGTGTCCTTCACTTCGTGGGCGGCATTGAAGGAGATATACTGCTCGGGAGGAAGTGGATATGACAAGTCCGATTTCTATAACCTCTTCAGGATCTACGGAAGAAGGTTCGTGTATGCCGAGAACGAGCCGTCGAGCTGTGCAGAATGGCTGGCTGACAAATGGCAGGACCATGTTCACCACGTTGAACAAGGCAGATGTGAGATATATGCTCACAACACTTTCAGACGACCAGATGAGTTAACCCCTAGTTGGCCGTAGCATAGCATGCGAAACGGAAGCGCATTCTCGCGGATCGGTATGCGAATACCAATATCATGCGCGGCGCATCCTAGAAGGCATTCAAGAACGATCAAGGGCATTCTTGCGTCGATGCACCGACGCAGGCAGCTCAGCTACAGATGTATTTGTGAGTTGACTGAATGAGTCAAGCCCTGACTGGAATCTAGAGCGCACCTTGTTTGCTGCTGACAGACTGCACCAGATATGTACGTGTAATGCGAAGTTTTACGCAGATTACTGCGTGTAGCTGACCCTAAGATAGCTCTACATGCATATGCATGCGACTGCGTAACCCACCATCTGTTTCATCCCAACGGCTCGGATTGCATCGGCAACAAGGCAGATGAAGAGATGATGCACCAAGTTGCTGCGGACGACAGCTTGCAGAGTGAGTTTGTCTTGTTTCATCATAGATATACAGACAGCACGACTCGCTTGAAAACATCTGCTGATATGTCAAACCCGTACTCCGTAGACCGACTCATCTCACACTACAGCCCAGCACTGCATCACATCTTTGCCGGCATTCTCTCGTTGTTCGTCAAGCCTCGATCGGTGCCTCTAGCCGACAACTACGTGTTGGAAACGAGCAAGAGAACCGATGCCGCGAGCTTCACGCTTATGAGCAGGCTGGAGGAGAAAGCCGCAGTCGTGGATCACATAGACATGGCAGCAGAGTGTCTTGATCACATGGTTGCAGGAATCGACACCACAGGTGACACACTCTGTTTCCTCATGTGGGAACTATCACAGCCCCGATCCGTCCACCTGCAGCGACGATTGACAGAGGAATTGCGAAACAACCCCGAGCTCGCCATTGATCAACTAACCTTCCTCGATGCCGTCCTGTGCGAAGGATTGCGATGCTATCCGGCTATACCGATGTCGCTGCCTCGTTTGGTACCACAAGGCGGCCGCGTAATTGACGGCTACTCTATACCAGAGAACACAATCGTCAGCTGCCAGCCACATTCTGTGCACCGCATGAACAAGCATGTGTACCCAGACCCAGAGAAGTTCCACCCGGATAGATGGATGGAAGCCGAAGGAGACGCAGACAGACGACGATTGCTCTTTTCATTTTCCAATGGAGGAAGAGGCTGCATTGGTAAACAGTAAGTTGACATCGAAACCGCCCGTTTTTGCAGCGTGCACGGCGTCGCCCACTTGTTGGGCTGCCGGGGAAGAATATGGAGAACATGCCATCTAATACTTCCCCGCTAGTCTTGCGATTGCAGAGATGAAGATGTTACTTCGAGATGTCTATTCACGCTATCACACCACACCGGATGCGTCCATGACAGCTGAGTCAATGGCCATGTCGGACCAGCTCATTTCCACGCGGCCGTTGGGCAAGAGCTGTCTTCTTAGATTTCATGCTCTGCCGGGAACGGATACCAAAGAGAGATGTTGAATAAGCTGAAAATCGTACGTATGCAGCGAGGTAGATGCTCCTCTGTTAGATGGCCAGTTCAACATTAGAACATGCCTAATCTCGACACGTGTTTGCAGGTCAATGATGCTCTGCTCTGGTCGCACACGACACCACGGTAGTGTAGTCGCTGTCATCAGGCATTTGTGCACGTAGAAATGGTGTGATGGTGTGCGATGTTGCTCTCGGTTGTACAAAGTAGATTGTGGATAGGATAATTCTGTCCAGTTGGCCTTTGGATTAACCTGGTTGATTCACTTGACCCGTCAAATCACGGGCCCCCTCCGTGTCCTTCGTCTACGGAGTACGGAGTACATTGGCCTTCCATTCAGAGCCCCCTCCCTCCCCACCCACCCCCGTCGTCGAAATCTCTGCCAGAAAATCCAGTCCACATTTCCTGCCTGTCGCCCTCTCTCTGCGTCGCCTTCTTCTTTTACTTTTCTCCCGCTTGCCACACGCACACCCAACAAATTTCAACGTTGTTCGGAGAACCATCCATCGCCGAATAATTCGTTGCATTACCTACTTACGCTACGACCAGGAAACCTCCAAAAGGCATTTCCACCTGTTGACTGTACATTCAGTCGCAGCGTCCCATCAACCCGTCGTCCGTCCTGCTTCCTCCCACCCGCGTTCGTCTACGACTCTTGTTGGCTTCGTTTGACTGCATAGGGCCTCGTTGAATTTCCAACACCGCAACTGCCCTGCTGTCATAACAACTCTTTTGCTGCATTGCAGAACAAACACCACTTAGCGACTTATCGGGCGCACATTGCTGTTTATGTATCAGCACGATCAGCTCATTCACCCCAGACCCCTCTTCAAGCTGCAGTTGTTTCGCATACCGCGAAAACCTTGTAGCCCCAATATCAGTTCTGACGGCTGAAGACTCAACGCTAGAGTTCATGCCTACCTTACTGTCTACGAAGATCCCCTCCGGCTTGCCCTATGTCAAACATACATCATCTTGTTGAGCTCTGATATCCCTCCCCTCGGCTCCCACAGCTTCGCCAATCATTTCGGTCTCCCACGAGTCGTGTTTATGTCGAATTCGTCGCCCTAGAGCATTATTGATTGCTTTGCAGCCTCCCAGCTTCCTTCAAGTTCGCCTTCTACGACATCACTAGTCAGAAAACGACAGCCCCCGTCTTCTCGTACCGTACAATCTGCCACCATGTCTCTCATCAACGTTCGCCGCGATGTTAGCGACGCCTTCTATCGCTACAAGATGGAACGTCTGCAGACCAAAATCGAAGGAAAAGGTAACGGTATCAAGACAGTTGTCGTCAACGTCTCCAGCGTTGCGGCTTCTCTCGCCCGACCTGCCTCTTTCATCATCAAATATTTCGGCTTCGAATTGGGTGCCATGACCAACCATGATCCCAAGGATGACCGTTGGATTATTAATGGTGCACACGAGGCTGCCAAACTTCAAGATCATCTTGATGGTTTCATCAACAAATTCGTCCTCTGCAAGAGCTGCAAGAACCCCGAAACCGACGTCAAGATCGAGAATGACCGCATTCTTCTCGACTGCAAGGCTTGTGGTCAGCGTACAGCTGTTGACCTTCGTCTCAAGCTCAGTGGTTACATTCTGAAGAATCAGCCCAGCAAGAAGAACAAGAAAGACAAGGCTGAGCGCAGGGCTGCCAAGAAGGCTAAGCAGAATGGTACTGCCAACGAGAACGGTACCGGAAGCGGCGGCGACGACGGCTCCGAGAATGGCTCAAATGACCACGAGGACGAGAACGGCGATGCTGGTAGTGACCGCGAGTTCAACAAGTTGCAGGCTGAGGCTGTTGAGGACGTTGCATTCGAGGTCAAGGACGACGAATGGGCCGTGGATATGAGCGAGGAGGCTGTGAAGGCCCGTCAGGCTCAGCTTCCCGGTGACTTTAAGCAGAAGCTTAGCCTCGGCGATGACGACGACGACGGCGAGGGTGGTAACACCATTTACGACGAGTTCGGAGACTGGATCCAGAGCGAGTCTCAGGATAAGGGTGGCATTGACGAGGTTGACTCTATTGACATCTACCTCAAGGCCAAGGAATTGGGCATTGAGATCAAGCATCGCAGTGTTTTGGTCCTTGTGCAGACCATCTTTGACAAGAACATCTGTGTACAGATCCCTAAGCGTGCCGGCATGTTGAAGCAAGTATGTCGCCTGTTTATCCCCATCACTGTTTGTTTCTGCATCATTCAAACAAATCACTGACAAACACTTTCAGATTATCAGCTCTGATCGTCATGAGAAGGCTCTTCTCGGTGGTACTGAGCGTCTCATTGGTTCACTGTCCGATGAGAACCCAGATATGCTGCCTCAGATTGTCAAGGTCCTTCAGCTGTACTACCACCACGACCTCATCAGTGAAGAGGTCGTCATCAAGTGGGGCACTCACGCCAGCAAGAAGTACACTGACAAGAACACCTCCAGAAAGATTCGCCTGGCAGCCAAGCCTTTCCTCGACTGGCTTCAGGAGGCCGAGTCTGAGGAGTCCGAGGACGATGAGGACGATGAGGACGATGAGTAATGTGGCTCATCCAGACGATCCCGTTCCTTTCACTGTTCGTTGTTTGAGTTGTTTTCCGTGGATAGGACAGAGCACAAATCGTGGTTCATGGGAGGTGTGAGGGTGCATTGGAATTGTTGACAAGATTTCTCTCTGGACTTGAAAAAATATTTGTGTGTTGTTGAAACGTGTTAGTCTAGTACTATTACTATTCTGCCTTGTTTTGGATCTCGGAATGACACCAGTTTCCCCCATTCATGCCTCAAGTCCATTCTGTGACGTGGCATTTGCCTTTGTTTCTGAGTCATGTCATGTAATTGTACATCACTTCTCATCGTGGGAGCAACTGGATGGGGTATACGTCCGCAGAACGGCCGAATTCATTGGTTCAAATCCGTCTATCCCATACGATCAAGAGAGAATAATGCCATGGTGGTCAATCGCCACGTCATATGCGTACGCTACCTATCCCGCTTTCACAAACGCACGCTCCACACTTGACGCCCCCGCCCATCCTATTCTCGTAACGTACAATTATTCCGCTTCCACGTCCGTCTTCCCAGGGGCATCCTCCATGCTATCATCTCCATCGTTGCTCCTCGCCGCCGCCGCACTCGTCACCACCATTGTCGAGTCCGCGGCATCGGCCTGCTCATCCTGGTGTTCGTGCCCCTCGGCAACTTGATTTCCGTCCGTGCCAACTGGATCTCTCTCTTTGTCGAAAACATGGGCACTCAGCGATTTAGATACAGTCTCTAGATCACCCTCGTTGGCCAAGACGTAGTCGAAGAGCTCTGATGTCTTGGACTCGTCTAGTTCTGTCGGTAATTGTGCCATGATGGTTTGCACGGCATCCTCGTCTAGACCTGAGGAAGAAAGGCGCTCTTGGTAGGTGGTTTGGGAGAAGGGCTTGATGAGGATATACCGCGCTGAGAAGCCCATGTCTTTGGCGAATTGGGCGGCCTGGAAAGTGGAGAACAGGTTAGTTTCGCGCACACACAAAGGGGATTTGATGTATACCTCTAGATCTAGTTCGATTATAGGCACTTTGCCTGACTCCGTAACGGCGTCGATAACCTTGCTGCTTGTGCCGTAGGCTGCGCCATGGCGCTCTACGTACTCGATGAGTCGATCCCCGTCCCGTAGTTGATTGAATTCCTGGGCAGTGACAAAATGGAAGGTTTTGCCTTTGATTTCTCCGGCTGATGGTTCGCGAGTAGTGTGCCGTACAACGCGGGTGAAGACACCCTTGTGCAACTCACATAGCTTGCTGACCAGGGCAGATTTGCCGACGGCTCTGGGGCCAGAGATGATGATGGCGTTGCGGTTGGAAGGCATGTCGTCCTCCGCGGCCGTCGGTTCCTCGTCCTCCTCATCTGCCTGATCGGCGTCGTCCAGCTCGCGGAATATGATGTCCACTTTCTTGGGGTCGTCTATTTTGTCAAAGGCGGGTAGCTTTGATCGTGCGGCGATTCGCAAGGCTCTCCAGCTTTTGCTGGCCTTGCCCGCTATCGCTGCCGCCCTTGTCTGGTCGTTCGTGGGCATCTCAATCTCAAACTCGTCGTCGGCAATCTTTCTCTGAAAGCTCTCGAGCTCGGGGAGTTCATAGCGTTCAGAGGACTTGAGCTGATTGAGAAGGGATTCGTCATCATCGTCTTTGAGGAAATCGAGTGATAAGGAGCCCATTGGCGTTGGCCGCAGCCGCTTGCTGGTCGCTGAGCGTTGTGCTACAGCTCGAGCTTCGATGAAGAGCTCTGCGGAAACGGGGTCTCGCTGGATCGGGGGCAGCTTGCCATTTTCCAGAACACCCAATTCTTGTCTCTGGCCAGAACTGTCTCGACCATCCGGTAGAAGTAGGGTCCATCGGCACCCCTCTTAAGGTAGTCTGAGATGGTGGTTTTCATCTCAAGTGCCCATTTGGCCTGTGAAGGTGGGTTATCGTCAGGCAATGCCGTCAGAGGTTGCATCCTGGTGCTACTTACATTATCCTCGCTTAGTTGATCATTGTAGATGACCGATTTGTTGGAAGCGTTAAAACTGGCGGTTTTCTCTTTGGCTCCTGCCGTCAGGGAGAGAAGAAAGTCTGTTACTATGAGTGCCTGAACAAGTACGTGTCGTCTGAACGAGAGATCGCTGATCTACGAGAGCTGGTCAGTAAGAGATGGATATTGGTGAAGTAGTAAGGACTTGATTGTGATGCATACTTCGAGTTCAAACAAGTCTTTACTGGTCAGGTACTTTGGGTTAAACGCTTCAGGGGCATCCTCAGGCTCTCCGTCTTCTCGTTTCCGTTTCAGGTCCCGCCTTGAAGTTTCTAATGATCTTGACGAAGCCTCGCCGTGGTGTATCGCCTGGAACGCTCTCATGGTGGCATCCAGACTGCTTCTGAACTTGGTAAAATGTGTAGATTCAAACAGCTTCAGTGGCTGGCTGAAGCTTTCTTGCAATGACCAAAATAATGGGTACAGAGAATCGGGATCGTACGGTTTCTGAGATTCCTTGGAGTCGAAATTGACACCTTTACCAGCTCCCTTTGAGTCCGCTGCAGACTTTGGAGTATCGGCCGGCACATCCACGTCCATCTTGGACTCTGCCTGCAGCTCATCCTTTTCTGTCGAGTCCACAAACGTCGTGACGTTCTCGACATGATATTCACCACGAAGGTTTACCGAGCTTCGGTCACCAAGCGGAAAGCTTTGAAACAAAAAGATGAATACCCGGCCACAAAAAGCTGTATCTTCTGCTCGAGACAGTCGGCGCAGGAGTTCGTTACAACTTCGTAGAATGACGAGCTGCTTCTGCTTGAAGTGCTTCGCGGTTATACGCTCGCGGCGAGACTCAAGGTAGTCAAAGACTTTCCGGCATCCCGAAATCGTCTGGCTGTCCAGAAGCTCTTCCACGAGCCAGAACAGTAGGGCTGGATCGCATTGGCCGTCATCGGACAAGATCGAGAGAATGTCAAGGAGATTCCACATTTTGACAAAATCGGGTGATTCGATTGTGGTCGCGGCCTGCCAGGTAGAGTGTTAGAAGAATGGGTAAGCTCGGGTAGCAATGTTCATATACACTTACAATCAACTGGCCAAACAGATCTCGAGCTGCCGTTTCGATGATGGCGAATTGCTGCGTTTTGGAGGCGTCTTGATATCCAGTATCTTGGCCATGGTTCCCATCTCCGTCAGAGGCGCCATGGCCGGAGAGACAAGTCGATATGCGGCCAGTAACGTCGCTGAAATTGGACTTCTTCAAGGTAGGCTCGATTGTTGGCGCTGGCTTCACCTCGGCCGCCTCGTTGAGCAATTCGTTGAGCAGTGAGCGGAAGCCGGCCACTAGCGGGACGCCTGGGTTTCCGAGGGCGAGGGCTGGCATCTTTATGCTCTGCTATCGTCTCGAGTCGCGTTGCGAAGACGAGGTAGCTCGCAGGTCTCGTGGTGCTCCGTCGGCGACGCTCCTCAAGAAGCGAAGAGCTGCCAGCTGCAGTCGCGCATATGCGCAAAGAAGCCTTCTCCTTCTCCAAGCACCGCTATAATGATTCTGTGCGCGGGCAGCTTGTTGTTGTGGTGTTGTGGTGGGTTGTAGTCGTCAAGATGCTATGAGAATAAATACGTCCAAAACATGAATGAACATGATCGAACAAGCAAGCAGCCTCACGTCTGCAACAAGTGGTGGGGCAGACCGGTAAGGGAATTAGTGGGTCCCGCGCAAGGCTGAAATTTTGGCTCACGGATCAATACTCCGTACTCCGTAGTGGCGTACAAGGCCATGCGACAATCATCTGCGTTGTCGACAAATTCTTAAGCTCGACCCAGCTTCGCTCTCACACCAAACACGCACGACCGCCGTAGCCAACACTTGCGAAGAAGCTTTCTACAGCTCATGACGCGACTACGGCGAGACAATGCCTAACGCGAAGCGCCTCAAAGGCACCGGCGCCGGTGCCGCCAAAGCTGGAAAGGCATCGAAGCCAGCCCCCGTTGCCGAGACAGAGCGACCAACCCCAGCCGAAGTTGAGGAGAAAGAGCACCAGTTCGTTCAGCTTGCAAGAAAGAACTGGTTGAAACCGAGCAAGAAGGCTATCAGGCCAAAGGTGAAGAATGATGTCCTCAAGCAGGGTATCTGGGATGTATTGGAACAGGACGGCTTCCAGTACAAGTCCCTTCTCTTGCTGGAGAGCTTGCAGACAATGGAAAGGTTCGCTACATAATGATCTCATGCAGTTCATTCAGAATTTCTCAACTAATGGTCTTTTGTTATAGCTACCTTTGGCCGGCGTACACGGATGAAGCGTCAAACTTTCACGTGCTTTTGATTGCGCTGATTGCCAACGTAAAACGGCGCGAACATCTGGAAACATGGAGTGAGTTGAAAGTGGTGAGTTTAAAGCTGTAATTGCATGATATTGACAATTTTATCCAGGCTTGTTCGAGAATCGCCCTGAAGACTTCTCGTCAATGTTTAGACGACTTCTTTCCTAATACTTGACCGAACTCTTTCTGCGAATATAAGAACACATATTCTCTGTTTTATGATATACGCATTTCAGAGCTTAGATTGCGCCATTGTCAGAAAAGAGTGTGCTCCTCTGGTATCAATAGGCATTTGGCAGAACTTATGCAGCGAAAAGCATCGAGAAGCTTTACTCGACCAGACCACTCACCTAAGAAAGGCTTGGAGAGCTTCCCAGAAGCGATATGACGCGGCTGATGATACGATCAAGGCGCGGCTGCGTTTCGAAAGATCATGGTTATATTCTTTGCTTCTCGATTTCTTGGGTCTGTTGTACGGCAATAGCAACCAAGGTTTGTTTTACCCCTGCCATGATAGAACACCGAGAGATGGGACGATTTACTAATGGCTTCAAGAACATGCGCTGTACTGTGAACGATTCACCGAATTTATATCGGACCTTCAGAGTCAACTTCCCACGAGACGCTACGTCAATACTTTACTACAAGACTTAAATATCTTGCCCGTCATGAAACTATCACCAATGTACAACGATGAAAACAACTCGCTACTGAGAGATTTGCACGCGCTGCTCTCACACTTTACATACTTTGCAATTGACGACCAGACCGGGATACAACTGACTGCGGCAGAAGCGTATCAAATACATTGTACACTTCTGGGAAAG
Organism: Epichloe glyceriae; assembly: GCA_023658535.1. Classification (NCBI taxonomy): domain Eukaryota; kingdom Fungi; phylum Ascomycota; class Sordariomycetes; order Hypocreales; family Clavicipitaceae; genus Epichloe; species Epichloe glyceriae. The sequence continues at coordinate 5,296,631 of CP098291.1, read as the reverse complement.
CTGCAACGCGTTGCGCTTAAGAATTTCAGGGAGAAGTTGATGGTTTTGGCACTCTCCAACTACGGCGGCATAGAGAAAAGAGTTGAGCTCGAGGGCCTTCTCGAACCATTGACTGATGACGAGTTGATGCAGCTCTTCACTCTTCTGGACTTGCGATCTACTTATCCAGAGTCTCTTGCGTTGCCTATAGATCGCAAATTGCTCATTGAAATTATTGTCAGCAGATATGAGCGCAAAAAGTCTTTTAGAGAATCTGCTCAGCATATGCCCCTGGTTCCGACAGAGCGATCGCTTTTTGACCACGGTTTCCAAAGAGCCGACGCATATGACGGTTCACACCCCTTGGCCCTCCCCAAGCTCAACCTGCAGTACCTATCTGCCGGAGATTTCTTATGGCGCGCAATGATTCTCTATCGTTGTGAGGCCTTCTACGGCATCCGAAAGGATGTAGAATCTGCTTTGAGACGTTTACGACCAGAATCGCAGCAACCAGGTGTCACTACCTTCGCAGGGTTTTCGAAGATGGCCCTGCCTATTTCTACGCCATCGTACGTATTCATTGACGGGAACTTCCTCTTACTTTAAGCTATGCACACTGACATGATAGACAGTATACTTGAAACTAAGCCGCCACTAGTAGGCGAAGAGCTTCCATCCATGGTCAAAGCTGAAATATCGTTCGATGTTCGCCGACTCGGGCCCAACGTTCGCCGGGAATGGGATTCCTTGCGCCCCGATGATGTGGTATTCTTACTGAGCGTTCAGCCTTCACCCTCTCAGTCTACCATGAATGAAGGTGAGGTTCAGTCCGAGTACGAAAAACTTGGTTTGATATCGGTTCGATCGGCTGAAATCATTCAAATCACCGATGATAAAGGCCGCCACGTGAGAGACGGGGCAACTTATCTGGACAACAAACGTCGTGTTCATGTCAAACTGGACCCGTACATGTACAGCCGGGATACGGAACGACCATCACCTAACAAGCCGGATGTTTACGGGCAGATGAATTTGTTGTTAAGGCGAGGGCGAAGAGAGAATAATTTCAAACCTGTTTTGGAGTCCATTCGCAAGCTCGTCTTGTCAGAAATGCCCCTTCCCTCGTGGCTTCATGAAGTGTTCCTCGGTTACGGTGATCCCGCTGGAGCAAACTACAAGAACCTTGCCAATCGGATCAAGAAGCTGAATTACCGGGACACGTTTCTCGACTGGCAGCATCTAGTCGAAAGCTTACCTGGAAAAACCGTCGAGCCTGGTGATGACGTCGCAAGCAGTTTTGGTCCTCCTTATGTTCTCGAAGAAGGCAACAAGCCAGACGAAGCCGATGGCGTCCGACCCTCCAAGAAACGCAGACGCGATGCAGAGCCGACGATGAAGTCGGGAGTCGACTCCCTCAAAGTGTCAACCTACAAGCCTCCAAACAACGGACCGTACCCGACGGATGTGCCCAAAACAAACACCGTTCGTTTTACCCCGGCCCAAGTGGAGGCCATCATGTCTGGGTCCCAACCCGGTTTGACAGTGATTGTTGGTCCTCCTGGCACTGGAAAAACGGACGTGGCCACGCAAATCATCAACAACATCTACCACAACTTTCCGCGAGAAAAGACACTCCTGATTGCGCACAGCAACCAGGCTTTGAATCAATTGTTTGCCAAGATTGTGGCGCTGGACATCGATGAGAGACATCTCTTGCGCTTGGGCCATGGAGAAGAAGATTTGGAGACTGAGGGCAATTTTGGAAAGCACGGCCGCGTTGAGTCATTCCTCGACAACCGACAAGTGCTTCTTCATGAAGTTGGGAAATTGGCCGCAACTCTGGGAGCGCCTGGTGCTCATAACAACTCAGCCGAAACCGCCGGTTACTTTAACAAAGTCTACGTGGAGCCTGCCTGGAAGCGATTTCAACAAGTCGTTGCTTCGGCCGAGACGACTGCTGCGGACCTTGTCCAAGCCTTTCCGTTCCATACCTACTTCGCCGATGCGCCTCAGCCGCTCTTCCCGGATGACAGCGGCCGGGAGCAAATAGAAGAAATTGCTGATGGTTGCTACCGTCACATCAGTAAAATTTTCTCAGGACTGGCGGATATTGTGCCTTTCGAGATCCTCCGTCGTGAACGAGAGAAGGCCAACTACCTCCTAACCAACGAGGCCAGAATCATCGCCATGACGACCACACATGCAGCCATACGACACGGTGAAATAGCTTCGTTAGGCTTTCACTGTGACAACGTCATCATGGAAGAAGCGGCGCAGATTACCGAGGTGGAAACCTTCATGCCTCTTGCTATGCAGAAACCAACCAAGAATCAAATGCCTCTCAAGAGAGTAGTGCTGTGCGGTGACCACTACCAGAACTCACCAGTCATTCAGAGCTTGGCATTTCGCCATTACGCAAATCTGGAACAATCGCTGTTCTCTCGGTTGGTGCGCCTCGGTGTGCCAACAGTGAATCTCGATCAGCAAGGTCGCGCCCGTCCCTCAATCGCCAGACTTTACTCATGGCGCTATCCCAAGCTGGATAACTTGCAGCATGTGCAGAGCCAGCCTGAATTCCTCCTTGCCAATGCTGGATTCAAGTTTGATTATCAGTTCATTGACGTGCCCAACTACAAGGGCCGCGGGGAGTCGGAGCCAACACCACACTTCATCCAAAACCTAGGCGAGGCAGAGTATGCTGTGGCGATATTCCAGTACATGCGTCTGCTAGGATATGCCGCGGACAAGATCAGTATTCTCACAACGTATGCCGGACAGCGCGCCTTGGTCAAGGACGTGCTCGCCCATCGGTGTGGCAAGAACCCCGTCTTTGGCATGCCTAAGGCTGTCGCCACCGTGGACAAGTACCAAGGCGAGCAAAATGACTGTAAGTATCTCGCCGTCATAGAATGTCGAACAACCTGATAGTGAGGGAGAGTTCTATATATGCTAACGTGTTCTTCTTTTCCTTCTTACAGACATCATATTGTCTCTTACTCGAACGTCCCGCGTGGGGTATCTACGCGACGTACGGCGAATGACAGTGGCCGTGTCCCGTGCCCGGCTTGGCCTGTATGTCCTTGGACGGCGTGAAGTATTTGAGGCTTGCCCGGAGCTTCGACCGGCGTTCGATCTCCTGCTTGAGCGTCCAGACAAGCTGACGCTTGTCACGGGAGAGATGTGGCCCACCGAGAGAGCCAATGCGGACGACAACTCTGCATTGGAGGGCGAAGTCGTCATGGAAAGCGTGGAGCATCTAGGACAATACGTGTTTGACATGACCAACACCAAGTTGAAGCAGCTGCAAGAACAAGGGGGAACCTGTCACGAACGTCACCGAGGCTATTCCTGAAGAGGCCGACGAAGATGAAGAAGAAGCGCAAGCTACATACTACGATGACGAGGACGAGCAGGCCGTGGAACCAGGTATTCTGGAAGTCCGCGAAGGAGAGAGCAAAGATGAAGAAGTGACTCTGACGCAACATTAGGGTGCAATGGAAAACCAATGCAATAGCAGTCATATACTTTTAATTGCACCTGAAGTTGCTTTTTCACGGGCACTGACAACAGGCCTTTGAAAAAGGAATGAATGATTATGTGCCTGACTGAGAGCCCTGGGACTGAAGAACTTGAATGTCCGCGCACTGACTTTTCAATATTATCTATTGTCTTTAATTTCAAAACGTGGGAATTTTCTCTTGGGCAGAACCTCCGCGTCTCGTGAGTCGTTGCTCGCTGCAGGTCCGTCGCTGCAGGAGGTAGGTGGGGTGCGAGGAAGCGACATTGGACCAATCGTATTATTAGTCGCTGATACCCCGTACACAACCAATTCTTCTTCTTCTGCAGCAAGTGTTGAAGTGTTGGGCCAAGTGCGCTATTAGCGTCGCCCACATTTCCCCGGGTTTTTCGCGGGAGCCAAAAGGGTCACTGCAAGTCAAGTCGTCGGACTCGAGATAAACAGTTTCACAAGGGAAGGGAGGGCCGTGCCTATCGATTCATGCCCCAGCCATCTTGCAGAGGGCTATCGGGGTCACCCCATCGCACGATTGTCCTAGATGGATGTGGGAAAAAGAAATGCTTATCGCGCAAGGAGATGAAAATTGATGAGCCGTGGTACCAACAAATCTCCGGGCCGTGCGAGCGAATGGATTGCTTTTTTCCCCTTCCTACGTCGAGTACATATGTATGGGAATAGTAGTGCCCTTCCAACTAGCCGGGTACCTTTCACTCGTCCCTGGCGGTGATGATTGAATTTGAAGACGGTGGTGGTCAACAAGTCAACGGACAGAAGAGGTACGGTACGGGTTGGTCTGTACGGAGTACGGAGGAGTCATATCAAACAATATAAGGGGTTCAGCTGGCAATCCCAAGCGTCCACCCGTCCGTCACTCTTGCGTCGTCGTCTGCTGGCCGTTCGTTGTCTCTCTGCGGAAGAGGAAAATTGAAGTGGTTGCAGGACCCACTCGGGCGCGCTGCCAACATTGGACCAGGGCAGACGATAAATGGAGTAATTATCTGGGCGACTCGACTTCTGTGAATCAGACAGATATTGACATGGGCTCGCCCGCTTGGAGACAGCTGGGCATGCGTCTTCAGGAATGAGGGCCTGGTGGGAGCACCGAGTAATAATCCGTCCGTACAGCAATGTCCCACCCCAGCCCAGGGCTCACAGCCTCAATCCCATCCCAGTCACAAACAGCCTAATTTCTCATTTCCCTAACTTATTATTCAATAGAACATGGCAACATGGAGTGCTGTGTCTCGTCATGGCTGCCGTACATACTTGTGCCAGAAAAAAGGGGCGCGCAACAACCAAATGCTCCGGACGGATTACGGAGTACTCACTCCTTCCTCATGTGTAGGGCTCAGGCGGAAATGCACACCAACACGCACTTACGGAGTTATTAGTTATTAGTTATTTCTCCCCCTTCTTCCCCTCCCGCATCCGTTGGAGAGCCACAGGTGCACATCATGGCAAGTCTGTTTTGTTTGTTGATCCAGTTTTTCTTGTGTGAATCTTTTCCTCCAAGGTTCCTTGACACAACTACCTTCAAACTTTATTCATGATGATAGCTACGGAGAAACGATGAGATGCGTCTGTCTGGCCCTTCTAAAGAGGGTTCGCACCTGCAGAGCACTGCAGAACACTGCAGAGCAGTGATTGACGCCACAGTGTCTAGAGACCGAGATCGACTGTGCCATGCCCGTGAGTTCGGCGTTGTTGGACAGTGTTTGCACTACCAGTGAAGAGGAAGAGCAAGACGGCGGGCGCCAGGGGTGGGGTCCCGGCTCTTTCCCCTTCCGCCCATATCATAATCCTGCTGCCCAAATTTTTCTTGCCGAACTCCTCCTAAACCCTCACCACTCCGAACAAAACACCACTGGTCTAGGTGGATTTTTCTTCTCTCACCAGACCCTCCCCCTCCTTCCAACGCATTGGATTCTTCTTCTGTGTCTACAGCACCAGAAGACTAATTTCTCCTTTGCTCATCGTCTAGGACGCCCGTCAACGCCCACGATTGTAGTTTGTGTCTCAGACGCCTACAGTCTCGCCTGCTCGGTCTTTTCCACTCACTCCTTGACCTCGTATCTTCCTCTGGCCTGCTTGGGATCTTCCCTTTTCTAAGCCGCCACCAAGTGTCCGGTGTTTTTATAATCTTTATCGCGTGCATCTTCTTCGCGAGCATTCTTCGTTTCTTCTTGACAGCGCCCACGGCCTCGCTGTTCCAAAGAAAACCCAAAAACCCGTCTTGTGAGAGCGAGCCCCGAGGGACTTTCAAAAAAAAAAAAAAAAAAAGTTTCTCGACTACCCGCCCTCTTAATTTTCAGAACATTTCGTCGACGCCTCCGCATCAACGAAACCCTCCCATCAACTTCAACGCTTCACGAGTCGACTATTCTCCCCTTATGACGTCGCCTGCGAACCAGCAGAATCCGATTCCGGCGAGCAACACCTCTGCGACCACGGCGACTTCTTATGCCTCCGCTGCAGGTGCGCCTAAGAAATCATCAATCCAAGCGCCGTTAGTCACGACCGGTTCTCAAGCACCCGTCGTTGTCGGCTCTGCTTCTGCCTCTGCGGCGCAGAATGCCAAGAGCTCTACTCTGTCTCCTGTAAACGGCAAACCAGTCGCCACTCCTGCTGTCCCTGCTGTTGCCCGAGGTAGCTCTACCAACGGCTCCGGCGCGGACCATTCGAGAAAAAGCTCCGTCACCATGGCTGCCAACGGCGCCAACTCTTTCGCTGCCAACGGCGGCGCCAAATCTGGCATCCAGTTTGGCTTCAACTCTCCAGCTATGGCCCACAGCACTCCCCAGGTTGGAAACGCTGCCCCATCGCCATTCCTGGTGCCGGGCATCAGCGCGTTCCTTCGCCTGCACACTCTCCTTCACCGATCCCTCAGCCTTCGGCGAGCGGTGGTCGACCTCCCTCTGGTCTTCAGCAGCCAAGTGGACAGATGACATTCGGAAGTCTCGGTAGCGATGGCGAGGTTCGTAAAGCCCCTCCCAAATAAAACCCCTCTCCCTTGTTCACGTCGCTTCGCATTCTCTTCTTTGCGAGTGATCATTTCGTACTTTGCATTCATGATCATCACCACTAACAGAAAACCGTCCAGCGCCACATGAGACAGGGCTCTGTCCTCTCCAACCCAATGGCCATGGGATCGCAGCCTGGTGCCCATTACCGACGCGAATCGAACCATTCCGTTCAGGGTGAACACAGAGGCAACTTCCCCCTCAAGGTGGTCGTGGACGAAGTTTCAACCCTCACAACAACCAGTACAACAACCAGATGGGATATCCTCCCAACAACCAGTTCCGAAACGGCCCCGGTCAAGGTCGTGGCATGCCCCCTTCCTTCCAGCCTCAGCCTCGAAACATGCCGTATCCCAACTCTCCGCAACCAACTCGAAGCCCCGCCCTCGTGCCGTCGATGCCAAACACCCCGAACATGCCCCCGGCGACCATGCAGTCTAATATATCGATGCAGACGCCGCCCCAGTATCATTACCCGCCCCCGATGGCGCCCCAGCATCAACAAGTACAGCTCCCTTTCCCTGACATGCCTGATAAGTTTCCTTTCAAGTATAACAAGAACAAAAAAACTCGCAGAGAGCACACCAAGTCCCTGCAGTCAGGTCGTCAGTTGGATTCCATACGCGAGCTACACGGAAGTAATGCCGATCAACCTCCGCGTCGCTTCACCCAGCGACCAGAGTTTCATTGGCGTGATCAGCATAGTAATAATGGCCGTCGTGTGGTTTCCAGTGGCGTGGTGAAGCCTATCGCGCAATGCTCAACTCAGAATCCCCTAGGATTCCTTCACAGAGCCCTTCTCTTGATCTTTCTCCCGAAAATGGCGGATTTGAACTTTGGCTGACTATGAAGTATCAGAATTTTGGCTATCCTCCTCAGCAGGTTGACCAATACGGCCGACCCATCTCCATGCCTTACGGCTACAATAACGTGCCCCCTACATGGGCCCCCTCAAGCTAACTCCCCAGCTTATAACCAGCAATTTGCCTCGCCATATCACCAGCAGAGCCACAGCATGTCTCGTAGCCCTTCGCAGCCTGAGCGACCTCCCAGCGTCAACCAACAAAGCCAACCTCTGATTGTCAGCTCATCTCAGCAATCTGCCACCCCCGCTGGCAAGGCTGGCCCCAATAACTTCGTCAAGCCGAGGAAGAGTGCTGCTATTCAAATCAAGAATGCTGCCGGTGAGGTTGTCGACACCTCTACCTTCAAGCAACCCGCCTCTCCGCCCCTAGCAGCCAGCAGTCCAAGACCCCTCCTGTTGTTGCCTCTATGCCTACTCCTCCCCCAAGTCAGCCACGCCATCTCACGGACGCACTGAGAGCACTGCTACACCAAAGACTGCCAAGGAGATTCAGGATGAATTGAAGGAGAAGATCAAGCAGGCTACTCTTGGAGCTGCCAACGAGGCAGCCAAGGCTAAGGACCCAGTTGCCTCTGACAGCCCGGCCGAAAAGGAGACCCCTGCTGCTGCAGTCACCGTCAAAGCCGAAGCCCCCAAGGAAATCGCTCAGGTTGAGGAGCCCAAGAAGGTCGAGGATGAAAAGAAGTCTGCTGAGCCAGCCGCTGACCCAAAGGCTGATCCCGGAGAGGACGAAATTGAACGAATGATTCGCGAAATGGAGGAGGCTGACGCCCGTCGCGAGAAGGAAGAGGCGGAGCACAAGAAGCGTGTTGATGCCGCCAAGGCTGAGAAAAAGAAGGAGGAGGAAGCGAAGCGCAAACAGAATGCTGCCGACGCAGACGCGAAATTGCGAGAGCAGGAGCGCGAGATGGAAAGATTGGAGGAAGAAAAGGAGCGACGACAAAAGCAGGCCGAGTCTTCTGGCAATACCATGTCGGTTGCCGAAGCTCTTGCCGCTGCACGCGCCGTCAAGGAGGCAGACGGCTCCAACGTCGATTCCGTTGCCGACAAGCTGTCCGGCATGAAGATCGGCGACGACAAAGCTGCTGCCGGCGATGCTACCGGCCAAAAACGTGGATCTAAGCCTGCTGCCCTCAACTTGGCGCCCCTCAACACCAAGCCAATTGAGCCTCCTCAGCCCAGCGCAGCCCTCCAGTCTCTCAAGTCTGCTCGGTTCCTGCGGGTCATGGACCAGGAAATTTACCCGACTGGTATTAGCTCTCCCAATCCTGCCCTCAACGCCGCTGTCACCAACAAGGGCAAGAGCTTCAAGTACGACGCTGCTTTCCTCTTGCAGTTCCAGAAGGTGTTCACTGAGCAGCCATCGGTCGAGTTTCACCAACAAGTCAAGTCTCTCATCGGAGATGGCGAACGCTCTGCCCGCGTCGCGACGCCTAGACAGCCCTCTAACCGTGGCAGCGGTGGCTTCTCCATGGGCACCTTCAATGCTCCTCCCGGCCGAACCCTCCCGCCAGGCACATCATCCGAGCAGCGCCTGGCCATGTCCAGCGGCACCTTGCCCCGACCCAACGTGGGCCCCATTGGGTCTTTCCGTGGTCCCGGCGGAGCTTTCCCAGGTGGCAATATCTCCCGCACGGCTTCTCAATCTCGTGGTGGTGCTCCGAACTCGCCCAGTGGACGCCAGTCCAGCCGCTCTACTCGTGGCAGTCGCCGTGATTACAATGGTAAGGATTCTCAGGCTGCTAAGACCATGCCTTTGACCGCCGGCATGGAAATCAAACCCATTGCTGTTTCCTCTACTGGTTGGAAGCCAAGTAGCATCGGCAACAAGGCCGCTTCTGCCACCCCCACTGGCTATCTTGATCCCGAATTGGTACAGAGGAAGGTCAAGGCTGCTCTCAACAAGATGACGCCTGAGAAATTTGACAAGATTGCCGACCAGATCCTCGCCATTGCTGGACAGTCCAAGGATGAGTCTGACGGTCGTACGCTGCGCCAGGTCATCCAGCTTACGTTTGAGAAGGCCACTGACGAAGCTCACTGGGCTTCTATGTACGCCAAGTTCTGCAAGCGCATGCTTGAGAACATGAGTGCAGACGTGCGAGACGAGCGCATCAAGGACAAGAGCGGCAACATTGTCAGCGGAGGCAATCTATTCAGAAAGTACTTGCTCAACCGATGTCAGGAAGAATTTGAACGTGGCTGGACCACGCACTTGCCTTCTCAACCTAAGGAGGAGGAGGAAGGCGACGATAGCTCCAAGAAGGCCCTCGGGGAAACTACTATGCTGTCTGATGACTACTATGTGGCTGCCGCAGCCAAGCGGCGTGGTCTCGGTCTCGTGCAATTCATTGGCGAGTTGTACAAACTCGGCATGTTGACCGAGCGTATCATGCACGAATGTGTTCACAAGCTCGTTGACTACAAGGGTGTGCCGGACGAGGCCGAGATTGAATCGCTCAGCAAGCTGTTGCGCACCATCGGCGCCAACCTCGATTCTACGGAGAAGGGTCGTCCCATGATGGACGCCTACTTCCAGCGTATCCAAACCATGGCTGATCTCCCCGAGTTGCAGAGCAGAATGAGGTTCATGCTCATGGATGTTGTTGACCTCCGAAGAGCCAACTGGGTTTCCAAGGAAGCCAACAAGGGCCCCAAGACGCTGGACGAGGTTCGTGTTGAGGCCGAAGCCGCTGCTGCGAAGGCTCAAGAGTCGGCGCGAAGCAACACACGCAGTGGCCCCGGCGGCCGCGCTCTTATGGGTCGTGGCGATGCTCGCAACTTTTCCGGTGGTTATGCCCAGCAGCAAACCAGCAACCAAGTCGGCGTGGATGACTTGCGCCGTCTCAAGGGCTCTGCCAGCAGAACTTCAAGCCAGAATGTCCTGCTCGGCCCCACGTCGATGTTCTCTTCTCGCAGCAACAGCGGTAGACGTCTTGGGCCCGGTGGTTCCCTGGGTCGCCCTGGCGAAGACTCTGGAGCATCATCTCGCACCGGAACTCCCCACCCGGGATACCACCAACACAAACGCCTTTAGGTAAGGCTCCCTCTCCTCCCCGTTCTGGCGTATTGGCCTTTGACCAGCCATTGCCATTTGGCTTTGGAAAGAAGCAAGACTAACAAGAACTCATCACAGCTTGCTGGCCACCATGGAAACCGAACACCCCGCCTCTCCCCATCTGCAGGACCCTCCCTCTTCTAGCCAAGGCCATCGTTGACGAGAAGAAGGAGAGCGAGTAGAAAGTTTAATAATTTCAATTTTTCTCGGTGTCTTGCATTTTGGGTGATAGACTAGGCGGATTCTGTTCCCTTGCATTTACAGGCTTTGTCTTTTCTTTAATGCGCTCTGACATATTTGACAGAAGTATTAAAAGTTACGCACGCATTTCTTTATTTTTGATCCCACGATACCTCACCCATAGAATATTCGGGATCAGACAGGGGAGGCTCTCGCCACAAAACGGAGGAGTAGAGAGCAACTTTGTGCGTCATCAAGCATTACTTATTACTACTATTGGTTTTCCCGTTCCCGGTGTCGGATCATTCATGTCCGCTTTTCTGGGAGGCCTGTCTCCGGGGTTGTCCCAATGCTTCCCTCTTGTTCTTGTCAAGGAACGCGAGTACCACGCATGTTCTTCTCCAAACTGGGGTTTGCCTGGAATGGATGACGATGGGAGCTGATACTACTGGCGGTTTAGGAGAAAGCATTGACGGTGGTTTCAGGGGATGAGCCAATGCATGACAAAAGGTGGTTGATTTTCATGACTTGGTATGCCGTGGTGACCGAGTTCCCTCGGGCCAGCCAGCTTTCGAGAGTGTTTTTATCCCTTCTGTTTCATTTCTGTTTTCCCAACGGGGCCAAGGAGGGCCACCCCAGTTGATCCATTCATTCGCAACAGCTACGTTGTGTCGGAATTCTTTCCCGTCTTGGGGAGCAGGGACCACCACCCCTCATAGTCGTGAGCCAACATCCTCTCGCCTCTCCTGTTGAAGCTCGCTTTGCTAAAGCTCGCTTTTGAACACGATCAGAACATGACACGATATCTTGTCGGGCACCATGGGTTCATGTTGTTTTTTTATTGTACATCTAATTTTATGGGAGCAATGGGGGCTGAATTGATCAGCTGACGGAATAAACATTTGTTCATCAAATCTTGCTTGTGTCTTTTTGTGATCATGTATGCATGCCTGTGACTTTCCGAAAAGATGGGGACTGAACAAGTCGGAGACAAGTCCAAAGGTAAAGAGAAGTCGTGTTGTGCCCGGTAGAAGTACGTCGTACGTATACAGTCTGCTTTATACCGTTGGGTAGTGTTACACTGTTTTTGTGGCATATTGTCAAGTCGTTCGACGTACGGAGTAGTTCCGGGGGATAAATATAGCGGACATCTCATGTGCGCAGTTGTTTGTAATTGAATACAACGTGTTGATAACAACCGCTGATGAAGAAAAGAGAAAATCAATACTCTTAGATAGTGATGGGTGACGACGCTAGACGGACTACGGCGTTCGTATTAGCATATATATATATCAATCACTCTTACAATGTTGAAAACAAACTGCTCAGAAACAATCAATCGGAATGGAATGAACATTGAATAATCTGCCGTCAATAAATTTGATCTCGTACATGTTCTTCCTCATTATACCACGCCCAGTCCGTCCATGGAAAACGCCAAACGCCGAGCGCTCATTGCGCCCATTATCGACGTCGTGACAAAAACTTGTATGCATCCAATCCAATCCAATAATGCACCCATAATGTAAACCCATGCAAAACGCAGCAAGCACTAAAATGCCTCACACAGCAGCAAGCAACTTGTTGAATCCAAGCTTGGCAAATAAGGTATCCATGGCTACCCATTGTCGACCGCATTTTTCAAGGTACTTGTCTACAACGCCCTTGACAGTGCCGAATCTGACACGGTTGTGTTCTGCCAGTGCCAGAATTGTATCACGGTCTTGCTGCGACAGAGTCGAGTCGTTGGTGTCGCTAGCCTTGGTGCGGGCCTTTTCCACATCCCAGAGACTGGCAAAGTATACCAGTTGATTGTAGACGGCCTTTTCGGTGTACTCGTATCGCATTCGTCCGAGGCAATCGCGAGCAAGTCCCTTGGGTCCGAGACAGCGCGTACCATAGACGCTCATTTGACGGGTTCGGTTGCCACATTGTGAGTCATCGCAAACCAACCAACCCTCATAGTAACGCGAAGTTTGCTGCCGAACGGCATGTTCTACCTGAGCGACGATGGAAAGCGTCGAAATGACGCCTCCACATCCGCTGCAGAGCAAACCAGAGGCAGATATTTTCTCAGGTGCAGCAGCTAGACCCTCAAAGACTGAAGCTGTCTTGCACTTACGACATCGAATCGACAATCTTGCACAGTCACCAAACCGCACCTCATCAGGGATCTGAGATTCGAGTGGATGAATCTCAAGATCATCATTGGAACTATTTTGCTGCGTCTGATGAGAGCTATATCGTCTGATGTCAAGTCCAAGCTGTTCGGCGAGTTGTGACGTGGAAGTGCCGACAATGTTGGCGCACAGTCGCTCTACTGGAGGGAAGATCTGTTTCCCAAGATACCATTCGACGTCGGGTACTAGCGAGGAGTCTGCTTTGAGGTCTGCCGGGGCATAGGCACGCTTCGGTGCAGGCTCAGAGCTTTTCCCATCCCCTGTTATGATGTAGGACATGACGTCTCCTTTGCGGACGGCCTTGCCTCGGGAGATGTCACGCAGGGCGACCTGTACCTGCGGCATGGAATCGGCGTTGGGATATTCTTTGGGGCTTTTACCCAGTTGTGTGTAGATGATATACTTTGACACCGGAATGCTCTGTTCTCGCATCTTGCTGGCGATGTCGCGGAGATACTCGTGGATGCGTGCGATGGTGACTTCGGCTTCATCGCCCGAGAGGATCTCTTCCAGAAGATGTTTGGAAATTTCCTTAGAGAGCGCACAGTATTCTCGTCGCCTCATATCCAAACCTTTAACTTCCATCTTTTCCACAAACTTGCCATCCTTCTCAATGAGATTAATCGCGGCATACTTCTTCTTTGCTTGGAGCAAAATGCGTCGGAATACATTGTCGATGTCAATCTCAAGCAGCCTGTATTGTTCGTTGACAGCTTTCTTGAACTCATTACCAACTCTGAACGCATCAGCGACAGAGCCCACATTGGCATTGATCATGACGGAATCAGTATCACCATAGATGACCTGAAGTGATTTGCCCTCGGCCAGCTCTTTTGTGCTTCGCAGAATCTCACGTCCTTTAAAGGTGGTGAGGACAGCCAGTGGTCTGGCATAGAAACGTGACTTAGTATAACCCAAGCACCCGTACATGGAATTTGCTGTTAGCTTCAGAGCGAGTTGTTTAATATCCCATGTTGCGAGCTGCTCGGGAGTCGCACTTTATCCTTCATGAGTCCCTTGACTTGGCGACGACGTCCAACAAGAGTGGCGATAAGTCTTGGTAGAATGCCCTGCTCCTTATCGGTGGGTATCTCGGGGACAGCATCCCCATCCTCAATCTGATTCACGATGTCAGCTAGGGTTAAATCGGACTTTTGCATCACCTCGAAGCACTTACCAAGCCCGTTCTGTCGACAGTTGTGAAACAAATGTTGAACTCCTGGATAATAGAGGGGTAGAGAGAGTTGAAGTCCATGACAAGAACAAACTTATCATACAAGCCCTTCTCGGGCTCGAAAACGAGACCACCTTTGTACTTATCCTTCTTCTTCCCTTCTCCGCCTTCTTCGATATTTTCCTCCTCGATCTTTTGGCGACCACGGAACGTCTGCTTATCCGGACAGATGTACTTATTACGGTGGAATTCATGAAGCAAAATGTACTCGTTACGCTCGGCTCGAGTTCCAGTCAACGTACGCGCCCAAGAATTACCAGCGAGATTAGTCAAGACCTTAGTCAGGGGCAGTAGCTGGACGCTGAGCGCCAACGCAGCGATGAAGTGTGTATCCGCCTCCATATGGGTAATGTAGTCAATGAGCCCTTGCTTCTCTTTGGCCCAACTTTTTAGGGCCGCCTCGTTATCGACATCTCGGCGGCGATTGTCACCCGATAGGTACAGGCTGCACATTTCTGTCAAGCTCCAATTTTGACACTTGTGCATGGCTGACTTTCCGGCATCATTAGCAAGATCGCAAAGCAATCTGCCAGCAATGACTTGACGTTCAGCAAATACATTGCCGCCAACCTTGCCGATAGAAGCAGGCCATTGGCTTCGACGGAGACGTCCCAGTCTGGACCATTGATGGATTTTCTTCTCATGAAGACGATTTAAAAGCACGCTGTAGTCCACTCCTTCAAATTGGTGACCGAGAAGTACATCCGGATCGGCAACATCGACCTGAGCTAAAAAGAAGGTCAAGATATCGGCTTCTGTCTTTTTCAAGACGATCACTCCTCTATTTCGCTTCTTGGCCAGCTGATCGAAACCAAGAGGGAAGCTCTGCCCATGAGGCCGAATAGCAGTGAATGTCCTGCAGGGGAGTTTCTCGGCTGGCGTAGTGTCACTAAGCAAGACTCTGTCGTATACCCTGGCACTAATGGCTAGGATTTCTTGCTTGTTCTCTTTGGCATTAAAGGCGGTTCTCAGAGAGATGCTCATGAGTGTGAGCGGGGGTGGTTCAAGATTATCTGATTCGCTCAGTGTTGACACCATGTTAGGGTGGTCAGCCAAGACCTCGAGTTTGCAGTGAGAGGCGTTCTTGATAGCACCGAAGTCGGCGTCTTGGATTTTCAACCAACAAGGGCCCATAATGTTCTTCCAGAGGACAAACTGCTCAAATAGAGCTGTGTTGGCACCGAAAACATGAGAGAAAGTCTCTCCTGTCGTGTTGATATCGAGTTGTGGCTCTGTCGTACCGGGTCAGACTATGCTTATTCTTTTGCCATTTTTGGTCAATGACAAAGTAGTTAATCCAGCACTTACTAGTATAGGGATACAGGAGCTTCATGTACTGTGCTTCTTTTGGGACATCCAATAATTCAAAGGCATATTTGCGAGTGCAAGCTTTGATCTTATGCATGTTCACCTTCATTTTCGTCATCAATTCATCGACTTCTTCGTAGACATCCATCATGCCAACAGTTTCTTCAGTTGCTTCGCCGTTCCGGATGCGTTGTTGGCGAGGAAGGAAGTACAACTTTCTCAGAATATTATCAACTTTGACGAAACAACTGACATAGACGTTTGTCTTCTTATTCAGCACCTTGCCGAATAGGCATAGGCTGCCGTTTACTTCGGTGTAGTCCGTCCAGAAAAAGTTGAGGCTGCCATCAGCCTCGATGGCATCGTTGTGATCAATTTTTCCAATTCCGCGAGTTTCAGTTGGGCTGCTCACGACGTTCAGCTTGTCTGTCAGGTTGTTCCAAGAGGTTGAGTCCACAGAAGCTACAACCGCTTGCTTTAAAGGGGACGAACTGGCTGGTGAAGGATAGTGGTCTTGTTTCACCAGCTTCTTCACAGGGCGAGAGCCAGCCATGTTCACGCTAGGCGAGTTGACAGCTCCGGCATGAGCCACCTCCATCATATCATTATCTTCATCTTCCTGGGGCTCTGATTTTATATGGGCTCTTCGCTCTGCCTTTTGGCAGCGGGTGACGATGGAGGTGGATCACTCATAGGAACCTCTTGGCTTTCTTGAAGATCATCGTAGGCGGGAGGAACGAAGCCATCATCAAAGTCAATGTTTCCGACAAGTGGTGATGGTTGTCGCGTATCAGTTTTCTTTTGTCTCTTATGTGTCGGTTCGGCAACGGGCGACAGAGCTCTAGACTTTCGTCGACCGCCAGACCTTTCAATCTTCGTCAAACACGGAGCAGGGGCGGGGATATTGGTGTCGACTTCGCCCAGGAGATCGGCAAGAAAGTCATCATCTTCCTTGGTCTTGGCGACCTGACGGGAACAATCAGTGATTGATATTCGGCATTGATGTAGAGTTTAACGCAGTTGATTGCTTACCTTGGGCTTAGCTTGAACTTTGCCAGCCCCTTTGGTGAAATATTCACTAATGTTGCGGTCATTCGCATCTCGTTGAGCTTGGCTATCTTGGATGTTCTTTTTGGCTGTGCAAGACGTCAGGGAATTGATTGCACAAGCACGTATCATTTTCTGAATCCATGGCATAGTGAGAACGAACCTGCTTTGCCAGGCCTGCCCCGGACAGGCAAGTCCTCGAGGTCGCTATCGGAGTCGTGACGTCTCACGCGATCCCAGTCTTCACGGCCGTCATCGGCATAGCCTTCCCCATTGTCGTCGACTACAAAATCGTCCTCGTTGAGACGATTCCTGACGAGTTTCTTGTACCCGTCTTCGTCAACTTCATCATACAGATCAGCTGCGTCGTCGACACGATAGGTTTCGAAAGCTTTCTTTCCGGACTGGCGGAGGGCTTTCAGCTCAGCGAGCTTGGCCCGGTGGCCAACCTTGGGCATGGCGGGCAAGACGTCAGTCGAACGATGATGACAATGATTCAATACAGCTCGAAAAACACATTTGCGGTGCAGGATCGTGATGGATAGTGCAAAATCAATATGTCCAGACGGCAAGTGGGTGGAACAGAATCGACGGGTCAGCCACCACTTAGGGATAACTTGAATGCCAATTAATGACTGGAGTCGCGTCCTAGAGCGAGTCGCGACCGCGTTTACGCGATCCATGTACTAATTAATTAGCCCCACCAGGCCGCCGCCGTTGTCTGGTGCGGCAAGTGGTGCCACGCTGCTCACTTGCAGGTGCCACTGCCACTGCCAGGGGTGCACGAATGAAGTTGTGGACTGAAGTGCGCAGGGAGCCGGCCATTTGGTCGACCAACAATCTGCAGGACCTGGTAGTTGACGTTCTCAGCATATGCAGTCCACTTGTCCTCGTTGAAGATGTGGTGAGGCGAAGAGCGTTGCTCGAACCATTGTGACGAGGGATAAAAAGAAGGGCTCCGCGCTATATTGTCTTGCATGACCGTCCATGTCATTTGTCTATTCCACTGAACTGTTCGTCTTGCTCGTTGTTGATCTGGGGCGAGGCTAGTGACGATCCGAACATGCCCAGCTTCACCTGCCTTCCGAGACTCGAGCCTTTGGCGCAACGTGTGTCTCCTTCCTCCTTCCATGGCAAAAACCAAGGTTGCTCGGAGGGTGCCCCGGTGATTTTTCCTTTTCTCTTCTTCCATCGAATGTTGTTGCAGCTTCTATAACAGGTCCCCCTTCCGCCACAATTTGCTTCACATTTCTAGCCACTTCTTCACCACTCTACCTCGAGACTACCATATGTGAGTGCAAAATCTCCTCCTTGGCCAGTCCAATCTGTGATAAGACTCTGTTTGTATGGTCTCATCTCTTTTTATCATCGGCTGTTGGCTCTTTGCTCCATCTCTACTGGTTCATCTCTACTCGTGTTAATTCGCTCATGACTACTTTTCCAATATGTTGTTCTCCAAGCAGCAATCAAGGCCAGAGGCGACCCAAACCGATGCTTCAGAAGGTCATCGAATTGCCAGTTAGAAGCTGTGGAACAATCGATCCCAACAGCTACTAAATAGCCTCCCAAAAGACCGATCAAAGGTCATACAATCTCCCAATCGCCGATGGTTCTCTACTTTTCGACCCAAACAGCTGCCTGATAAGGGCAGTCCCGACAACTTGCCTTGTACAGAATCTTCAGAGAGCAACGATAACACCGAATTCGTGGGAAAACTACGTAAGTACTTTGCTTTTTTGGTCCTTTACGTCTTTCGTCATTGGCATGACTAACACGAACCCATTCGACCAGGTCGTCCCATAACTGTCAATCACCGTAGAAGCCTCAGCAGCGTTTTCAAGACAGTCAAGACGAGATACTCTCGTGACAAGCTCGACAAGAATGAGATTGAACGACCAAGCCCAGCGCCACCTCAGCTTATTGAAAATCCCGAGCTGATGAGGCGAGAAATTCCTATCATACCTCATCGGAGAAAAGCATCTCCACCCCTTGTTTGGCAATGCCCTCCGATCTGGTTGCTCGCGATACAATAAACGGCCCTTCCACTTTTCGAGTGAGCTTGGAAAAAGCAGTGCAGGACATTAATAACAAATATGGGACCCTGTCCTGCGCACAGCCTTGCACATGTTGTGACATTCAGCAAGGTCTAGAACAGAATTCGCAAGAAGGGAGAGATAGACGATATCCGATGCCTATTTCGTTTCCTCTGAGCAGCTTCCGCCCTCGCTATCAGCTTCCAACATTCATGGATGCCCCTGCGCCAAAGGCAAAGTCTACCATTGGAGAACTCCGGGATTTATCTTCCACCATGTCAGCTGAGTCTATTCCTTCAGAAGTAAAGATGGGCGACGAAGACGAAGGTGAGAAAGATGGTGGATGTCATCTACCCACATTGCTGCTCAATGAGGCGGTGGGTTCAAGTTTCGATCTCGGAGAATTTATGACACCACAGGTGCCCCAAGCTGCAGCTCAAGAACCAGTTAATACCCGAGCCATCTCTGCAGAGACCGGGGATTTAACTGCAAAGAATCAATCATCCCCCATTGCCGAGGGAATCAACCCATATCGCTATTCGGGAGGCGAGTAAGGAGCCTCATGTTCAAGTGGTGTCCAGTTTCAACAACACACCTGTCGTGCCTGCGCCTGTTCCCGCGGCCGACATTTCCTCTACGATATCCAGCACTTACAAAATTGATTGTCTACCTCTGGCTCCGAAAACGCCACTTCCCACACATCAGCGGCAGCGCTCGAACAGCGAACAGGCACCATGCAGCACACGTGGATCGAATATTGGAAACAATGACCGCGAGAGTCTCTTTTCTGACGTCGGGGTTGAAATGAAACGCGTTCGTGCTCAAAGCACGCCTGATCACTCAGAATGCTCCTCCGTCGTGATTAATTCTCGACATCCATCCAACATAAGTGATGTGCTTGCATCTCCCGATGAGAATATACCATCAGTTTCTGATCTAGTTAGAAAATTTCGAAGGATGAGTTCTCTGCCCGGTGTCTATCCGCCTGCTTCCTCTCTGGAAGCTCCTAAACAAAATCCTGCAATAAGAAGAGTATCCCGAGGCAAAGAATTCGAACATTTTCGAAACCGCTTTTCGAGTGACTCAGAGGCATGCTCCATGCTCAGCACCAGTCCCGGAATGATGAGTGGGGAGTTGCATCAAACAGAAATTCTCAAGACAGCTTACGAAATACGAGGGGCTGCTCAGTTATAGACAATGTCAACGTTCCTCACAACCAAACTATTAGCGAAAAGAGAGGGGGTAAAGGGGCTCCTGACGCAAGAGTGTCATTTCGGTCGACTATCCCCACATCAATTCCAGAGTACTAGGCCGCAGTTTTGGAAGACCAATAACGATGAGAAGAATACGTTTAGTATGCATTTAGTTTCATACAATAATTGAACACGGTCAACTCCAAACTCCTTGGCCACGTGAAGAGATGACCCTCTTCCAGAAGAAAACAAACAAGAGTAGTATACATTATCCAAGGTGTTGAGTCACCCGACCATAAAGTGAAACAGTGAGTCGATGAGAGGAAGATTGCCCCTTTTACCGACGGCTCCTTCGTAGCGAAACAGGCTCACCAGGTTTGGTTGTATCCCAGACAAAATCACCTCCATGCCGAAAGGGCATGTCTTCTGTCACAGTCACGGGTTCATCATCTTCCGAGCCCCCAGCCGCCGTCGATGAGTGGCGCAATTTCGGCTCCATCTGCTCGCGATTCGAATAAAATGCCTGGATTTCACGATTGATTTTGGCACCAACGGGCCGCAGCTCACGTAGGTCCTTTTCTGGAAGCATTCCTCGTTGACAACCTTGTTGAAGGACGAGAACATTAGTCGTGCGAGTGCAATCACTTCGCGCTTGTTGTTGTAGAGAATCCCTTGATCTTTTGTATTGCTTGGTGGAGAAGTAGCCTTGAAGTAGTGGTGATGAACCTTCTTGTAAGGCTCCCAAAGACGGGCGAGCGCCGTGGTGATTTGCACGCCATAGTCTCGCTTGGCTCGTCGGTCGTCGCCTTCTTGAGCCCGAGTTCGCAGGTGGAAGTGGCTGACGAGGGCGACGCGCAGGTACAGACGGAGCGTGTGAATGTCAGGAACTTGAAGACGGTTCATCATGGAGTTGAGGATATCGGTGGAATTCTCGATGACGTTGGAGTTGATGTTGTCGCGGACACAAGTCTCCATGGCGATTTGATACGGCTTGGGATTGACGAATTCGTCGGGGAGGATGTCCAGGATGGATGCCGCGTGGGCGCTGGCTTTGGCCACCTTGAGCATGCCGAACATGCGGAGCCAATTGTCGTTGTCGGGGATGATGCCGTAGTGTCGAACCATGAGGTTCCAGTACTTGATGCCGCTGGTTGTGAGATTGGAGGAAGCCAGCGCAGTGAGGAGCAAGGCGAGCGTGTTGCGTCCGGGGATGGCGTAGCGTGCTTTGGAAGGTGCGGTGACCTTGGATATTTTCGTCACTGCGATGTTGTGCATGTCCGAGTCTTGCAAGGAGTCTGCTTCAAGCGCCTTGGTGAGATTGGGAATGTTCATCGTCTGGTGTAGGAGGTCGAGGACGTCGCGCTTGTCTTCTCGCTTTGGCGCAAGAAGCAGTACTCGGCCCATAGCACAGACGAGTTCCTCGTCGATGACGACGCGGCCCTGCTTCCATTTTTCCATGGCTTCCACCCACAAACCTTTGGCACGGTCGACAGTCTTTTGTAGGTTGGCAGCCTGTTGTTCATGTGGCAGATCCTTTATGTCCTTGATGACGCTATGGCGCAGCGCATTTAGAATAGTTGTATATGTATACGCCGTGGGGCCCGAGTCGAATCGTTAGCCGTATCGGCTATGAGAAACATGGAATCGAGATCACCCGCTCTGGCACAAACGTTCAACGCAGCATTGAGATGAATTGAGTTTGGTTGGATCCTCTTGTCAGCCATAAGGATGTTGTAGTGCTTGACGGCCTCGGCAACAGCCGCCTTGGGGTGTTGAGACCTTGCGCAGCCTCTGAAAATGACGGTGAAGGTTTGTACATTCGGCAATTGACCCCTCTTCTTCATCTGCATGTTTGAAAAGAAGCGTAAATGTCAGTCTTTTCCGGGTTGCTTAGGAGGGGTAAAGAGGGTGGTGGTATACTTGCATCGTGGAACAGCTTGATGGCCTGCTTCAATCGTTGCTTCTCCAATTGATATCCAATGAGGTGATTCCAGGCAACCACAACTTGGCCATCTTTGCTAGCCTTTTGCGTCAAGAGTAGCGCTTCGTCAAATCGATCCTTCAACAGAGTCTGCTCGATATGCTGTGCAATCTTCCAGGGATCGTCCATGTGGGTTAAGTGCTTCTTGACAGCTCGCTGCAACTTCTCGCGCTGCTTCTGTTGCGACACCGTCGCATCTTGTCCAGGCACGTCCAGTGTTCGAGGTGCATTGACCGGTCTGTCTGTGGCATGAATTGCAGTTGCATAGCTGCTTCTTCCGCTCTGTCGGCCGAGATGCGCAGCCGTCATGCGTGAGGCGGTTTCAGCAGCACTGCTGTACGTTGCCACCCGGACTGTGCTGGAAAGGCATGCTCGACAGGAAAGAAAGCTTCCGGCCATGATGAGCTGGGTGTCTTCACTCTACTTGGGAGAGAACGAGTGTGTATGTGTGGGTAAAAGAGTGAAGGCCTCACATGTGCAGAGCAGATATGTATGCTCCTTGCTCATAATTCTGCCAAGAAAACGTCAGGATCTTATCTTATCTTATCAACGGAGCTTTTGCACGCGGCTTGCCGCCACTCCACAGGCCGATTGATTGGTTGTCGCGTCTCATCCCTTCGCCGCAGCACAAACTCGTCCAGGCCTTGACACCAAGACCAATACTTGAATATCCATTGTAAATTCTCGCTGCTGACTACCACGAAACTCCGCACTCTTGGTTCATTCAGTCTGCGTCGCAAGAACGCCACACATCGATCAGCATGGCGTCGCCTGCCTCTGACTTTCAGAAACTGATCACTGAAGGTGCTCTCTAACCCTCATGCTTCCCCCAATTCGTTCGCTCAACTAACGACCCGTCCTTTCTCAGCACGAGAGCGCAAGAAGAATTCGGCTCTGGCCGACAGAATTTTCAGCCGTGATCGCAGACGAAGTGCTCCTTCGAAATCAAAACTTACAGCCGGGGATCGCTCGCCAGTCGAGTTGGTGTCAAAAAGGTGACTAGTCAGCCGACCACGGACGATGAGGGAGAGACGAAGGTCGGTCAATGCCTATGCCGGTCGCTAACGCTCAGTTCCGCAGCAACGCGCCCCGACGGCTACCGAATATAACAATGCCCGAAGAGCAAGTCTGCCAGCCGGCAACGTCAACGGCGAGTGGACGCACGATCTCCACGACTCCGTCAACGGAGCTTGCGCCGAGGGCGGCCCTCTGAGCGCCCGAATCACTGCTCCTGGGCCCAGCAACAGCAACACGAACGGCGCTGCTAAGAACCATTCCAAGCGCAGGTCAAAGCTCGCTACGGCCCTGACAAAGATGGATGTCGACCAAGTCAGCGTCGTGTCGCCCCCGGCCCGTGCTGCGAGCGGTATGGGCATTACAATCCGCGGCCTGGCGGGACCCTACGCCGTCATGGGTCAGAACTTCGCGCCAGGCACCACCGCAGCTGATATCGAGAGTGCCATGATGCCAGTGGGCGGCGAAGTGGTCAGCTGTACAGTCGTCAAGACGGCCCCCTTCTTGGTTGTCGAGATGGTCTTCGCCTCAAGGGAGGGCGGACAGCGTGTCATTGACACGTTTAACAATAAGACGGTGAGTTTTCGACATGGCTGCCAGAGCCCCCTCCCTTCACGGAAAGAAAGCAAAGCTGATGCTCGATCCCACGTCCAGGCCGATGGCAGAGTCATCAAAATGTACCCCAAAGTCGGCGGCTACAAACCTCCCGCTTCACAACGAAACGAGCGAAACGAACCACCTGCCGATGCCCCCAGCGGGCCCAAAAACACCCAAACAGCCCACAGGGACCAAGTTGTCGATGGGTCGATGGGGTTCCCAGATTTGATGAACACGGACGACAGGAATAACTCTGCTGGCAACTCCAGACTGTACAGTGACAAGATGGTGGGGGAACAGGAGAGGTCGTGGCCTTCAACGGGGTCGAGGGGCCAATCGATGATTTCCACAGCAGAGTGGACGATTTGGTCTCAACAAGTCTGAGTGGCCATTCCTCCTTTTCTCGGGGACATTTGTAATAAATCATGGCGTGGGTCATGTGGGCTAGTATGTCACACGGGTCAATTGGCGTTTGGGAAAGGAATTATCTCCATCAACGTGGATTCATGACCCTTTTTCTTTCCTTCTATTTTGTCGCATCATTTCTTTTTCCTGCACTCGGAGCGACAAGTATTCAGCTGTCTAGTACACGTTTTTTCAAGTATTCTCCAAGGCGGTCTTTCACGCGGTCTTTACCCCTTTACCCCCATGGCCCGTTAACAAGGTTTGTTGCATCGTAAAAGTGACAGTCAAAATTTTTTTCCTTTTTTTTTTTTTCGGGGGGTTTCTTGGCCATCTAACGTATAAGCTATGTCGTTGTTGCGCACTCACTCATCCCATCATACAGAAATCATGCACAACCGCCCCCATGACCCCCATGACCATCCACCACCTTCCTCCGATCACATCACCCACTACCCTTCACCGACTGACTCACCATGTTGAGAAAAACAAAGAACAAAAGGAGGAACAAAAATTACATATTGGAAAACAAAGAAAGACGAACTCGAAACCAACCCAAACCCAAACCCAAACCACCCAGAGCAGTCTTTTGCTATGCAAACGTCCTCCTTGTTCTTCCTCCCACCCGCACCCCATTTATAGAAAATTGACAGCGGGCAAATGAGGAAATCGAGCGCGTTTGACTAGAGGGTTGAACACGCACAGAGAAGATTGGTCCGCACACACAACATCGACAAAAGCGTCATTTCTTCAGCGGATCACCTCGTCTCTTCGTTTTTCGTTTCCGTCTCTCCTCTCGGTGCTACCGCATCCACAAAACAATGAAAAATGAGAACAGTAAAAGAAAAGGTCGTCGTCCTCGTAATCCCGCGCACTGGTGTATCTGTCTCCCAGAGAAACAAGCATCTCATCTGGGCCCAACTTCACCATGACAGCCAACTTGACAGAATCTGAGGGGGAATCTGAGGGGAAAGGTCGTCGAGATACGTGGCTGAAAGTCAGCACATGAGCTGACTAGCCCACTTGTACATGGGAAAGGGACGGATCTATCTCGCAACTGATAGATGATGATGCAAGTATGCCATTTCCCCTGCAAGAAATGTCGACAAACCGAGTTCCGTCATCTAAGTTGGCTTGTGATCAATATGTGGCAGCCGAGTCTGCAGGTTGGTGAGCGTGGCAAGTGAAGCTTTTAACACTGCCTGATAGTCTAGCCAGTGCTCTGTTATATGGCAATGCGGAATAATTTGTGTTATTGTCCATTAAGGTCTGATCAAAATTTTGATACCGTGATGGCGTGCGTGGCTAGCTCATGGTTCGCACCCTCAAGACATCATCCCGCATGTACGGAAGTAACGCTTGCATGTACTTCATGATGTTGCACAAAAAGGCCACCGGCAAAAGAACCGCCACTAGTGAAGACAGTTTCGCAGACAGAGCAAGCGTTGTCCTTCATTGTTGTGCCAAGTGTTGGAGATTGTTTGGCAGGCTCTTTTCAATGCCAGGGGTTCTGGTTTCCCATGAATCCTTCTTCCAGAGTGCGCTCCTCGAGGTTGCGGATAAAGTCCCTGTTCCCTCTGCCTCCTTGCTGTGCTCTGCTTCCACGTCGACCCGCTCGGCTTGGTGTATTGTCGACTCCAACCATGCCTTCACCTGGGGAGGGTAGTATGCAGGGCTCGGTTGTAGGCGAATCGGCTGGCTAGGGTCTAGATGGCTGGCAACACGCTGGATTGCAGCTGGAATTCCGCTCTGCTGCTGCTCCATGGTAGATGCTCTTTGTCGATTGCTTCTCAACCCCCTGTTGATACATGTTTGGCTGGGCAACATTTCCGTATTGGGAAGTGGGCATGGGCTGTGGAGGTTGTGCCATGACCATTTGTCCATACTGGCTGGCCTGGGGTCCGTAAGGTGTCGCCGCGTTACCATGGTTCCCCACTGGCGAGTATACAGGATTACTACTGTACATGGGGGCTGAACATGGCTTGGCTGCGGAGGATACTGGCCTCCACCGGCCATACTCACGTACGCTCCTTGGGCGACAGAGTGGGCGGCAGAGTTCGCTTGAGCCTGTGCTGCCTGTGCACGTTGTTTGCTCAGAGCCTCTGCTTGTTGCTGCTGTTGGGTTCCTGGGGCAGGCGACCGGTTCAGAGAGCTCGTCTTCAAGTTCATGGGAGGGACAAATGGGCCAGTGTACTTCTGCTGCGTAATGAATGGATGCAACTTGGCCTGCTGCGGCGACCATCTTTCGAGGGGGTTCATGTTCAAGAGGCCTCGGACGAAGTCGATGAAGGCAATGCGGTTGTTCATCTCTACCATGCAAGTCAGTTTGCTCGTGTCTGACCTCGAGTTGATTCCACAGGGGTTCCACAAACCTCGATCAATTTCACTCTGCTTCATATTCTTCCGTGGCATTGGATATGACTTGATGATATCGGGCAGGGTGCTTTGCTGGAAGTACTTCTTGCTAGGTTGTTCCTTCGTATTGTGCTCTCGAGCGTATTGTTCCATGCCTTTCAGCTGGTACGTTCGTCTGCCAAACTCATCTTGCCGTTTCTCAAAGAATTCTCCAGCTTGTTTGCCCATCTCAATCATCCAGTTCGGAGGATTGCCGAGCATTTCCACAATTCGAGAGACCTGGTTATACTCTGATGATCCGGGAACAGTGGAAGCCCGAGGAACAGCTCTACCACTATGCATCCCAGGGACCACATATCAATGGCCGAGGAGTAAGGCAGACCAAGAAGAACTTCCGGCGAGCGGTAGAACCTGGATTGGATATAGGTATAAACGGTTTGACGTTCGTCGCAAGCCGATCCAAAATCAATGATTTTGATAATTGGGCTTTCAAGTTCTTGAGAAGGATGTTCTCTGGTTTCAAGTCGCAGTGGATCAAGCGAGCCTTGTTCAACAAAGCGAGACCATTAAGAAGCTGTTGAGCGAAAACTCGGACAAGGGTCGTGCTGAGCCCTCGGAATTGATTCTGTTTGATAAGCTCATATAAGTTGACGCTTAGCAACTCAAATACTAGGCAAAGATGCTGTCTGTGTATAAACGTATCCTTCAATCGTAACAAGTGATGGTCGTCGTTTTTGTCAAGTTTTGTGTTTAGCTGTACGATATCCTATTAGTCATACCATGCATATTACGAATCTTCCGCGGTAGCGTCCTGCAGGAGTAGCCTACCAAGTCAAGAACTGATACCTCCATCATACTCTGATTAAAGTAGGCTGTGCGGTTTTGATGACTTTGACGGCGACAACTTCTTGCGTCTTCAAGTTCTGACATTTCACGACCTGACCAAATGTCCCCTGACCAAGAACATCCAAAATAAGGTAACGGTTTCTAATTCCAAGTATTAGCGAACCCGTACGTTCTGCAGGTATGAACAGCCACACGCACGGAACGTCACGGAACGTCACGAAACGTCACCGGAAGGGGGTGGCTTCCTTACTTATGACCTGCTTCTTCTGATCCTAGAATATCATTCACGTAAAGGATGTAGTCACTGTCCTCATTATCATAACCGTCGTTCTTGGTTCCTTTGCTTGGCTTCGTCAGGACTCGGCGAGGATTTCGTGAGGTTTCGTATTTAAAGCCAGGGTTGCAAATGCGATATGTGGCAGGTAGGTGGGACGTGAGCGCTTGAAGAGGCTGTAGAGAAAGTGAAAGATGGGTCAATGATCTTGTTCGGGGATATTTCCTGATCATGCGGCGGCACGAGATGGATGACTTACACTGATGAAGCCTCCTCTGGATTTGCTCGTCGGAACTGCGGCTGGCGGTTATTTTTGGGTCGTAAATCTGACAAATTCCGCACCTTGCGAAATTCGGGTACAGCCTTCGGCATTGGGGGATTCTGTCGCCGAGGAGATTTGGGGCCGTTGGCGTAGGCACCGTCGAGGTTTGCTACAGCAGATGAGGGATATCCGTCGTGGGAGGATGCAAACGGCATCATTGGCGGCAGCTGTTGTCCGCTCTGTCGCCCAGCGTAGTAGGGACTCTGGGAATACTCTGCCTGCCCACTGGGAGAATGAGTCTGGGACGGTGGATGCGCAAATTGACTCGCCTTTGGTGCGTAAGGCGAGGTGGGGACAACGTATCCATGGGAGAGTAACGCTGAGCAGCGGACGAGGGCTGTTGTTGTTGTTGTTGTTGCTCGTGAGGCGACTGAAGGTTGGACGACCGACCGCTGGAGGGTGTGACTGGTGGTGAGGTCTCATGGGATTTTTGACGCCGGCGTGGGCATCATGAGCGTCGTGCATGGCTACGTCGCCATTGCCATCGCGAGTGGTTGAGCCGGTTGCCATGGGAGGGGACGTGGCTGGGTTGGCGCCGTGGAGGACAATGGGATGGCCGACAGCAGGATGGACCATGGGGAGGACGGGAGCACCGCCGTGGTGTTGTGCATGGCCATAGCCATATGCCGCCGGGGCAGGAGGCGGCTGTTGGCCCGCGTATTCTCGAGACATTTGACCTCCACCGTTGTGACGTCGCGAGGCGCCGGTCGAGTCGTTGTATGACTGCTGCCACGAAGAATCCATGGTGGGGAGGCGAGAGGAGTCTGGTGCAGCAGTACGGGCTACTATGACAGACACGGACGACGAGGATGCAGTGATGAGCGACGACGAGCGACGACGAGCGACGACGAGCGACGACGACAGCAATTGCAGCGGGCGGGCCACGGTACCACTGTCAAAGCAGAAGCAGACCACCCGTTCGAGCTCAGCTGTCAGAAGTGTGTCAAAGGAAAGGAGCGCAGTAACGAGAATGTGCGATGCGTCGCTGCGAGCTGGCAAAGCTCCCAAGCTCCAGAATGGACAAGCCGGATGATGATGGATCGGTCGCTGGTGGTACCCGCTGCTTGAGTGAGTCAATCAATCTCTGGCGGGCGGGCGGGGGAGAAGGGGAGGGGGCCTTACAGGCAGATAGCAGAGCGGGCGGGCCAACGACCCGGTTCAATGTTGCGTTGCCAGGATGAGGACCAAAGTCAGGCACCTCGATGCAAGCCCAACAAGTCTAGTCTCCCTGCTCAAGTAAGCGAGCGATCAGATCGAATGCGCGACGCTTCAGTCGGGTCATTGATGGAGAGGCCCTCTCTTCCAATGTCTCAATGAGTCGGTATTATAGTTGGCATTTTTGCAGACAGACGTGACGGCGGATGGTAGCAGATGACGTAAATGGAGGGAATATGAAAGGGGTCAAGAGAATGGGGAAGTTGAAAATCAGAGACTTGGGTGTTCTAATAATGAGAAGAGGGCTGGCTGGCCGCGACTTTTGAAAGTAGATACGATTTCACACTCAGCGCTATCCACGCATTGAGCTGGCCATGGCCCACCAGACCCTTTCTTGGCTCATGTGGAATTCAAACAAAGCGCATCTACTCCGTACCTACGGATTAATACCCGTCGAATGGAACGTTACTGCCAGGTTGTCGTCAATGTTTGATCGTCCCACCAAGCTGCGACTGACTGCATTAGAGCACAGTGCATTGAACGAAGAATAAAGCCCTGACGAAAAAAACGAAGTGGCTGGTTGACAAGTGAGTGACAGACAGGTGGAGGGAGGCGGCTCAGTTGAATCTGAGCGCCACGCCAACCAATTGCAACAAAGAAAAGCTCTTCGTATCGAATGGGTGCCCAACGTCATGACACGGGACCATTACTGCGAAATACATTATTAGTCAATCTCCCTCCCAGTAAACCCAACGCGGTGGTAGGAACCGTTGATGAAAGAAAATACAATGATGAAAATCTGTAGGTGCCCAAGAAACTGTCTGGTAATCCATTGTCATTCATCAATCAATACCTACCCGCTAGGCGCCAAGTCCCAGACCTTCGAAGCACTAAACAGTAATGGCATCATGGATTTCGGGCCAGAGTTTCACAGATTTTATCCGACTGCAGTGAGAATGTAGTATACAATTGGTTCTTTTTCTGTGTGATTTTACCCAGCATAAAGTACTTGGTCTATATTTTGTTGAATGCCGCCATGAAGGGCTGACTAGGGTGGCAGCGGCAACGGCTCTTTGTCGTCAAAGGAAAGAACCTTGCCCAGCTATTTCTGCAGGAATGTCTCCCAATCGTCAGTTGCAGTGCAAATAAATTCTTCGTTTTTTCAAGGCCCCAAAAGAATTCCTTCCGGGAATTGCAGCCGCCCCGCGTGTGCCGACCGACGTCCTAGGATAGCCTGCGAATGGAAAGCGTCTGTCACGCCAGCTTCGAGACTGCTGATTTTGCTACATGCAAGACAAGCATCCAGGTGTTGTGTTCAGACTGGCACCCGCCCCTAAAGATTCAGCAACTCTGTTGAATTGAAAGGAAGTGGAGTTGAAGCAACTGAATAAACCAAAAATGCAACTGCCGACAGGATAGATTTGAGGGAACCGAACAAACTATAACGCTCGGGCAAATGCTAGTCTAGGATGGCGAACACAAAACAGAAATGGTATCATAGAACGGCGGACATCCCCGCATCCGTACTTGCAATAAAATGCATCATGTTTATTCGTGAGTCGTAAAATGCGCAAGCTCATTGGGCAACCTTGGCAGCGATTCAAGCAAAAGAAATAAAGATGACGGGAATCACACACAAAAGATAGCCACACCATTGCCCATCCCACATACTCGGAGGAAAACGAGAGACGGCAGTTCAGATAGAAAGTGGAACATGATCATCGTAGAAAGAAAATGAGGGAGAATAGCAAGGAAGAAGAAGGAGAATAAGAAGGAGGAGGAGGAGGAGGAGGAGGAGAAGAAACAACGACAGCAGCCAAATAAACGCTGTAGACTGTCACTTGAGAAGACATAAAAGTATGAGACAGATTTGAAAAATCTCGAAAACACAAAGAGGAGCATGCTTCTTCAAATGTCCATTCCCGTTAGGACAGTGCATTTTTCTTTTCATTCAGGCCCATATCAATCCATCAAGTGAGAGCCTCGCGTGGACACCATTACCTTTGTTCTTTGTTTTCAAGACTGATAACCTCCAAATCCATTGTTAAAGTTCTGACCCTGCGCAGGTTGGTTCCATTGGCCATTAGGGCCTTGTTGGCCCCGACCAAAACTACCAGCACTCTGAGGGCCACCATATCCCATGGGAGAGCCGACATAGCCGGCAGGCGACCCGCCTTGAGGACCAGCAAAGTTACCAGGCTGACCACCATACTGGGCTGTACGTGGGAGAGTCTGGTTAGCCAGAGACGCAAAAAGAGATGGACAGAACGCTGAGACTGACCGTTATACTGAGGGTAATATGTAGGGGTTGCAGGAAAGCCTGGCGTCTGCGCGCTCTGGGGGCTGTAGGGCTGGACAGGATCGAAGTTTCCTTGTGCATTGGGAGTCTTGTCTTTGCCCCACTACAGCATCATCGTTAGCGTCTTATACATATCTCAAGACTAATAGTGGCCAAGTCATAAACTTACGCTGCATTTGAGAGGTCGGCCATTGACGTTATATCCATTCATCTGGCAGATAGCCATGGCTGCGTTGTCATGAGTGTCCATCTTGATAAAAGCAAAACCTCGATCAGCCTGGAAGCGCGACTCGACGACGAATCCGAAGTTTTGGAAGAGAGGGACGACGTCATTGGGTGTAGTGTATGGCGTCAAGTTTCCAACGTAACAAGTGGTCTGCCAATTAGGCGTCTGGTTCAAGATCACCTCGTAACTTGCTACACCATGTGCTGGGAATTGGTGGTGGCCGAAAGGCGTCGTCGGGGTCATGCCCATGGCCTGCATCGCCTGTTGTTGAGCAATTGACGGCTGACCTTTCTGATTGGCCCAGTTGCATCGAATAGCTCGAGAGCCCAGCCATTCTCCATCCATGGAGCTCAAGGCCTTTTCGGCATCCGATCTGTCACGGTAGGCCACGAAACCATAACCTCGAGTTCGGCCAGTCTTCATGTCCCACATCACACGAGCTTCAGAAACAGTACCAAAGGCGGAGAACGCCTGGGTCAAGATTTCGTCGTTGACCTCGTTGGAGAGATCGCCAACGAAAATATGGAAGTGGCCGGAGGTGTCTTCCTTGCTGGCAGAGTTGGCCTGGTACGCCCAGTTGACTCGAATCTCCTATGACGGTGTTGTTAGAAAACACAACCCTGCAGATCCAGCCACACGCCTGCAAGAAAATTTCGTCTTACCGATTGGTGAACGCGGCGTCCGTTGAGAGTCTGCATGGCACGCTCGGCAGCACCAGGGTCGTCGTATTCAACGAACCCATAATTAAAGCCTTTTGCCTACAGAGGAGTTAGCAGGAGCTAACGTAGGACGAAAACCCTCAAGGAGTCATTGCATCAACCTACGTTCTTGTCGGGGATAATCTTCACATTCTGGACATGTCCAGTAGTCTCGAAAATTTGGCGGAGAACGTCTTCGGTCACCCGCTGGTCCAGGCCTCCCACATAGAGCGCGCGCTTGTTAGGCTCAGGAGCTGCCCGACGAAAGTTGCCTGAGCCACCCGGTGACATCATTCCACCGTTATCGCCTCCAGAGAGGAGAAGTCATAGCGGTTGGGATGGGATTCGTATTCTGAGGGATATGCAGCGGAGGTGGTGGCATGTGGGATGGGTTTCCTGGCCATTTTGACCAGAGGGAATCCCAGCCCCAACTTGAGCCTGGGAAGACATTTGGGCAGAAGCAGTAGCCGCAGCAGTATCAGCCATGAGGTCGGACTTGGGGGTTGAGGGGGGATGATGAATGGGAGCCGAGGTGAAAGCAAATATGATGATTTTTTAATTTTTTTGGCGAAATAGGAGGCAGAAAGTTGCCCAAGCAGATGGACAGGCGCACAAGATCTCGTATCGTAAATCGGCGAGGGGTTTATGACTGAGAAATCGCAAACTTCGCAACGAGATGCTGGAGAAGGTCGTGTAAATCGTAGGCCACACAAATGCAGTCGTTGAGAAGAAAGGAGGCTTCCTGAGCGAGCAGAGCGCTGAACAAGACTTGCGAGACTTGGAGCCGAATGTCGAGCTGCACACGAGAAAGGTAATAATGACCAAATAGTGCCAAAGCACGAGGTGCACAAAGGGACGAAAAGGAAATAACGGACGCCAGATGACCAGGTCCAAAATGGCCAGACAGTCGCTCCAAGTTTGTGCTGGATGAAGGAAAGCCCTTTTTCTTCTAGCAGGCAGTCCTCCAAGAGGGTGACTTGAGAAAGTTGCGGGACAAGGAGGAGTGGGAGGTCAATTAGGGGACCCAGAGGCGGTTAGTCCAGGACGCACGCAGGTGGGCGGTGGGAACTTTGAGCCCACCAGATTCCGGCACCAACAGGCAACAGGAGCAGCTTAATGAGCGACAGCTCCAATTGGCAAGTCCTCCTACGAAGCACCGTGCTGTACGGAGTACCAAATATGTCTATATTATATCACCGTGTCGATTGTTCAATGTTCACACAAAGGGGTAAGTGTCTGGTCTGGTGTTTCCTCATTCGTCGGAGCCTCGCCGTGTCTGCATTTCGGCGACATTCATCCTCACGGCAGGCAAGTGAAGTACTTGTGATGGTCGTCATCGTCTTCCAAGATATTCGTCCAAGCCCAACCATCAGTAGGTACGCCCGAGACGCTCTGTAAAAGTAGCCTATATATGGGAGCATGTGGGAGTGAGTAGGGAGCACACAACAGAATCCATGGTTATTTAGCAGAGACCGATATAAGTGAAAATGGCCTCGTTTCGGCTTATAAGATCAGGCCATTCACGCGAGCCCCCGTTGTGATGGTCCCATTTTCGCAGACAGCATCAGCATCAATGACTTGCAAGAGGCTTTGAGACTCCCGCCCTGCCCCTATGGCGGGGTCTGTCGAGATGAGATGAGATGAGATGAGATGAGACGAGATAGGATATTGGGGAAAAAATAGTGCAACTCTTAGTGGTTCCTGGTCTTCCTGATAACAAGCAATTGAATCCCGGCCCCTTTGATGTTCTGTCGGAATTGCCCTTTCTGCCCCACCCGGCCTTAGGCGGGGGCATGGCCCTCAGAGGCGAATAACTTAAGAGTTTGAAAAATGTTGTTTATTATGCTGCAATAACAAGCACGCGAGGAACACGACAGAGACGCGCTGGGGTTCAAGGATAACACCAGAACTGGGCTATATGTAGACTATAGTATAGTCTCCGTATAGTACTCCGTACAGTCAGTCAGTGCTCGAGGCCCCACTGTCTCCGTCAGCACCCCCTCCCCCGAAACGCCGCCCGTGGGCAAAAGGGTCTGTTCTCAAGGTTCTTAAGTGCCTACGGAGTATTCCAAGTGACTCGACGCATCTGGTGGTGGCTGGCCCGATTCGTCTCCTTTCAGCTTGACAATTTGGCCGACTAGGCGAAGCCTTGTTCGCCTTCGGCAACTGGCAGTCAACCATCTCGACTTCACCTCTTTCTACCTTGCTGCACGCGCTATCCCTTGCTACGTAATTCCGGCATCATTCGTCGGACAACGCTACCGATTCAGCACTCACATCGAGCTGGCTTCGACTGTCAAATCCCCAAGAGCAGGCGCCGTCGACCGCATCACGACATAAGACACGACTCCCGAGGCTCGTTTCTAAGGGAACGTTCATTGAACAACATTGCATCATGGCTTCCTCCGAGGCAAAAGATCCGTTGGATGCACTCCAGTTGCTCGTCAATGACGTGGTGAGTGTGTCTCGATCCAATCCAGCTCAACAGCCAACTAACATCGTTGTTCTCTCTGTAGCTCGTCCAAACTGGCAAGGCTCTTCGTGCCTCACGACGAGACAGCCAAGGCAACCTGCCTCCTACCTACATGCAAGCGAAGTTACCAGATACCATCAATGCGTTCCATCGCGCATTAGGCAGTCTCGAACGCGACATTGTAAGTGACATGAGGGAACTGAAACCTTTTTCCCCAATTCCGCTTGCTCTTCCGCATATTGGGCTCTGTTTCTAAACATCAAGTCCTATAGATAAATGCCAAGTCGGTCATACTCCGCGACATGAACAAGCTGAAGACACAAAACAACCCTGCCGAAGAATCGCAGTCGTTACCCCAACCGCAGCCCGTGGAGGCACAGTCAAAATCACCCATGGCCATCGACGTAGACTCGTCGCCACAAGCGATTCCAAAAGAAGAACCAACGGACAGAAACAAAATCACAGCGATCAAACCCGCTGCCCCGTTCCCGGACATGGGCATGGGCATGGGCATACCTGACTCTGCCGCGGCATCGATTACAATCAAGGAGGAGAACCCGTCATCACACCTGCCATCCGTGACAGAAGCCGAGAGCTCCAGCAAATTCAAAACTGACGGGAAACAACCAACGCCTGCCGCCCCGGTTCCTTTGATGGACGCAAAGCTGGAAAGCAATTCGTCTGGGCTTACGGGCGGGGACGATGTATTGGAATTGACCAACTCGGATTTGAACTTCACAGATATGGAGTTCACACTGGCGCCGGGCAATGACAACTCAACCCAGTCGGGTGGCGATGGCGCTACAGCGGCCAACTTGAATGGGCCATCATTCGACCTTGGCTCATTTGGCACCACCAATGGCGCAACGGCAACCATGTCGCTAGACAACCACAACCACAACAACAACAACAACAACAACAACAATATGCCATCTAGTACAGCAGCACAACCAGCCGCATCAACAAGCGGTACGGGACCGGCGAAAACTGAAAGTCAACCGAGTGCAGAAGCTCAGAAAAAGGAAGAAAGTACAGATGCAGCATTCGCAGATATCTTCGCTGGCGATGGACAGGCCGATGGCATGGATTTTGATTTCAGCATAGGAGATGGTATGGGTGGTGATACGTTCGATGACTTGATGAATGACCGAGACAACACGTTTGACTCTATGGAGCATGGCGATTTCGATGCCACCTTCTTTGGTCTCGACAAGGTTGACGACGCGTGATGTCAATATCAGCACTCTGCAGAAATCAGTGGAATGGAATAACCACGGTTCGACGCAATAATGTTCGGTCAAGACTTGAGAAGGGGTGCAGAAGGCAAGAAATGCATGTACTTGTGCCTATATCCGATTATGACAACATGGGAGCCGACGGCGGCTGGATCACCATGGCAGGGATATGCCATGTTGATAATCTCTTTGTTTTTCCCCAATCTTCTGAGGGCGCTGGATTTTCTTCTTCTTCACTTTGTCTTTGCAATTCCCCCTTCCCCTTTTTCTTGTCCCTCTGGACCTTGGAGTAATGGGGTACATGTACGGGTTTTGGAATGCAGGCTGCATGGGAGGGTACGCATGGCGAGGGTTCAGGTAACGGACATGATTGATTTGGTTCAAGTAAGTTCCTTTATACCTCTTGAGGCATGATTTTCCTCGCGGATATGTATATGAATTTGTATTTGCCAATGAATCTTCTTGTTATTTAAAAGAGCAACGAAATGCTGGAGCTACACGTCATGATTATTTCGTGTCGCTACGCTGATGACAAGACAATGATGTCTCTACTATCAACGTAGGTAGGTAGGTAGGTAGGTAGGTATAGTTCACGGGCCTCGAGTAACATGCACCATCTTCCCCAGCATAGACCAGACTGGAACTTGGGGTTACTCGCAGTCAAGGGCACACCCCATGTCTCTTTGTGGCCTACCGTCTTATTTCGAATATGGTACGGTCCTCGAACACCCCACTGAGCCCAAGTCTGTGTCCATTGTTCCCCAAGTACCCCAGTACCCCCGCCAGACGAGTTGAGGTGATGGTAATCTTGATGCTGGGCGTCCCTCTTGCGTTTGCGCAATGGGGCGAGATTCAGTGCCGCCGTTAAACGCCTCTCACAATGACAAGGGGCGCTGGATTTCCCGGCGTGGATGATGTTGCCGGCGCGAGGTGCCCAGGGATTGTCTCCTTTCCGGATGTGTATCACTGCAGGCTGGAGCTGGAGCCATCCTGCGTTGGCGCCGCCTTCCCGCACCTTCCCGTTTGCCACAGACGGGACGGGCCATCCATGCATGTCAAAGCATGTACCGAGTACGGAGTATGGATGGTCAATAATATGTCCCCGTGATATAGAACTTGCATCTTCTACAGAGCTGTCAAGGAAACAAAACTGTGGTAGGTGACACGTCTGGAACAAAACGATCCCCATTGCTCTTTTCCGGACCGACCAGACTCTTGTTTTCTTTGCTCAAGACTATTTAAACACATCCAACCTCGCCTGATATCTAGATATACACAAATGAACCCTACCATTAAATGGCTTGTGGTGATGGAAGCATTGAGCTGCTCGCGAACGAACCGTGTGACTGCAAGGTCGGTTCACTCAGTAGTGGTATCGAAATGCTCGCAGAGCTGACTTAGAAATACACGAGGGAAAGGGCGAGTGAACAAAAGGCGAGAAAATAAAATGAAGGCTCCCAACAACGGTCGCGAGAACACAAAAGCTGTCATGATTCGTGAAGATAGAATAAGAAAAAAAAACTGAGGCGACGAGGGTGCCATGCTCCCTCCATAGCTGCGACTGAGCCGGAACTCTCCAAACGGGTGTCGATGCAGGTCTAGTCATAGTCATGATGTGGTTACGACCCGAGCCTCGAGCCCTCGTCGCTTGGCGAGAAGACTTTTGAATGCCCCAATAAACTGCACAAGAGATTCCTCATCGTGGGCACAAAAGCGGAAGCTCTTCTCTTCGGTGATAATTTGCAAGCAGTTCTCTTTACTCTTGCTGACTGGATCGGTGTCGACAACATCGACAACAGCGGAGAGTTGGACGATCCACTGAGCCGTGTACTCGGATTCGTTCTTGTACAAGATGAGATTTCGAGGACGAAGGACTCCCCACATGTCTTTCCACTGCTTTACGCCTCTTTTGCTCCGCAGCAGCCATAGCCATCCTTGCCAAATGACTCGATCAGGATCTTGCTCTGCGGTTCCGCTGTTACTTTGGCCAGCAATGTTGAGCATGCTGACTTGGCTACCCGATCGGTTCGCAATAACTGAGCAAGAAGATTAGCCTTGACGGGGACTGGAGAGCGGCGAATGTTAGTCTTGGAAAGACGTTGGCAAGACATACCTTTTGGTATCTGGATCTCAGAATCTGAAAAGTCCGATTGAGATGGCAGCTCGTTACCAGACATGCCCGACGAATCAAGGATGGACGATTTGCGTCGGTTGGCGGCGCCTACAAAACTTGGTTCTGGTGGGCCATATGTTTCTGGTGAACTTGACAGCACACCATCTACATCACGGCTCTCCAGGGTGTCCGCAAACCCGCTCGTTGAAAGGGTCATCATTCCCCGGTAGACAAACTTCGTGCCAGGGGCTGGCAAGAAACATCTCCTCCTCTCCCTCTTCAATTCTTGCGAATCTCCTTATCAAGTCGATCCATTCCTGCGCATCTTGCTTTGTTGGTGCCTGAAGATGAAAGTTGCGGGATGGCGAAAAGAGCCCAAACACATTGTCGCGCTTGTGCTTGGGATCCTTGAGGAACGTTACGGCAGTAAGATCAGTCAGGTATATCTGATGCCGAAGTTTCTTCTCCTTCTCGTTCTTGTATATCGCGAGCGTATTCGGCCGCATGACGAGGTATACCGTCTTCCACTTCTACGATGTAGAAGTTAGCGTCTTGAAAGAGTGTAAGATCATCGTTCCATCGTTCATGATATTATGAAAGGTGGTCTTACGAACCTTGGTTTTTGTCCGTTTTTCGACATAGCCGCTCTTTATCACACGATCCGACTCGAAACAGCCGTTCACATTGACATTGTTCAACGACCCATAGTTCGGTCGACTCCGTGACAAGGATGCTATGGGAGTGTCGCCTTCCCCTCCATGATTGTAGCCAGTATTCTTCCGTGGTACCACATCGATAGCTTGAGCGGCTGCTGCCATGGCGGGTATGCGTGGGAGGGGAAATAGAAGCTAGGAGCTGCCAAGCATAGGCAATCAAAGGGAATTCGTGAGCTACTGTGCCTAGAATATATCCACGCAAGGTATCTCGTGACGAACAAGTCGGTGCAATTAGACGCGAGGTCGCAGTTCGCATGGACAGGATCGGAGGAGCAGCAGGCGCTAGAGCTGCTATTTAGTCCGTAAGGCGTTTTTGAGATTGCGGCGCAAGACAAAGAGCCACTACACTGCTCTGCTGAGTGCAGCCAGTAGTCAGTCAAAGCAAAGGTACGTACACGTTGCCTTCTTAGAAGCTGCTTGTGGCTATCCCATGTCGAGGCATAGTAGTCGGGAACGGTGATTGCGTATGCGTCGAGCACCGGCGCGCAGCATTCGAAGGAGGAGGCTGGCGAGGCGCAGAGGCTAATGATTGGTGGCGGGATAGGCAGTGGGATAGGCAGTGGGCAGCGGGCAGTGGATTAAAGACGGGTTAGGATGGTGCTATTGTGCTATTGTGATGGTATGGCGCACAAAAGGTCGCGATGGTGGTGTTCGAGAAGTCGACTCTCACAGTGTTAGCTAGCACGTTAGGAGGAGGAGGCGGAGGAACAAAGCAGCCTGGCCGCTCGAGGTGGTGGCAGGAGGTGGCAGGAGGGGGTGGTTTCAGTGTGGGTAGTGCACTGGTGGTGCATCCTCCTCACAGAGGCTCAGAGGTGAGGACAAGGGGCTAGGGATGGGTGGCAGGCTGCAGCCACCAGAGGCGTTTTTAAGACATTGACGGACACTGATACGAACTGACGGAGCACTCGGTACATGACCCAGACCAGGCTGGGCGCATCCAATGTGTCCTGTTTCTGCAAAGAACAGGTCAGCACTGGATACGACAACTGGAGGTGTCAACTGGTCCGCTTCATCGAGGTAGTTTGACGTCATGCTCGCGGCGGCGTCGTGGCTGGGAAATGGGAAACACTCCAAAAAGTGTACCATGTGAATTGCCCGATGAAAATGGCCCAAGAATGATGTAAACGACTTGCCTCGGGTTTCCCACGCGGCGCTGTCATGATTCATGTCCTCATTGCTCCTCCGTGCAGGTGGTTTGGATGGGAATTGTGCAAAATAATACTCCGTAGACCATATGAACGAATCTAAATGCGACATGAGCGGTGTTGTCCAAACCAGGGACGTTTATTATTCAAGTGAAGGAGGTAGCTGACAGTTGCTCCAAAAAATAGGAATAGTGCGCTCTGACTGGGCGGAGACCACCAAAATTTCTCCATCAAGAAATCGAGGCTTTGTTCACTCCAAGCGTGTTGTCGTGTTGTGACAACTTGCACCGTCCCTTCAAACCCCTGACTTCTTTCTTTCTTTCTTTATTACAACGATTTATATTTATAGTCTTTTTTTACAACAAAAATTCTCAGCTTCAAAGTCGGCGTTTTCCTTTTCCTTCATATAGCGTGAAATCTTCGGGCTTGTTAGTCCGATCATCCAGCTCTTCTTACAAATGGCGAATCCAAGTTCTTGTCGACGTTGTAAGAACGTCGATGCGCCATATAATTTGCGAAATGATCCAACTTGCCGGTAAGGGCCTCGCCGTTCGTTGTTCCCCCGTGCCGTGGCATCAACAAAAATTAACGTTTTGAAACCATCGACAGAGATTGCTTCATCGACTATGTTGAAACCAAAGGAGGACGTCGCTTAGGAGCTGTTGCCCGAGACACAAGGGCTCCTGGAAGGCCAGGACCGCGGCGATACCTCGCCGGTCTCTCGTTCGGGTCATCTTCCGTGGCCATGACCCATGTTCTGGACAAGAGTGCCAGATTCCACTCCTCGACAAAGGCCTCTCCTGCATTCGAGCCCCTCATTGTACACGTTGACACGGACCTTTCACACGCAGCCGGCCAGAGTGATACTCCTGCCCAGAAGCTACTGTCAAGGTATCGAGAGCGGTTCCCCAACATGTCCTTCGAGTGTGTTCATTTGAGCAGGATCTGGAACGTCACAACAATAGACTGGTCGGCTCTCGGCGTGGCCACAGCCGATGACCAAGATGGGGTCAACGAGATTGAGCGGCTGAAAACTTTTTTGAATCTCTACCATCCATGACATCCAAAGCAGACATTCTGCGGCTTTTTATCCGGCATCTTCTATTGGATGTTGCGTTGGAGCGATCCTATACTGCCGTCTTGCTGGGGCACAGCACGACGGCTTTGGCCGCGCTCACTTTGGCAGAAGTTGCAAATGGACGAGGGTTTGCCGTTCCCTGGCAAATCAACGATGGGCCTTTCACAGTCCGCAAATATCACTCTGGCACATATCCGTCAGGGTTGAAACAGCCTTCGGAGGTGCAAATGCCGATACATTACCCCTGAGAGAGGTGTTCAAAAATGAGCTCATAACCTACCTTGATCTCGTTCCCTCGTTGAAGGAGCTCATGCCGCGGGACAACACAGCTGCCCGCGGTGTTGTATCTCACAAGGATTTGAGTATAGCGGAAGTCATGGAGCGGTATTTCGATTCTGTAGAAGGGCCATATTCTGGCATCGTGGCCAATGTTGTTCGCACCACGGGGAAGCTGGACCGGGCGACAAGTGGAGGGTTCTGTCACATGTGTGGCATGACGTTGGACGAGCAGGGGACTCAAGGTGGGCAGGTGAACTCGGTGACGATTCGGACGAGCCTCGGGCTTTGCAAACCGCTGGACTGTGTTATGGGTGCAAGCGCACGATTCATGGGTAGAGAGAGAGCAATGGGCGGTGGTAGGTGGTAGGTGGTAGGGACAGAGCCAGCTCGCCTGATGGTGGCACATAACAAAGTAAATGGATTGAAACAACTTCAAACCATCTATTCTCCTGCCAAAGCCATATGTAAAAGGTTGATGGGTGGTCTACAAGGACTGAAATTGAAAACTCCGTCTAGATGCGCCCCTATGTGCGTGTAATAGCCAGGCCATGTCCTCTCTAAGTTAAGATCTTACAATGGAATGCCCACGGTGGGTTTGGAAAGAAATACCCGCCTCCCCTGGAACAAGGTCTGATTCAAATTTCAAATTTCAAAAAAAAAAAAAAAAAAAAAAGATATCCTGTTACTCGCCGAACTGTCCTGCATACGTCGACGATTGCAAATGGGCGAGAATGAAAAGTGCAAATGGGTCGAAATGGCTGGCTAGTTCTCTGCTTTGGCAACCATTGGAAGCAACCGACCCTCAAACTTTCTAACTAGCTTACTGGTTTGCTCTGCCAACGAGAGGGTCAAAATGGTATGAGGCAGAATTCGAGCTAGGTGGGGAGAAAGCCTTTGTAGATGGCGAAGAAACCTTCTGTTCGAATCGTCTTGCCCAAGCAGTCAAAAACACCTTTGTATAGGTTTCCGTTTTGGTTGTAAAGACGGGACATTATGGTGTCTACACGAATGCTTGTGCGTCAGTAATGATTTACTTCATTTGAATCAATCTTTCCGTGACCACGGGGCTTACCAGGAGGATGCATGAAGCAGCAGACGACGAAGCCACTAACAGCACTGCTGCTCAGATGCAAAGCCGGACCTTCTTCCATGCCAGCATGTCGCATCAGCCGTCTCTTGGCGAAAAAGTACGTGGGCAGTTGCACGGAGCTGCCGAAACCTGTTCGGATCATGGCTGCGCCAATACCGCGGTACAGACCTCCTACACCCTCTGCGCGGTAAATTTGCGACAGACCATCAACAGCGTTTCGGTACCGATGCTGTGTTCCGACAGGCAGGAATGGCGAATAGCTCTGTAACCGAGTCTTTACGAGGAAAAACGGACTACCGGCAGCAGCACCGAGTATACCGGAGAAAGCACCACAAAACATGTTGATTCCTAGGTTCTGTGCTTTTCGTTTTTCAGGAATAATGTCGCCAGTCCTTTGCGCATCGGATCGTAGAAGCCTAACCGGCAGCCGTTGAGAAGAATCTGGTAGATGTAGGCTGTTCCCAAGCCGCGATAAATTCCTCGCACGCCTTCATTCTTCACAATCACCCTCACGCCATGAAGAGGTCCACGATAATGGTGCGGTTGATGGCCTTTCGATTGAAGTTCTCCTTGCAACTGCATTCTTCAGAAACCAACCGGGGTCAGCAAGGATGTTGCAAGCTTCGTATCAGATATCTGAAGTGTGAACTTCGATGCGACGAGTGGACTTACCGAATCTTGACCGTTTCGAAAGGGTGTGTCGCAGTCACAGCACCACATGCTGCGATGCCACCGGCAATGAACGCTCTATAAAATTAGCAGACATGTCAGTCAAGAGTGTCTTTAAAACGACGCGGTAGATATGTGAGATCATCGAAGTCTAACAAACCACCTATTTCGAGTCAAACAAAAACCACCTACCCAACTGTTGATGACATTGTAAGAAGCGTTCCGGGAACTGAGTAGTCGGCAATACCAAAGGGCTGGCGGGCCGTCGAGGCTCGATTGCGACGGGCACGCAGTCGAAAAGCCTGTCGGGCACGTGGCAGGATTCGATCAACGAAACGGGGTGTTATGTTCACCGTTGCTGGATGTGATGTCGTCGCAATGGGTTCAGCAAGCTGGAAGCAAGAACCGAAGTCGTGACTCGTGAGTGACGCAGAAGGCGGAACTGGTCCCAATCGACAATGCCGCGAATCTCTTTGCCGACATCGGTTGCTCCAGTGTGGCCCAACTATGGCTGGGCTGGCGGTGTTGCAGTGCCTGGTTCCAGCTACAACTGCGGCTTCGGATCCACACAAGCTCTCAACTCTGCTGGTCAATTCGCGGTTCAAGGTCCCAAACATGTCAATCCGACATCACAGATCACCAAACACAACGAAACGAAAGAAGTCGACGTGACGTGAGACCTGGGCAGGGAAGATCCTTGAAGCGTCTCTGTGCAGCATTGACAACGATACCTTCCTCACCATCTTCTCCGAGTTGAAACCCCAGCCGCCAATCGCAAATGCGATACGTCTCCAGAACACGCAAGATAGCTTCAATTTATTTCTACATCATCTGAACTATCTCGATAACTACAGCTAGCTTCTGGCGCTTTCGGCAACATGTCCTCTAACCCAATGGACCTCGATCGTCTCGAAAGCGCATCTAGTAATGGTGCACTGAATATTCAGAGGACATTGGGTGGCATGCCCTCTGTATCCAACTTGACTGATGTCATCTCCAGCTTCAAACCAGCCAAGGTATGTATGCAGTCGACTGTTGCCAGAGTCCGCATGGTCCAACCTAACCCGTTGGTAGCTTCTTCGACGTGAAGACCTTAGGGATGGTCGCAACATGCCTCATGTCCTATCCATTGACTACGATGACGAGGGCGAGCTACTCATGACATCTGCGAGCGATGAGACAATACAAATTTACAACGTAAAAGAAGGTCGCCACGAGAAGAGCCTCTTAAGCAAAAATATGGCGTAAAATTGGCAAAATTTACACATACCAATTCGAGTATAATATACGCCAGTACAAAACAAAATAGTGAGAAAGCCCCGACCTGGTCGACAAGTCCTGGCGCTAACTCTGGTCTGTCATCGTCTCGCAGATGCCATTCGCTACCTTGCGACTCATGACAATTCATTCATCCGATACTTTGAAGGCCACGAGGGCGACGTGACCAGCATGGCAGTTCACCCTGGGAGCGACAATTTCATATCATGTTCTCAGGATAATACGGTGCGGCTATGGGATACGCAGTCAAGGCATTGGCAGGGCCAGCTATTTCTTAGAGTGCCGTATTTCGTCGCGTATGATCCCTCGGGCATGGTGTTTGCCGTAGCCTGTCCCAGCAGCGGAAGTATCCTGCTTTACGATGTTCGAAATTATGACAAGGCACCTTTCGCAACGGTTGATGTGGTAGAGCAGTGCTATCAGGTCGACCAACGGAATCTAGTCAAGGGCTGGACAAAGCTTGAATTCTCCAATGATGGCAAGTCACTTCTCGTCGGTACCAGTGGTAACGGTCACTTCTTGCTAGATGCATTTGAGGGCACGCTCAAGGCTTATCTTCACAAACCAACGGGCGGCACGAGACGGCAGGCTCCTGGCGATACGTCTCCGACGAGCAATGGCAATGTGGCAACAAGCTCGTCGAATCTTGACAGCAGCGGGGATTGTTGCTTTGCACCCGACGGTCGGTTCATCATTAGTGGCTCGAAGCAGGACGTGTTTGTTTGGGACTCACTCTCGTCAATACCTGGCAATAAGATTCTGGAGCCCATGGCGACACTTCAGGACAAGAGAGAAACAGCTGTGGTTGCTTTCAATCCCAGGTTTAACTTCTTTGCAACGGCAGACCAGGAGCTGTTGTTCTGGCTTCCTGATCCACATAATTGAGTGTCGCGCTCAAGTTTATGTGGAAGCGGACCAG
Organism: Epichloe glyceriae; assembly: GCA_023658535.1. Taxonomy (NCBI): domain Eukaryota; kingdom Fungi; phylum Ascomycota; class Sordariomycetes; order Hypocreales; family Clavicipitaceae; genus Epichloe; species Epichloe glyceriae. Next base: position 5,251,853 of record CP098291.1, on the reverse strand, counting down.
GGTACCTCTTCTCCTTATGACAACAACAAGGCTTTGGGATTTGCAATGATCATGACCATTTACTGTATTTCTGACTGGGTGTATTCTATTAGTTTGGGTTTGGGTGGTGCGGTTTCAAACTACCTTGGACAGTCGAATTCAACGTTTATCATACGTCTCTGCCTAGTGATAGATAATACTTGGCCATTGCCCGAATCTTCGCATAGTAATCGCCGCATTCGTATAGATCATGTTAAGACTAAAAGCTTGCAGCGGAATCATAGTGGTAACTCATTTGAACAACTACTTCAAAGATGATTGCTTTTGCGGGCGCCAACCTCCTCTCAAGCCAGCGCAAAACGACATGGAGAAAATGCATTATATATATATATATTGTTTACACTAGCTAGCTATGTAGTTCTAGCTGGTTCTAGTACTCCTTCTGGTTGGTCAATAGGAAAACCCTTAATTGGGAAGAAAAACCCCATTGCGTCAGTTTTCGGTTCGACGCCGGCCCTGATACGGGCCTGCGCCGCTCGGAGAGTTACCTGTCGTGAGTGGTTGTTGCCAGCTTGCGCTGGCCTTATCCCCTTGTGAAGACTTCTTTGAGGGCCTCTTTTGTGGTTCGAATATTGTTGTTATCGCTTTTCTCTCTCTTCTCGGTTCGGACGCGGTTCGCTTTCAGGTCGGCGACGGCCTTGGTGATACTCCACGCCTCGGCTAGTTTGTCTCTGGGGATAAGGCTAGCTAATTTATTATAGTATTCCTGCTCTTCTGGGTATTCGAATTGAATCTGATCCGTCTTCGGGTTGTTATTGTATCTCTGGACGTTGAATTGTCCTCTGCCTGCTTTAGGGTGGTGGCAGCTCTTTGCCAGCCCCTTTCTCCTTCGTTAATTGCTATCGGTGTCTTATCCTCCCGCCCGCCTCTAGCTCTGTCGCGATGTGATATTATAGGAAGGGGTAAATAGAGGTGAGGATTTCAAATATCGTATTGGTTTGTATTTTAGAGACGATTCCGGACCTGTAGGGCGGTGCGGAAAGATTCGCAAAGGTTTATGGAGAAAATGCATTATCGTGCAGGGTAGCCAGGATGTCTTGGCACTGAAGGAAGCTCTCGCCATCCATCCACCCCCTCAGCAGCTGCCCCACCAAATTTGATCCCACATCCCACATCTAGACCATCAACAACTATCCTTAACCGCCTTGCCTGTTCATACAATCAACGCGCCTACACATCGCCCTTGACTGCGCCAAAACCGCATTACCGAGGTCACCACAAATCGAAACAAAGCGGAGAGGAAAATTGCACAGCAGTCAGGCAAGTCGACGACTCAGCAGCCAGCAGCAATGCCTTGTTTCAAGTCGAGTCAAGAATGGCTCGAGCAATCGACGCTCCTCCTCGAAGCCAGACCAAGCACCGTAAGTCGACATTGCAATTGCAATACGAGGCCCATAGACCTGGATATCATCCACGCAAAGTCCCGTCTGCACCACAGCGAGGGATGCCGAGGGAAGAGCTCGCCAAGAGGAGAAAAAAACCATGCTAACGATCCCACCTTCAAACTTTTATTGAAACACAGACTCGTATCACGACGAGATATTCCATAAAATCTGTCCCATCACGGAAAACCTCAAGAGATACGACTGGCGATGCTAAAACTACTGAAACTACTGGAACTGGAACCTCGAAACCCCGCGCGGCAATCTCGTCATTACGACATACGACCCTGTAAGCGGCGTAAATCTCAAGTATCGCACAACTAAAGCCGCAGAAGTTACTCGTCTCATGCAATCAGCGCTGGGTCGCCTTGGCCGATGTATGGCAGGCTTGCCTGCCGAGGCCCCGGAGGAAGCCATGCCTGATGCGCCTGTCCCTGTCAGCACAGTGGAAGGCGCCGATGGGGATAAGCAGGGCAGTGGTGTTGCCACGCCGGTACAGCAAGGACAACAAGCACAACCAGGAGGGGGCAAGAAGAAGAAGAAGAGCAGGAAGTGATTAAGAAGGTTCTGCGGCAGGAGACTGAGAGCTCTCGAGCAATCAATCAGTCAGTCACTACGGGGTGCCGGGGCATGTTTGTTTGATGTCAAGGCATTTACCATGATATATGGAGTATTGTTAACGCACTGCTCGAAATACCCACCCATTGACGAATATGGGCTTCACAGAGAGGAGCAGCAGGTCAATTCCAAATTCCATGCGCGCTTTCATGTACTAGTTTCCTGCTTGTAAGCCCTTGAAATCATCCATCCATCGGCTTACGTGCGATTCGTTGTACAAAGAGGAAGCCAACCACAATTACCCAAAACGCCTGCCAACATGGTTCCCAGTAAACCGTTGCACAATGTAGCCCAAAAATACAAGATAAACCAGTCATACCAAAATGACGTGACCAGCCAGCCAAGTAGACAACCGCGCCAGTGGTTTCCAAAGCCTCCACGCCTTTTGCAGTATACATGCCCCCAAAAGACAAAAGAGAACGACCATGTAGTAGTCGAGATATATGAGAGGGGTTGCGCGTGTACACCAATTTAGAAATCATCGTCGAAGCTAAAGTCACCGCCGTCCTTGTTGTCTTCGGAGGTACCGGTGCCTTCCTCGGCCTTCTTTGAGGTACTAGCCATAACGCCAGCCTTCTGATATTCTCCAACTCGCTTCTCGAAGAAGTTTGTCTTGCCACCCAAGGAAATGTTCTCCATGAAATCGAAGGGGTTGGCGGTTTTGTATACCTTTTCGTTACCAAGAGCAACCAATAGGCGATCGGCGACAAATTCAATATATTGCTTCATTAGTGTGGCGTTCATGCCTAGGAGAGCACACGGCAGAGCCTCGGTCAAAAACTCTTGCTCAATGCCAACAGCGTCGGTGATAATATCCTGGATAATTTGCTTGCTGGCTCGGTGCTTAAGACGCGAGTGCAACAGACATGCAAAGTCTGTGTGCAAACCCTCATCACGGGAGATAAGTTCGTTAGAGAAGGTGAGGCCGGGCATCAGACCACGTTTCTTGAGCCAGAAAATCGAGGCAAAGGCACCGCTGAAGAAGATGCCCTCTACAGCAGCGAAAGCCACCAAGCGCTGGGCGAAGCTGGAATCCTTGTCCTGAATCCAACGAATGGCCCAGTCTGCTTTTTTCCGGATGCAGGGGACTATGAACAGTTAATATATGATAACAGATTGTACGAGCTTGCACAGCCTAGACATACTGGTCTCAATTGCATTGAAAAGATACTCGCGCTGAGCATGCTCTTTGATGTAGCTATCGATCAGGAGAGAGTATGTTTCCGAGTGAATATTCTCCATCATGATCTGGAATCCATAGAAGCAACGGGCCTCCGGAACCTGAACCTCGCCGCTGAAACGCTCAAGCAAGTTTTCATTGACAATGCCGTCAGAAGCAGCAAAGAATGCCAAAATGTGTGAGATGAAGTATTTCTCGTCGTCGCTCAGACGGTTGTTCCAATCGTGCAAATCCTTGGACAGATCGATCTCTTCGGCCGTCCAGAAAGAGGCTTCGGCCTTCTTGTACATTTGCCAAATCTAGATACACAATACCGCATTAGTCCCTTGTGTAAACCAATGCCACTTTACGCGTCTTGACGCGTCGCATACCTCGTGATACTTGATTGGGAAGAGAACGAAGCGTTGAGAGTTCTCCTGGAGAAGAGGCTCGTCGCATTCATCGGACTTGATGCCACGAGCAACAGCAGTGGAATCGAGCTCCTTTTGGACTTCAGTTGGGGTCTTGTGGTCGGCTTCAACTTGTTTGCCCAGGGCGTGGAAGGCAGCGACATCAAGCATGTTCTCTTTATTCGAGACGCCGAAGTCGAGCTTCTTTACCGGCGACTCCATCTTTAGCGAGTCAATGGCCGAAGCAGCCTGCGAAGCGCGGTTAGTCTGCACGAAATGACCATTATTCCTCGGCGCTCGTAGACGCGACAATGGTGTCTTTTCAACACTCACCTGCTTGGAAGGTGTGATCTCAGTGGCCATTGTGATGAGTTGATGCGTGTGTAGGATATTCAGTATGCAAACGACACAAGACAGAATGTGAAATGGGCGAAAGCTCGAGGTGGAGAAGATTATTTGAAGACGGGATGGAGAGAGATGATGTTGATGAACTGACTGGTGGCGCCAGAGGTTTTGTACAAAAGATTAGGGACGCCGTCACGTGCGGCCGGACGCGTCCGGACGCGCGGCGGATCACTTTATTTAGCTTTCCCAAGAGGCTGGAGATATGTGCAGGGAGCACCGGGTGGGACCGCCGCGGCGGTACATGAACGGTACCTGCCGCAAGAAAACGCATCGCACGCCCGCTGGTGCTGTCTCGGTGCGCCAACCACCGATTTTAATGACCCCACAGGTATTGACGCGTGAAGGGACCCTGTCGCGTCGAAGTAGAGCCGCTAGGACCGACAGGGGCTCAGCGTCAAGTCTTGGATCTCGTCAGGATTTCCAAATTATCAATCAGCAAACAAACACCCACATTTCGTGTCATAATGGTGGGACCTTGACATCAATAGCCAGGACTCTTCGATCCTTCTGCGGAGCTCGGTCTTACTGCTCGGAAACAAGGTAGGAAAACAGGCTCGGCATTATGTTAATATGGGGAAGTGAACCAGAGCTCTTCCTGAACCCTGTAACTCAGGAATGTACTCCGTAGGCTTCTCCGTGGGCTTCTGCGTAGGCTTCTCCGTAGGCTTCTCCAATATGGTATTTCAAGGAGAGCATTCCGCGATGAAGAGTAAGACGGCCGCCGCCTGGAGAAGCACGCAAACTCGCTTGAAAAATGAACTTGGCAGGGGACAACTGTTCAGTTCTTGTTCGATGTTTTGGCATTGAACATATCATAGATGGAAGTCCTGGTATATGTTAATTACCAAGGTATCGACTCTCGTGAAATTCACCCTCCTCATGCTGACGTATTCATTATAATGCAACGCTCAAGTATACACCCGCTAATTTGCCTTGTTCCTTCCAGCAGCGCTTCGTAACTGATTCTCACCAAATCTATCACACCCCTAAATCATCAGCGACTCTGAGCAGAGAAATGTATGCGCGCTAATATGTGTGTACTCCCAAAATCCGCCTGCAGCTCTCCAGGAAGTAGTGCCACCTTCTACCACTGTCTTTTCTTCTTCTTAAGTGTCGATTGTCTTGCCGAAGGCTCATCTGGGGTGATGATGCCATCCTGGTGCTGTCGCTCGTTTGGATGGACAGCTGGTTCCTCTCGCTGTACTTGTCGGCGTCCAGTCGTGCGAGTAGAACCTGGCTCTTTGCCTGGCACGCGCAATTTGTTCTCAGCCTTTTCCCTCAAGTAGTCCTCGAGTAGAAGTGCATTTCGTGTGTTGCCTCGGTACACGGCTTCTGCGCCGGGAACGAGTCCAATTACAAAGTCAAGTGCGACGTTCATCATCATGCGAACTTTCACCGCATGTGGCAGACCACCTTCAACTTTGCAGCATTTTCTGAAAACTGATAATGACATCAGCCCGTCGATGGCATCTCCAATTCTGATGTCTTTTTTTAGCGATACTGTTATTGCACCATGGATGGCCATCTGCCATGAAATATACTTACGCAGGTATAATACCAATGACGGTGATCCAGCCGAATCCCACACCGAAAATGGTGAATAAGGACCAGTCCAAGTGATGAACCCTTCTTCTAACTTGCATCAAGACCTTTGCATCGTGCTCCGATAAGCCGGGAGGCAATTCACGTTTCCGCTTCACTTCCTTGCCCGTTGGCTTGCCGTTGCGTTTCACGCCTGGGACCTTTTCATAATAGGGATCCTGCGTCGGATTTTTAGTATAACATCACCAATCTTCAGACCGTCGAACCCTAAGATACGAGGAGAAACAATGCTGAAACACTTACTCCTTGTCCGAATTTATCTTGGAGCTTTTTGCCAAAGAGTTTCCTGGCGGCGGTTTTGCCACAAAAGTAGTCATCTTGTTGCCGAAAAATCAAGAAAGAAGTCTTGGCACGAATTTAGTATCGATGACGAGTTGTGGTCGCCGTTTTGTAGACGACTCGAGGCGCGAAAGGGAACTGTGCGAGCTGACGTATCAGCGCCTTGGCTGGTTTCAACAAGCGCGCGCGTCGAAGCAGAAGGTCGTTGTGGAGGATTGAGATGAAAAGATCAATGTGCAGGAAGAGATGATTTATTTCTAAACAGAAAACGGAGCTGCAGCATGGGTGACCTTTTAAATTGTGCAAGCGGCTAAAGTACGTTCTGGACCATTTGGGGATTTTCTTGTTTGGGATGCCTCTCCTTTGGCGGTGTCAAGGGCAGGTACATGTAGGTCACTCGCAGGGATGTGAGCCCAATGAAGATAAGGGTTACGGACTAAAGCCTGAGATCTACGGAGTACAAGGGCTTGCTCCTTGCTACAATGCTGCGTCCGAGCGGCATTCAGTGCACCGCCACAAGAATGAAACTGGAGACCTGACTGTTAGGCCAAATGTGGCTGATCAAGCTCTCCGCTTCGGGTCCATTCTGCCAGACAAACACTTCTTCCACTAGTCCAGCTTGCCAGGTTTGCCATTTCTACGTGCTGCTCATCGTGTGATTCCTTCAACAAATATAGACTGGTTCACAGATCTGCTTTTGCCTCTCTTCATCGCGTGGGTCTTTACATCGGCTCCCAATTTTCGCATCGCACACTTCTGAGGTGTTGACCGTGTGCTTGTTTGCAATAAACATCCCCCGCATCTCACCCTTCAAACTTCCCTTGCGTCAACGATGTCAAGCAACCCTTCACTTCTGCGCCTTGAATACTGTCCAGGAAAACCGTGGAAAACATCTTGATTTGTTACACGCCGAACAAACTATTCTCAAAAATTAGGAATGATCCGAGCTCCAATAGGACACAATGACAACGAATCAGATGCAACTTAAAGACTGTATGGGTTTTCCTATTATTTTGTTCTTCTCAGCCCTCCTTCTGCCTATCTGCTAATTTTTTCTGACAGGGTTGGACGACCTTTGCGTTCGTTTCATTATCAACCTTCCCCAAGAAGATCTCTCATCCGTGGCTCGAATATGCTTTCAAGTTGAGGAAGCCCAATGGTTCTACGAGGACTTCATAAGACCTCTTAACCCGAACCTACCTTCCATGTCATTAAGGACATTTTGTTTACGGATATTTCAGCATTGCCCTCTTCTCGCATCATTTTCCGTCGAAAATCATACAAAAGCTTTTGAAGAGTTCATGCAATACAAGACCCGAGTACCTGTCAGAGGCGCCATTATGCTCAACCAAGCAATGGATTCGGTTGTCTTGGTAAAGGGCTGGAAGAAAGGCGCGAATTGGAGTTTCCCTCGAGGGAAGATCAACAAGGACGAAGATGATCTGGATTGCGCAGTCAGAGAAGTGTACGAAGAGACTGGCCTGGATCTTCGTGCTGCTGGCCTCGTGCCGACAGAGAAAAAGCCCAAGTATATTGAAATTTCGATGCGAGAACAACAACTTCGCTTATACGTTTTCCGAGACATCCCCATGGATACCAAGTTTCAGCCCCGAACTCGAAAAGAAATCAGCAAGATTGAATGGTACAAATTGTCTGAGCTCCCCGCATTTCGCAAGAAGGGCGCGCAATCGCAGAATGAAAGCTCCGGTCCTGCTATGAACAAGTTCTACATGGTTGCTCCATTTCTATTCCCCTTGAAGAAATGGATCAGTTCCCAAAAGAAGGTTGAGGAGAGAAGGGCTACAAGCGGGCCTCACCATCTTTTACCACATCACGTGGCGGACGAGGTTGTCACGACTGAGGACGATACTTGCGCGCCTACAAACTCTGAGCGACAGACTTATGTGCCTGCCATCGAAACCCTGGATGGAGCAACGAGAGAATTACAGCGGCTGTTAAAGATGCAACCTCCAACCCAGGGGCTTCAACACTCCCAGCCTCAAGAAGACAAAGGCAGTGCTCTCTTATCGATCCTACAGTCCCACAACGCCCGACCAGCTGCCCGAGGCCAACAAAGTGCAATGCCGCACACTCCTTCGCATGCAATGCCATCTGACGTGCCACAACCTCGAAATCCCCACCACCAAACCAACCTGCACCATGGTGGACTTCAGGCACAGCATCCACCGCCGTCTTTCCCAATTCCGCCTTCTCATGAAACTCCGATGTGGGATCCTGCTGTAAATCAGCCCCAAAGTTCGTCCTCATATCATCCAGAATTTCGGCGGCAGCAGATCAAAGTGCCTTACGGGCAGCACGCATCTCTACAAACACAAAGCTTGACGTCGCCGTACGCCTTGGACCAACAACAACTTCCGTCTCAGCACGACAATAATACGATGAACTCTTCGTTGCATACGTTGCCCAGTCAGAGCACAGTGTCCGAACAGAGCAACCAGCTACCCGCTGCTCCTGGCTCTGCTCAACTTAGTGGGGCTTCTCTTGCGCTCCTCAACGCGTTCAAACGAGATGCTGTTTCCCCTGCGGCCCAGAGCCCGCCTCAGTTCAGCCAGGTCGATCCCACCGCTCCATTGGAGGCCTCAGGTCGAGCAGCGCAAACAAACGTATCAGAGCTGGTTGGATCTGCGGTTAAACCCTCAGGAGACCAGCATCGGTCGAATCTTCTCGGGATGTTCAAGAACAGCCCTGCCAACAATGCACCAAGTCAGCAGCCGTTGACCACAATGGGTCAACACAATTCTCTCCCCAAAAGGTCGAAAATGCACTCTTACAACAGCTACAGGGCAACCGAGGCCCTGACAGCCAACAATTTTCTCTGGACCGGTTGTCTCTGAAAGCGAACCTCAATTCACCAGTCTTGTCCTTGCCGCCACACAGAGAGAATCAAAGCCTCTATCGACGGCAATCTTCGTACCCACAAGCCCATTGGCAGCAGCAGCAACAACGACATGCTAGGTCGCCGTTTGGCCCGAGCCCCAGCCAGCAACCTCAGCCAACCCGTATTCTTCAAAGAGGACAAACCATCAATAACCTGGATGATCTACCCAATCAGCACACTGCGTCTCCTAGAGCGTCCCCTTTCCCTTCGAAGCCCCTCCAGTGCAGACCGGGCTGGCTTTCGGAGAGTCTCATGCATCTCAGCCTGCCGATGGTGGCTACAATCCCGATGGCTCACGCGATCAGAAGAAGCAGCTTCTCTCCCTCTTTGGCAAGCAGCAGGCTCCGGGAACGGAACAGGCAGGTTCAGGAGAGCTGCCGCGCTCCAGAGTATCTTCTATGGCTTCCAAAGGTGGCGAGACTCCGATTTCACCCGCTGAGCAGACCTTCTTGTTGGGTTACTTGCAATCTGTGACTCACAATGCTGGACGTCGATAAATCATGTGTCACTTGTCACTTGTCACGTACGTAATTAAAGTGTCACCAGGTGCCATTTTGCAGGAGGCCGTTCGAAGTTTGTTAATCTAGTAATTATAAAATAAATTGACAGGGACCTGCTATCTGTAGGGGCCATGCACTTGATAAATTGGGCGTCCATGTATAGCAACAGAACATTTGCTGGCGGATTCAGCACACTTTTTTTTCGTGCGTGAAGCCAGCCGCCTTTCCAGTCACTATAGTGCAGCATATACATTTATTTTGCCATGTACTTTAACACGGAATACCTCAATTTGTCACCTTTTCGTGTTCGCGTTGCTTCATATGCTGTTACTGCTGCCGTCACTCTTCTAGGCAGAGTAGTTCGAAGCGGTTTGTGGCATATATTTGCGTCTGCTTTGACGTTGCCTCTGCCTGTCTCGATCTCGCGTTCGGTAATTTGTGCAGGGGCTGCGCACATTCATCGACACCCCATTCAATGCGCGATCCTTTGTATTTTCTGATTTCACAGTGTCAGTGGCAGAAGTATATGTTGCAGGCAGGCAGGCCGACAAGAACAAAGAGACGGAGAGCCAGCTTACAATCGACTCATCATACACGTCCGAGCAAACATAGCAGCATTGACCGAATTGGTGCTGATAAAGCAATGACCTCCCATGAATTCTATATGGATGACTACCAGATTGTGTATGTGTTCTAGGTCGTCGACTATTTCCCGCTCCGTATGATTGGGGTTGCAATACCGCACGACGAGATTGCGGCAAGCTCCTAGTCCGATTCTGTGTGCAGTGTGTCCTGCCAGAACGAATTGACGGTCATTCCATCTGGCTTCGACCTAAGGAACAGATAAGCTCGACTTGTAAAGCATGGAGGTCAATGAAATGAATGCTCGTCGACGAACCTTGGTACCATTGATGTGCAACCCATTATTATGTACGTGGTCATAGAAGGCTTGGGCATCTCGTGAATGTAGGAAAGATAGGGCAACAGTGTTGTCCCTTGTTCGCAAGAAAATATCGAGAAGAAATCCCCTCTAACAACAGACGTGATATCGGCGAGAGTGGTGCCTTGAGGTAGGTTGCAGAGCTGCACAGTTCGTGTAGCGACTCGCTCAAATTTTAGACTCGGTGCTTCATCAAAGATGGGACCTTTTGGCTGGTCTAGCATGTCAAATTCGGAATCATCGGAAGAATCGTCGCCTTTTCCCAACGCCTGTGCACGTTCCCATCTTCCTACCGAGAGCGAGGAATCTTTACACGATCGCGAAACATGCCCGATATCTGTAGGAGCAAGACAATTTTCAAGGCTCCCTGCTGACGTCGTAGGGGCGTAAGACGCATGAATTGATTCGTTCGGGTCTGAGTTGGCCGAGGTCTGCAAGCTGAGAAGCTTTGTTGTGTTAGTTCAGAATGTGGAATCTGATAGATTGGGTATGCGGAGGCAGATGATGGTGGGCAGAGTTTACTTTCAAGGCTTCCTGCGGAACACCCCCATTCAGTAGATTACTGCATAGCGTCTCTTTGTTACAGGCGACTTGTCAGCGTAAAATGATGAAGAGAGAGGTACGAAAGTCCTTGAATAGACCACAAGCATTGTGGGGTGAATAGTCTCTTACGGTATTGGTGGGCAATCGTGACAAGATTTTCGTATTCGTCTTGAGAAATCTTGACGATTGGAGAAAGACAATCGGAATCTGAGAGTGCTTGAGACATTTTATTGCCTACCAGAACCTGATTAATTAATTCCGTCTCTGGTCTGAAGGAGAATTGGCAGAGTTCGACTCACTGTTTTGCGTGCCGCAGGGATGGCTTTTTGACATACAACGGACAGCTAGTTGGACAAATCATCTAGCACAGACAAGGGAATCCAAACTGTCTAAGTCAGAGCTGGAGAACGAAATGGATGGAAGGAAGGATGGGCCTTGGACAAAAATTGGTAGATTCACTGTGAGTTAGAAAGGGCAGCAGCAGACAGCAGCAGACAGCAGCAGACAGCAGCAGACAGCAGCAGACAGCAGTTGGCACTCACGTGCAAATGCAGCAGGACAGATTGATGATGAGTGATGGCCGGCTCAGCATTTGGACACTCCAGAAGTCATAGGTCGAGCATCCAGTCGTGCCCTTCTTAGATAATGCCGCAGACTGTCTGGATTATTGAAGGCGGGTTTTCGATGCAAAATCACACGAGCAAATAGGAGTCGAGGGCAATCCCGCAGTGTACACAAGCGTAGGGTTGCGAATGACACAATTTTCAAGCGATTTGCCCATGATTGCGTTGGCAAGGCAGGAATGTCTGGAAGCAGACCAAGAGAACTGCGAAAGACGCGCGTGTAAAATGAGCCAACCTCGTGATGCTAACAAAGCGCAGTCGTAATGGATGGCAACTGGTTTGCTCCGAGTTTCTCTGTTTATTGGGAGGGTAAATATCGACACCTCTTGTCTAAAAGAGCAGTTCTCTTCAATTGTTCGTTACCGGCCATGTTGTCTTCACTGTTTGGAGACCTTTTGGAAAGGAAACGACGCGTTGAAAAACTTTATACTGCATAAAAGTCACATTAAACTGAGTTTAATGTCGATGTCGAATTCACTGGGGTAACAGGGGTAACAGTCCACACATTGGTTTGATTGTAGTCCAAACTTTAAAGTGACTATGACGGAGCGCGACAAGCTTGGTTCTCTGTTGCACATCCCATCCATGATCCTTATTTGTTGTTTTCGACAAGTACAACGTCGCTGGAGGAAGAGGGAAAAACCCCTGCCAAAGACGCATTTGAATAGGACCTCACAGTAAAGCAGGTCCGGATTATTACCAGTGAGTGGATTTTCTCCTCGAAGACTAAGCATATATGCCACTTGTTCATGGATGAAGACCATAAATAGCACGCGAATGGCGGGCGGTGCAAAGCTTGCCCGCCGCATCAAGTGCTTGCATGGCAATAATACTCGAATTATGACCAAGGGTTAAAATCTCCCTTGCCTTGTACCTTGCGGCGCAGCCCGTTCCTCATCCCTGCATTCATACACATGTACGTCCGTACTCCGTACGGACTACTACATAGCTAGGTCAGGAGGCTAGGGTATGGGCGAAGCGAGATCACGTGCTTCGGTCGTTGCCCCTTGGGTTGGCTTGTTTGTTGTTTTTACCTCCTTCGTGAACAGGCATGTGCATCAGTGAGACTGACCCCACTGTGAATAATGACAACACTTTGACGCTTTCAAGGCAAGAAACCAAAAGACGCTGACAGACCGGGCTGGAACTGTCGGACCTTTGGGTGAAGGGAGTGATAATGCCCGTGTCAGGAAAAAAACAAAGATGGAAAAGAAAGGTTGGAAATTGGAAAGGTTGCAACACAGCGCTTTGATTGAACTGCGTCTCCCGGTGCGACCACGCCTGTTTAGGTCAAGTCTGGTTGGTATGCTCGTACCCATGGTGCCATGGTGGCACAGCCAAGCCAGCCAGCCGGCCGGCCGGCCAGTTTCGTCACTAGTCAACACGGTCAGTCAACAACGAGGCCTGGTTGGTCCCAAACCCTGGGCGATCGGGGTTTCCTTGATAATAGCTGAACCACGCTCCTTGCTTTCCCCGTGCTCACTCGTTTTACACAACCCTCTCCTGGTCAACTAACCAAAGAAAGAAAGGAAGAGAGAAAGAAAAGAAGAACACGGCCGGCGCCCTCATTATTTTCCCCGTCTCTCGCTATGCAGTAGCTGTTTCATTATTCATTACTTTCGACTATTTCCCCGACACTCGCTTGATCCGCCCCGTTTCTCTGCCATCACCAACGGTCAGCCACCTACGACCGATCGTGGGCCGACCGTTTCCACGCCCAACTGTATTCAGAAGCGGCACGGCATTCGTTGTCCAAAAACAAACCAAACCACAATCCCTCGCTCAGATAATTCAAACCAACTCGTTTCTGACATCGTCCTGAAACGAATCAGCCTCGTGCTTGCGGCTTCTGGCTTTTCGGGCAGAGGAGACGGAAGCAGCCATCATGCGTCCCTCGCAAACTCTGGTGCAACTGGCCATATGCCTTTCCACCTTCGGTTCCGTTGCTTCAGCATCGGGCTGGCCTCGATGGCTTCCCGAGCGGGGTGCTCTTGTCGTACGAGCTGATAACACAGAGTCCGCGAAACCTACAGGTATGCGCGTGTTTTCAAATCTTGCGTTCTCAGTCGTCTTGATGATACTAATCGGAATGTGTAGCGACACCGGAATCATCTACCCCATCTGCCACAGGAACCGGAGACTCTTCGGCCAAAAGCACGGGCAAAGCAGGCGCCAAAACTACCGACCTGAACACTGCCAAAGCTACCAAATCGGGGGAGAAGGGAGCCGTGACGATGACGGCGAATCATACTGAGTTCCCCCAGACAACCCCCGCCGGCATTAGTATGCAGACTCCCAATACCTTCCTACAGCCTTCGGGTCTGTACAAAATTAGCGACTATGTCACCTGGTCCTGGAATTACACTTCGCTACTCGGCACTCCGACAGCCATTGATGTTATTGTCAGCTGTTCGAAGGCAAGCGAGACTTACACACTCACCGCCAACATGTCATTTGCTACCGAGGTCAACTATGTCTGGGATACCAAACAGCAGGCCAACGATGCTAAGAACCCTTTGGGCAATGCTATGTACACTCTCATTGTCAAGGATTCCCAGGCTCAGATCACGCAGGCTCCAGAAGCTGGCTATCTTGGTGCTTACACTGGCTATACCTTTGGCATGTACACTGGCCTGCCATACACACGCTACCCGGATTGGAGCTGTCCAGGATCCTGTAGTGCTGCCGGGTCCATCTTCAACAACCAAGCTGTCGGAATGGCGGTGATGATGAGCGTAATGACCGTGCTGAGCTTTACCTGGTTTGTCTCTGGTTTGGGATTGCAATGAAAGAAGCTCTGACTATCGAATCCTTCCAAAACACTCCTCCCGCTGGTCATATCAACGTTGTCCATCTTCTTGTTCAACTTATCCTTTGTCGGCTGCAGACGAAATATTATCTGACTGCAATTGTCCCAGCACATTCACGTCGTCGGGCGTTGTTCGGAAGAGGTTGGGTCTATTGTGGTTTCAACCAAATATCTGACACATTGTTCATTATCACTTGTCATTTTTGTATGTTTTTTTCCTGCACAAATTTTGGGTTACACGGCATGATTGGGGTTTAATTACAGGGCGAACTATATGAGATCATTTAAAAGAACTTTCTGGTGGTGTATCTATGGCCTGGGGCGTTGAATTTATTAGTATAATACTATTTAATGAAACTCTATGTCTTGACGCTTCAAGTTGATATTTTATTCACTGATCAGATATCCCGTGGTCCTACACCATGCGTAACGTGAAGCCAGCTCCACGCTCTTCCTTGTCCCGGCCTTGAAAAATGCCACTCAAGTCCACATGCCCAAGATGAACGGCCTGTCCTCGCGCGGGGGCATTGGGTTCGTGACGGCGCCTTCGTTCCTGACCAGCCTTGCTTGGGAACGTGGGAAATAAGCTCTCTGGTTTCGGCTTCGGATCCTGACTGAAGTAATCGTGCTGGAGCGTCTCCTTTGCTGACGGGCGGCGCTGGGGTCAAGAGAAAGAAGGTCGTTGAGCAAGTTTGCTCCTGCCGTGGTCAAGCTCGGGAAGCGTGCGCGTATCACCGAGCCCGTGGTGAGTGCGTTTTTGGGAAGCTTGAGACTCCGAGCGTTGGGGAGTTTACGAAACCCAGGCCACGCCTCTTCCGTAGGAACGCCGCAGAGCTCAAAAATCTTGGACATCTGATCCACCTCATTACTGCCCTGCAGCAAGGGCTCACGGGTGATGAGCTCGCCAAAGATGCAGCCGACGCTCCACATGTCGACGGCCGCATTGTACGTTTTCGTGCCGAGCAAGAGTTCCGGCGCGCGGTACCACAGGGTGACGACGAGCTGCGTGAGTTTGGGACGGGGGTCACCCACGTATCTCGCCATGCCAAAGTCGGCAATCTTGAGCTGGCCGCGGTTGTTGAGGAGGAGGTTCGACGTCTTCAGGTCCCGGTGCAGAATCCAATTCTCGTGGAGGTAGGAGACCCCGGATGTTAGCTGGAGAAGGAGACGCTTGACTTCGGAGGAGAGGAAGGGCTCGGGCATGTCCTCGAGGACACCCTTGAGATCGTGCTCGACGAATTCGAGGACTAGAAATATCGAGCTGTAGTTGTTGGGGAATAGACATGTTCATGTTAGCTGGTGTCGAAACATGACGGGTGAAGAAATTCGCTGAAAAGAAGAAGGAAGCAGAATGAAGACGCACTTTTTTTCTCCCAGAGGGCCTTGGCGATGTGAATGAGAGAGGTTGGAAAGCGAGACACACTTACTTGTCCGGTTTTGCGACGTGGTCACCAACGACCACCTCCTCCAAGGCAACAATGTTGCGATGTTTGCAGTCCTGCAGGATTTGGATCTCGCGCAGACCCGTCACAGGTAGGCCATTCCGATCCGAAGGCTCTAGTTTCAATCTCTTGAGGGCCACAACTTTGCCGGTGGAGCGTTCGGTGCCGCGGGCCACCCAGCCGTATGTTCCCTCCTCGATGTCGTTCAGCTTGTCGTAGTTTTCAACACTGCGGCTCTTGGCCCAGGATGCTGCGTGTTCGAACCGCAGCAGTCTCGTCGTGGCTTTGGAGTCACCCGTGCTGCCGTCCCTCTGCGGAGACCCCGTCCCAGCTTCGTGGGCGACCCTCGGGCGCTTCGAGGGTCTACCGTCGTCATGGTCGTCATGGTCGTCTACGCCGCCCTGAAGCGATGATGCCGCGATGGCTGCTTGCCTGTCCGTCTCGGCCCTGCGTGCCTTCTCGGCCTTCTCGGCCTTCTTGCGGCGCTTCTCTTCTTTTTCTTGTATTAATCTGGCCTCCAGCTCGGCATCTTCCTCGGTATCGGCCCATCGCGACTTGCCTCTGCTGGCCATTCTGGCCGAGCCCGTCGGATGGGGATGGGGTTCTTGTCGGTTGCTCAATTGATAGTTTTTCGTGGCGAGTGCTTGCCGCTTGCCGCTTGCCGCTTGCCGCTTGCCGCTTGCCGCTTGCCGCTTCGTCTGCGCAACTGCGCAACTGCGCAAGCAGCAAGCGGCAGGGCCATTATCTTATCTTATCGTTGCCGGTTCCCCGAAAAGAGCCCACACGGCCCACGGGCAACTCACGCAACAACAAGCTTCGCTTCGTCTCATCAACCCAAGACCCCAAGAAGCCCAAGAACTGTCTCCGCTCGCATACGGAGTGCCTTCGAAAGCAAACACACCTTTATGAGGCCTGCCTCGGCCGCAACAGCCTGCAGGGGCTTGCAGCGCATCGCGTGCTCCAACCGCCAACCATGTGCCTCCTTATTCACATCCCATAGAGGCTTCTGTGCAACAAGAATTGCCCGTCGCCAAGAGGGAAGGCAATGGTCTACTCCGTTGGCGAAGCAGCTCTTTGAAGCAATATCAGTATGACTACATGACTATCTAAGATGACAACGCCCCAAGAAATCAGGGCCCAGTAACTAATGGCCATCCTTTCCTTTCACTCATTCAAGACGACAGGGCCCGTCCCCTTGGCCAGCTACATGCGCATGTGCTTGACTGGCGACTTGGGCGGGTATTACACCGGCGCGATTGGCCAAGACCGTGATCAATTCGGCGTCGAGGGAGATTTCGTCACGTCTCCTGAAATTTCGCAAATCTTCGGCGAGCTGGTTGGCCTGTGGTTCATCGCAGAATGGATGAGCCAGGGCCGACCCAGCCAAGGAGTTCAACTCATCGAGGTTGGACCCGGCCGTGGAACTCTCATGGACGACATGTTGCGGGCAAGTTTGACACCCCTTCCTACTCTTCTTCCTCTTCTCCCCAATCTTGGTCTGTCGTTGGAGGTCCAAGTTCGTATCACAGTTTGACCATCGTTTCACTGACGCTTCACTCAAATACCAGACAATCAGGCGGTTCCCAGCGATGGCTGACAGCATTGAACATGTTTTCATGGTTGAGGCAAGCCCACAACTCCGAGATGCCCAGAAAAAGCTTCTGTGTGGACTTGACGCCCAATTCACGCAATGCGACTTTGGAGTCCAGAGCAATGGAAGGCACATAGGAAAACCTGTTGTATGGGCCGAAAGTCTCAAGTCGATCCCAATCGGTAAGAATGATTGCTGGCCTCATTTCCCCTCAGTCTTGCCACCATCCACTGTCATTTCCTATGCTGAAACCGCCGCCGGCTTATAGAAGCAGAGAAAGTGCCTTTATCGTGGCTCATGAATTCTTTGATGCTTTGCCAATCCACACGTTCCAGTCCGCCCCGGCAGCTGTCACGCCACCGAGGCCGTCGTCGACCACCAGTCCAGGCGGCGGCGAGAAGTCTACCGAAACCGATTCTGCTCAAGCACATCCGTCTCCACCGCCGTCTTCATCTTATGAATGGCGGGAAATGATGGTCTCTCCAACCTCCCCGGCAGCCATGGCATCCGCCCAAGCAAAGTCCAAGGCTGCTGGCAGGGAAGAACTTGCCGAAGAGTTCCAGCTTATCCTCTCATCGAAGCCAACCCGGCACTCGCGCCATCTTCCCGAGTCATCTCCCAGATACCAGCGTCTGAAGCACACTCCTGGTTCTGTCGTTGAGATCTGCCCCGACGCGTCCCTGTACGCTGCTGACTTTGCCACGCGCATCGGTGGTACCAGTAGCGTTAGGAAATCTCGACCGAGCGGCGCTGCTCTGATACTGGACTACGGTACGTCGGACACCGTCCCCATCAACTCACTACGCGGTATTCGGCACCATAGGCTTGTCAGCCCCTTCTCAGCTCCTGGTCTTGTGGACCTGAGCGCCGATGTGGACTTCACGGCCATTGCGGAAGCCGCCACCCTTGCCAGCGACGGAGTTGAAGTTCACGGACCGGTCCCTCAAGCGGACTTCCTGGAGCTCATGGGCATAAGGGAGCGAGCAGAGATACTTTGCAAAGCTTCTGGTGCCAAAAAGAACACGGCAGATAGCGTTGAGAAGTCGTGGAAGCGCCTTGTTGATCGAGGCCCCAGTGGGATGGGCAAAGTATACAAAGCCCTGGCCATATTGCCCGAGAATGATGGTCGAAGACGTCCCGTAGGTTTTGGGGGATGTTGCAGCCAATTAAAGGTGTTGCTAAGAAGGGACGTGATGATGTATAATTACATCACTGTGAGTGAGCCCTTCCGACTCCGGAGGACCATGTATCATCACAAAAGACGGGGAATTGTAAAGGTATAATGAATGGTCAGAACAACGTCGTCACAATATAAAGAAAGGCCTAGATTTTAGGTTGTAAAAGATGGAACCCGCTTCCAATTTTATTCCCTGCGATACGAATTCCGGATGTACAAGTGAACGCCTCCCTACTCCATAGCTTATTCCCGTACAAGCTTGACATTCTCCTCATCGCTGCCATCGTCTGAGAACTTGTCGCCATCCTCGCCGACGGCGAAAATGGTCTCTCCATCAATCGATTCGCGAGGAATGTTTCTGGCAGGTGCCTGGCGCGAGCCATTGTCTTGGGTCGATGCAGAGCCTGTGATGCCAGTAACTGGTGGAGCATGGTTCTGGGTCTTGCCGACGTGGGATTCTTCGTCGTCATCATCCCAACCGTCCGGAACACCGATATCGCCAATCTCGAAGTTACCGTCATCATCCTGGGCAATTTCATCGCTCATGGCAAACCGGCGATTGTTGGCGGTTGGCCGCCACACGTAAGCTACAAAGGCCACATCTGCAAAGTACACAATGTTGAGCCAGCCGTCCAGGATAAACCATCTCGACTTCCAGTGGCTGGGGACAAAATCAGGATCGTTTACAGAAGCGAAGGTGAAGCTGGTGAAGAAAAAGAAGGCAAATATGACGATGATGCTGGCGAGAATACACCACCAGAGCTTTCTGTACATTGCCTCCTTGGAGTGTTGTTTTCGCTCCCGCAAATCCTTGAGTGTGAAATTCAGAGAATTGAGCGTCCAGACGTAGAATGCTGTTAGTGTTCCGGCTAGCGGTAGGACGATAAGCAGGACGAATGGACCTTGCGGAAAGAGTTAGCAAAAATTGCTTTAGGGAGAAGCGCGGCAACCGGACGCCGTCTGATCAGAAGATACAGACCTGCACTCTCAGGCGAGACTATCAAACTGGTGATCGAGTACACCAAACCGAAAACAAAATGAGCCGCGGCGAGCCATCGAACGTAAATCATAGTGCGGCCAAGAGTTGGCTTGACAACGCCATAGCCCATGCAGACGATGAGTAAGAGGAAGAATGAAAATGAGTTTCTCGCGGCGTTGAGTATGCCGACTATAATCAGGAAAGCCTTGGATCCCACAGTTGAGCCACCATGATTTTGGTAGTCTATTTCTCATCAGCACGATTTTTGTTTCGCAACATGCTGGACGAGACAATGCAATACGAACCATAGTATCCCCAGGTTATGAGCATTTCCGCCACAAGAAAGACCAATATAGCCGTGATGTAATTTTGGACGGCCACTATTAGCACATGTTATTATGGTTCCAATCTCCAGCTTACGGGGTGCAAGGGGAACTGGAAAGACGAAACACATACAAATGTCGTGGCGATGCTGGTAGTACAGAAAGCCCCAGTATAAAGCTATCAGAGCGTATATAATCGACATGGCGCCATAGAATGGCAATTTCGGGATTTGCGTCGCAGGCAGTTCGCCATAGGCGTTCCGGAATTCGACCACGGCCTTGTAATTTTCGATAGTAAAGCCCTCCGTTACAACGCAGTAGTAACCTGTTTTCTTTAGACTGTAGTGAATAGGACTTGGATCTTTGAGGTGGACGGCCCTTGTCATAATAAAAGCTTCAGATTTCTCAGTCGCATTGTGAGATACGATAAACTCGCCGATGTCGGTGGAATTGCATAGACCTGACTGGACGAAATCTTCGCTGCAAATCGGCAATTGCTATAAAAGGAGGACAGACTTAGTTTGATTTTCATGATGTTGTAAACTGGTAAGATGGGGCGGTTCCGGAGCCTTCTTACCCGACGTCCACTGACGGTGTCTTTGATGCTAATGAGGTTCTTGTCCTGCCACTGGAAGATGATCAAGCTAACGACTGGGTCGGTCCCCTCTGGTATGCTTGAGTTGAAGAACTTGACGAGAATGAATGGATCGACAGGACCACCCCAAGAGGTCCGGCTGTACATGCCTATGTCACCTTTAGTATGTCGAACAGACGCGCAAAGGCTGCATTAGAATGAATGCGAAGTTGCGAACCAGAGCAGTATTGTGCGCTCTTCTCATCCTGAAAAAGGAGATCATCTCGTCAGTGCTCAAGCTCAAGGATACATGGCATCGGTGCTTGCTCACAATGACGACCTCGAGCGCCGACGCTGTCCAGAAGAATGCAAGGCCAAGGGCCCCCAAGAAGCGCCTCATGTTGGGCAGTTTGCGGCTGCGATGCGAGCCGCTATGCGAGGGCATCGCGTCGCGTCGCGTCGAGCCAGGCAGTCGATTCTCTTCGATGAGAAGCTGCTGACAAAAGTTGCAATGTCGGCGAAGAGGTCTCGTCGTGGAAATCGTAGGTGTGGTGGTGTTATCGAAGTAGTACTGGCTGGCTATGCAAACTTGTCCAGTGTAACTGTCGGATCGCAGCAGTCTAATTGATCTGGTCTAGAGAAGGCGAATGCAGTCTGAGTTATTCGAAGGAATACGCGAATAGGGTGAGCGTGGATGCGGATGACTTTGCCACAGGAAGCCTGCGAGGTTGACGATGAAGAGAGGTGGCAGTTTCCAGGATCATGTCCATTGTAGGAGAATCGGGAGCTTCCCACTTTCTGGTACAGCCAGACTACGCCAGACAGCTCCACCGCCGATAAGATAAGATAAGAAGGGATCATCATCATCACGTACATACGCATGGACTTTGTCGTAATTCACATCTCAACGACCCATCTATCACCTCTTTCAACTGGCTTTGCCCATCCAGTCAGTGGTGCTCGCCAGGCCAGCACTCACAATCAAACAATGGGCAAAGGAACTGACAAGCTCTACGTAAGATCATCTCAGCACCTCCCTCAGCTGTCCCGCCCCGAACTCTGCCAAACTACGTCGCAACTCCTCCAGCTAACAAACTTCGATTGGCCCCGACAGATCACCCACTCGGAGTGGTCATCCTCAGACGCGTACTCTGCCAGCATAGGTGCCAAAGCGTCGTCGCGCAACGGATCCAGCCAGGCGCCTTTCCGCCGGCTACCCTTCAACTTCTGCGCCGCCAGCCTCCAGCCGTTCAAGAACCCCGTCTGCACGCCCGACGGCACCATCTTCGATGTAGAAGTCATAGGCGCATGGCTGGACAAGCACCCGAACCAGAACCCGGTCGACGGCAAAGAGCTGCATAAGAAGGACCTCATACGGCTCAATTTCGCGCGCAATGCAAGTTCGGATTCTCTCGGCGCCGGACTCAGCGACGGCAAAGGCGATTTGATCGATCCAGTCACGTACAAAGTCTTCACTGACAACACACACATCGTGGCCATTCGCCACGGCACATACGCCAACGTGTTTGCATGGGAGACGATCGAGCGCATGAACATCAAGGCCAAGATGTGGCAGGATCTCGTCGACGACGAACCGTTTACTCGTGCCGACATGATTACCTTGCAGGACCCCCAGAACGCAGCTAGCCGCAACCTCGAGCAATTCAAGTACCTGAAAGACGGAGAAGGCGCACAGCTCACGAGGGAACAGGAGGAGGAGCGAAATGCGAGCAGCATCAACGCCGATGCGCTGGGGAGCATGGGCGACAAGGTCTTGAAAGCTAAAACAGCCGTTGAGAAAGCACGCAAGGCCAGAGAGGCGGGAGGAGATATCAACCGGAGCTCCGGAGCAATGGCTGCTTCTTCAAATGCGACATCGGGACCGTCTCCAACCACAGGACCGACGCCACGGTCCATGCTTCGGCAAAAGAAGCCGGCAGCGAATGCTGCCGCATACACGACCGGCAAAGCAGCTGCCAGTTTCACAAGTACGGGGCTCACGCCCGAAACGAGCGGCGAGCGAGCTCTGTTAACAGACGAGGAGTTTATGCTGAAGCCAAAGCGAGTTAAAACCAAGGGCTATGCCCGCATGGAGACCAACCTCGGCGACTTGACGATAGAGCTGCACACGGATACCGCGCCGAGGGCAGTATGGAACTTCATCAGACTGGCGCAAAGTGGCTACTACAAGGGCGTCGCGTTCCATCGCAACGTGCCGAGCTTCATGATCCAGGGAGGCGATCCCTCCGGGACAGGGAAAGGTGGTTCTAGTATTTGGGGCAAATATTTCAACGATGAGCTTGACGGGCCGTTGACCCATAACAGCAGAGGCATACGTGAGTACAGGAATGTTTTCGGGTCATGCTTGCCGTCCAAGACATTCATATCACTGACACGATGCATCTCATATACTATAGTTTCAATGGCCAACAAGGGCAAAAATACCAACTCGAGCCAGTTCTTCATCACATACAAGGCCGCACCCCATTTGGACCGCAAACACACGATATTCGGCCTCGTCGTCGAAGGGCACAATGTTCTCACCAAGATGGAGGCGGCTCCCACCGATGGGTCCAGCAGGCCTCTGAACAAGATCTTTATCAAAGACGTGGTCGTCTTTGTAGACCCATTTGCCGAGTTTCAGTCACGAAAGAAGGAGCAGGAGCGTCAGGACGAGGAGCGAGAAGAGATGCAGCGCAAAGGCGGCACAGAAGATGACAAGACGACATGGACGGGCAAGAGAATACGAGGCGACGGCACCATTGTGTCAGCAGAAGGCAAGGAGAGAATTGGTAAGTACTTGAGCAAGACTCTCCATGTTGCGGGGAACGAAGGCCTTCAGGACGGCTGGGAGGAGGAGCGGATGCGGAAAAAGGTGAAAGGGACGGGGGCTTTGGCAATTTTGATGGTTGGTGATGATGAACTTGGGAAGCGGACATGAAATGCAGCAAGCAGTCAAACAACCATTGCACTCTAAGATGGTGATTTGATTATCCAACCACAACACAGAATGGTTTGTCCGTCGGAAGACGTGGGGAAAAGGGAACAAATGTCTTGGAAAATGTAAAACACGTATTCATTTGTTTTGATGACTTTGACGCTGGACAGCACCCTAAGTAGCTACTCTCTAGTACTCCCAGCAGATTCGTCAACAGGGAAACAACCAGGCATCAACTCTGGTGGCACCAGAATCGATGACGGCCGAGGAAAGCAGGCCAACAGACGTCACATCCTGGATCCTGGATAACAGACGACACAAGCACCTAGGTATGGACATACAAGAAGAGGAAAAGAATCCAAATCTCACTTGAAAAATCAAAGGAATCATCATATTCACACCAAGTATCCATGTGCAAACAATAGCGCTCCAGTTCAGCTCTTCTACATACACGCCGAGGTTCGACCGCATGGCTCCAGAGGCAATCCGACGAAAAAGAAAGAAAATGACCCATTGTTGCAGCTGACTGACTGTCCGGATCATCCAGACAGAGGCTTGCCAACGCACACGGTCAACTCCTGTGGATTTGGGTCATTCACGAAACCTGACTGGTCCTGACCAGCAGAAGGACCGACATCATCGTAGGAAAGGCGTAGCCCCGGCTCTGGACACTGACGTCGTGGCAGATTCGTGAATAGTGGTTCGTCACCGCATCCTGGTAATAGGAGTCGACTTTCTCTCCCTGGGGCTGCTTCTTATTGATGAGAAGCGTGGAGCGGTTGAAGGCGGCAGCGAGGCGAGCTCCAATGTTGAGCCTCTCGTCTGATACACCTTGGCCACCGGCAAATGGACCAGTGCTGCAAGTGAAGATGTCCCTGGCTGAGGGCTTGGCGAATGAGCCGACTCCGTCAAAGGTGAGACTGCCGTTCTTGACGCGCCCGACAGCATCACCCCACTTGAACTGCGTGTTGACCGTGAGATCCTCTGATGTGTATTTGTTCCAGACGGAATCGACATATGACTGATAGTAGCCGTCGAATAAGCCATTGACGAGGACGCTGCCAGAATTAGGACTCAAGGCTCGCATGTTGGCCCCCGAAGAAGATCGTATCACGAGCTTATCCCAGCCTTTGCCGTCGGTCTTGCCTTGGGCCAGGAGACCAGCACAGACCTTGGCCAAACCATCCGAGGGCAAACCGGGAACAGTCTTGATCTTGCCGTCGCCAGTCTTGAGCTGCAGGGACACGGGGAGACTGACGAAATCGACATAGGATATGTTGGCGTACAGCTCCTGCTGGTTCCATGTGAGCTCGCAGAATCCCCAATCCAGGTCATAGTTGGCATCAGATGGGTTCGTAGCCGAGGGCTCGACCAAAGCGGGACCTGGGTTGATGAAGAAGTTGAGAGGCTTGTCTCGACAGAACCAGATACGGGCACCAAAAATGCGAGGGATAGACACTGTCCGCGAGGTGCCCGAGGAGCCGATGGCTATGGCGCAGTCAGCGCCCAGGGGCTGAAGAGTGTCACTGGGGTTCGACGGACGATGGGGAGTTTTCCCATCAGACCCGAGAATCACGACTCCTTGATCATCCTGGCCGGTGATGTGGGCATAAAGCTGTGCCGCCCCGGTTTCGTTACGTAGGACAATGTTCAGGATAGGTGCCATTTTGCTATCGTGATGTGTCGTGATGTGGATGTTCCTTGGCCCTCGCAAATACAGCCTGAACTGTTTGTCAAGTAGATCTAGTATGCCGGTGTGGTCATAGCTTCACCTGCATATATTTATATAGAGTTAGTTATAAACACTTGGTGGGTGCGTCTGGTGAGCGAATGAGCGTGCGCATGTGTTGGTATGTGTTCGTACGTCTTTGTATACCCGTCCATTTGACCTCTTTGTCTCTTGATCCTTGGTGAATATACGTCATGGCCGCAAGTTAGTTCGTGGCTAGACTGGCACAGAGTCAGTTTAGTGTCAAAGTCTGGTTGCGGAGCTGAGCTGACTGACTGACTGACTGACTGACTGACTGACTGACTGGCCCTCGCCTCATCTCATGCCTGCCCGTTCTGTTTAGACCGCCGCGCGCCGTTCCGTCCAGTCCGACTCCGACTCCGACTCCGACCCCAGGCGGCCATTGCCGTTGGTTGCCGTTGCCGCTCGTTGCCGCTCGTTGCCGGTCCTCCCCGGCCACAGCCAAAAAGCTTCCCAAAAAGCTTCAATACGGGACCGCCGACGACGATGGCGAGTGGCGACTTGCTTCCAGCCTCCCAGCCTCCCAGCCTCCCAGCCTCCCAGCCTCCCAGCCTCCCAGCCTCCCACCTCCGCATCGCACGGGGTCCGCCTGACTTTCGTCGCCTGTCGGCCTAGTCTCGGAATGGACATTTTGCCCGTCTCTTCCATTCATTCCTCTTCGCGAGAACCTACGTGAACGTGGCACGTTGGCATAGTCTATGGTCAGATGACTATCAACACATATAGCTCCATCACTTGACCGTCGCTGGTCTTCAGGTCTTCAGCTTGCCGACCATTGTCATCGAGGAGTCACTGCAAGCCGCCACAGGAAATCTCAAATTCAAAGCAAGTTATGTAATGGTATCGGGTCGTGTAAAGCTTTGAACAACTTGCTACACTTGCAGTTATCGCGTGCCAATAGAAACGGAAAAACTTCCGCCTCCTCGTGAATCTGTGCAAGAAAGAAATTGAAGCATCCTCTGACTAGGACACATGACAGCCTACTCCGTACATTCTTGGTAAAAGCAGCGCGCACATCACCATCAAGGATGCCAGCCTCCCTATTGTTGGCACGGTCGCATGAGATCCTTGACTATCCTCTTCTGCAGTGGGCCTGGGCTGATTGTCGTCTGTAGGATTTGCATTTGAGCTGCCATTTTCTGTAGTGCTGTTGGATACCATGCACATCTTTCCCTTCTCCTCTCTGTTGCTGCACTCGTCATTCCACTTCTCGTCTTTGTGACCATCTTTCGACGAGTTGAAATACGCTTTCACTGAACTCACCAACGCAACGGCGTCTGAGGATGGCGGACCGCCTGACCATAGTGGGTTGCCATTGCTCCAATGTTGCAAAATGATATGGCCACCACTAGATGGAACGTCGTCGCCTTTCATTTCAGCCAGAAACAGGCCGTCGGCGTAAAAGGTGACGCGCCCAGGCAAGTAGTCAAAGCGATATTCGTGGAAGCTACTGGTTGGATCAAACGATAACTCAACTCTTCGTAGTGTACCGCTTTTGCTTGCATCGTAGCCATCTTGCATGGATAATCTTGAGTGAATCACAAGATTTACCGGAAATACCTTGGCAGCTAGGTCAAACTCTCTTGATAGGAATTCCATGTCTATCTCTTGAGTATCGTTTCGATACTGTATCAAGTTTCCGATCGTAGTCAGCCAGGGCACAGAACAGAACAAGGGTTTCCAGACCTGATCATACCCAGAAAAAGGCCGAACAAGTGCCGCTGTTTCGTGGAAGCTTCATCACCACTCGATAAGAGCCCCAAAACATGTCGTTTCGGTTCGAGTCAATTTCAGCAGCGGTTATCGCACCGATATCTGTTGGAACGCTCCCAACTCGTAGAGCCATGGCCCTCTGGCTTTTCGCATCTCTCATGAGGTCTTGATGTCCAGGAACGTTTGATCCTGGGAAAGAAAACACATTCCCAACTTGAAAGGACTTGCCGAACGTTCCCCTGCCAGCTTCGGCAGAAACGTTGAACTGCTGCCTGGTCCAGTCTGTGTTCTGACTTATATCATTTAAGGACGCAAAATCTGTGACGAGCATGTCCGTGAACACGACACGGCCACTCTTGTGTGCATAATCATCAGTCATAGCATATCCGCAAATGCAAGTCTCACCGGCGATGGGAGAAACAACAAGCGATAAATAAAGTCCCCAAATCCGATGCATGGTGAATGTGACTAGGGAACGGCGAGTGTGATTTTCCGTCCTGATCATCGATTTGCTGCAAAAACCTCCGTGGTGGTGATGCAATCTCAGTCGTCAAAATGATAGTGCAGCTTGAACAGGTTTGTTTTTGATCTGAACATCTGCGAAGCAGAAGAATGCAGCTTTGATGACCGACTCAGGTACGCCACAAATGTCGAATAAAGATGAGAGTAACGCCTGACCACTGCTTCAAAATCAGCTTAGTGCTCATGCTCAGTGCTCATGCTCAGTGCTCATGCTCAGTGCTACCTTCCTCGTCGTTCGCCCACACCTTTGGCTGGTAAGTGCAGCCGAGTCGATATTTGGAGGCAACACTGAAGTCGGACCCCGGGACACTAATGCGCCATCTCATCCGCTTATTAAGTACGTATTTCCATCTTAATTTCTCAGGACATCTCAGGATATCTCAGGAACAAAGGGGCAAAGGGGCAAAGGGAAAAATTCCGTGTTGACAGAGAAGCGATGATTGACTGAATGTTATACGAAATATCTATACACTAGCGAGCGGGCCAGCCTCCTCTCAAACCCTGTTTAACACAAGCTCAGCCGAGTAGTGTTCCCGTCCCTGTCGGACAGTCGCCTCTGCTCCGTAGCATGCGTCTTTTCATGTAGTTGCATGGCCTGCTAGCTGAGGGAACCGATAGCTGAAATGACTCCAAGGAAATCCCCCAAAAAAATGTAAAAAGATGACGCAACAATCTGTGTATCGAACAAGGTATCTGAGAAACGAAAAAAAGAATAATGAATCAACATAACCAACAACAGTAATGAGACTCGAGGACAAATACAAAACATAGGCAAGTAAAGAAGAATTAGTTGGAAGGAAAAAGAAACAAAGGAGAGTTGGTAAGGAGATTGATTGTTCGCGATGCAAAAGATCGGCCAACGGACGGCCAGGTCAAGCAAGTGCTGAAACAGAAAGCAGGCTTCTGCAGCAGAGAAGAGAGGAAACGCAGGAACAGCAGAGGAGAGAAAGAAGCGTGGGAAAAAGGAAAGAGAAGGAAAGGAACAAACAAACAGCAAGGATTAAAAGCGAATAGATGCCGCAGCTAATCGAACAGCCCAAGAAAAAGAGAAAGATAAGAGCATTGCCGTCATGGACCAGCCAATTGACCTGCCATCTGCAGTCATCGGCTTGCATTGCCCTTGTTAAAGTCCAATCACCTCCGCCGAGGTGAAATTATCGCGCACCTGATTATTCCGCCCGTGACCCATTACGTGCTTCACCATCTTCTGGCAGAATCGCACCCCATGAACATATTCCTGAAAAAAACTGTCGGCATATCTCCGAGGTGGCGGAAGCAGCTCTACGGCCACTTGCTCTGTCCCAAGCGCCGTGAACAAATATCAAACAATTTCCCGAAGTATGGCCAATACAAGCAGATGCCACAACAAAGCAGTGTCAAATGCCAAACTCCTGGCCTGCCGGTCCCAAACAAAATAATCCATAGACAATTGTCGGCCAGAAAAAAATAAGCCAATATAAGTGAGTTCCAATACAACAAAAGGAAAATTCGTTCATTCATGTTCAAGAGATTAATACACGCTGTCCTCATCTGCTCCCTGAGAAATCATCGAGGGAGTAGATACGTTTGAGGAAGCCTCAAGATCGTCGACATAGCCGACAAGAGCCTGTGAGTGCAGCTTGAAGGATTCGCCCATAAGACGAGTGATGCTGTGATGATGCAAGTTAGCGCCCTTGTTCGGAATATAGTAGGTGACAATTAGTAAACACGGAGCAAACTCACCCCCATACGACAACTTCATCAAGCATAGATCCCCACAGCCGAGCCACAATGGAGCTCATCTGGGACATGTAACTTTCGTCTAGGTCTTTTGCAAAGAGCTGCCGAACCTTGTTATACATAGCTAGCTCTTCCTGTGTGGCCGGCTCTTCATCATGTTCCAGACGATAGAGCCACAATGACAGAATAATCATCATGTCCATGCCACAGAGGGGATGTTCGACACTCCAGTTAGTTGGAGAGGTGCGTGCAACCCAGCGAACACCCTGAACGACAGCAATTTCGATGCAATTGTAACATTCTTGTATAACCTTGATCATCTCGCTGGAGCGCTTTACACGATCGCGGGCGTGTGACATGGCGGCAGCGACCTCGTATGAATCGTGGTAACGCAGAGCTTCCTGCACACTCTTCAAATCAACCTCCAAACGAGCGCGAGCATTACGATACATAGCCTTGGCGTTGAAGAGAAGAGGGTGGCCCTTATGAGGGGCGCTCAGAGGAACGGCAACCGATTCCGGCTCGCAGAGTTCCAAAGATTTGTCCCAAGTTTCGAGAGCGAGACGAAGTTTGTATTCGGTGACAACATCTTGGAGGGCTTCAGGGCTGCGTTTGTGATACCACACCTCTAGAAACAAAGCGTTGATCATGACACGAGCCGCGAAAGCGCTGTACCGGAGGTTCTCGCCTTGGAATAGATTGTCGTGCGCCTCCATGAACGTGACGACGGGAGACCTGCCCAGGGGCTCGGGCCATGGTGCATCATCTGCAACCTGGAGATTCCACAAAGCCTCTGTTGAAGGAAGTTGTAGATCTTCAAATTCGTTGAAACTGATGGCAGGAGTGTGATTGTACGTCAAAGTCAATAAACCAAAGAAAATATAGACAGCATAGTAAGTGCGGCGACAGCCTTCATCTTCGACCCATTCTAAACGACTGGGTTTTGCAGTACCTCGAGCTTCTTGACGCAGCTTGAGCTCATACCTGTTGCCAGCGACCATGTTGGCCAAAAGACTCTTGATGGAGCACGCCCATTCCAGGCCTTTGGGATCTCCACTCCAGCTCGCGAATATCATGTTGAGAAGAGAGCTCTGCATGGTCCACAGAGGGCATTTTCGAGAGCTGAAGTTTTCCTTATTCTGCAAAAATTGATTGACGAGCACCTTTGAGCCAATGTGAAGCATGTATGCCTGGTCCTGGTCGAATGCGTAGAGAGCACCAATACTCAACACAGCCAGCAACAGCGGAGGCGACACTTGCGAAGGACAAAATGACGTAGGGTGAAGGAACGGCAGGTGGTGATGGAATAAGCCAAAGTAGGTCGACAGGTATCGATTCAGTGACCCAAGGCCGGGTAGGCGAAAACCTTCAGGAACGGCGTGCTCACGATCACAACTACGGATGTTGTCAAGTATGGCATTGCGTTGCTCGTCTCCCATTACCTGGGGTGTTTGAAAGCCAGCATGAGCGGGATCGATCAGAGAGGGACTTTGGGGTATCGGTGTACCGGCGCCAGAATCGGGCAGAGCCTGGATGATAGATTGCAAGGTAGGCACGATGGCACTGCCGTTTTGTCCTGCGATCGGCGGGAGCTGGTTGACCCGCGGCTGGATCGTGGCTCCTGAGGCAAAGGATTGCTGCGATTCAAATGATCCCGATGCACTCGAAGTTATGGAATGAGTTTTGGGCTCATCAACGGACGGGGGCATAAAACCATCCCATTGCATCTGAGGCAAAGCAATGGCTCCGGAGGGATAAGTGACGGTCGGTTCCACAATGGTTGATCCACGAGGAGAGTACGCCATCGGAGCGCCATCTTCATAAGTGCTTTCTTCGCGCATGGCAGCAGTGGCCTTGTGATGGAGGTCGGCAACAAGCATTGCAGCTGCTTCCACATCGAACAGACCATCGTTTCCAGCTTCCATTTGCTCTAGAGTTGACGTATCGATTGCCAGTGCTGCTTTTGACGGCGTTGCCACGGCGCGTGTCTTCGGACCACCTGCGCGGCGTTTGCCATCGCTGTGAAGAGGGACGCCGCCATCTTTGGCGTGCACAGTCCGATCATGTCTGAGGAGCAAGTCGCGACGGACGAAAGTACTTCTACATTTCATGCATTTGAAAGGTCGTTCTTTGGTATCTGCACGTAGTTAGCGGGTTTGGTTGCATGAGACGGCTTGAGTTGAGTGTATTGCTAGGGTAGGAAAAGTTTGCCACCGGTTGGTTTTCAAGGCCCGACAGGTACCAGCCAAATCGTCAGAGTGCGTTGAAGGATAGAAATGAATAAAGGACCATGGAGTGAAGACATATGAGCAGGAAGCGCATGGGCAAAATACGTACGTGAACGTTCGTGTCTGCTCCGGTGCTCGCTTCTACTGAAGGCTCGGTTGCAGAACTGGCACTTATACTTCCGTTCCGGTGCGAGTGATGCCTTTCGCGATGAAGGAGTGGAAGCCGCCGGGGGCGGAAGGACTGCGACGCTGGCGCCAGGCATTTTAATGACCAAGATGTGTGTTCTTGACGGGAAGAACGACGAGAGGGATAGGTGACAATTGTAGTTTCTCGTGCCACGAATCGGGTCACAACGCTGGTTTCTGACAGCACGATGGTTGAATATCGTCTGGATTAAGTCTTTGCAATGCGCTCACGCCGCCTAGCTCCTCGCTCGCACGCGCTCCCGTGGGATTTAAAGTGTGAAGGCGGTGATTTCGATCGTGATGTTGGTCATTGGATATGTCTGTATTCTGGTCATGGAAATTCTGTAAGGGTTGTAATATTAGGAGTAGAGGCTATCTGAGACCTCGTTGAATTAACACCTGACCAACTGGATGTCGATGGTGGATGATGTTCAATGACGATGAAGCGACGAGCGAATGCTGGTGAAAATGGGATGGATGGGGAGGGGGAAGCGAGAGAGGATGCCGAGTATTCTAGTAGTTAAGAAGAGCAGAGGGGAGGAGAGGGGGACGGACAAGGCTTGGGGGCATAGGTGTAAAATTCTGGGTGTTGGATTAAAGGGAAAGGGGGCGCGCAAAGAAGGGAGCAGGAGGGAGGAAAGGAAAGGAGGGGGACCGGATGGAGGGGCTGGGTGGCTGATGGAGCACAGAAGCTTGTAGTCTGGCAGACGGCTGGCTGACTATTACAACTGAGAGAGCAACCAGTAACAAATCAAGCACCAAGTTGACCGAGGACCTGATGGGACGTGTTGCCTCGTCGTGTCGTTTGTGGCCTCCCCAGCGTGGCTCTCGTGCCAACGCAGCGACGGACAATGCAGCGACGCGTGAGGTGGAGCACCGCAGACACGCAGACAAGGGCCGGAGAGGGTGTGCCCACAATAGCAGGGGTGTGCTGAGGGCCGACGGAGCGGGGCTTGCCCCTCATCCCAGGTAGATACTCCGTACTGCACTTTCAATAGGTCACTGGCCGGCACTCACCACCACATTAACCAGTTGACCATTATTTACAGCGTTTTTCCTTCTGGCCGTCAGCAGAGGCTTGATGAGAAGCTAGCACCATACATACCCATGCCACTGGCACGTCTAATCACTCATTCTGTCCGGTGTCTTCGCATTTCCTGCTTTCCGTTTCAGCCTGGCTGGTTCCTTTCTTGCCCGACCAGCTAGGTATTATTAAGGCCTTGGTATTAATAGCTTGCCCCTCCATGGCCTGCCCTCTCCCACTCGGCACCTAATAACAGCACTTGGAAGTTTTCGTCCTGCCAGGCATCTCGTTGTGCGGTATGAAGAAAAAGCAAATTCTAGCTTGGCGCACAGAGCATGAGCGTGCAGCGGCGGAAGAGGTCCTGGTCCCCATGCTAATACATGCTGCATGCTGCACGCTGCATGATGGAAGAAATAGTTCAATTCGATGTTCGCTAAAAGGATCAACACATACGTCGTCTGCGATGTATATCGAGTGAAGCCATTTGTCATGGGCTTCCTGCTAACCCAGTAGCTCGAGCTGTTGTTCATTTGAAGAGGTAGTTATCTGCTGCAACTTCGCAGACTTACGCAGCTTCTTTCTCGAGATCCATTTTGTCTCATCGTCGTCTAATAATACTGTTCTTGGATTGACTGTTGACTTTCAGACTGGACTGTGCTCTCAGTGGATCCTGCACCCCGGACCGAAAATGCTCTAGGCCATGGGTTCCCCTTAATGCCAGCTGGCATCAGCAGAGACAGGCTCACCGTTGTCTTCTTTCTCAACTGTCTGTCGGTCAATGGCCCACCACATACATGTGCAGTGTAATGGTTCGGCTGTTGCATTTGTGGAATTTTGAGACTGCAACACCCCGTTCCCAACCAGCGATGGTGGAAATTGAGCTGAAGCTGTGCCTGTGCCTGCTGGTGAGCACTAACAGCCGCGCGGACAGGACCTCGGGCTTCATTCCGACCTGCTTGTGCTCTAAAAAAACCACCACTTGCGCCCTCTGCTGCCCTGAGATATTTATCTAGGCAGGTAGGTGGATAGTCAGGTAGAATGGAAGCTTCGGAAACAGGCGGGGTTTGCAATCTGAACGTTTACTGTAGATCAACAGCACGAGACGGAGTCTTTAAGGCTCCTAAAACGTCCCATGCTGGCCCTTTGGTTTCTTTTCAATGTCTTCTAATCCTAGGGACGTGATTAAACGTTTCCGGAGAGGCGAAAGCATCATAGCAAACCAAAAAGTCGTCACATCGATGGCCGATGGCACGCACCGATCGAAGACTCAACGTGGGGTCTGTAAGGTCTGCTTATAGTGCGATGGAGCACCCCGCTGCTGAAGTCGGAGCGACTGACTGTCTGGTCGGGTCCGTCAAACATCGAGCCTGCAGTTCATCCGGATCCTTCGAATCTGTGAGTCTGTAATTCAACTAATTTCTCCTTCTCTCCTTGTCTTCTCCGATCGGAGGTCTTGTTTCTTTTGTTCTTTTTCAGTGGCCGCATCCGAAGCATAACAGACGAATCAATCCGAGGGTTAGAACGTGCGTCGCTGTCGGATACCGTCAGGTGACGCAGAATGACCGGGCCCATCATATCTGCCCAAGAAGGCACGACTGACGTAGCCTCAGATTAGTGCTCAACCACGATCATCTATCCACACCACGCAAACCCGCACCGAGCATAGCCATTTGCGCATCCGTCAGTTGCCAGTAATAGGCAGTAAATTTGGGCCTTATTCACTTTCAATCATCTCTTTCCGCAGCGCCGTCAGTCAAGTGATACGAGACAACGACATGGGGCTCTCGTACAATACCTATCTCGATAGCAGCAAGATCTACGGCTGCAAGTCCTGCAAGGCTCATTTGGCAAATCATGAGGACATAATCAGTAGGGTACGTAGCGATGGCAACTGAGCTTGATCATGTTGTTCCTGATGGAGACTTTTTTAGTCCAAGCACTCTTTTCAGCTCCGGGTTTGGGCTGTTTCAAGCTGCCGAGTGCTCGTTTCCATGCTTGACATCTAACCATCAACTTCATCTAACCACTGTTTCTCTCTCTTTTCCCGTTTGTAGTAGCTTGAGTTTCACAATTTATCTCGAAGAAGACGACTAATATACTTTTGCTGCAGAATTTTCGCGGCCAGCATGGAAAAGCGTACTTATTTCACAGTGTTGTAAACATCGAAGCCGGGGACCCCAGTGAACGCAACATGACAACTGGTAGGCACATCGTCCGTGACATTTTTGTCGTCAATGCAAAGAGACGGTGGGCTGGAAATATGATAAGGCCTACGAGAATCCTGAAAAGTATAAAGAAGGGAAGTTCATTCTGGAAGCAGAGCTCCTCTGCAACGTCACCTGATGATATTGCATTCGAGAGAACACAGGTTTTCAGAGCCTGGATTTTCGCGTTCCTCAGGTCTCGGAATGATGTCGTTGACGAACAGCCGGGTTACTGACTGGACACACCGGTTTTTATTTTGATGCATAGGATTAAGGGACACGGTTTGGTGAATGGTCATGTTTTGTTAAGGGTTTCGCATGGTGTTAATTTTGATATCAGGGGCACCCAGCGGTGAATTTTTCCTGGCTTGAGGATATTCAGCATGAATAAGGTAACAAGCGTAGCTTCGCCGAGATATAAGAAATATGCATTATTTGATCTGAACCACCTAAAAAAAGAAGTAAGCATCGTCCGTGCTAATGTGCCCGCAGGGTGGATTTGGAGAGAGCATCAAGGTGAGGTATGTGCCTGGGCAGAATGGCTCTATTGCAGCTATTGTTACTCCGAAGTCCGTAGTCGAACTTCGAATTGAGTGTCCAGCATTGTCGAATATTCCTGGAAATGACAGACATCTGCCTACCTAGGTAGGCACTTGATAGAGGTAGGGACGTATTAGGTGCACATGTCATGGCACCAGATGTGGCAGCAGAGAGCAGGAAACCCATCTCTTTGCAATTCTCTGCTAACTATATAAGGGAGTAGATTCAAGTATGTATGCACCAATCACTGTGTGTCCAGGTCATGATCGCTAACAAGGGCGCTGTGGAGAAACAGATACCCAGCTGTGGCAAAAGCAGCGTGGGCCAAGTCGCGTTTTCAAGACCCACCGAGCCGCGGCTCCTCGGTATGACTTTTAATACGCACTGTTTCACCTTCGGGCCATTTCATGGGCTCAGTCCGAAAGCCCCATCATCCACTTCAGATAATGGGCTTCATTTCGCTGCATTCCCGCCGCGCCCGCCGCATAGTGAGATTGTCCAACCCTCCTTGTGGTGGGTGGGTGCCTGTGCTCATCAGGGAGACACGCACACAGCAAGCAACACGGCCACACGGCCACCCGATGACACAGCAGTTAAACTCGTTCTCGTGGCTTTCTCGTAAACTGGTTCCACGCCGCTTGATCTGTCCCCTGAACCAATTTCAGAACCATGGCTTCATCGGCACGTTGCATGGGACGAGGCGCCTCCCGCACCCCGATCCGTGCCGCGCGAGTCAGTCAGTGCCGCGGGTTGGGAAGTACTCTCAGAGTCTCAGGGAGAAAGGAGAAGTTCTCGTTTTGGTGATTCCAGTTGCTTGTTGGACGCGCCGTCGACGTGCCGGCAATGCGCTTCCTCCATTTCGATCGCCGAGCGCTTGCATTCCGAGGCTGTGGCCGAGACACATTGGACGAGTTGCATCCCGAAATTTCGGATTTGCAAGTTGCTCCTTGCTTTTCGGCTAGTATCTCTACTTGGTGAGACGTTCCCATCCCAAGTCCCTCTGTGATACAGTCCAGTCTTGCTCCAAGGTCATCTCTGCGAGAAGAAGGCTTGATGATTAGGTACCGGCACTGGACGACACATGCCACATCGTAATGTTTTCTTTCCGGCCGCTTGATGACAAGGTGCGCACAAGCACCGATAGACGGCGCAACCGTTCTTCTCCCTTCTGACCGGATTCATGGCTGCACCCCCTGACTGCGCGCCGCCCCTTTTCGAGGTCGGCCAAGCCTTGTCCTCTCAGCCCGTGTCCGTCACCATCATCTTTACTTCTTCTCTTGCAAAAGCACTTACGGCCGATTCAGACTAGACCAGAAAGAAGTGTGCGAAATAGTTCGATCGGAACCTGATTATCCGCAGCGGGAGAGTTGATTCAAAAAAATACTCGAAGACATGGAGGAGCAGGTTATACGAGCTGATGATGGGTCAACTGAACTCGGTCGTCTGGTACAATTGAAGATAGGAGATAGGCAATTGGTTGGCTGTACTCCGTATAGGTGCTGAAATATCCGCCGCTTTGATTTTTCTGCTGCAAATCAAGCCATGGAATTTCTAAATTTCTATCCTCTGCCCCATCGGTCAGACAAGATTGTACCTTGAAGTATTCCATCGACTATTACGCCAACCACATTGCGGCGGCCCGATCATGAGGGCTTGTGCCGTGAACTGTTGTAGACAATTACAATCACTTGCGAATCAAAGCGGCCAGCCAATGTCAATGTTTGTGACCTTTGGGCCGCTAATGATAAGCTAACCCGTCCTGGGGGCCTGGGCGCAGAGGGTGGACCGGTCCTCATGGGCAACCCTCTGCTGCCATCTTCGCGCCGGCCTCACAACTCTCATCCTTGCTAGAACTTGTGTTGACACGCCAATCGACCATCCATAGAATACAAGTCTGCGACAACCAGCACTACCTGGCGTACAAAGTTCAAGGTGGCATGACCCTTGCTTTCCCCGAATCATAACCTGCCGCCTCCAGCTCGGGACGAGAGCTGACTCGTGGATTGGCCATGTCCTGAGAGGACTTTGACGCCGCGTAAAGTAGTCAGTCAGCCTGAATACCGTCTTCGGACCGTGGATGTGCGGCGCCGCTTCTGCACTGCATCCCCCAATTGCGCCAATCTCGAACAACCTCAACGGCATCATCAACGGCATCACGACCTGTACCTCCATTTCACCCGCAAACCTTGCGATCGGCTTGTAGTGCAAGACTGTGCGCTTCGACACAAACCCCTCGTACCCCCGCATTTGCCATGGAGGGCATTGTGGGAACAGCGCCGCCCGGCACAATGTTTGTACGGGCTCTCTACGACTACGAGGCAGATGATAGGACTAGCCTGAGCTTTCACGAAGGCGACATCATCAAGTCATTACGCAACTAGAGAGCGGCTGGTGGGACGGCGTGATCAATGGGGTCCGGGGTTGGTTTCCAAGTAATTATTGTCAGCTCGTTTCCAGCCCCGACGACCTGCCGGTCCACGGCCAAAATGCACATGACGGCCAAATAGACGATGAAGTCGACGATGCGGACGGATTCGACGAGAGCTTTGACCAAGATGACGACTCTGAGGCTGATGGCCCCAGTTCCAGTGGTCTTCTACCTTTGGAGGGCACCGGTACTAGTAGTCAGTCAAGGGCCGATTTTGGATCCCCAGGCTACCGCAGACGGCCGACTTTTCTATTACAACATGATGACTGGTGATCGAAGCATGGAGCTTCCTCTCGAGTCGCCCGTTTCTTCGACGGAAACGGGTCCTCGAGATCGAGCGAATGTGAATATCCCAGATAAAACTAGACCTCCACCGGAACTGATGGCCCGCGGTCTCACACGAGACGAGGACGAGGACTCGGCAACATCTGCTTCTGAAGCTGAAGGCGAATCTCTGATGCTTGCCTCGCGCAGCTATATGGTAAGATTCCGACAAGTCATGCCATGATGGTCCATCATACTTCGTACCTATATTTAACAAAATTTCAGGGCAGAAGTCGAGCCTCCATCCATGGGGTGCTGTCTCCTTCTACCTCAATGGATTCGATAAACGGTGCGTCTCCTGTTCGCCACAAAAGGACGCAAGGGCTTTCAAATGGCAAGCAAGCCATCGGCCAAACCCCAAATATGGCTTCCGCAACTTCATTTACTAGCACCACATATAACCTTCCAACCACGGCTACGGTCTCTCGATCATTCTTCGATGACGGCTCTACACCACCCCTCACGTGGAGCCTGCTGGTGTCCAACATGAAGCGCGCTATCGATCGCTACCGTGACGCCATTACGAATAACAGCCGGTCTGAGTACGTCTCCAGAGCTGAAGATATATCCGATCACCTGCGGCTCCTGCTCGCCGCAGGCTCTGGTACCACCGATAATCATTCTGGCCAACCGTCCATCATCTCGACAAACAAGGCATTGTACCCTCATTTTAGGGATATGATGTCCAAATTTTCCAAACTGGTAATATCGTCGCACATTGCTGCCGCTGATTGGCCAAACGCGGAATCTGTTCAAAAGTGTCTTCAAGAAGCAGACGGTGTTCTCCTTGGGGTCTTCAGTTATGTTGAAGTTGCTCGACAACAGAGAGGTGAAGAAATACCTCGATTGTTTCCTGGGTTCGTTATTGGCAGCACAGTCGGTGGAAACTGGCAAAGCAATGGTTTGTACTCTCGGGACCCCGTTGCGCCAAACTTCCTTGAGGACGAAGAAGGTTCGGTTGAGCCAACTGCGATACTAGACAGCAAAATTCTCGAACGACTGGACGAGCAGAAACGCATTCTTGTCTCCAGCATACGAGATCTGGACAAGAGCTTAATTACTCCGGAGAAGATCATATCATCACTTCGCCACGAAGTGATAGGCAACAACGTCTGCCTGGCGGGGGCCAAGGTGGTCGAAACATTCAAGACTTGGATTGCCATGATTGAATCGATTGACCTCTCTTCTCTCGGGAACAGCTTCCAGACTCCTCAACTTGCTGATTTTGGCACCAATAAGCAAAGCTTGTACGATAACATTTCTGATCTTATACTTGGTTGCCAGGCAGTTGCTGGCCCACTAGCGGACGAGTGGAGTGAAGTGCGCGGAGAGTCTATGGAAAATCGCTTGGAGTACGTGAGACAATGCGCCCGAGCTTTGGAGACCAACTCATCCCATATTGGCTTTTCTTTGCAACTGCTCTCCGAGCAAGTTCAAATCAAATTACAACAACAGTCGCAATATACTGGATCACGACCTCGGGACGATTCAGCTCCGCGGACAATACAGCGAGGCGAAACACTGTCATATGAGCGACCTCATCAACGGCCGGATCCAAGATCGGCGCCAAGTCGACCTCCCTTAATCACTGCCCAGTCCTTCAACGACGGCGATCCGCCACCAGGTAGTTTCAGAAAAGGTGACTACTCGAAAGTGAAGAAGATTTTTGAGAAGACCCATCACCACAGGCGGGTCTACAGGCTAATGATGATACTCCCGACTACCTACGCCTGGACTTCGAAGATGACGTATCATGGGACACTAAGCCGTCGCCGCCTACGGTAAAAGGAGGCTCGTTACTTGCATTAGTTGAGCAACTCACACGACACGACAGGCTTGACTCTAGCTTCAACAACACTTTTCTTCTGACGTACCGATCTTTTACCTCCGCACGAGAATTGTTTGAACTCTTAGTTAAGCGCTTTGGCATACAGCCGCCGGAAGGCCTCAGCCAATTAGATTTTGAGACTTGGCGTGATCGGAAGCAGAAATTGATTCGTTTCCGCGTGG
This sequence comes from Epichloe glyceriae, assembly GCA_023658535.1. Classification (NCBI taxonomy): domain Eukaryota; kingdom Fungi; phylum Ascomycota; class Sordariomycetes; order Hypocreales; family Clavicipitaceae; genus Epichloe; species Epichloe glyceriae. The sequence continues at coordinate 5,211,973 of CP098291.1, read as the reverse complement.
TGAACATCCTGAAGAGCTGGTTTGACAGCTTCTGGATGGAGGAGAACAACGAAGAGTCGAAGCAATTGATTCGTGACGTGTACACCTTTACGAGGGACAGTGTAAAATCCACCGAAACTCCAGGCTCGGGTCCTCTAATGGCTGTTCTGGACAAACGGTTAAGTGGAAGGGACGCCGGAGCGCGTCGTCTGATCCAAACGCTGAATCAAAGCACGCCAACACCTATTGTCCCGAAAAACATGAAGAAACTGAAGTTCTTGGACATTGACGTAACAGAATTTGCTCGTCAACTGACGATCATCGAGTCCAGGCTGTACGGCAAGATCAAGGCGGCAGAGTGCCTAAACAAGACCTGGCAGAAGAAGATTGCAGAAGGCGAACCTGACCTCGCCCCCAACGTGAAAGCCCTGATTCTTCACTCCAATCAAATGACGAACTGGGTAGCAGAGATGATCTTGGCGCAGATGGACGTGAAGAAAAGAGTTGTCGTGATCAAGCATTTTGTTGCTGTTGCAGATGTGCGTTCATCCCCAAGCAGCTCATGATGCTCGCCCGCATCATGTGCAAGCGTTCAGTTTGGTTCCTTCGATAGCTAACTTCTTACGTCATAGAAATGCCGAACTCTCAACAACTACTCTACCCTCACGTCGATCATCTCAGCCTTGGCCACTGCACCGATCGCGCGTTTGAAGCGCACTTGGGACCAGGTGCCTCAACGAACACAGGGGTTCTAGAAGCGATGCGCCGGGTAATGGCTAGCACCAAGAATTTTGGCGAGTATCGCGTGGCGCTCCACGCAGCTAACCCGCCGTGTATTCCTTTTTCGGTAGGGATATATCATGTCCATCCATCATCAGATTCGATAGGAATTGAAATGAAAACTAACTTCCCTATGAAGGCGTATACCTCACCGATCTTACCTTTATCGAAGATGGCATTCCTTCCATCATTAAAAAGACAAATCTGATCAACTTTGCGAAACGAGCAAAGACAGCAGAAGTGATCCGCGACATCCAGCAATATCAAAATGTGGGGTACTCCTGCAACCTGTTCCGGAACTACAAGACTACATCTTGAGTAACATGCATGCCGCAGGTGACGTGCATGAGATGTATGATAAGAGCTTGCTAGTAGAACCGCGGGAACGAGAAGACGAAAAGATTGTGAGGTACGTAGCAATGCGGCATACTGCAGCCCCATATGGCGTATGATGCCATGCCAGAACATGTGCCAGCCTCTCTCCCATCCCTAGTTGGCGATCGCAGTGGGCACTTTCTTACTCTTTTTCTTCTTTGATGCAGGGTGTTGGCCGAATCCGGGTTTCTATGAGCCATCGAACCATCGGGGTCAACGCGCGAGGCGGAAGATGCGAACGACAGAGGCTGGGGAACTAGACTGCACCTCCAGCCATTTTGAGAATACAAGCTCGCTGCTTGGAACATATCAACAGGATCGTGCGCATAATGGCTCGAGATCGGGACGCGTTGGGCAACAATGCCAATGCGTCGTTGCTCACTGCGGAGCGTCTAACAACGACCTAAGAGCCTGCTAATGCATTATTCCAACCCCAAGGCAATGAATGGCGTGTGGTCTGAACGTACCCGTTTATCTGACTGATGTCAAAATGAGCCTACCCTTTCCCCGCCTGTCAAGGGAGTATGAATGGCTGGCTTAGTTTGATCACTCAGTTGTGTAGCCAAGGCAGATGCCCTCTAGTTTCGTCTTCGAGGCTCATCCGTCTGGTAACGGGGGTTTCTTCTCTTGGCCTGATTTGCGCAAGTACACCCGTTCTTCAACTTTGGCGGGACAAACCTAGCTATCCAGGGCAGCCTAGACACTGGCACATTTGAGTCGTGTTCGGCGCGACGACAACGGCCCAGGACAAATATTAATGTACTCTGTCACATTGCAAAACGAATGTGAAGGAATCACCCTACAAAAAACCATCTGTCTGGCGGCCCGCCTTCAAGAGACAGGCGATCGATGATGGTCCGATGATGACATGAGTTGTATAAACGTAATCTGTATATAGGCTTCATTTCTGCCGATTGAATAAGACGCCAGAGCACTATGTTTTGCTACCAGTGAGAGAAATGGACACGATGTGAAAGCAGATGTGTGGTCTAGAAGATGAAGACGCAATTGCTATTACTGCCCTTCATGTCCTGCTAATCATGGCAATAAATTTCCCGAAGCCCATGTGATACACCGGTTGGTGCTTGCTATCGCTCGTTCCGCATTCAAGTTGCATTGACATCCATTCATACATGACTGTATCCTCGCTCAGACCGAGCGAGTGAAATCAAGCGACGTTCGAGGCACCAAAAACTTGTTCTCAACCCCAATCTTGGCCTCCGTGTCATGACTCATATTCCCCTTTTCATCAAAATAGCCTCTTAGGACTTGTGGAGATGCAGCTTGTCCTTGATCCGGTCTTTCATGCTTGACTTTTCATTGTCATCCTTGGAGCCACTTCCTGAAGACATGGAATCTAATTTTGAAGGTTTGGAATCATCTCCCGCTTCCCTCTTGATGCCATTTTCTTCCATGAGGCCTGCGAGGAAAATCGTTTTTGCTTGTTAGCAATTCGAGGACTGCGCGGTTTCCAAGCATTCTTTGCAGCTCTACTTGTTTGGCAATGGTCTCGAGCACTTACGATCAGCTTCCCTTCCGGCTCCGGGCTTGGCCGCATCAAAGTCGCCGCCATCTGCGGCAAGACCTGATGCCTTGACGTACAGTTCACCGGTTCCCTTTCCTTCTTCGTCGCCGTCCTTTCCGGCAGCGGCGTCCCGGAGGACTCGGACTCGGGCTCTGGCTCGGTTTTCATGTTGCCAGCATCTCCGCCGCATTCTTTGGCAACTGTTGCCAAGGGCCTGGGTCCATCGCCCATGACGCCTTCCTCGCCGTCCTCTCCCGCGTCAGCCTCGTTGCTGTCGCTCGTGTCGCGGAGGGTGGGTTTTCTGCTGGGGCAGGCCCGTCGGTGCCAACAACTACTGGATCCTTGGTACCGTTGCTATTCTTCGGTTCCTTGCTGGTTTCCGTGCCAATCGCTGGATCCTGGGTACCTGAGGTGCTCTTTTTCGACTCGTCGCTGGTTTCCGTCTCGAACTTGGCCGTCTCGAACTTGGAGCCTCTTTTATTTGACTCAAGAGGGTCTATAGGCACGTTTAGTCCAACTTGCTCGTTGGTTCCAGTACCCTGTTTTTGCGGACTCGGGGCTTGCTCCTCACCGATGTTGCCTCCGTCGAACGGCTCGCCCTTGGCCACGTCACCTTGCACGCCAGAAACCGGCTCATCCCGCTCTGTTCCGTTTCCCCAAACAGCCTTGGCCGCTGTTTGAGCCATGCTTGTAATGGTTTCCATGGCGCCTGGGTTGGATTTCTGGGGTTGTTTTGTATGTCGTGGTCAGCAGGTCACAGCGGGCAAGTGCAGTGCTTGGAAAAGGCGACTTGGTTCTGTCACAATAAGAATCGCACGAGATCAAGTGGCCAAGAAGGTCTATTTAAGGCCAAACGGCTAGTTAACAATGGGTTGCCCACGGAGTACGTGACGTGTTACCGATCGTAAGTTACGTGGTGCGGCCAACAGCGGGGTTCTCTGACGTCGTAACTGCAGTCAGATCGGGGAAGGCGGGGAGGCGGGGGAGGCATGTAAAATCATGGCACATGGCGCATCAACCACAGAACAACATTGGCCAAGGGAGCAACAACCATTCCTTGCTTCTCACCGCGGTCACCAGGGCCTGATGGCTCGCGGCGAACAGGACTGCCTGATCAGCGTCGTCTCAAAAAGGATTCAGACGAACGCCCTTTGGGCCCTTTGGCTGCAGCAAGGATGCTTGGTTTGACAGCGGAACTTGGGACGATAATTGTCGATCCGGTGTGATGGTACGCAACTTGTGTGGGAATGAATGTCTTCTTGTATGACGTCTTTCCGGCAATCGGATCCGTGAACTCAGACGTACGTCACCATCCACCACTTCATACCAGCAATGTAGTGCTGCGGCTGGGTAAAAAAAAAAAAAAAAAAAAAAACCTGACTGAAGCAACGTTTGAATTCCATATCGCGCCTTTACACACAGAGGCAAAGGGTATAAACCGATGGCCAATGTTTCTCGAAAATTATCCATCGGCTGCGTCAAATGGAAGTGGATACATCGGTGCTTGGCATGGTTCGTGCCGTTCTGAATCTCATAATTTCCCGGTGTGACGAGTGGACCCAACAAGGCCAAGGGTGGGGTCGGATTATCGTTGTTACGCATCCTGGTAGGCCAGAAGCGGCGCGTGATGCACGTCAACTGCGATGCGACTAAAGGACATCATGACTATGCATTATTATATGCGCTTTTCGCCCTTCGATTTTGATTCTCGATCTCATCTCGCTGCGAATACAACACAGGAAACTCCTTTAGCCACACAGGAGTGGTTGTGGTCAACTTAACGCGAATCGATTTCCAACGAACAACACAAGCACCGAATATCATGGCGCCAGATGCCGGGTCTCGGAAGGTAGTTACGCATCTCGGATGCATCCGGTCGCGGCTAACAGCATGTAAAAGGCAACGAGCAAACCATCAACGTGGCTTCGAAAAAGGATAACAAGTCTGGAACTATCAAGTTGAAGAAGCTGCCGCCAAAACACAGTAAACCTGGTAATTGGAGAGATGGCACTGTCGTTGAAGGTACAGTTATGTTTCACGATAAAAGTTGGTCGAATCAAAATGCTAATATTGTCCTTCAAGACAACAAAAAAAGACAGTCAGCTCACCATCAGCCTCGGTGGCCTCCCAGGGCCTGTCGTGAACCAGCTAGACGATACAGCACGAGAAACTTTCGCAACCGGTCGCCCGTTAGAGGATAGCCCCGACTTGCAACAATGCAAACATTGCAAAAAAGCATACTGAAGACGGCTGCCAAGGCGCACATAGCACAGTGCCTAAAATTAAAGAGGAGAAAGCACAAAGAAAAAGGAGGCGCGAGAAGCTCGAGAACGCGCAAAGGAGGCAGCCAGGGAAGAGGAAGCCCGGAAGGCCGATGAAGAGAACGGCAATGGCGACAGTGACGATGACGACAAAAAGGCAGTGTTTCAGGCAAAAAGCCAGCAAAAAGCCCGAGGACGATAAAAGGGTGGCAAGAAACGCAAGGCTGAGGGTGAACCAGAGAAGGCTCCTAAAACGAAGAAGAAGAAGGACGAGCCTAAAGCTAAAGTTCCCAAACCCAAAGGTATTCTTTTTGCTTCTCTCAGATACCGTACTGTGAAGGATTTCCTTTTATTAATCACGTATTGCAGGACCCGTCGACGTCGAACGACAGTGTGGTGTTATACTACCAAACGGTCAGCCATGTGCCCGGTCTTTGACTTGCAAGAGCCACTCTATGGGAGCGAAACGTGCTGTTGCCGGGCGTTCACTGCCATATGATATGCTTCTGGCCGCATATCAAAAGAAGAATCAAGCCAAACAGCAGAGTAAGTGTTCTCGACGTCCTTCAAATCGGATCAACACGGAGTAGCACAAGAAAACAAATAAGACACTGACGAAGCACGTGTGAATTTTTTTATAGAGGCTGCTCTTGATGCAAATGCACCTGTTGAGGACGAAGACGAAGCAAACAACGGCCCTGTCGACTCGGACGAAGAGACCGGCGCTGTGATGAGTGCTCTATCTCACTGGCATCCCCTACCACTTATTCCACAGCCTCTATTCGCACCCATCAAACGACAGTATCAATTCTCAAGGCTTCACGAACAACTGCAGCTGGCCACTAATGGTGGTCGAACAAACATTTTCCAAGTTGTAGGATTTGGTGCCCAAAAACTCCCCGAAGGTCATCCGGGTCTACTACTTGAGAATGAAGACGCGCCAGGCGAACCGGACATGGGGACTCTAGGCTTCCCCGGCTCGGCACGATCATCTACATTCGGCACCGCAACGCAAAGGCGCTCATCCGTAACAAGTCGCGCCTAAAATGTTCATCCTTGCTCTCTGCAAAATGACATGATACGGCAATGTTGGTTTCTTCTTCTCGCTCTCGCATTTTATACAACGACCTATCGAACTGCATATCAAACATCGATTCTTGGCTCTCTGGGCGGCATTTGTCGCCTTTATACAGATATGAGGCCGGATGTCGTCCCCCTCTGGTGCCGTTGTTAGCCTTTCCGCTGGATGACTAGAGAGGTAGAGTTTGGGCTTGAGGTACTTATTTATACGGCGTTTTGTGCATCTGGAGATTACGAAATGATGAAAGGCTCTTGGATTTTTATTTATTTGTTTTTCACTGATAGGATGGATACCCCAAGGGAATGTAGCATAGCATGTAATAGCTGGAGCGATGGCGAAAATGGCATGAAGCCATTCATCAAGTACTTTACTACTCGGCGTTATCTGTTCGGTATGTCTTGAATGGTATTTTTCCCTATCATCTGGTGCAGCAATCACGCGTGCACTTGTTTACAGCTTAGAAAAAATTGGCGCTGGTCACGTCGGCGGCTTACTCGCGGAAGGCTGTTTTTGAGTTGTTACGCTACCCCGTACATGGTGCGCGTTTATGACGTAGCGAAGTAGTCGGCAACTCTCTGTGAGCCGTGACAACCTCGGCCTTTGCACCAATGTCGCTGGGCGCTTTTCGAAAATCATCTTCGCACTTGCGCATTGCATCTCCATCAGAACTTTCGTTCAACAAGAATAACTTCGATCGCTCAAGTCACCCTGTCCTCTTGATACAATCGCACTGCGGCAATTCACACTGGCGCGATGTCTTCCAACGCCGCTCTTGATGCCCTGGGCCATGCTGTGTCTGGCTCCATTGGCACAGCCATTTCTACAGCAGCGGTGTTCCCTTTGGATCTCGTCACAACACGACTGAAGGCTCAACGCCAGCTGAACAGCGCAGAACATTACGACGGAGTGATGGATGGTCTGAGGGCCATCTTTTCACGTCAAGGTGGCATCGCAGCTCTCTACAATGGTCTTGGGCCCGATGTTGGCAAATCCGTTGTCGACAGCTTCCTCTTTTCGGATTCTACACCTATCTGCAGCAGAAATCTCGGCACTCTAATGTACTGCGAGAGTTGGCTACGGGCGCACTCGCTGGTGCGTGCTCGAGAGCCATCACTACTCCCATCTCGAACGTGGTCACACGCATGCAGATGCAGCCAGATACAGAATCACTGAGTCAGGCGTTGGCAGATATCAGGGAAGAGGGCGGCAATTCTGCTCTTTGGTCGGGGTATTCGGCGACCCTGATACTGACCATGAACCCAAGCATCACCTTCTTCGTCAACCGCCGCTTGGCACGACGCATCATTCCAGCTCTACAAGAGGAAGATATTCCCGTTGCGTGGATTGCTTTCCTCTTGGCAGCGTTTAGCAAATCGGCGGCTACAGTTCTGACATATCCCTTCCAAACCGGACGAACTCGTCTCCAAATGGCAAGCAACGCCGACTCGACCGAGCCAGCCAATGGTGAGAAGGGTGAGACCACCGAGCATAAGAAGAATGCTTCCAAATCAATTCTCACCTGGCTCATCGAAGCATTTGATAAGACAGTGTTCGGCATCATAATTCGAATAATCAACAATGAAGGCCCGCGAGCCTTGTACGACGGGCTTCAGGGTGAGCTTCTAAAAGGCTTCCTCAGTCACGGGTTGACCATGGTGACCAAGGGCTTTCTTCATCGCCTTGTCATTCGTTTATGGGTCCTCGCAAGGCCACACGTGCGGAGAAGGCTACACGGGAAACACTAAAATTGCCATATTTATACATCCCTGGTGGTTCCCCAGTTGCATGTATAGCGAGCTCCTCGTGTGCAACCGAGGATTGTTGTCGGATCAGTGCGTCTAAGATAGGTTATGTTATGGCTTTGTATCTGCTACCTCAAACATGGTGGCCATGAATCCAGGTCTCTCAGCACTGAAAACCTACGCCAGACTTCTCCACAGTATTGGATCCACGAGCAGAGAAACCGGTGCCTTCTGACTTGAGAAGAACTAACCCCACGGGCAAAGCAATCGACAATGGCCCTTGCGTCACAGACTTGCCAGAGATGGGGAATCGCAGACATAGCAGGTGATGGGTGGCTCAGGGTCGGGTGACCCGGAGATTGCTTTGGCTTTTGATGGTATCAAGAACCTCTTGACACAGCTGAGGCACATGACGTGACCACATTGCTGAGTCATAACTGGGCTTGAAGCGTTGGTGAGAGTTTTGAGGCATGACGGGCAAGGTCTTCTCTTGCTATTATTTGACTCGTCCGCATCTTCGTGAAATCGTATGGTCACGAGTGTTTGCATCGATATAGCGTGTGGCGAGTCTTCTGAGGATGATGGACAGATTGGGACGGTTTTGGTTTTCAAGCTGGTCGCTTGTATTTTGCTGTCTCTCACATCTGGTGTTAGAGATGGTGTCCAGAAGGATGGTAAGGTTGGTTTGCCTGCCTATCAAGATTGAGTATTTCAGTGTCATGCTTTCAAGATGGTAATGTACGATATTGCAGGGAATATAGACTCACTTCTTCATTGTCTATGGCTTTCCTGGCCTTTGCTCTATCCTCTTCAGCTATACGAGCAAGCTCATCTTTATCGAGTGTGAATTTGCGTTTAGCCCCGGCATGTGAAGCTTCTTTTGCCTCAGATGCTGCTGGGCTTGAAGCGGCTTTATTGCCAGAAGCAGTCAATCCCAATTGGGTCAATTCGAAGTCTCGTATGGCTCGTTGTTGATCCTCGCCATCTTTTGCATTTTTGGCTCTCGCATCCTCCTCGCTCGCTTGACGGCGTGCTTTCTCAGCCCTCTTCAGCTCCTTCTTCTGCGCCAAGAGGTTGGCCAGGGCACATTCGCGGCAGAATATGTCTCCCAGAGGACAGGCGACCGGGTCCCGGGCGATTCCTAGACAGAGACTACATGAGCCGAACGGGAGGAAGGAATCGCGGTTGAGTCGGGCCGAGTTCGAAGACCAACTAGCCTTGGCAAGAGCCCGTTCGTGAGACGTGAAGACGGCACGAGAGGTATTTCTCTTGCCTAGATGCGCAAAAGCGGCAATGTCAGTTTTGATCACTCGATGTTTGATCCGCCGGTGGTTGGAAGAGATTGGGAATTCGAGCAGTTGAGTTGTGCAACAAACGACCACTGGGGAGGAGTGGGGAAGAAACCAGGAGCTATTCGCACAGGAAGGCCTTACTATGTGCCATGTTATCCCAGGATGATTGAGTTTGATAATTACGGAGATATTATGATTGAACGCTCGAAGATGGTGTAGGAAGCGGAAGCGTCGTGCAGAAAATCGCCGTAAAAGTCGCCGTGTCTTGTGTCTTAGCACCAAGGCTCCAACTCCGTAGTCGCCTTATGGAGTCGATGTTTCGTGATTGGCAGCCGTCTGAAGGCACGCCGCCCTGGAAGGCCCCACAAGAATGTATCCTAAGTTTTGTATCCCAAGTTTGCATGCAATTGTTATTTGGATGGAGCTAGCTTTGATATCGAAACGACCACATACGTCCTTGGCGCCAAAATCATTTCTCATGGCCATCCGTGGCTGATGGAGGACACGCTCATCATCGCAGTCGGCCATGGGAATCTTTAGCATCACCCCTCTACCTTCTCAGTATTCCTCCTCCGCACGCGTCGTCAACTGTGTCGCATCACGATGGCAAGTCCAGCCCCAGTTCCGCGCAAGAGCTTACCTTGGCGCCTTGGCTCAACGGCATTAATGGGTACTGTTGGAGTCCTTTCTCGAGCGTTTCTGTATGGGTTCAACAAAGTCGAGGTCATCGGCTTGGATCATTTGCTCGGCACACTCGACCGTCGGCGTACCCAAGGTCGAGAGCGAGGCCTGTTGACAGTTTGTAACCATGTAGCCGTGTAAGTCGTTGTCAATACGAAAACACTCCTTTCGCATGGTACAGATGTCGTGTCATTGAAACGCGGCAACTGCCGCCTCCATGACCTATGATGCTGTGTTCTCAAACGAATAATATATTAATCTGATGATTGCAGTGTCGATGATCCTCTCATTTGGGGCATCCTTCCCTTTCGCTACACTCTTCACCCTGAAAATCTTCGTTGGGGCTTAGGCGCCCATGATATCTGCTTCAGGAACAAGTTGGTCTCCCTTTCAATTGCTAATCCGCCTTTGTTCCTTTTTTGCACTCATTCAACGATGATGAACAGGAAGTTAATATAGCGGCTGTGTATTCATTCAGGCTTTTCTCAACGTTTTTCAGTCTTGGTCAAGTACTACCTACATACCGCCTCTGGCACTCACCTCTCGGCGGTCTGTATCAACCTACGATGACGCGAGCTTTAGGCCTGTTAGCTGGCCCGAAACAAACCCTGACGTCGAATGGCTCATCGCTTTCAACGGACGGCAAACATTCCTTCTCTGCGCCAGCAGCTTACGCAGCCAATCGAGGCTCCTGGGTTCACGTATTCCCAGAAGCTTGTTGCCACCAGAGCCCTGAAAGTACTCTTCGATATTTCAAGTGGGGAGTGTCCCGACTCATCCTAGAGAGTGATCCTGCACCGGAGTTCATCCCTATGTTTATTCACGGCACACAGGATATAATGCCTGAGGATCGCGGTTTTCCAAGGTTTTTGCCTCGTATAGGCAACAGGATCCGAGTTGTGATAGGAAAGCCAATTGACTTGGACGTTATTTTTGGTCAAGAGCGAGCTGCTTGGAAACGATTGGTTAGTCGCGGCGACCCAGAGCTCTTGACTCACGGGCATGAAGCTACCCACTTGAGGATTCAGGTCGCTAGGTCTGTCCGCGACGAAGTTGGCAAGTTGCGTGAGAGCATAGGGCTGCCGCCTGAGGATGACAAGACGGCTGCTTTGGCTGATACTTGGTCCAAGGAACCCAACAAGCGAAAATTCAAGAGTCCCGTCGACGGCAGTCTCGTGAACAGAGCATAGCCACTTCTGGATGGTTTCATCCTTGCTTGTAGCCTTAGAAAAAGTCTGCGACCTGACGTTTGGCAAAATCTATTTTTGTCGTGTATTGTTTATGGCCAACATGTTTCTGTTGGGTCAAGTTCGTTCATCGTCATTTGATTCTCTCCGCTTTGAAAGCGTCCGACAGCACAAGAATATCTTGATAGTATGTAACTCGATGTCCGCATCAGGCGCTACAAAGTCTACAGTAGAATAGATAGAAACAACCCTTTTCCCAAACTCCACAAAACCGTTGATTCACAAATCCCTGTCCAAAGACAGAGCGATAAGCACAGGTCACACCACGCCGCCGCCGTCAATTGTCTAAGGAGGGCATCGAGTGAAACGTAACAGAAATAGAGGATGCAAATCCCGCTTCTAAGACGCTAGAAACACAAACATAGCAGGATTGGTGTAATAGAAAGAAACTTTCAAACCTCAGCACTCGTCTAGTAATTATCGTAGTTTTGGGTTGGCATATTCTGGGGATACGCTCTTGCCTGTGCATGTAGGACCTGTTGCTGTGGATGTTGCTGTGGATGTTGCTGTGGATGTTGCTGTGGATGTTGCTGTGGATGTTGCTGTGGATGTTGATGTTGATGTTGATGCTGCTGTTGCTGTTGCTGTTGCTGTTGCTGTTGCTGTTGATGATGATGCTGATGCTGATGCTGATGCTGATGCTGATGATGATGCTGATGCATTACCAAGTCATGGAACCAGGGATGCTGAAGGGCATCATGTGCACTTATGCGTAGCTCTGGTCTCAACTGCAGCATGCGTTGTAGCAGATCGATACCGGTAGGATCAATAGCATGGAGGATATTACGCAAGTCTTGCGTCGCATACATCTGGAATGTAGGCTTATACTCGGGAAACTGGGTGATTCCCGGCCAAGTGCGCTCAGTGGGAGTTCCCATAATGCGAAAGATCCTCACGATTTGGTCCTCATTCGTGGTTCCAGGAAACAAGGGCCTTCCAGTGTACATCTCAGCCATTATGCAGCCTGCAGACCATATGTCGATGCTTGTATTGTAAGTTCTACTCCCAAGAAGAACATCTGGAGCACGGTACCACAATGTGACGACTTCGTTGGAAAACGTGTTGACCGGGATTCCAAATGCGCGGGCAAGACCAAAGTCACCAAGTTTCAAAAGTCCCTTGCTATTGATGAGAAGGTTTTGCGGCTTGAGGTCACGATGAAGAACTCGATTCTGGTGACAAAAGTCTATCCCCTTGAGCAGCTGATACATGAAGCTTTTGATCGTAGTTGGCTTGAGAGCGCCACGTTCGCCGTGTGTGTCCATGTATCTTTTCAGGTCGCCATCCATATATTCGAAAACAAGCATGAGCTTGTTTTCGGTGTGGATAACATCATGTAGTGCCACAATGTTCTCATGTTTTAGCTCCTTCATAAGGGAAATCTCTCGAATCGCGGTCGACGGGGTTCCCTCCTCCGAGTCCAGATGGATTTCCTTGAGTGCGACGAGCTCTCCAGTTTGCCGGTTTCGGCCTTTGAAGACCTAGATAACGGTCATTAGTTGAACAATATCACACGAATAGGAAGGTCAGATATAGTGCATTCGACATGCCGTTGCATATGTGCCTTCTCCCAATTTTTCCAGTTGCTGGAACGAGCTGGGATGCCGCTTGCCATCCATTTTCGGGGCTTTGACTGTCGTCGAGATGATGTTGGGGTTTTTAATGTCAAAAGACAGGTGTTGGACCGAAGAGGAAGCAGAGAAGGCGAAATTGCGCAGAGCCAAGTGTTGCCTCGAGTAGTCGTAGCGTCCTCATAAAAGAATATGTATGTGGGTGGGGGTACCTGAGGCTAAAGTGCCCCTCCAAGGCTCTCTCCCTGCCCCTCAATTATACTTGTCCCCCTCCCACGGCACCGCTTGGGGTACTTGGATATTAGCACCGGTCACTAATGCCCTTCCTGATACGTCTGGTTCGCGACCTGTGTGTAGCGCCGCAAGAGGTGATGGTGACAACGACCCTTCCCATCATCCAACATTGATATTCAATCCGACTTGAGTATTAGGAACCGTCTATTCTCAAACTCGAACGGCAAGGAGGCTTCTTACCCACAGCACAGCATGAGATCTACGCATCCCCGGTCGGCAGCTCGAGCAGTCGCCAGCATCATCAGGATGCCTTCGACACCACACCACAAACCACTCCCATAGCTCCTCTGGAATGCTTCATCGCGACTGAATCAACTCTTGATCATGCTCAAGATTGTCATGAGCAGTCTGGATCAAACTTGCGGCACCATTCACGCAAGCAGCCTGAACCTTCGACGGGGCGAGAGTCGGGGCGCGCCGCCGGGTTGCGCCAACCAAGGCCTGATGCGCTATCAGCTTCGCAAAGCACACAGGACAAATCCTCCCTATCGCCAATTTCATTTTGTCCATATACTTTCAGTCCGGATTCAATCAATAGTATTCCTTCATCCCCTGGTAATTTGTCCAGTATCACCATGTCCGAGGATCCTCACAGCCTCTCAGCTAGCTTTTCGGAACTGCCGCGCAGTCACTCGCCGGGTCTTCTTGACCCTTGTACTTCAGCGAAAGGTCCCGTGCCGCAACTTGTGATGCCTGGCTTGACGGTGCCTCAGCGCCGTCCCTTTTCAGAAACAGGGAGATCGTTGGGTAAACTAAAGATCCTCGTAACAGGACAAGCTGGTCAGTTTCTGAGAATCCATCACTGGAAAATCATGGTAGTCATGCTCATTAGGACACAGGAATTGGAAAAAGTCTCTCATACTCGCAATAGCACAATCCTCTACGCATATTGTTCACATGGATAGCATGGATGTGACTCGGAAGAGCACAGTGAGAAGTACATATGCCAGCACACGGCCAAAACCGTGGTGGAGGACTGATACCAGTCGAAATATTTCCAGACGGAGGAGATCCTCAATACCTGACGAAGTGTTGGATAGAAATATTTGCTTTGTGGACTGCAAAGCTCATAGTGATGGCAATGTGGTGTGTATGCTAGCCACACGTTCGTGCACTCTTCGTCTAACAGTTACAGACATCGTTTCCAGCAGTCGAATATGTCGAGTCTCAACTGGCTCCTCTTTTCTGCAGCTCCATTGATGACCCGAATCTCAGTGCTCTATTGAGTGGCGGCACCGAGCCAAATGTAGATTTAGCGCTCTATTTACTACCCCCTACGGGTCTGTTCTGTTCCCCTCGTCCGCAAGCACGAGAGCGTTTTCCAAAGCTAACATCGTTTCAGGACCTTCCTCCCTTGATATTGAATGCATCAGAATTCTCCGACTTCGAACAAATGTCATTCCTCTGCTAGCTCGCGCTGATGTGATACCGGCTAACGAACTTCTTTCGGTCAAAGACAAGATTTCTCGGGATCTCAAACTCGCCAACATTGACTGTTTCTCATTTTCGCAGCCAGAGTCAGCTTCGGAATATCCTCATGTGTATGCGGTTTCCAGCGTAAACCAATTGGACCACGATACTATCGACGCCAGCATATTGATGGCTTCCGACTACCTACCACCGCTAGTTTGGACAGACCTGAACTCTCTTGTCACAGAAATTGTCTCGGTGGATGGCAGTGCATGGCTTCGCCATTCGGCCGCCTCCAAAGCCATCAAATGGCTCCGACAACAACGATGCCAAAGCAGCATATCTCGTTCTGCGCTGATATGCAGACAGCCGTATTCATACAACAGTCTCGCTCCGACACAAATGACGAATACATCTACGAATCGACAGCATCGGGTCAGGATGGAGGTTTCAAGCTGGGCTGAGACCTTGCGACAAAGTTTGTCTGTGCAACGCTTCAATATTATTCACCAGCCTTCATCAGTACATATAATTGATGATCACATGTCTCTGTTGAGGACGGAATGTCGCTGGCCACGTTTACGATCTCGCCCTCGACCGACTGGTGCATTGCTCAGCAGTCACCAAGATCCACTCGGGCTGCTCGAGCTAGTAAGTAGGGTTCGAGTTTGTGGCAAGTTGACCCTTGAGTTGGCGAGTAGCTTCGGTGCTCTTGGTTGCATTGTAGCATGGATCGTTCGACCGGAGTTAATGCATCAGTGGAACTTGAATCTCTGCGGGCCGGCCTCCAAGATGCCTCTGAAACCATGACCTGGAGAAATGCCTGGTTTGGGACTGCCGGGGGCATCAAAGCACTGTGAGGGGGAAATCATTCAGTACAATGTTGAATATACCCTGCATCACATCTGAAGCTGAAAAGGAGCTCATAGCATGTTGATTGCTGTTGATCATCATTCAGTGGTATTGCAATTTTCGAATGATATCATTAGTCAACAATTGGTCATGATTTGGCTTTGTTGAGGTCAACCTCTTCTACTCCACTCCGAAAATTCCAGCAAATGGCAAGAGTGAGGTAATTCATCCGAGCGTGATGAAATAGCTGGCGAACATTGGCACGATTTGGTGCATTCATCTTCAATCTGAAGCCTCGTTCGGGTTTGCCTCTAGCCGTCACTTACGCGCCACTTCGCCAGGACTCATCCTGATGTATGAACCACATCACCTACATTGACTAATCTAATTCGACTCGAATCATACCTTGGCTATCCTGCTTCTAGAAGACCAATCGCTCTTGTTTCGCATACTGCATTTCAGAGTGAAGCATTGCGTCAAGATGGTATAAACATGTGTCATACATACCAAGCCAATGCGAACCCATATTTTGCAAACAAGCTTTCGAGACGAATGTACTGCTTGACATTTCTCCTCTCTGACGATGTGTATCGGCGGGGAATTAGGTCCATTACGACTTCCCCGCAGTCAACTCGTCGATTCTACTACTATCGGGTTCGACGCCGAGGGCTCGGAGGGCAGCATCGAAATCAGGCAAGTCATTGGCGGCCTGAGAGACATGCAACCAGCGGACAGTACCGTCGCCATCGACAGCAAATGCACCACTCTTCTGCCAGCGACTTCCACTCTCAGTGGCACGATTCCATATCCCTTCATCGGTGCCGAGTCGATACGCGGAGTATAGGGAAAAGGGATTGAAGGCATGCCAGGTGCTAGATAGGCCTAATCCCCAGTCTGCGTATAGGTCGCGGCCTTCGTCAACGACCACCTCAGTCTGCCACGCCCCCGACCTGCGGCACCCACCGCTCGGTTGCTTCGGGAGAGGAGTGCGATACGGCGACGCAGTGAATATCTCTATGCTGGTCCGATATGGCTGCTAGAGTCTTGAAAGTTTTCTCCGCAACTTGACACCGGCGGTTAGCTCATCCGCAATCGCATGCGCTGGCAAGGTGTGGAACGACTCACAGGGGCAGCCGCAGTGGCGCAGGAACAGAATTATTGTTTTTGTCCATTGGGCAGAGGCAGCTTGGCGGTCGACGATGCTTTCGCTCCCACCGTTGGCTCGTTGGCAACGTTTTTGGCTTCTGGGAATTTGAGTGACTCTATCTCTGCCCAGAAGCCGGACTTGACCTCGGCCGGTTTCGCGGTTGACGCCGACATTGCTCCTTCGTGGAAAAGAAATGCGTGGTGTTCACTGTTGGGTGTAAATGGGGTTTGAAAAGTTGGGGTTCGCACATAATGAAAGGGGGAGTTAAACAGTATTCGGGCCTTGAGAGATAGAAACAATCAAACTATTGATGACGACATGGGTAGTAGTAGAGTAGTAGAGTAGGTACGCTTGAGTATTAGCTTCCGCCAGCAGCTCTCTCTCGAGGACTAAAACATGCAGCGGCGGATTTTGTAGCACGTCGCAGCAACTAAACCCAAAATAGAAAGGTTACCATTGCCCATGCCTTTCGTAAGCTTTAATATGTATCTTTCCTTGTGTAATAGGCGTGGAGGCACTGCATAATCGAAAAATCGTCACTGCATTCGATAGGTGGACATTGTCGTACATTATCATGTAATCAACACAATTAATTACCCTATCGTAGCCTTCTCCACAACGTTTGTCTTTTCTGGAACCTTTTTGCATTTGATTCACTCGGCCTTTTACGTTCGGAAGAAAAACGATACCTACGAGACGCATCTAATTGATCCGTTGGTCGCAGAGTATTCGCCGCCGGCCAAGTAACGTTGGGTCATGCGCGAGATCCTCACGCTTCAACTGGGTAATCTCAGCAACTATGCCGCCACCCATTTTTGGAACGCACAGGAATCCTACTTCACCTACCACGACAGTGAGGAGGAGTCCGTGGTACATCACGATGTTCACTGGCGGCCGGGAATTGGTGCCGATGGCAACGAAACCTTTCTTCCACGAACCGTCATGTACGACCTCAAAGGTGGATTCGGGTCTTTGCGAAAGATCAACCCTTTGTATTATGACTATGACGCGACCTCAAACTCAGCGGCCGCGGCTGGGTCCCTCTGGTGAGTACCAAGTAGCGCATGGTTGTGGCGATGGGAGGCACAGATGCACTTGCTCAAACCTCTTGGTATCCCTAGGTCTGGAGAACCGGCAGTTCACAAACAACAGCCTGTCAAGCCGAGCGCCTATCAACAAAGTCTAGATGCTGGCACTGAGCCCGCACCGCTAACCACCTCGACTGTGAGATATTGGTCGGATTACTCCAGAACGTACTTCCACCCCAAGTCTTCTGTCCAGCTTTACGACTTCGAGCTCCATTCGTCAATCCGGCCATTTGAAAGTTTCAGCATGGGCACCGAGTTGTTCGCTTCTTTGGATAAACAGCACGACATTGTAGATCGGGACTGGCGGCCATTTGTAGAGGAATGCGATCTCATGCAAGGGATGCAAGTTTTCACTTCGTTGGACGATGCATGGGGCGGATTCTGTTCATCATACCTGGAGCAACTGCGAGACGAGTATCCCAAGTCATGCATATGGGTCTGGGGAGCTCAGAGTCCCATGACTGATGTTCCCGGAGAGAAGCGCCAACTTCGAATGGCAAACGTCGCACAGAGTCTGCACCAGGCGTTCTCCCAAGCGTCGATGCTCGTTCCCCTAGCCTTGCCTGAAACTTCTTTGGTGCCC
The DNA here is from genome assembly GCA_023658535.1 of Epichloe glyceriae. NCBI lineage: Eukaryota > Fungi > Ascomycota > Sordariomycetes > Hypocreales > Clavicipitaceae > Epichloe > Epichloe glyceriae. Next base: position 5,194,065 of record CP098291.1, on the reverse strand, counting down.
CCGATACGACTGAACCGGTCGTCATACTGGCACACTTCGGCTCTATTTGCGGCCATGGCCGAGAGTGCCTTGATCCCTTCGCGTCTGAAACGGAGCGTCGACCACGCCTCCATGGCTGATCTCGCTGAGAGTCTCAACACGAGCGGCAATCAGACTTTGGTCTCGGCAGGCATAAGCCCGTTCCCGGAGACCGCAGGCATTGAAAACGAGAAAGAAACCACCAGTCTCCTTCAGCTCGGGCGGACTGGTGCCGAGATGAAGAACAGACGGAACCGCATTTTTGGGCAGATCATCGGTTGTCGTGGACCTGTTTGTGATGATACGAATGAGGAAGAAACATACGATGAGCCTCAACGTAAAGTCATTGGAAATCCAGTCATCAGAAAGTATGCAAACAGATTCTACCGTCACTTGTGCCTCCAGTGAATCAGACTGACAGACATGAACAGGTATCTCACAACCCTGGAGTTTCCACTATTGGACAGCTATCCACACATTTTCACTTCTGCAGCTAGCAAGACCAGCATGCCTGTCCATACCTTCCTGAGGACAGACACATCAATCTCCATAAGTATGAGGGCGCTGCGGGCACAAACAAGTCGATTGATAGACTTGGACGAGCGGGAAGGATTGAGCAATGGCATTGCCGAGATTGCCGATGCCTACCAAGATGACTGGTCAAGTGGTAGTGACGACGACGACGACGATCTGTGATTAGGACCAATTTATGGCTAGGTGAATATATCCAGAGGCAGAAGAACCACAGAGAGAGTCAGAGATGGTGCGACATCATCTCACGTTGTGACGCGCGATCAGTCCACGTGCCATTTTGCCGTGTCGCATTTATGCAATGTGATTGCCGCACCAAGTCAGTCGAGACTTGTCCAATCTGAAGGAATTTGGTCGCTGAACATGGTGGCGTCACTCACGATCGTATAAGGTGGAAAAGACTCAAAAATAAGCAAATTATTGTCATTTAACGAGCTCCCGCCGAAATAGCAGTTGAATTAGGTGCATCGGCCCGCAAACCTCCGGCGCAATTTATGCCTCATGACTTTATACATAGCTGTACATAGCAAAACCTCGGGGCCCATTTCACGTTCGTCGACAAGAGTTTAACTTTGCAACTCATGATGTTTGTCGCTCAAGTGCTCACCGTGGTAATTGTTTTCATGGTATGTTCTCAGTTCGTTCAGGTCTTTTTCTTTTTCTTTTTCAAATCAAGTACCGAAATCGTAGCGTCACGTGTTTTGTGATGATGTATCTTTGTCGAGGCCGGTGGAATCTCTGACAACTAATTCATCTATTAAGATGCAAAGCCACCTACAAACTGCATTGTTACGTGCGCGTCAGCGGGAATGTGAATGCTTCAGAGGACCAGATGGGGCCATATCTTGTTGACAATCTTTCAGGCGTCGCGTCAAAGGGTTGTCACCTCGTACATGCCGCGAGCATTTCGAGCAGCCGGTTGTTAGCACATTGCAGTGGCACCCGACTATCAACCTGCAGCAGCAACGGATGCCTGTTGCCTTTTCGCTGGTGGTGAATTGTCCTAGGAGCAAGTCAGCCTAAAGACTTGGATCTTGATGAGTGCAATGTGGTCTTCCCTCACCTCTGGCGCCTCACGCTTCTTAGTTTTGTTACTCTTCTTGTGAGGCTTCGTCTCGCCAGTATCGAACACATCGTCGGGGAGGTTGAAGCTGCATTGATGTCACTTAGTATATGGCTCAAAGTGGAAATCAATGAAAGGCAGCAACACACTTGCGGACATGTTGGACTCCAATTGAGACCAGAGGTTTCAATTCTTCTTGGTACTTCTGCCACTGAGTACATAAGGCCTTGAACTCGTCAACTTGGTAAGATAGGTCCAAGGACGAATGTTTGGCAGCTATGCGTGATTAGAAAAGTCCAGCCATTATATCTCAGAGAGCAAAAGGCGAAAGAGTTGAGATACAGGGGTTTGATATATCACTCTGGACAAGTTATATGAAACATACCTTCACTTAGTCTCAAGCCGATATAGTGAGTAGTTGTAAATACTTCGGTTGTGGTGGCCGTTTCTGTATTTTCAGCAATTTTGGATTTTGTTTCAGTCGCGATTGGGGTTTGGCTGTCGCCAAGTTCCTTTACAAGAAAGTCTAAACTCCCATCTTGTACCTGCGCTATTTCAAAATCTTTCTTACAGTGATGACGGCGTTCATAACCCTTGTTGAAAGCATGCGCAAGAGCTATAGACGGATGCTGCTCTAGTTTCTGAACCAGCATGCGGACTTTAGATTCAACGTAGCCTGACCAAACATTGTGAGCTTCCTTTGACTTGCTAGCGGATATGACAGATATATAATATTTGTAATCTGAGGTGAAGAAAGTGTGCTTCACAAAAGGTCACTCAAGGCTGTTTTCCAACCATGATACTCTCGGATACTTCGAGCCCGCGTCGCAACTCCCGATTAATTATTGACATAGATGAGCGACTAATGTTGAAAGTAGCACACATGGAAGGATATGCAGGAGTAATGATCGGCATCAGGTGAAAGGAATCACCTTTGTAAATCTAGAATTGGGTTAAGTCAGTTGTTTATATGATAATTCAGTAGTTAAGTGCGGAGCAGTGTACCTTGGGATTCCATACGCGGACCGGAAGCGGGCCACTCTCAATGGGTTTAAGCAATACGGGTTGAGGCCAGCGCCACTGGCTCATCACCATGAAAAATTTGTTGACAATTACCGAGGTGGCAGCCTTTGGGTACAATTGGCAAACTCTGGCAACCAACATAGCCCAGGCTACACCTCCAGGGAATCCCATAATGTTGCTATAGACTGCTCGGCGTTGAGCCCAAAGCTTGATGGCGCGTAGAGCCAATTTGAATGTACTCTGCTCAGGGACTAGGGTAAGTATTTCGTCGGTGACCCGCGTCCCATTCAAGGAACGAAGCTCTACTTCATCAAGTCCGCGAAGCAGGCCAGAATCCTTAAGATCTTGAAGTTCGGGCGCAAGCTGTTTTTGGATGATGCGTGAAAAGATCAGGTCGATACTAATACCGGAATATTCGAACTTGATAATGGGCACAAATGCATCAGTGACCACAGATAAATCCGTTATGGCCCCCTTCGGAGCCATGGCTTCGAGCAGTTCGGGAAAATATTTGAAATAGTCGTCGCGAGTCACGTATTTCGGCGCAACAATAAGTGTATCGATATCAGACCCGGGACCAAACACACCCAGACGAAAGCTGCCATATGTGAAGACTTTGCCCCGAGCATTTTTATGAGAACAACGTTCTTAGGTTCTTTTTCTCGAGCAACGCGCTTGACAAACTCGTCGCAGATGCTTTGTAGCGATTCGAGGACTTGGTACCTGAGATTGGCAGACAGATAGACATGTTAGAGGATGGCGAACAAGACAATGCAACTTGATGCAGCATTGCAACGACTGAGGGGAGTTCGTCACCTCTCACCTTTTTGAGTGTCAGAAGGACTTTCGAACGTCTTCTGTCGCCGGAGCTCCTCAATCAGGGCATCGCTGGCGCGCTTCTCGGCCTCAGTAGGTAGCCCTACGGAGATGGGCGGCGTAACACCATAAACTTGATCGCTCGACATCGTGTGATTGCTAGGGAGTGCCTAATGCCGGGACCGTGTTTGTAGTTCTCGAAAGTATCACGAGGTGAGTTGCTTGTGGCTGCTCGCCGCGTAGACGACGAATGGAATTGAATCAATTACAATCATACGGCAGATAGATTCGAAGAGGGTATCGTGTAAACTTGGGTTGCTTCACCGTCATTCCTAGGTGCGCGGCGCGCTGCCATTGAAGAAGTGCTGAACGACGGGAAATTGAATTATCAACCAGATTTTAATAAGGTTGGCGAATGAGACACAGAAGCTACACCTACCTAGGTACCTTGTGCAGGCTATGTAGGAATGTTATGGCCAAAGGCAGGGATGCGTTTATCCCCTACTGCGGAGTACAAAGAGAGCAGAACTCCTCAGCTGGTGGAGATCTATTGTCCATTCTTGTACCGAGTGGCTAACTCAATAAGGTACCTAAATACCTAAAAACCTAGGTACCCTGGCCCGACCCCACTGTCGCACACACAAGGCGTAGTCAGTCGTCTTTGCACCTGATTCGTTCTTTGCTCCAAATGTCTGACATCCCTGACAATCAAAACGCGAACGCGGTTGCCGACGTGCAAAGTGAACTGATATTTTTAATAGATTTCTGGATGCAAGCAAGAAGTAAGGTTCATTGCTTATCCAAGAGCATCCCTTGCGCCCTTGCGCCCTTGCGCCGTTGCGCCGTCCTGACATTCATCAACCTCTGCCTCTGCCTGTCCCAGACACGGTTTGAGTGTCTTCCCTCTCTAATGCATTGGAACTTCCATTCGCCTGCTTACTGAACGAACTGCCTCTCTTCCGACTCACGCCCATACTCACCGTTTCGTTCGATCATCACTTGATGCGGCGCTCAATTTGACACCGTCACTACCAACTTGTGCCACTACCACGCACCACAAGCTTCGATCGCTCCAAAATTGTTCATTGTTCAGCACTCACGACTCGCTATGCCTCCTTCGACAAAGAGGAACCCGCGTAGTCGGCGCGACCTGCGCAAAGACAAAGACGTTACCGACCCTGTCGATGCCGAAATCTCCTCTCTAGCCGACCGGCAAAGCGTCGCAAAGAAACCGATCCTCGGATCCAGCCGACTCGACCCTCTTGTCTGGTGCCACATCAGCATCTCAAGCGCATGACGCCGGAGAGAATCCTGCAACGGACGATGATCACATAGTTTCTCAGGTCACTCAACAACTAAAAAGCCAATCAGTTCAGGCCAGCAAGGATCACGCCAATGCCATCCATGAGGCCAACCGTGATGGTGTCAAAGCCTACGCTAAAGTAGCAGCTCAAGACTGGACTTTTACATCACAAAACTCGCCGTTAATATCGGGCGAGCCCCAGAGGTGGCCCACGGAGATGACGATGACGACAATGAGGCGCACGTTCATATCGATCTCGGCCCAAGCAAAATGGTGTCGCGGGATCATGCCTCCATTTGTTTTGACTCCAAAGATGAAAAGTGGATTCTTCAAATCAGCGGTCGTAATGGCGCAAAGGTTGATGGACAACCGCTTAAGCCCAGAGCTTTGCATCCTCTTACCTCTGGTGAGGTTATTGAGATTGGCAACATTGAGATGATGTTTGTGCTACCATCAGAAATCTCACCTCTGAATGTTCATTCCATTTATCTTCAAAGGTGTGGCCTCAGCCTGGACGCCACGCAAACTACGCCATCTCATCGTCAGCAGCTCATTGCTCCTGCCCCAATTGACTATAAACGGCCAGGAACGCCGCAGTCGACGCAGAAGAAGGGTGACGCAACAGCAAAATCCCCAGCAATCACTACACGAGCAGTCATGATTGGCGCACATGGTGTTGATTTGAGTCTAGATGATAATCAACACATCAAGCCGCAATACAGCTATGCCCAAATGATCACCCAAGCTGTGTTAAATGCCCCGGATGGAAAGCTGAATCTAAATGGCATCTACACTTTTATTATGAGTAGCTACTCGTACTATCGCCATCAACATGCAGCTGGCTGGCAGGTAAGCAAAGTCCCATGTCAAACGAGCTGCACGGCAAGTTGCGCAATGCATAAGATGCTGCTGCTAAATTTCGTCCATCACTTTTAGAACTCAATTCGCCACAACCTTTCTCTCAACAAATCTTTTGATAAAGTTGCCAGATCTACCGATGAGCCCGGGAAAGGCATGAAATGGCAGATTGTCCCAGAGGTGAGAGACGAAATGGTCAGAAACGCTTACAAGATTGGTCGTGGAGGTCATCGAGGCTCTTCGGCTCCATCTTCACCGAATCAGCTCAACTATGTCACGCAGGGACCAAAAGATATGGCATCGCGGGATCCAGAATCTGCACGGAAACGAAGAACCTCACCTATAGCATCTCCTCCTCGATCCTCCTTTCGTGCTTCGCATTCCACGCCAAGGCCAAACTCGGAACGAGCTGCTGGACGTAACGCCGCATTGACAGCAGATGGTAGCCCTCTTCCGCGACATAGGAAGCCTAACAACAGTGTCCCAGACTCGTCCTTCTCTGCCTTCAACCCTCAATCCCCTACTCTCACGTCTTCGTATTTGCAAGATGACAGCGCATCATTCGTAACGCCAGCTCCGCCACGAATTCATCCGAAGCTTGCACCGCCTAGTACAGCACAGCGACCAAGCCAGCATATGCCTACGAGTTCGCCTGCGCCTTTCTGGAAGTATGCTGATATAAACAGCACGCCACTACGACCCTCGGCCGCCTATGAATTCAGCCCATCTAAACTCACCGGAGGTCTACCACCCCAAAGTAGTAGTCCTCCACGAGCCAGCAAATCGCCCCCAGTAGCCCTACTAAATCACAGCAATCAGCCATCGTAGGAGGCACGGAGCAAGGGGTGAGTTGCCAGAAGACGGCGAGGAAGATGAGGGATTCGATCTGACAAAGTAAGTCTGAATTAAAGTCCGCTCCAATGATGCACACTCCGCCCTCTCCTTCCTTTAAAAGCTCACAGAAGTATCCGAATAGGGGTTTCAAAGTATTGGAGCATATCATGCACCAGGCGGGAGAGGCTTGTCTGTTGCCAGCGCAGTGCATGGGAACTCATGACGACGACATAAGCGCCAGAAATGTAGAAAGTAAAAGAAATATAGCGAAAGCGAAGCACAATCGAAAGCAAACAGAACAGCTGAGGCATTTTGCGACATTGTCAATATTCACATTTTATGCTCTTTGGGAAACAAAACACTTTCTAGTTTGATTGGCTCCCCAACGCAGATGGTTTTGTTCAACTAAAAAAATTCAATCAAATGCGGCATCCGATTTCGTAGTATATGCTGCGCCCGCATCGCTTATCAATGCCTATTCGCACCAGATCCCAGCAATATGACATCCTCATGTATTTCAATGTCGTATCAGTCAGTCACAAACCACGCTTTACGTTGCAGTACCTGCTCAATCTACTACTGTCTTGTGAAAGAAACAAAACCCCGGTTGAATACTTGAGGAAGTTGAGTGAAGATTCCATCCGAGGTCGCTCAGAGCAAGCTATGAGTATGGCGTTGCCTTTGCTATAATACATTTAACGGACTGGTTAACCGTTAGAACATCAACAAGTTCTCCGCACACTAATCCCCCTTGTTGCCTAGGTACACATCTATCTAGGTGCTGGCACCCCCGTCCTGACTCACGAGCTCTACCCATATTTGCTGGTCACCTAAGCTGTTGACAAATGACTCCAATGACAGGCATGTCTCCAGCTCCGCAAATGTTCTTTCACATTTTGTTCACAAGCCGAGATTGATACAAGACTCGTTGGCTACAGTCTGGCCTTCTTGTTGCCCCAAGTGTAATTTGAGGCCGCGAGACAAGTCGTTCGGCCGAGGACAAACGACAACTAAGCGGCTGCTGACAGTCCTCGGCGCTTTGGATTTCCACGTCCAGGCCGTTTCTTAGCAGAGTTTGTTTTTGATCCCCCTTCAATGAATTTGATCAACTCATCGATGCTTCGGGAGTCAACCTGCGTCGACTGAGCCAGGCGCTGAGTCCCGAAAACAGGCTGCTGGGCAGGGGTGACAGTAGCAGGAAAGCGAATGCCTGAGCGAATGCGACGAGCTTGTACGTCTTTGGCATGTTTGGCAATAGATACGGCATTCTGTGTCAACTGCTCCAGCCAACTCTCTGCCTCCTTAGTGTTCTTGTCTTCCGGGCCAAGCTCACTGAGGAAAATGTTATAAGAGTCGCGCATACGATTGACGGCACCCTTAGAATCGTGATCCAAGGCTAATGCTTGCGCAAGCTGAAATAACAGCGTCGCTGAGTTGACTGACGACTTGCCAAATACTGACTCGCAGACACGGAGTGACTCCTCGAACCAAAGTCTGGACTCATGGTACTGCTTAAGGTGTTGGAGCATCACTGCCGCATTATTGATCGTGGTGATAGAATCTGGATGATCAGGGCCATATATGACTTTCCATAGCATTAATGCATGTTTTGAGTATACCAATGCCCCTGTACTATCCCCATTTTGGTGCAAGAACAAGCTCAGGTTGAGGTAATTCAATAATGTCTCGGCAGAGTCAACGCCAATTGTTCGTTCAGCGACAACAATGGCTTTCCTAGCGAGCTCAACAGCAGCTTCTTTGTCATCGAGCTGATAGTAAAGCATTGACAAGCTATTGTATACCCTGGCAACTTCTGGATGTAGAATACCGTATATCTGCTCGTGGAGTGACAAGGACTCGAGCAGAAGCTCTTGGCCCAACTTCTTCTGGTTTTGAATGATCGAGAGACGACCAGCTTCGAGAGCTTCCTCTGCCAACGCGCTTCGCGGTGCTGAGTGTTTCACAACAGGTATAACATCCACCACGTCGCCTGGAGTGAAAGTCGAGTCAAGGCCACATGACAAGGGTGCGACAGGTATCTCCTCACGGGCCTTCTTCTTCTTCTTCTTATCTTTTGAATCCGCGTTCGGTTGGCCATTGATATAATTAGATGCGGCATCCTCGGAGGCCTGTTGTTTCGCATTGTCGTTTTGAACAAAGACGTAGTCTTTTGCTTCTACTTGGATGCCGAGCTTCAGGCTCACTTCGCGAAGAAGCTGCACCTTTCGAATAGCTTCTTTCCACTTCTCTTCTAGCTTGAATCTGAATCGCCTGAAAACCTGCTCCTCAATGCTTGCGAGAAGAGAACCGGGGTGACAGATTCAAAAGACAACTCAGCGTCATCGTACAATGATCGCATGGAAGAGTCGACATCAACCATGGGTTTGGGGTTCAAATCGTATCCAAGGAGGCAGTTGAGAAGATGCGAGATGCATGCAGCAGTGAAAGGAACTGGGAGAGCTCGAAGGTAAGTGGCAGCAACGTGTTTGAATGCACGGGCAACCATGTCCTGAATGGAGATCTCTCTCAGGCAGCGAAGTCTTTTATCGACTGCCCGAGAAGCTATGACTCCCAAGTACCGCACATTGATACCTCGCTTGTGAAGCAGACGACTTAGTGATTGGCCGTCCATAGGAAAGCTGATATCAGAATCGGAAAGTTCTCGCAGGAGATCGGGGATGACTTGCTGTCGCAAGTAGTTTCCTGCTTCGCGAACCTCATTTTCGTCCTCCAGAAACTGTGACTTCTCCTCGTCCGTTTGGGGAACTTGACCGCTGAAAGCATCAGGGTTCAGGGCGAACTTGAAATCAGACAGATCAAGCTGGGCCGTGGAAGACTCCCGAGAATCCGTGTGAGAACCGAGAGTGGTTTCCTTCGAGGCCTCGTCTGATTGGGACTTGCCGCGCTTTTCGAGCTTTTTATCGACCCATTGCTTCATCCTGTAGCGTGCAAAGGAGTCGACCAGCTCTGGTCGTAGGACTGTCATGCGATGTGGGTAAGCCTTGGAACTGTCCTCCTCAGCTTCTGATGTCGTTTGCTCGAGCCAATTGACATCGTATGGGGTAATTCTGTAGAGGTCGAGGATATATTTCCGTCCATCTGTCCCCATCAAACCCTTCGTTTCGACGCTAGCTTCCAAGTCAAATCTTTTCCCATCCTTGTCCCAAACGGGATGCTTTTTACTTTAAGAGCTTTAGACAGCTGCGCAAATGCCGAGGTGAAACGTTCGTCTGCAGCAACAAGATCTTTACCATCAACTGCGCCATAATCGATTTGGTTCTCTCCTGGCTCGCGCTGTTTGAAGATACCGGGCACAATACTTTGTCCAACAATGCGCTTACCAAGATAGTCAACAACGACGGTAGCTGGTACAAACAACCCGTCTATGTCAAGCTGATTGACTAGTCTTACACCGGCCACATCCTTGCCTGTGGCAACCCTAGCTGCCTCATCGCCGCCTTCTGAAGTGAATGTTCCAACTCCATCCGCACCGAAGGAAAAAAATATGTTGTTGTACACAAAAATTTGAGCGTCCCGACACTCAGTTGGGTTCAAAGGGGCAATTTCACCCCGCGCAACCATCACCGCCCCTTTAGTCGCTGCATCGTTGTAATCCGCGAAAAGTTTTGACACCAGCCTTTCACGGAAGACTCTATCCTGAACCGACTCGTTGGGAAGCTCTTTTGCAGATTGAAACTCTTCGTTCCAATCTCGCAAAGTGTCCGTGTTCTCAACCCCAGAGAGTAAGTAAGTTTCTTGCGGCCGAGTCGGGTCAGGAATATGGGCACAAAGAGTTGAGTTTGGTGATGGCACCGCCCATGGGGCAGCTGGAATTGCGTTGGTGATCTGGAAAGTTGCCAAAGGGTCCCTCTCGTTGTTATACTCTTGAAATTTTGGAACATCTCGTCGAAGGATGGCGAGATGAGGGAGAGTAGCTCAAGAAGGGAGTGAGCCGAGTGTCCTTTGGGTGCGGATCGCGGAGAGGGATCGAATTTAGCATTCGAAGACTGATTCACATAGAAGCCAGAAACGTGAGACGTAACTTGGAACTGCTCTCCCTCATTGGTAGTAACGACGAGATATAGCAAGTGGCCACGTTGTCTCAGATGACACGGAGGAGGATTCCAAGGCGAGAGCGATACAGACTTTACCGTCCTTGGGGCGGGAGGTAGAGTGTCCGGGGCAAGACTGTGAAGAGACGGTTCAGCACCGAAGTCGTAGTCCTTCATCGGGGAGGCTGACTGTTGCGAGCCATCTTGATCTGCCTGGGCCTGTCGAGAAACACTTTCAAACAGCGATAGACCTGGAAAAACGCCGTGAATAATTTCCGAACGATCCCCTGCAGCACCAATGAGCTCCCGAATCCTTACAAAGTGAATGCGAGCCTCCTTTTCTGTATATGGCTCCTCTACCAGGTAGAATTCGGGCTCGGGTTCGAGATCAGGAATTTCGGCGATGGGGATGAAGTCGTTCACCTTTTGACCTTTATATTTGAGGTGGAAGCAGGTAAAACGGAACGCGGCCGGAAGATCGATGATGGACTGGCGCACTTCGTGGATTTGCTCTTGAGAGGACACCTAGTAGATGTTTGTTACTTGAGTTACTGAGTAAATGGCAACCGCAGGCGAATTACCATTATTTGCATCTTCGTAGGTTTGGACCCCGGAAGAACGATTGTCAAATTCATGAGAGCTTTCAATTTGCATCAGTTGCCGCCAAGTTCGGTGCGTTGCTTCGATTCTCAATCGTACCTTCGGCACCGCTCTCAGCTTCAGCTTCGGAGCCATTTCCTGCCGCGGCGGGCGCAGCCGTGGTGTGCTTGCGCTCTCTAGTAGCTTCTGTTCGGAAGGATTAAGAATTTGACTGATTAGCTAACGTCTGAGTGTTTCACGTGTCTAATAGGGGAAGGAAGCGAGATGCATACGCATACCATCTGCCAGTGCAGAAGAAGAGGTGACCTGGGCCTCGGCAGCCATGATTGATGAGGACGAGAGCAGAAGAATGAAGAATACAGAGCAGTGAAGAAGAGAAAAAAAGAACCCAAAGTATTACGTTCCGGCCGGCATTGACTAACAAGATCCTGTGAGTTACAATAGCTTGATAGAGCAAGGAGGTTTGTCTGACATTGAGAAGGGAAAATTTTGGACGATTTGATCCCGGGCAGTCGGAGCTTGGCAAGTACTCACCAAGTACTCTTCAGTGATCGGCTGTCAGATGGAGAAGCTGCGTACCTAGAATGTACTTGCTTCGCTGTGGGACCCCGATATTTTTCAGCTGAAAGATTCCTTTCAAGAACTAGTCTAAAACGGGAAGAAAGTAAATATCAATTGATGTAAGCCATACGTTTGGGGTTCTTACTTTTTGCCAGGCGAATGAAATCTAAAAAATATGACAGCATTGATTGATATATTGCCAGAAATCTAAGCTTCAGAAGCTTAACCATTATGCAAGTGTTGGATATCGATCGATTTTATTTTCACTGAATTTGTCCTAATGAAAGAATAAACAGGGACATAATCATATAAATCCACATATAACTTGTACCATGCGAAGTCGGCGCAAAGTTTGCGCCGTTTCGTGGATCACACCCAATGTCGGACGGATGCCTTGGATTCTCATTTATTATTGTTGCTCCACTACAAAGTTTCTGCGGGTTCCCTAGGGAGAAATCAACATTTGTGAAGGGACGAAGACTTAAAATTGCTCAATGCTATACATCATGGTCAAGTGAGGGCATCTACGCAAATTTTCAATTCGTATCGTACAGAAAGAAGTTACTCGAAACACCGCTCACCCTAAGCACCTAAATGTAGGAGCAAATTTCTAGGTCCACCACCCTACCTTGCTTGAGTAGAGAGCTGCATGGACAGCAGAAGATGTGACTGCTATGCAGATACCTACATACTAATAGTCCTATTAAAATTCGCATTGCTCTCGAGTATTCGAGCGGCACGCTTGAGCAACCGCTCGAAGACCTACCTACCTAACTGCCCAGGCATGAGCCAGAGACATGCCCCTCTAGAAATAGGATGAAGCAGTTTGGTTCTCATCATGCTTCGTAAACAGTTTGCGGTTCACGATCGAAAGACGCGACACAAGTTGCCACTGCTACGAGGAGCAATGGGAAGCGTTGTGCCCCTTGAATGGCCATTATCGCCTCGCAGTTAAGACTGCCAGCACTTTGATCGAATTCGCTCGGTCTGTTGCCTGCGGAGTGTCTGTCACTCGGACACGACCAGGGTCACTCAGGTTACAGGTGCCTGGGTACGGGGTAGGTATGCATTTAATGGGGCACCACGAGGCCAGATCCCGTGCAATCATGTCCGACACCAGGTTGGGATCGAGCTCACCCCCGTCTGTTCATATCGGCCGACATGATTGCTGCGTCCGTGGCAACCTTTCGAAAGCTGAGTCTATTCCTCGTCATCGTTTTGTCCATCCCTTTTTACATGTCGGGGAATTTTGAGTTTACTTTGCAATACGCGTTCCCGCCAGTCCCGCCAGGCAATTCACCATGGCTTCTCAGGCTGCGATCCCTTTTCTCGTGGCAATGATGCTGCTCACTGGGGTCTGCAACACGCTTCTTACCAAATACCAGGTGAGTGGATGAAGCCCTCCAATCTTGGCGCCTTCGGCCAAACTCGAGTTTAACACTCGCGACAGGATAACCAATGTGTCCGCAATTGTGACCTCAAACGCCCCATGCACTTTGAACAGCCTGTACTTCAGACGGCGCAAATGTTTGTCGGCGAAATGGGTTGCTGGCTAGTCGTTGCAGTTATGGCTGTCTATCGACGGTTTACCTCGAGACATTCCCCCAAGAGCGGGGATATCACGCTGTTGGCGCGATTGGCCCTATTGACGACCAGGACAGCAATCTGCCCAAGCCTGATATAGATGGGCGTTCTGTTCTCAGAGGCTTTCGTGTTACGCTATTAGCCCTGCCGGCAATCTGCGACATTTGCGGTACTACGCTAATGAATGCTGGTCTACTTCTCGTTGCAGCTTCCATCTACCAAATGACTCGAGGAGCCTTAGTCTTGTTTGTTGGTCTATTTAGCGTCGTGTTTCTTCGGAGGCGACTTTTCCTGTTTCAATGGCTCTCTCTTGTCGGCGTCGTCTTGGGTGTTGCTGTTGTGGGCTTGGCCGGGGCAATCTGGCCGGACGAAAAGAAGGCATCACAAAATGGAGACGTCGCTGCTCATATGTCTACTGAAGCAGGGCTTTCAGACACCACCAGAGCAATCATTGGAGTACTCCTGATTGCTGGAGCCCAGATCTTTACAGCAACACAGTTTGTGCTTGAGGAGTGGATGCTTGAAAATTCTTCCATTGAGCCCATCAAGGTTGTTGGCTGGGAAGGACTTTTTGGCTTTGTAGTCACGGTATTAGTCATGATCGTGATGCATCTCCTAGTCGGCCGTACTGATGCTGGAAAATATGGCCCCTTTGACCTAATTGAGGGCTTCCGACAAATGTCACAACGAAAGATCTGGGTCTCTAGTCTTCTAATCATGATAAGTATTGGGTAAGTCCGCATAGACCATAGCATCCGTCGATCCTCTTTACTGACAATTCTGTTTCTGTCAGCGGGTTCAACTTTTTCGGTCTTTCCGTTACGCGAAGCGTCAGTGCGACCTCGCGCTCGACTATCGACACATGTCGTACTCTTTTCATTTGGATCGTGTCTTTGGCACTTGGTTGGGAAACTTTCAAATTTGTCCAGATTGTCGGTTTTGCCATGCTCGTTTATTCTACATTCGTGTTCAATGGCATTGTGCAGCCACCATTGAACCGTCTTCGTGTTAACGAAGAGGTAGAGGAATTGCTTCCCGAGGAGCCCATAGAACACCTGTGATCCCCACTAGATTATCGCTCAATATAATCATTGACAATCGGTCTATCTTGTTTGACGGTTTCCAATCAGCGGAACCCTGGCAACATTCTTCACGTGCCTCTCGCTAGACCCCTCCGTTGTGGGTAACTAATATTCGATATTGTGTTTGTTATATGCCACAGCTTCACAACATTTTCTCATAACTGTTCACTAAGTCAACGGGGGTTCCACCGTGTGGGATACCACCGATTGTGTTATGTGAGGGAAGCTTGGAACATGTTCTGCGCGGGGCTTGAGGGTCGAGCCATAGGCACTTCTGTATCATGCCAACATGGTTCTCACATCATTATGGTCTTCTCTGAAATCCGCGTCACACTGGGAATGCATGACTGGCACACTCAATGGTTGTCAAGTCCCTCCAGATGAAGAAGAAAACCCGTTTACAAAACCAACGATCTTCTCTAGTACTTATTTTCCGTACTAATTTTCTCCGATATGCATCGCTTCGGGCTATTAAAGAATTAGTACAGGATCTGGTTTCAATCTGCTATACAGGCCGTTTCCAGGCCCTTCTCAAGTGAATGATCCAACCACAGTGGCTGACTTCAGCATCATTAATCTTGGCTCTGTATCCAGATTCTTCGGGTATCTTCTCAAACACAATCACTTTCTCGATATATCCACGACCATAATCCAAGCTGGCGTTTCGATCAGTCATGACGAGTTGACCACCGTTGAAACTAATACATATATATATATGTATTGATTACGGCCCGGGACAGAGCCGCCCCAGGCCCGCACGCGCGCCGGAAGGAGCGAATCCTTCCTCCTAAACTCGGATTTTAGGGATAAGGCTAGCGAAAGCTGGCCACAATTTTCTACGACAGGTAACTTTTCGAGCGGCATAGGCTCGCTACAGGGTCGGTGCCGACCTAAATACGGACGCGAGAGGGTTTTCTCCCCAATTATGGGTTTTCCTGTCGACCAACTAGCAGGAGTACTAGTACTAGCGAATTATACAGCTAGCTAGCGTAATCAATATATATATATATATATTTAGATAGGCTATTCCTCGTACTCCTGCAGATTTATTAACAGGGAAAATGTAAGGCGCTGGCATGCATAGGGGTATAGTTCGTGACAGGCAGGCCTCTTAAGCAAGTGTAAGGTGCAGTGTTAGCAACGGCTAGCATTGACGGATCTTTTGGTCTATTGGGGAATTCCAGCACACCTTCTGGGTTCTTGCAGAAAACTCTTAAAATGGGAAGAAAACCCCATTGCCTTATTTTCGGGTAGCGTACGTAACCACACTAGTGCGCGTTGGAATGCAAGGAGGAATGCCCACCTGATACATATGACGCACATAACTTTAGCTAGTTAGGCTACCCCTCTATATATGCTAGATTCAGGTTTAATAATATCTTCATTCTGTATCTCATTATTAGGGGTTCTTTTCACTATTGCATCACGTGCAAGCCCTTTTGTTGTATCACGTGCGACACCATTCGTCGCGTGTCCTGTCGTATGTGTTTGTTGCCAGCGATCTCTTCATAGTACTTCTTTTCTTCAGGGTTGTCGAATTGAATCCGACCTGTCTCAGGGCCGTCTTCGCGTCTCTGGACATCAAATTGTCCAAGGCTGGCGTTAGGGTGGCAGCTCTGTGCCAGCCCCTTTTATTTTAGAGGCGATTCCGGACCTGTAGGGCGGTGCGGAAAGATTCGCAAAGGTTTTAAAACTAATACATGTAGGTTTGTTGCAATCCCCAGAAGCGTCTTTTGGATATTACACGATCCTCCAGGTCGTAAATACTATCAGTCCAATGCACTGCGTCGCAACTCCAGCATTTTACGCCTTTGACCGCAGCATTGCTTCTCAAAACGTAGCGGATACACAATCCATTTCGCACGATGGCTATCCACCTTTAGCTGATCGTGTCTGATTCAATTCCATAGTAGTGAATCTATGCAGATGTATGGATGGTACCAGATCAACAAGATTATGAGGCTGATCTGAACAGTGTCCTGCATTTCATTGAGCTTCAAGGCGCTCAGGGTACATTTTCCCTGATGTGACAAAGAGATTGAACAGTGAGGCACGGGCATGCATTGACGATAGCTTGACAATGGCCGAACTGGCAGAAGACATGGCACCAAACACCCCGGCCTAGCCTTTTGACCATCCAAAACTGCAGTAACTCTCTTCTCGATAAAAACTATCGTGACAGAACATGTTATTGGCTGCATGATCTACATATTACTGCGCCATGTTCTGTATCGAGGCGAAGGCGATGTGGGACGCCCTACGTCCTCTGCGTAGAGCCACCAGAACGATAATATTTACATATCGACCCTGTTCCCAGCTGTAGATATGAAGCTGCATCCCAATGTTTGATAAACAGTTGAATTTTCATGAAATGGCGACAAAAGAGTCACTCATTACTGCATTGATAAAACTGTGACTAATTAACAATCTATGCATTAGGACTGGAATCATAAATTGTCACAATTCTATCCCCGAAGAGCACCACCGGAATTCCAGTTGTATGAGCCTTGCCGACAAGGATGCAAGTTCAAGTATTACTCTTCTTTTCTTTCGCTTTGAGGTCCTTGTCTTGAATATTATTGTAATGCCAAATTCCCTGTTCCCTGTCCCGTGTCAGACGGTCCATGTCCCGCTGGCTCACAGGCACACCTTCTATACCCTTGACCGTCTTTCCTTCTAAAAACATGATGAAACCGCCTACGCCGGCAACGATACAACCCAAGGCAACGAATAGGCCTGTTGACCAGCTCGGACGATCATAACGGTTCATTCCCCACATGAACCCTGAGAGAACGCATTGAAAGAACGTATTGGCGACCATGAGCCAGATTACCAAATCCAGCTTCCAAACCGTGGTGCATTGCGCCCGTACCCCAGTCAAGGGAGGCACCGGAATCTTGGCCTCAGGAAATGGGATCGACGTCCGCGAGATTGCTTGGAATTTGGGCTCATGGACATTGTGCGGGCCGAGATTCAATGGTAATTCAGTGGAACCTTGTAATCGAAACCAGCCTCTGTGAATCCCGGCAAGTCTTCTCAATCCAATCTCTTTCTTAAGAAGTCTGTATTGCAAGAGAAGATACAAATCTCTGAATCTCCAGGGCGCAAGTCCAAACCCTGTGACACAAAACAAAGCATTGAGTATTTGCGAGTCGATTTCGATCCATATCCGTCTTGGAGAGTTGATATCGTCACAAGTAGGGTGGCACATGGCAGGGGCTGAGAGTGAGTAGTTAGCCAAGATGCTCCACGCAGTCCAAGAATCGATTACAAAACTCACAGGCGTTGCAAAGGAGGAGGAATAACATTCCGCCCCACGCAACGACGTTCAGGCCATACAAGGTGACAGCGAAGCCAACTGGTGTAAGTATGTAATTCCAGAAAGCGACGGTTCCCAGCTTCATTGACTCGCCAAACGGGTGCTTTGGTGGAAAGTGGTAGCCATTTTCGAATGGAGCCGCGGAGATTGGTTCGCTCGTAGGCCTCGACGTTGTTTGACTAACCGTTGCGGCATCATGCTTGCTCTCAGTCGGATCTGCAGGAACGGGCTGGACTGGAGGTGATGTCAAACCAGCGCCACCGGAACTGACAGCAGGAGACTTGGTTGATCGAGCTGAATCGGAAGTAGGCCATGAGCCGGCCTGACGAGAGAAGATGGACGATGCAATTCCACCGGTGGCGGCGAAGAAGCCCTCGGGGAGTTCGGACGTCTCGAAGCTTTGGGAAAATCGACGAAGACGACCACTTAATGAAGACGAAGCGGCAGTGCGATTAGCCACAATGTTATTGGAGCCCTCCTCCCAGGTGATTGAACAAGCTCTATCGGTGCATCTTGATCGATGGTAGGAAATGGTTCGGTTTCTGCAGGAACCCTCGTTGCGCCGGGCATGTTATCTATCGCTTGAGCATTGGCTATGGCAAGACGCCCTTAGCCAGAATTCGGCAGTCGAAGAAGTGACAAGATATCTCGACGAAGTTT
This sequence comes from Epichloe glyceriae, assembly GCA_023658535.1. NCBI lineage: Eukaryota > Fungi > Ascomycota > Sordariomycetes > Hypocreales > Clavicipitaceae > Epichloe > Epichloe glyceriae. Next base: position 5,175,761 of record CP098291.1, on the reverse strand, counting down.
GGGTGTGACCTCAATGCACCTATTTCCTGTGCGCAGTACGTGACCAAGTTCTTGGTAGCGATTGAGGAAGAGAAAAGTGGTTGGGTTAACAAGGGATAGTTAATCAGGGATTGCCGAAATCTAATCTTCATAAAATGCCGGCCGTCTCGGCTTCGTGACGTAATATGTAATATGCCAGCAGCCTACCACCACTCATCACAAAGGCGCTAGGTTGAATTTGATTATAGGGTGTAACCCACTATAATAGAGGTTACCTAGTGATCTAGAAGATACCTCGCCAAGTCTGGTCTCCCTGCCAAATTTGTGTGCCCTGCCTGTTCCTACGTACATCTCTGAGGTATTATTCCGGAAGGGTCTTGCTTGTGGGGTTTTAACGCATGGCGGCTTATAAAGTTAGTACGCGGCTGCAAATTTGAGCACAGGCAGGGACCCAATCCTCTCCATAACTCTCGACAACTTATCGCGAACGTGGAGCAGAGGACTTCAACTCTTCTGCACGAACTTGATCGTTTATTCAAGTCTTCGGCGCTATCAGCAACATAAAAATTCTGCCGCAAAGCTGCCAGTGTTCGAATAGCGAGGATGGATGCGAGTCAAGCCGTACGCAATGTCGCAAATACTGTTTTGCAGAACCTTCGACACCAACACGACTGGAGTAATTTGGAGCTGTCTAACAATATGGGAGAATGCCGGACCCTCATAAAAGGTCTTCCACCCAAGAGACTCTATCTACACCCGGATGATCAAATTGCTGCACTGGCTCATGAAGAAGCTACAGGACAGAAACTATTTCATGAACCTGAGTACGAATGGGTTTTGCCTGTGCACCTAAGTGAGAAGTGGTGCCTCGCTAAGTTCGCCTCCATCTTTGACTCCATCCCGAACGACAATCCTCGATCGAAGAGAATTGTTTTGGCAACAGCACACAGCGACTCTACCGTTGTGTACTACATCATGCACGAAGGAATGGTCAAGCCTCGCCAAAATTAAGCGAGGAGACGAGCATTGCCCGCTCAATGTTGATGCTATGGGCGGAAAATTACCTTTGGACTTTCATCTTGTCAAAGAGCTCATAGCCATTTGCTGCATCAGCCAGTGGCATAACATGGTCGAACATGAATCTGAACACGTTAATTTTTTTCCAGCTTTGCTCTGAACACCATACTGCGGTATAATGGGCCGAACGGGGAAGAGAAAGGCAAGATACGATACCGCCACTCCTACAACCATTCTCAGGGGCTGACTTACTCAAGTTGGTCTTGCTTCTGCTCTAATACTTTGAGAGCTTCGGGGAAAATGTGTCTCACCGGACATCTCCCCATTTGAAGACGGATATTCTTGCTTTGCAATCATTAGTTTTGCAATCTTTTTCACCATGAAATGCTACATAATAGAAGCTTACTCATAAGCCTCATTACCAGTCCAAGGAATCTGTCCGCGTTAGTCAAAGATAGGGTGCAGGTACGCGGGCAAGAGCTCATGTGGTACCTCGGCGTTGTGGACTCCAATACTGCTGATTACACCAAAAGGCCGTACAAGTTCAAATGCGGTTCTGAGCGCTGGGGACAGGCCTACTACTTCGACCACCATATCAGCTCCGCGGCCATTTGTAGCCTGCAAAACTTGATTTCTCATTCCTTCTGCGTCTTGTTTGAAGTTCAGAGGCTTAGCTCCTAATTTTCGGGCCACATCAAGGCGACTGTCAACGGCATCTACGGCAAAAAGATGCTGAGGGTTCAAATTGGAAGCGCAAGCAATGGCACAGAGTCCGACAGGGCCACATCCAATCACGACGATGGTGGACTGTGTGACGTCAATTGTTTGGGACAAGTCGAGCGCACTTTTGACGCCGAAGAATCCCGTGGGGAAGATATCGGCCATCAATAGCAAGACCCGATCAGATATAGTTTCTGGTGCCTTGACGATCGTACTGTCGGCGTATGGGACACGCACATACTCGGCTTGTCCTCCATCAAGCCCGGGAGAACCAAATAGCAAGGATCTCTCGCAACGGGCTGTAAAGCCTTCTCTGCAATAAAAACACTCGCCACTAAGAAGAAAACGTAAGAAGCCGTCCGTGAGTTCTTCTGGTGCGGATAGTAGCCTGTTCTCTGCAAACATACCACGAAACGGTAAATGGCGAAACAATTTTGTCGCCAACCTGGAGAGTGTGCACATCAGCCCCAGTCTCGCATACGACGCCAGTGAACTCATGGCCCATGATAAATCCAGTATCTGATTTCTGATGTCCTCGGTACGCATGCAGTTCTCTGGTCGGTGCTTTGTCAGCTCAACGATAGAACATACATGTGAAGGCACAGCGATTATCTGAACTTACGAGCCACAAAGTGCCGTAGACTCAATTTTGACGATGACATCTCGACTGCTTAGTACTAGACTCGGAATTGTCAATGGTTCTGTGATACAATGCAACACATACCACACACAATGCGGCAATTTCGCTCACTTTGCGGTACAGGACGCTCCTTCACGGAGACCTGATACGGGCCATCAAAGACGACTGCTTTCATCAACTTTGGGCTGCTCATGGCGGACCTTTCCTGTTCTGACTTTTGGTATTATTCTCGTGTTTGTATTGTATTGTGGATGGAAACAAGAAGCAAAGTGCTGTGAGCCCCCACGTTACATGGTAGATATCATATGTGCGCTTGAGGGGTTCCGATCACGGTATGCGCCTCGGTTCGTGGAGTGGGGTTTGGATCGGTAGAGCTGCTGGGCAGTAATATGGATGACGGTGAATCGGTCCCCGCAGAGGAGAAATAAACCTCCCTCCTTTTTGAACCTATCTTAGATAGTCTTTTAAGTTCCAAGACATTAGTATTATAATACTTAAAGCTGCTATGTTGCCTATTTTCCTAACTTCCGCAGATGCTTAAATTAGGGATCGCTCCGCTTTTACCAATCAACCTATCATTCCGGATAAAGCATTTTAGGGTCCGTGGGAAGCATTGAACAGCCAATCCAATTGTCCTAGTGCCCTAGACCACGAGATGTTTCAGGAGCTCCATTCTGTGTGACAGTGGCTCTCGTGAGTGCGGGAAGTCCCAGCCCTCCATATCCAGAGTTATCGACAACTTCGGATTCTGCCCGCTCCGCCCGAGCGGCTCTGATAAGGGTGCCTGGCTGGCAAAGATGGGACATCCACCCACACCGCAAGCTGCATTGATGATGAAGCAGCATTTGCTTGCCAACCGGGTAGTTTGGAACTTTTTATTAGAGCGCAACTTATCTCCTGCTTAGGTGTTCGTCTTGTACCCCGTATGACAAGGAGTGTACAAGCCACTTGAACAAATTGAGGCTCTACTAATACGGAGTACTCCATGCTAATGAATACTTACGTCTCCGTACTCTGCAACATTCTTGGACAGCAGCTGTGGCCCGGCAGTCAATTTTTACTTGATGGAAACTTGTCACCCAGGCCCAAGCGCACCTGCGAAAAATGCATGCATGTACCTCAGACCCTCCCAGGTACAATAACCCTACTTTAGGTACCTAAGGTAGGTAGGTGCCTGGTAGTCAAAATTTGTGAGCTGTAAGCAGCCAAACTTCATGCCGCCTGTGCGATGCGCATGGTTTGTCTCGTCTTCAACCGAGAGCCAGTTCTCCATCTCTATCTCCATCTCCTGCGTCCCCGCTCCCCGCCTGGCCGTCAATGGACTCATGCCAACCAGACTCTCTCTCTGCCCAACGGCAATACTACCTCTGCCAGACCTTGGCTGACCCATCCGATCCCCTACTCACTCTCAGTTTGACGACGACCTTCTTCTCGATATTGTCTCCCCCGCTGCCGTCTGCCTCTTGTCGGAGCTTCCCCGCGATATTGTAGTTCTTGGGACACTTCGTTTGCTTCCTTGGTCCAACGTCAGTGTTGCCATCTGCTGGCATCGGTTTGGTAGTCTGATGATCTCTTTGCTCCACACACGACGCTTTAGCAACTCTTCAACCCTCCGGAAATCTTGTTCCAACGTTGGCGCAAGAAGAAGGACCAAGCTAATTACCTGAGGTGTGTCCCCGTACATCTGCGCCGCCTGCTCAAGGGTTCGGTTGAGCCTACGTTGCAGCGAATTTGTTATGTATGCCGCAATCTTCTGAACGTTTTTGCTCACAACATTCATCTTGCCTCTTTTCCGCCACCGCACATGAAAGACTGTTCAGCGCGCCCGTTCCGTGCAATCGAAACCCGACTGTCCGGCCGTCCTCCTTTGAAAATCTCCCGCTGATTGACCTTTTTTTTTTTTTTAGACCGGAAAATTTCGTCTCAGATACGAGCACTGAACTTGCAACGTTTGAACAGTTGTTGGGCTGCCACTATCTAGCAATAATTATTGCTAGTGCTGCTCTGACGCAAGGCCAACCAAGCTTCTTCACCTTAGCCAGTGTACTTTGATAGTGTCGTTGCCTCATAAAGCCACCCGAGGATAGGATCTTATCTTTGCCACAGAGAAGCCATCAGCCTCTGTGACCATCAGCAGCCAGTGGCATCACGCATCAATTCCGGGATCGAACCTCTGTTTACCTATTTTCTTCCATTGACCCCTTTAAACAAAGCATTTTCTGCTGTGGGTTTGGTTTTTTTCTTTCCTTTCCTTTTCTTTTTTTAAAAAAAAATATACTTGACCAAACTCTCTCTTGTCATAGAGACTCTAGATACCTCCGCTTGCTTCTGCTTTCGGGGCTGTTCCAATATCGCCTCTCGTTTCATGCTGCTGTCGCCCTCTCTTGCGAGGCCATGGCGAGTTGACCTGCTTGAACAACACTGACAAGTATGACTACGGCTGCCGGTCAGCACCAGCAGCTCCATGTTCACATAGCTGCCGAGACCTACGACCCCGATGAAGTCGTTCCACGAGGCAGTCCACTTATGAAAGCACTGCACCCAAAGCTCGAGCTCTCTCCTAGTCCACCCCCAGACATACCTTCCGCTCAAGTCAGTCTTAGTCCTCCTCCTATCGACGACTCCCAATGGTCTAATCGCCCAAAGATCCGCCCTAGCTCGGGAGATGCTGTTCTCGTGGCCTATCTCGGCAACGGCCGTCGTCCTGAGATCGCACAAGCTGCTGGCTATCGGGCCCTCCCAGGCGTTGATGAGGAGGAGTATGATGGAGACGGAGAGAACAATCTGTATGGTGACCTGTCTTCTCGTCAGAGAGCAGGTGACTCACGTGTGCAATCTCGATCCTGCGGTAGTCCTCCAACATCTTCTAGCGCCATGGTTGGACCCAGCCTTCAACATCTTGCGGCTGATGTTCTCCAGGTAGTTTCGCCAGATAGTCAGCATATATCGGTCCCCGAGATACACCGGATATCGCGTTTTCAACACGCCATTTGTCACTGAGCGATGATCGATCCGCTACCAATTCATACCGCCTCTCTAGGGACCAGCCTGAAAATAACACCAATTCCGAAAGATTGTGTAAACATGCTATCGCTATGCTGACTCCGTCAAGCAGTGGTTTGCCTCCTTTGCAGATGGACTCACCAAAATCCGAATCCAACGGTCAGATTCTTCCCTCGATACGATCTACGCTTGGCGATATAGACCATATTCCTTCTGAACCGCCCACACTTGCAGTGAAAGATAAGACTCTTCTACACTGTTCTGGAGCTCATTTCACCCGATCACCTCCTGTGACACTGAGACGCTTGCCACCACTGGCCACATCCCAAATGTCGCCACCGAGATCCCCAAACGAAATGTACCAGCTGAGCCTTCCATCCCCGCATTCCCTACCTTCATCAAGTCCCTACACCTGCTACACATCCAATGGACTTAATCAACGACCTAGTGCAGATTACGGCACAAATCTTTCGAGCGAAACGCCAAGCGCAGATCAATCTGCGTCTGCACCAACGCCGGCTACTGCGATATCTGTCGCGGACCGAATGAGCATTGACGGCATCACGAATCCGTCAGTAGGGCTATATGTTTGTAGATTCAAAGGGTGCACGGCGCCGTCCTTTCAGACCCAGTATCTGCTTAATTCGCACGCGAATGTCCATTCCTCGGCCCGACCACATTACTGTCCAGTCCAAGGGTGTCCTCGAAGTGAGGGTGGCAAGGGGTTCAAACGCAAAAATGAAATGATACGGCACGGGCTTGTCCATGATTCTCCAGGGTATGTTTGTCCGTTTTGTCTAGACAGAATGCACAAATATCCGCGCCCAGATAATCTGCAACGGTAAGTCGTCTATTGTCAAAGTCGATCTTGCGTGGAAGTGCTGACGTTCCCTTTGGTTACGTAGACATGTCAGAGTGCATCATATGGATAAAGACAAAGATGACCCACTACTACGAGAGGTTCTGTCTCAGCGCCCAGATGGTCCCAATCGTGGTCGTCGCAGACGAGGTATCGTGCCATAGCACGAGGATTGGTATGACACCGTGGTGCAGCAGGCTCTGCAAATTTACATCAATGGCAACAACTTATCACAAATCATTTACGATCCTCCCTTCCTCAACCGAGAATCTACGCAAGATGTCTTTTGTCTGTCATCTTCTTTCATACGAATGAAAGATCCCCTTTCATTGCAGGATGTTTCTATGGTTGTTGTTGTTTTTGGAAGACGCCCGTTCCCTGATTTACTGCAACTTACTCGATTAAGAGGCATGCTTGGCGTTGAGGGTGTCATATACCAGGCAATTTACGCCACCTGTTTTCATCTACCCAACCTATTTTTGACCTTCAATAGAGATCAACTTATAATTCTCAAAAGTGTACATTAGCTCTTCTTCTACTGTGCCAAAGTGGTTGCCGTAGCGTTCGCGTATTGAGTAGATAAATCGCTTATCATTTACTTTCAAGATAGAACTTGGGATGCAACCCCACTCGGTGATCTTTTCAATAGTGCATTGTGGCGTGTACTATGGAGTCAAAGATGTAAAAAAGGAGGCTCTGGGAGCAAATACAACCGTACTCATGATCTGCTAGATCTTGTTCGTCGATTTATGCTGTACTTGCTTATTGATTAAGCTGAGCACGTAATTGATTTGAGGGACATGTCATGCAAACTCCCATGTCCCAATTCGCACTGGCGAGTCGCTCAGGATCTCTCCATCTATTGCTAGGCCTGAATTGTGGGAGCCCATACTCTCAATGAGTATCCATAATCCTAGCCTCTGTATGCGCTCGGGTTCCATGTCGAATTGCGGCGTACGTATAGTAACGGATGGATCTTGGAACTCGGTCTCGCCCGACACAGCAATCGGAACTTGTTCGGATCCCCAGCCAAGAATGACGGATACACGAAGCATTAGGGATGATGGTGGACGCATGTTGGTCCCCGGTAAGGGTAAAGTGGCGCTCTGGACCGACACACTGGCCTTCGTCAACCACGATGCATTGATGGATGCGCGGTATCTCATGTCGCCCTCGGCTAATCGAAGACGAGGAATATTGGTAACGAGTCTGCCGGCCGCATCCGGCAGCACAGGGTGACACGAACAGGAGTCATTGAAGCAACCCGTAAAACGAACCGTGCCAGCTGACCAGCGTCAAAGGTTGAGCAGACCAATGTGTAGATGCCGGGTTCAAGCATCGAAATGTTCACTTCAGCGCATCCTCGGCGATATTCGCCCGAGGAAGCCACCAAGTCCTTCATGCGGAGCACCGCAACTCTGTCTCCCTTCGCCCACACGACGTCCACATGGACATGGACATCGTTTATGTCTGCAGAAAGAAGGATAGACACCGGGGTTGCGTTAGTGATAGTGAGGCAATACTGAGGGTTCTGGAAGAACGTGGCATATGATGAGTGGCCACCGGCAGTTCGCCTCGTCCACGCCCCGTTATGTTCGGAGATATGTGACATAGTCTCCGCAGCTTCCGATATTGAGAGCGGAGAATTCGAGAAGAGTGACATCGTAAACGAATATTGAGGCAGAGGAAGCTCATGCTGATCAATAACGATCGTATAAGACTGTTGAGGCTGTGCATCAAGGCGGGCTAAAGTTTGAGGCGAATCGACATACGGGCCTCTATAAAGCTCTCCGCCGCTGATTTGAACCTTGTGTCCAGAATTCTCGAATACCAGAATGCTCATGAACCCAAGTCGACAAGCCACGGCCGCCATTGAGTCTCTCCTGCTGCGGACGATGTCCAGTTCAGCGTCGACGAAATGTCGGCTGACCAGAACCCAGATGGTTCCGCCGTTGGATGCCATGACGGAGAATTGGGGGTTTTTGACAATGATGACCGGTATATGCTCGGCGGTACACTCCAGGAGAAATGATGATCTCGTCGGTGTGAGAACAAAGACGGGTTCCAGTTCAGATACATAGATTCGAAATGTTGAGCGACGTCCTCAATGCTAAACCACAGCCGGCTGCTAGATCCCGGGCGATCGGGCCATTTTGAATCGGCTGAAACGTTGCAAGAGGATAAATCCGAACAAGATTGTTGGGGTACGGGCCATCCCGTCGTCGTCATCGCGGGCCCATCACACCAGGGTTCTTTACTAAAAGGCGTTTAACACCCCGGAAGAGTCGATATCCTCAACTGCATAGTCGTGCTCTCCAATAAGCCCCATCACCTTTTCTTCGTCGGCCGAGATTCTACCAGTTCCTAATGTGATGACCACATCACGCGACTGGTAGGCCAATTTGATACGTTTCCATATATTGTCAATATCAGCGTCCTCTCTGCCACACATTTGGTAAGCGTAATGAGCGATGGGATGGAAAAGAAAAAGGAAAGGGAAAGAAAACGCGGCCGCCGAGATCAAAAAGAAGGACATTAACCCGGAACCCTTACTTCTGTAGCAATATTTGTTCTGGAATCCAGCCTATCAGCACCCATAAATCGGTGCCAGAATTACTGCCTGGGAAATCATAGCCGCCTCTGACTTTCAAATATGCTTTTTCTAGAAGCGCTGGCCACAACAGGTATGGATTGTGCCTGTCAACGACAAACAAGGCTCTGTCCGTTCGCGAAGACGGCAGTCGGTCATCAATCGTAACTCGCCTTGCACATCCATTGAAGTTCAATTTGATGACGTACTTCCCCGTTGCGGAGAGTCTTGGCCTACCCTTGCTATGATCGAATGGGTGAAATATAGAGGAAAGAACCTGTTTGAATAAAATGAGGGCATCTTTTAGCTGGCATGACAGAATGACAGTTCATTGAGATTTTTGCTTACTGCATGTTTCCCGACGAGAACATTATAAGCTGCAGAGAGGCTAGCTACAACGGAACAATCGGTTGTGATGTCTTGTACCAGATCACTGTCGTCAGATGTTTGCATCATCGCATCCTCATATGACTGTGGATGACAAGCTGGACCTGTTTCAAAAAGCTCAGCTGGTTTGACCCATGCGGCGAAATTGTCAAGCTGAGCTGCTGATAGAGTAAAACCCGTATCATCTCTTGCAATCACGGCTCGTGTCAGCAATTCTGTGTTCACGATGCAAATTTGGTCATGGTGTTTACAAGAAAGGGTCGGCGCACATGAACTCTTGGTTGTTGTTTAATTCTGTTTCGAAGTCGATTGAAGGGGAGTCCTGATCCCAAGGGGAAATTCACAATTATGAAGTATGGAGACTTGCTTTAATATGTCTGCTGTTCCTGAGACGGGTAAGACTGGTCGAGATGGCGTTGAATGTGCTGCGCCTGCTGTTGGCGCTAGGCGGGCTTTGAGCTTTTCAGCAAATATGATTAGCTCCTGGCACTTCTGTCTGAGACGCGCAGCATCAATTTTGTCGGGCCTTTCCTCTGCGGCTTTCATGTACATTTCAGCCGCCTTGATGGCATGCTTCAGTGCATTCTGGCCGCTCGACTTGGCAGCCAGAGTTTCCTCGGCCTGCCCAACGATTAGTGGAGTGAGCTTGCATTCATAGTCCCTGGACATTGTTTTTGGGAACGAGAACAGGATGGCAGTGAGGAAGGATTTGACGCACCTGCGCTTGCTTTTCCATGTTGCCTCAAACCAGCATTGTGAACGGTGGCTCGTGCTCGTGAGTATACATATTTCCAGGGACCGCCCCTGGTGGTTAACGCGGAACAGACGTCAGCGGATTGGTGAATTGCTGGGCAAGGCGGGGCAGAAATGTCTCTCTTTGTTAGTATCCGTCAGAGTTATAGTTAACTTCTACTCCGTAGTACAATACACCCCTTGAATTATTTTACAAATCTACATGACAGGAGGAATTGAGCCAATCAGATCTCAGCTAGGAAATAAAGGAGACAGGGGCTAGGATTAATAAGTACCTAAAATTACAGATGATTTACATAGAAAATAATGTATCTTTTAGTGGCGCTTGATACCCTGTATATTTTCCTTGTAGCTCTCTAATAATAGCATTACTTATAGCTAATTGTAGCTGTTAGAGAGGAACGAAAAATGGGGCATGTAGATTTGTCAGGGAAAGCGGAGCTCTGCCTGCGTTTTGCGTTATAGCAAGGCAAAGGCAAGCAGGGTAAATCATAGCTTCCTGTTTTCCCTTTATTAAAATAAGGCTATCCTATAGAGATATCTCTTCTAATTAGTTAGATATGAAATACTCTTCAGCCACTAGTGAAGATATCTTTTTCTACCTCTCTTAACCGCCTACTCGTGCCACGCCCCATTTTATCTGGCCCTCGGATCTCTCGCACCACCTTTAGCCATATAAAGTGGGGCGTGGCACGAGTACCGAGGTCCTGCCGACTCCTTGCATCCACAACTACCTACAACGTGATCGGGTGGGTCTCGTGCTAGTTCGTCACCTACTCCGTAATAGCAAAGGCTTTTGAAACCGTAAGACCGAGGTCCAAAATCATGGCCGACCCGTTGGCCGGCGATTTGGACCAGGCATGATATCACCCATGGCATCGGCATTCAATCTTCCACCATATCGCGTTTCTTCTATCCGTCATTCAGCCCGCCTGCTTCTACTACGAACGGCTTTAACCAAACTGTTGACCGAGTTCTGGTTCGTAGCATTCCCCAGATATCACTTACGTGACCTTGCTAAGACGCACGTGGTGCCTTGCAGGGCTGTAGAATCTCATATCCTTCTCTAACTGCTGATACGAACGTACTTTAGCCTCAATTTTTCGGAAGAGCTACCATGGGAGCGCAATCAAAACCAGACATCTCGCCGTGGGGCCGCGCCGCCTGGTGCGACAGGCGCTGTTCTTGCGAATGCTTTAGTCTACCCTTTGGACATGTATGAACTATTTTGAATCGAGTCAGCCGGTCCATGGTGGACATTATGCTAATATGATTTCTCTGTGACAGTGTGAAGACAAGGCTCCAGGTGCAAGTTCGAAGTGGCAAATCTGGAACACCTTGTAATTCAGACACGCCACATTATAACTCGACTTGGGATGCGATTTCTCGTATTGTGGCACATGATGGCATCAAGGGTCTCTATGCTGGTATCAATGGTTCACTTATTGGAGTCGCATCTACAAATTTCGCATACTTTTACTGGTACACCGTAGCGAGGTCTTTGTACGTCAAGTCTAGTAAAACGAATGGGGCTCCTTCCATCGCTGTCGAACTTGCCCTTGGTGCTGCTGCCGGGGCTTTGGCGCAGCTTTTCACAATCCCCGTTGCTGTTGTAACTACACGCCAGCAGACCGCTCGCGCCGAGGAGCGAACAAGTCTCCTAGCCACGGCTCGCGAGGTCGTCAAGGGACCAGATGGAGTGTCAGGTCTCTGGCGTGGCCTCAAGGCATCCCTCGTCCTTGTCGTCAATCCAGCCATCACATACGGAGCATACGAGCGGTTGAGAACGATGTTCTTCAAGGATAAGGTCAATCTGAGGCCATGGGAGGCCTTTTGTGAGTTCACTGAGCATTTGTGTTTCAGATAGATATCGTCATGACTGACAACCCTCCAGTGCTCGGAGCTCTGTCAAAAGCGCTGGCTACCATAGCGACGCAACCACTCATTGTTGCCAAAGTCGGGCTGCAATCCAGACCCCCTCCGGCACGAAATGGTAAACCATTCAAGAGTTTTGTGGAGGTGATGCAATTCATAATTGAGCATGAAGGGCCACTCGCATTGTTTAAGGGAATAGGGCCTCAGATTTTCAAAGGGTTCCTTGTCCAAGGCATTCTCATGATGACCAAAGAGAGGTGAGTCCGAAAAGGACCGCAAACTCAATATTTTCGTTCTTGCAATGGTGAACTAATTCGAAATATAGGGTGGAACTTATGTTCGTTCTCTTTCTTCGCTACCTTCTATCACTTCGCTCTACACAGTTACGCAAAGCTGCAGATATTGCGTCCGCTGCCGTGCAACACAGTCCTCTGAGCAACGCTTCAAAATCATTAGTGGCATCGTAGTTGGCCGCTGTTCAGGGATGCAACATCAGGCATATGGGCATAAGTAGTTTGACACTCATTTTTCTTGACTTAACGCACTCCGTAATCTATATTTCATCTACGTGTCTTTCACGTTTTGCGATTCGAAAGAAAAGGCAATAGATCAAGTTTGGAAAGTCCGCTATTTCCTTGTAGGGCTCTGCATGGTTGGGATCAACTCTTAAAATGCCAATTTTGTTCAAGATAGAGACTTCTTTGATCTGCACACTTGAAGATACATAAACACATCTTTCAATGTCGTCGACCGACCTTCGTAGATGGCATCTTTGAAACAGGATAGTGAACTTCGTACCTGTTGTCCCCACTCGTGCCAATTCTGTTGCCCGGGGTAGCGTGCCATGTCATGACTCATAATGTCTCATACAAGCGCGTTGGAATGCAGGGAGGAATAATTTACATTACGTAGGTTATAGCACCCTAATAGATAGTCTGGCTATCCCTCTATAAAAGGGACGCTTTTATCCTCTCTTTTATATACTAGTAAATAGATAATTTATCCTTCTTTTAATTCTATCTTAGGGGTTATCTTACTATTAATCCAGTGAGATTCCTTTTTGTTACATTACGTGTTCTATGCGATAGTTATAAGCCTAGGAGGTTATACTACCTATAACTTCCACTACGCCCCCTAAGCATAAGAAGTGTGTGTGTACCTTACCTTACTAACTAACTAAGCTTTTAATAGATACTTTAACCTCTCTTAACTAAAATCTTAGGATAGATATTAAATTAGTGTTATTAGAGAAATAGGAAGAATAGTTTAAAGTATTAAAGTAAGTAGCGTAAAGTTAGGAGATCTAGGAATAAGTTAATCTAGATCTCCTAGAGCTTCTCTTTAACTATCTTATTAAGCCTTTTATAATTATACTAAAGGATTATATAGAACTTATTAAAGAAGAAGAGTTATTAAGCACTAGAAGATAACTCTCTTTTTAGGAAGCCCTCTCCTTTCTCTCCTATAGCTATAATATTAAATACTAAATATTTAAGTTACTTAGGTTAAGAGAAAGGACTGTTAGTACTTAGATTACTAATACTATTAATCTAAATATATATATAATAACTATTAATATAATTATAGAGAATAATTAGAAGAAGAATCTAATACTCTAATAAATTATAATTAGTCTTAAGAAGAAGTTCTTACTAGGTCTTATTATTATATAAGCTAAAGTTATAGCGAAGTATATAGCTTACTTATAGGATACTAAACATATAAATATTTAATTTAAGTATTAGATTAAGCAGTAAGATAAGCTATATTAAAAAGCCTTATTATATAAGATTAATAAAGTCTAAGAACCTAATATAATCTATAACTTTATTTAAGTAATAGGAGCATGGTTTAATCCTTAATAGGTAAAGATAAAAATTATATAGCTTATTTAGATTACTAACTCTTTTCCTACTAGAATAACTCTTTAGGGACTTGCTTTTAAGTATATAAGGTATTATAAGGTAATGTAAGTTATAGACGCAGGTTCTAGAAAAGGGAGCTATATAATAACTCTTAGGGAGCGCTCTAATAATAGTTAGAAAGTTATTAAAGAACTAAAGAAGTGCCCCTATTACTTAGGGAAGATTAACTATTATAGTTAAAACCCTTAAAGCTACTAAACCTTATATTATGCTATAATAGGTAAAATAGCTAAGAATTATAAACCCTTAAAGAAGTATAATTATAAAAAAATAAAGAAGTATTATAAGAGTAATAACTAGAAGAACTTATATACTAAAATCATAAAAGATAGTTAGGATATAAAGGAAAGGAGAAGAAAGGTTAAGATAAATATCCTAAAGCTATTACTACTATAATTATTAACTTAATAACTATTAGAGAAAACGCACTAGTAAAAGGAAGCTATACTATACTAGGGAATACGAAACATATACTCTCTAAGAGCATACTCTTTAATAACTGCAGCGCCTTATATATTATTAATAATAAGACTTACTTTAAGCTAGGTATATTTAAGGAAACACATAATAACTATCTTAAGGCAGGCATAACCTCTTTCTAAATCACTAGAAGAGGTATATATATAATTAAGAACATCTTAAATAGACTACAGGGACCTTAGACTAAGGACCTTATATTATAAAACATAGCTCTTATTAAAGGTTTTATATTAATATTATATTAGAGAGTTTTCTTATAAAGAAAGGCGTGTGGTATTACAGAGTTAATAGCTCCCTATATATTAGACCTATAGAAAATAGCTTACTACTAGTAAAGCTCTACTAGAAGTATAATATTATTTTTCTTTAATATAAGCCCTTATCTAGTTACTTAATAGTGCCCTAAAGAACAGTAATATTTGCTACAATACTAGTGATTTTCTTTACAATTAGATCTTTTAACACGCACATATAACGCTTATAGCGTAGGCATTTATTAAGAGAACAGCGCTTGCTGCAAATAAACTCTAAAGAACTCTAGTACTTATAGTCTAGGCACCTTAGAAAAGACGCACTTAGTAAGATTACTACCTATATAAGGGAGTGCGTTTATAAGGGACAGAGCGTAAGGACTGTATAACTTACTTGCTAATAAATGCATATAAGGTTATATCTAGGAGACCACTAGAACATTGGTCACTAAGGCCCTATTAGAGAATATATTAGGACTTTTAAGACTATAAACCTAGTTATAATAGTATAAATTAGTTACTTATTATTAAAGATAAGTACTCTAGGATGCTATAATCCTATATAATTCCTAATAAATCTTAATAATTAGTGTTTAATATATTAATTTATTTTAAATAATAGGTTATATAATAATTCAGGTTATTAGTTACAAAAATACGGCAAGATAATAAGGGTACTGTAATTAGTTAGAGTAATAATACAATCTTTTAACAATAGGCGCGCTCATAGGGCATAGAGCTAGAGCTTACGCCTCCTTATACACATAAGCCTAATAAGCATGTTAAAAGGGCAAACCAGATAATCACTACGAAATTAAATGCTATACTTATAGGTATAGGGCTTCTAATAAACCTATAGCCAGAGAGCATATATACTGTAGTATACCTTTATAATATTAGCTTTATTTAATAATTAAGTTAGAAAACGCTTATTAAGACCTTAGAAAGCTAGTTCTATAATAATGCTTACCTACTAATTAGGAGCCTTCTGTAAACCTAAGGCCTAATTAGGGCAGTTTATACGTATACAGCTACTACGCGTATTTAATGGAAAGAGATTGCGAAGTAAGGCGACGTAGGAGATACTATAAGACAAATCCTAGGGGACATATTAGATATTTAGTTAGATACTATGCCTCTAATATTTATTATATATAGATCCTAAAGCTAGGAAGGGTAATAATAATAAGGAATATTACCTTTAATAAGACAATCTTTTATAATACTAATAAGGAAAGCGCTATAGAGTAGTTAATTAATAAACTAGAAGCGTAGTTCTATCTCTTAGAAATTAACATGGAGATAGAGGATAATATTAATCTATTCCTTTTACCTAATATTATTATATTAGAGGATTTGCCTAAGTATTTAAACTTAGGGGTAAAGGCTCTAATAAGCACTAAAAGCATTTAAATAAAAGAAACAGTGCCTAAACTAATAGGACTTTAAATACCTTAGGAAACACTAAATCTAATATTAGGAGAGCTTACACACTTTAACACAAGAGCTTATTAGAGTAAACTAGAGTATAGTACTCTAATAGTAAGCGCTTAAGAGAGCAAAAAGGATTTAATTATAAGGCCTTAACTTCTAGAAGAGGTAAGCTTAGGTAATAATATAGAGATTACCTAGCTAATAGTAGGAGCTCCTAGAGCCTATAATAGACTAGCTACTTACGCAGAACCTCTAGAAGCATAATATAATAGGTTAAAAGACCTGTAAAAGAGCCTTAGTATAGAAACGTTAGAAGAAGGTATTTAAACTAGCTTAAGATTATAAAAGAAAAGAGAGCAAGGCCTTATTCTAGACTATAGCCTATAAGGTAGAAGGAGAAGGAAAAGGCCTAATAATGTTCTTACTAGTAGCTTTTAGAATCTAAAGAAGCTCTATAAAGAGCTTAGACTACTCTAGGTAGTAGATAAAGATAATAAAGGGTGCTCTAATAATAAGAGCATTAGAACAATATATTTAGTGCTTAACGCTTATTATAGCAATAAAAACAGATCGCTCCTTAAATAGAAATTAAAGGCTAGTATATTATATTAGTCTAATCTTACTAAACCTCTAAAGAATTAGAAGGAAGCAAATAATTATATATTTAGAAAGAAGTGAATTAAAGTAATAGATAAAGAGATAAATAAGTTAAAGGAATAGGGAACGTGAAAGCAAATTAAACGCTCTGTAGTATGTTCTTAGCTATTACTGCTAAAATAGGTTTATTTGTATAAGTTTAATAAAGAGGGTATTATATAGCGTTTTAAAGCGCGCATTTATATACGCGAAGACTTATAGGAAAGCTTTATAATTAAACAAACCTATATAGTAACGCTTACTATATATACTTTTCGAGTCTTTATAGCATTAGTAGCACGCTTTAACTTAGAAACCTAATAATATAATGTGAAAAATGCATTCCTTTATATAAGGTGTAAAACAAATTCAATTCCTATTACCTATAAGCTTCCTAAAGGTTATAAGGTTATTAGAGAATATATAGAATTACTTAAAGCTCTTTATAGACTTAGGGACTTACCTAACTTTAGTTTAAAGAATTAAGTAAGTAACTTAAAGAACTTAGGCTTAAAGTAAGTAATAAGAAGCCTTACTTATTTTATACTAAAGCTTAGGATATATTCCTTATATTCTTTGTAAATAATATCCTTATAGCTTTCTATAGGAAAACACTAAATAAATTCCTCTTTAATAGAGGCGTGCCCGGGGTGACATCGCCAATATGCAGCTGCGGTCACGGAGAGGAAGATCAGTATCACGTTATTACGAGCTGCAGTAACTATAACCACATGAGACCCCAAAGGTGGCCCGGAGACGAACGGGAGGCGAGGCTGGCCCTGGACGATCCCACGCGAGCGAGAACCATTGCCAGATGGGTCATATAAACTAGGAGACTTAACTACTACAGGCTAGCACAGGACCTGGCATTTGCCTTAAGCGGAATAGGACCGAGACCGACCCGCCCCTAGAGGACATATAACAACATGGCTTAGAGGCGCGTGAGGGTCGGGGCTGACGTTATAATAAGGGAAAAAACCGGAGAAAGGAACAAACTCTTAATTGAAACTACTAACACTAGGTATTATTGGCCCCCTACGCCCTAATGCCGCTCTTAGACTGGCTCTGGCCTATTACATTACTCCTCCTCCAGAATAGGGATAGCATCCTCTATTACCTTAGCACGCCCCTTTGCTAGAAGGGAGGCGGCTAGGAGCCAGTTCGTCTCCGCTATTTAAGCGTCTAAGCGTTGTATCTAGAAAACCATCTTATTATGTTAGCCCCTATTAGAACCGGACCCGGACTAATCCAAGCCCGCCACTAAAGCGCTCCGCTTCTTACTCCAATTCTTAGCGTAAAGCTTTCTTATATAATCGTGGTAATCGTCAGGAACCTAAGATAAACACACGTTAGATATGACATAGACCTGGAATTACCCCGTAGATGGACGCGTACCTTAGCACCACTAATAATAGTAGCTTAGATCTCCGTTAGCCACAAATGTTTGGCTTGGCGCCCTGTGGTATTTAGCTAAGAGGCGGATTAGCAACGAAGTAGACCTGGGCGCGGCGCAAACCATTACCTTGTTGTAACTATTGTTACGAACCTAACAATTAAAACAAGCGTTAGTTACGGCACCTAACCATAGGTTAGCAGATTCGCCACTAACACTTATCCAGCTCGGGGCCGCCTATACTAACGACGTCGTGGCACTAATAGCTAGGGGTCCTTATCGATTAAGAGTAACAGGAAATGTATTAAAACTGCTGTGGCTTACCTAACTACATGGAATTAGAAACAAAAAGCCTTAAAATAGGAGCGGAAGAATAACTTACACAAAGCTCCCTATCTAGAGCCCGCCTTAGTTAAGCTAAAGTTAACTATTTCCGGGGATATTACTTAGAGAGGCTTGGTTCCTAGGCGAGTTAGAAGCAATAGAGTACCCCTAAGGGGCAGGACTCACGGGGGAAATAGATAATGACATGGCAAACAGCGATAACAACGAGGATTATAAAGAAAACTACAATAATAGTTAGTAACCACACTAAATCCGACCCGGAATTGCACTAGTAGATAAAAAAGGCATAAATAAACCTAAGAGAAGATAGATAACAAGGAAAGAAAAGAGGGCAAAATCCCGTAGAAATTGCTTCCTTTTATATATATAAGGGGGTAGAGTGATTCACTATAGTAGCTTTAAAAGTAAAGCACAAGGAAAAGTAAAAAAGACATTATAAGGCAGGTATACACGCAGAACCAATCCTTAACTAGACCAGACCTAGCCTCACCCCCTACACATAACTAAGAGCAGGTGCTTGGGGTTTATAACACACCTAGGTCAGAAGCGGACTGGACTTAGCTAAAAAGTGGGGCCACGGAAGAGTTGGTAAAAAGTGAAAAAACTATGAGGATCCTACTATAATAGAATTCACCTCCTACTAGAAAAAAGCAAGGAGGCCTAAGACAGAACCGCCCTAGGCCTGTAAGCGCACTAGAAGGAGCAAATCCTTCCTCCTAAACTCGGATTTTTGGATTTTAGGGATAAGGCTAGTGAGAGCTAGCTATAACTTTTCATAATAGGTAACTTTTTAAGCGGCACAGCCCCGATACAGGGCCAGTGCTAACCTAAATACAGACGCGAGAGGGTTTTCTCCCTATTTATAGGTTTTCCTGTTGACTAACCAGCCGGAGTACTAGTACTAGCAATTATATAGCTAGCTAGCGTATCCAATATATATATATATATATAGGGAAAACACTAAGGCTATAAACTATATCTCTTAAGGACTAAAGGAAGTGTATAATTTAGATAAAAAGGAGAGGCATGTTACTTCCTAGGAATTTAAATTATTAGGGACTGAAAATAACGAATTATATACCTTAGCTATAAGGCATATATTAATAAGATTAGTAAAAAGTTTAGGCAAGTAAGAAAAGGCACTTTCCTTACTATCCTAATCCTAGTAATAGAGTATTATAAGTTTATAAATAAAGCTAAGAAGTAGGTAATAAAGGTATACTAAGAGAAGATTAGGTTAATCCTATATACTATAATTATAGTTAGGCTAGATATAGCCTTTGTAGTAGTAAAGCTATTATAGTATCTAATAAACCTAGGACTAGAGCATATAAAGGCAGTAGACTAAGCTATTTGCTATTTAGTTATTATAAGTAAGCTTGCAATACGCTTTAGCGGTATAACCGAACTTCAGGCTCTTTAGATAGTAAGTGATATATTATTTACAGATAACCCTAAAACACGTAGGTTATTATAAGGTTACCTAATTACTCTCTTTAGAGGACTAATTATCTAGAAAGCTACGCGCTAGTTAACGGTAACCACGTCTATAACAGAGGCTAAATTACTTACTTTATAATAAATAGTAAAAGAGACTATAAGTCTTTAACGCCTGTTTAAAGACATTAAATTTAATACCTATAAAGACTAGGTTATTAACTGTGATAACTAATAGATAATATGGCTTATGCTTAATAAGAGTAAGTGATTAAATACTTATTTATGCTATGTTAATATATATAATATGTGGTTAAAATAGGAATTTAAGAGAGAAAGCTTTAAAGTTATATATTTGCTAATAGTAGATATGCCTGCGGATGGTTTTACTAAACCATTAGATTATTAGAGCTTTAAACGCTTTAGATCTATACTTAGTTTAGTTAATTTACGTATTTAAGACATTACAGGGAGCGTATATTATAAGGAAGGGAATATTAAAGAGGGGGTATAAAATTAATTACCCTAGAAATATATAAAGACCCCTCCTTAATAAGTAAAGCGCTATTAAGGCAAATAGGAATATAAGAACGTAGACTCTAAAACGCTATTATATAAAAACACGCATATAAATGCCATTTTAAAACACAAAACACAGAACTTACACAAGGAGGCGAACAACCTCCTTAAGACAGGCTATCACTATAGTTACCTTCTCCTTAGCCGCTGCTAATAAGCCCCTAATAGTAGTATTAGCCCTAACGCTAGCATTAACCTCATTATATACGGAATCCAGCTCCGCGATAAGTTCCAATTAGAGTCGCAGCGCCTTACAGCACCGCTCCACTATTTACATAATTAGTAGGGAGCAGAGGAAAGGGCAGCAAAAGCGCCTTACCTTAGAGTCATTATCCAGCGCCAACAACATCCGCTTGGCAAGGGAACACAAGCGTTGTGCAAAGGCTGACAACGGTGATTACCGACCTTGCACGAGCCTCTGACGCGGGAGACAACGACTCACCAGCGGGCTGCTCGGAGCTAGCTGGGGTTTGTAAAGAATCTTCGTGGGCTATACTAAGGCCCTGAAGGGAATTCAACGCAAGATTACTCATAATGCGTAGCTCCTGCTCGGAAGTTATTAACCCCTCCTAGGAGCGAGTCTCCTCCTTAGCTAGAGTAAGTAAAGGCATATTAATAAAACATAGGGATAATTAATAAATAGTATATTATAGGAATAAGAAAGGAAGCTTATAACTATAAGATTGCGAAAGCTTCTATATATAGGGGCGCTTACTCTTACTTTACTATAATCTCATAGCACACAATACTATAAATACACTTATCTCACGGTATAATTAGAGTCTTAATACCCTTAACTTTAATTAGGGGTGTATTACCTAGGGTAGCGTGCTATATCATGACTTATAATATCTTTTTCAAGCGCGCGTTAGAATGCAGGGAGGAATGATTTACATTACGTAGGTTATAGCACCCTAATAGATAGTCTGGCTATCCCTCTATAAAAGGGACGCTTTTATCCTCTCTTTTATATGCTAGTAGATAGATAATTCATCCTTCTTTCAATTCCATCTTAGGGGTCATCTCACTATCAATCCAGTGAGATTCCTTTTTGTTACGTCACGTGTTCCGTGCGACAAATTCGACTCAGCGAGCACGGCGTGGTGGTCATCGGTGAAGGTGGATCCTCTGAGTCCGCCCAGAAAGATATTATGTCAGCAAGACGGACCACTGGCGAATTGCCTTAGGGCTTATGGAACACACACACTTTTGTTTTTCGTTGCCTATGTAGAGTGTAGAGCCATCAAGACCTTCGTGTGTTATTGATATCACTTCGCGCAAAACAGCCATGGCAAGTGAGTAGACACCACACAATCCCATTTTTAAAGCCGTGCCATTTAACACAAGTTCGCAGAATCAAAGAATTCCTCGCAGCACAATCAGTGGCGCAAGGCCCACCGCAATGGGTTCGTTTCTTATCCCAACGAAACTGACGAATTAAACAAAGGAAGCTTACACTTATGGCAGCATCAAGAAGCCGAAGACCTCGAGATACCCTTCACTGAAGGGTACTGACCCCAAGTTTCGACGAAACCACCGACATGCTCTTCACGGCACTGCAGAAGGCACTGGTACGCGGTTTGATTAAGGTCACAAGAAGTTTTACTGACTACTGAAACAGAAAGAGGCGAAGGAGGGCAAGCGAGATGTAGTGTAAATGACTGCAAACATTCTTAGACAGCCTGGGAATACCGCGAGCAAATTTTAAGGGTTACATGGGAAACAAGGTTGACAGCAGCAGGGAACAAAGGGAATGCTTTGCAATTTCGCATCTACGATATGGGGCCGCGGTCCATAGGGAATAAAACCTTCTAAGGTTCATCTTGCATCAACTCACCACCTTCGTTGTCATTATCTTGCCATAGTTTGTTGATTCAAGAGACGTCGCATCAGAAATGAATACTCCGGGGATGCGCCGGCGAATTTCTAGGTTGGCGTAATGCTTCCCCTACTGCTAAGATCTCGGGTATTTGGAGACGATACGGTCTATCTACGATACTAAGATTAAATGCTTCATGTTGAAGTTGTTGGCATAGACTACGTCAAGTTGACGTGATGACTATCTGCGGAGAACTCGCCATAGTGTAGATTTGTCACAAGCTGCTAATTGTTTGAATGATAAGCCGCACAATTGCGATGCCTACCACAGATGTAGCTCATTTGTTTTGTTTCTCGAAGGATCACAGATTCATCGAAGGTTCTTGTTTCTAATCTATGAAAGGATGTGCTGCGCAGGGCTGAAGAGTTATTGTGCTTTGAACTACCTGTCTGAGAAACACCAAACCCTGGTACATTGATGTGAGTTGATACAAAAAGGGGGCACTTAAAGCAATCAGGAGCTGTTTCATGACCCATCTTGGCTGCCTCACGCTCTAGGGGAGAGGTAGACCAGGATGCCAGACAAGTCATGCTGAAAATAAAAACCAATCAGGATGGTGGGTGGTGCATGCATGCAGCTTCGACTTGTTTTGCTTGTTGCACAAGTCAGCTGGCTGGTCCGTACATGTACTTCTATTCCCTGTTAGTACCTTAGGCTCCCGAGGCCACACGCCCCAAAAGTCTATAAACCACTTCCACTTGAACTGGCAGGGCAAGTCGTGGCGTCCACCTGCCATTTTCCTGATCGTTTCTTGAACGGCGCTTGCCTTCGCGGCATATTTCATCATCGATTTGTTGCCTGCCTGGAAGCAGATTCTTTACGTTCTGTCGCAATAGTTGTTGTGTTTGTTCACTTCTTTGTGGTAAGTCACCCAATGCCTTCACTTTTTGCACAGCCCAAACTCCCTGGCCATCACTACTCCCCGTGCCACCATCATCGCAGGAAGGTAACCTATCAACAGCTTCATCAGTGTTTCTTTAACTGGAACACGCACCAGTATCGAGCATTTGTTTCTTTTATTTTAACTCCTTTGAAGTCAGCCGGTCACTGCAGGAGCCACACATCCGTCTCGAGACAGTTTCCCAACCCCACAACCTATAACAAAACGAGATAAATCACAGTCCACCACAGGCTCTAACTATTGCGTACCTTACTGTTGGACAATGCTCAACATGTCCGGAAGTCACGTCGTTGGGAACCGCAATAGCACTCCAGAGGCTCATAGCTCTTCATCACTTCGGCCGCCTCCTTCGAGAGCCATTGGGTCCGGTAGCTCTCTTCGAACCTCAACCGATATGGCTGCCCTTACTCCCTCATCATCTGCAAGTCGCATCCGGCCCTCGTCCGACTTCTATGGTCAGACTCAACAGTCACAAGGCCAAGGCAACGTAGACAATGACTCTCAGGACAAAATCGCTCAACAGTGGATCGCCGATATTGACCAATACGAGACAACGTTGGAGGAGATGGCTGCTGCAACTTTAGACCAAGACTTTAAAGATGAACTTAGTGCTATAGAGCAATGGTTCCGAGTTCTGAGCGAAGCTGAGCGAACTGCGGCATTGTACGCACTGTTGCAACAAACGACTCAGGTTCAAATACGATTCTTCATCCAGGTTCTCCGGCAGATGGGAAAGAACCATCCCATGTCTGGGATGCTGTCTCCTGCAAATTTTGACAAAGGTTCGGGATTACAATCACGCCAAAAATTTCCTCCAATGACAGACTGAATTTCACCCATTTTTAACACGTCACAGATCCTATGTCGAATCGTTTGAGCGACGCGATGAACAAGTTAAACGTTGACTCGGCTCGCAATTCATATTCTCGAAATTCTGTCACTGCAGCAAATAAGCGGAACTCGGGACTGGACCCTTCCACAATTAATGCAATGTTCCCGGATGCTGCAGCAGCAATTGCCACTGAAAAGGCCAAGTTCACTCAACAAACTGGCAACCCCCTTCCTCGAATCGTAACTCTGCAGCTATGGACGGTCGCCTCTCTATGCCAGCCGGCCAGGAAGCTCGAGACCCTGGTCTAGCAACTTCTGCTTCACCTTGGGGCAACTCTCCCGGAACTGAATTGGCAAGTGGTAAACCCGGTACGTCTCAAACCACGCCTATGGGCCAATTCGTACAGCCTCCACCTTCCGGAGGGCTAAGATCCCCCGACCGCAAATGTCGAGTGGTTCAGCTATTCAGAATACTACGCTTACTGCTCCAGACAAGAACATGTCTGACTTACCTCTACTTTCCCCGTATCAATCAGGAAGCGGTAACTGGGCTTCCATGGTAAATACGCCTATGGCACCCACATTCAATACAGGGAATGCGAGCAGCAACCAAGCCGATATGGTAGCCAATGCCACAGCCATGAAACTTGCTGCTCTGTCGACAGTCAATAATCGGTTTGCTCTCGACGATGTCCGGAAGTATCGTCGCGCCAGGTCGAATGATGCCCAGGGTAGTGGTCACGCACAAATGTCACCCCCTAGTCAACCTGTCAACTTACCTGGTACTAATGTCGTCATGATCAATGAACATGGGCAAGTTTTGAGTCGCGACCAAGTGTTGGCCATGCAAGCACAACAAGGGTTGGGGCTGAGTGGTCAACGCTCGCGCCCTAGCTCGCCAGGTATTGCATTACATCAAGGGCTAGGGCCAGTTTCTCACTTCACCTCACCCCAGAATAATGGGTTCTTAAGCGCCTATGATGGTTCTTCTGGTTTATTAGGTAGCGGGATTCCGTCCATGAATCTGGGGCAGCTGGGCATTGGTGGTCATGAAGGATATTTGTCAGATCACTCTGATATGGTACGTGGCCGCTCACCGAGAGGTCGGAGAGGTAGTTCTAAACCCCGGAAGATCCTACCGACCCCACGTTGCTTCAGGATATCCCAAGCTGGCTCCGGAGCCTTCGGCTTCACAAATACACGGACAACTTGAAAGACATGAAGTGGACGGATTTGGTCGAGTTAGACGACAAGGCCTTGGAAGACCGAGGCGTCAATGCCTTAGGCGCTCGGAGGAAGATGTTGAAGGTCTTTGAGCAAGTCAAAGGTACGAAAATCCGGAAGTCCCATCTCACTCAATGAAATTTGCGTCAATTTCTAACCTATGATACAGAAGCAAAGGCTGAGGGTAGACTT
The DNA here is from genome assembly GCA_023658535.1 of Epichloe glyceriae. NCBI lineage: Eukaryota > Fungi > Ascomycota > Sordariomycetes > Hypocreales > Clavicipitaceae > Epichloe > Epichloe glyceriae. The sequence goes on along the minus strand of CP098291.1, from coordinate 5,150,431 downwards.
GGGTAGTAAGGTGTCACGTCACTGCTGAAAGGCTTAGTGGTGTCGCTTATATACCCAGTTTAGTGGTAATTTATCTGCGCCTACTTCCTGCTAAGGATTGTTTAAATTGGCTAGCGATCTTAGGCAACATCAGAGCCGTTCGTGCAATGTATATAATCTACAAAGTCCTTGAATACCACTCCGTAGAACGGCTCTTATTGTACACATGTACATGGTCATCCATACAATTTGTTCTTTATGAGATTACACTATAGGCGCAACACGTAGAAAGACTACCTATCCACAAGAGTGTACAGTAGTAACGCATAAGTAATGTTAGATGTACTTTATTGTGAGAATGAAGAAATGGAATTAGTGAACTAGAGTAATTAAACACGTAGTGCTAAAAATTTCATACGTAGTAGTAAGTAGACCAAAAATAGAAGAAGTACTATAATATTTACATTATAGAGCGTTGCTATTCGGAGCTGTGTTTTCTTGCTCGCCGGCGCTGTACCCACTGCGTGATAGGGCCACATCCCACTAGCTAGGCATTGCTAGCAATCCTAATGTCAAATCTAACACATTAGCCATAATTAATAAGCAAAAAAATTATTAATATTCAATAGACCTAAGTCTATAAATTTTCTATGTAAATTAGCTAACGAAAATAGCTAGCGCGTCTTATGTAGACTTTGCACGCTGACAAAGTTCGTTATGTTTTCGTGGATCACACCCTTGGCTAGCTGCACAGCGCCAAAATTTTCAAACATCTCACGGTCGCCTAACCCGTCGATTATGCGACGGATAGTACTCTTATTTAAAAACGCTAACGCCGGCCCCGGGCCGGATTTGACTCTGCAATTTAGACGTATCAGGTTTGAACTCTTCATGTCACATCGAACAGTCTTCCAACCGTTTTCGGGAGATTTGGAAGGTGATCTGCGCTGACTACTATTGGCTGTAGTTCTCAACAGGACAATGGAGCCGCCAGATGATCCAACACGAGAAATGTAAGAGCATATGATAATTTCCAATTGTTTCGCGCCGCTCTAAGAAGAGGATGGTGTGCGGTCTCATGGAACTTGTAGCTTGTTATGAACATTCTTTCCAAAATGGACACTAACAGCAACTGTACAAGGGTCACCGATGAAGCATCCGATGCAGATTCGGATCTCGAAGAGCTTCAAGACGATATTGCTAGGTTTGATGCATCAGTACGAGAATTCCTGGAGTCCCACCGGGAGCAGCCGATGGGATTCGTGATGCCCGAGGAGCGTCGCGGGGAAGAGGTGCTCGGGGACCTCGAAAGCTGCCAAACCGCGGGGTGATATCACAGCCCGGCTCTCAAGAGTTAACCACGCATTCTTGAGTGGCGATTACGATCGTGCACTGGACATTGCATTCGAGGTTATCAGAATCAACGCAGAAACTCATCAAGCATGGACAGCGTTGTCGTCCATATTCAGAGAGCGTGGTGAGCTAGATAGAGCGCTCTCGGCCATGGTGTATGCGGCCCACCTCCGGCCGAAAGATGTATCAGGTTGGCTCGGGAGTGCCTCATTTGCTCTAGAGCTCGCCATTGACGATGATTCAGCCAACCTGCACACCGCAAGGCTCTGTTTCTCTGCTGCTCTTCGAGCAGATCGCACTAATGTTGAGGCCCGAGTCGGCAAGGCTAGCGTTTGTCTTCAACAAGGTCACCTGTCTGCGGCAATTGCGGAATACGAATACATTCTCAAGCGTGAGCCATATAATCTGGATATCATAAGGAAGCTTGCAGAGGCATGCGTCGACAGCAGAAATGCAGCATCGGCCGTTTCATCTGCAATTTCTGCTTATGCACAGTATTTTGATCAATTAGTTGACACCGGGGAAGAACGAGACTGCAACTTGCTTTGGCATGATATTGGTATGCTAGTGGAGCTTCTGGCATCCGCTGAAAACTATCAACAAGCAATTTTTGAAATAAAGAGGCGTTCAAGATGGCTTGCGGGACGCATCTCAGAGGCATTTTGGGACGAATGGCAAATTGATGATAGAGAGTGGGATGAATCGGATGAACGTCGATTATCTGTACCCGGCTTCATGGCCTGCGAGAGTAATTCCGTGCGATTCGGGCTTTTCCTACCCCTGGAATTTCGCGTGCGCTTGGCAATATACCGCCTGAAACTGTGTCATCAACAAGAAGCTTTGGTATATAACTTCCTGTCTTCATGCATATGCTACTCGAGACAAGCAGCTGATTGATCTTCTAGAAACACTTGAGTTGGTTAAATCCAGAGGAAGGGACCACAGAAACATTTGCAAAAGAATTTCCCTTCCTGGTGTATGATTTAGGCTTGGAACTTGGCCAAAAGGTATCTCAGAGTTGGCTATGAAGTACTTTGAATTACTTCGCCGCTTGCCAGGTGAACCAGACGCTGCAGTCCTTTTACAACTGGGGCGATGCTACCTTGACTCCGGGCAGCAGGCAAAAGCAGAAGAGCTATTTCTCGCGGCACTAGATGTTGATGAAGATAATATTGACGCCCGTATTGAGCTAGCCAATATGTATGAGAAAGCTAGAGAAGACGAGGAGGCTCTCATTCTGGCTGCTGAAGCCTTGGCCCTGCGTGGAGCCCAGGGCCGCCCTGGCCAAGATCAATCTGAGCATGAGCTTCGGAGCATCCACAAACCCATCGGCATTATTCCGCAGACATCACGGCAGCGTTCTCGAAGGAGTGTAGCAAACAGAGCGGCATCGTCAGGTGGATCAAAGCGGCCAACGATTCCAAGAAGATATAGACTAAAGAGGCTCGCCGGTCCAGACAAGCGCCGTCAGGATGAGCAAGCCCGGGCCGTCAAACTTTCCCACCAATACGGTGTCGTGCGGAGCTTAAAGCAGCGGATTGAGCAAGGCGATAAGGAACTTGTACCAGTCTGGATGGACTCTTCCAAAGAGCTTATCGATGACTTCAGATCCTTGAAAAGATTCTATAGTTGGGACAAATACTTGCACTTTTTGGGATCAAGTGGTCTTTCACAGCCAGGTGTCGCAAACCTACCAGAAACAGAACTCTCACAGATGTATGAGCGATTGGCCCGTTGTAAGTTATCTGGATAACCAGTATACACGAACTGGGGACCATTTCTCCAAAGTCTTTGACTTGCGCGTGTCAAGACTCATCGATTCTGCTCATTTTACTGACCATCGAAGCAATGGCTCCGCAGTCCGAGCAATCAGGGTATCAACTCGACTGCCTTGGTCTTACCACACATCAGGGCATTACTTTTGATGATTGGCTGGATCTATTCCTCGACTACGCAATCGGATTAGCGATTATGAACCGGCGCCAAGAAGCCTATCAAGTTTGTGCAGCCGCCAAAGACTCTATAGTTTTCCAATCCACGAAGCATGACTTTGCGATTTACGTTGCATGGAGTGGTAGGGTGAACCCAATTCAATCTTTTTGTGGTAATATGTGCTGACTACACCTAGTGTGTGCCATATACACCAACGACGAGGAACGCTGCGTAGCGATTGCCCGGCATCTGATGCGCGACGGTGCAGTCTCGGATTCTTTCCGAATGTATGCTCTGGTCTCTCTTCTTTGTCAATCGCCAGTCTCCTGGTACACATCTGGGCCAGCCCAGAAGTACATTCTGCGACAGATAAAGGCTATCGATGCTAGCCATGGAACGGCAGTCCTGCAGCGAGGAGATAATGAAGAAACTGAGCGCACAGATTCTGTTGGATTAGATATTGACATATGTCTACTAATGCTCTACGGCCATATTCTCTTTACTTCGACTAGTTATTCTTATGCATTGGGTATGGCCAACGGCTGAAGCAGAGGGCGTCCGGCAGCTAACATATATCTATGACAGGATATTTTCTTCGGGCCCGGTCACTTGATCCAACGAATTCCATGGTGAATCTAAGTCTAGGCTTAGCCTATGTACACTACGGTTTGAAAAGACAATCGACAAATCGCCAGTACCTCATATTGCAAGGCCAAGCCTTTCTATCAGACTACTCTCGACAGTATGTACACGATGGGTCCTACACCGCAGCAGAGCGATATTACAATATGGGTCGTCTATTTCAATTGCTTGGAATTGGCCATTTGAGCTCAACTTTTTACGCACAGGCTTTGGACAAGTGCAAGGACGAAGTTGCGACAAGCGATCTCCCTCTCTGATCCTAGCAAATACCGTGATATCTCTTTTGACTGTCGGCAATACGGAAGTTGCTTTCGCCGTTCTCAAGGGAAATTTGAAGCTGTAGACAAATACTAGAAAATGAGCCTATTTAAGGCTAGAGTCCCATGGCCGAAAACTTGAGCAGCTTCGTAACGGGAGCATTGGTTATACATGCGTAATAGGGATACGATCGTTGATTTTATGTGTTTTGCTTAGTCTTAATGTGGTAATAATTATGCATAAGTGCTTGGATAATTAAACGCGCATCTGTTAGTTATAATGCCTATTAGCTAGCTAGCTAAATTAAAAACAGTAAATTACATAAATCATAATATATTACAGGGTAGAGTGTGGTGGGGTATTAAGCGCATCTAGTAACTGAGCATTTCACTAACAGGGTAGTAGGCCCGTGACCGTTTTGGAGTCCAACAGACGCCCCTTCGCCATATACCGACCAGCTATCGGTAACCTCAGATGATGGATGACGTTCTGCTCCTGTCATCAGTATGGTCCTCACCGAAGTGTTTTTGCATGGCACCTTTGTTCTTCTTGGGCTAGGTCCCTACTCTGTTGCTGCAATTCATGGGACAGAAGTTGTCGCAACAGGTGGCGCAAGTCCTGCTGTCGTTCCTGATGCTACCCCAACTCGCGAATCGGCCGTGACCGAAGTCTGTGAAGCTCGCACGATCAATTATATCACACATGCACTTCCACAATCCTGCTTGACAAGCTCTTGGAAGAGATCTTCTCCCACTTCTAATACATTAACAGCCACTGAACAGATGAACGTCAACATTTCAACGGCTAGCAACGATGAGCTTGTTTCTTCTGAATCGGTCGCGACAGTATCTGACCTCAATGCAACTGAAACCGTACCCGCCGAACCGGCCGTGACGACATTCATGTCATTTGAGGATTGGAAAGAAATGATGTTGCGCCGTGCCGGTCAAGACCCTCAAGATCTGCGATCCCGACGACCGAGCGAGCACCTTGCAAGTGACAGATACTCCACAGAGATTGGTCATGCAGGGCTCGGCGAGGAGGGCGAGATATCACTTAATTTCGAGCACTACGGCGATGGAGACGAAATCGGCATTTCAAACTCCAAACAATCGAATAGTGACAGTGTTGACCAACAGGTGGCTGGTAATGCACTGGCTCAAGAGGACGGGAAATCTGCGGCCGTTCATCTCAGCAAGGACGCCGGTAAAACTTGCAAAGAGAGATTTTCGTACTCTTCGTTCGATGCCGGCGCAACTATCCTAAAGACATCTCCTGGAGCTAAGAACGCCAAGGCGATATTAGTCGAGAACAAAGATACATACATGCTCTTGGAGTGTGATATCCGCTCGAAGTATGTAATAATCGAGCTGAGCGACGACATCTCGGTAGATACCGTTGTTTTGGCAAACTTTGAATTTTTTTCCAGCATGATTCGCCATTTTCGTGTCAGTGTTAGTGACAGGTACCCCGTCAAACTTGACAAGTGGCGCGAGTTGGGGACATTTGAAGCTCGTAATTCGCGAGATATCCAGCCATTCTTGGTGGAGAATCCACAGATCTGGGCCAAATACGTCAGGATTGAATTTTTGACGCATTTTGGAAACGAATACTATTGTCCCATCTCACTATTACGAATTCATGGGTCTCGCATGCTTGATTCATGGAAAGACAGCGAAACCAATCGAGATGACGATATAGTTGTTGACAAGGATGAGATTAAGGGAAGCAGCATTGCCCCTAATGCATCTCAAGTCCCCGAGCCAGCCTCACAATCTGATGGCCAATATATTACCGAAGTAAAAAACGTTACTGTTTGGAAATGGCCATTTGAACAGAATGCTTCCACAATTTTCGAAATGACTTGTCCAGCATTTTCTTCTGCGAATAGCGACTTTTGAGCAAGTCATCAAGCCGTGCGCGTATCAACGAGACCGCATCATCCGACTCTGACCTACATATTGGCGAGGTTGCATCTGCTGGAGTGGCTTCTACGAAAGCTATACCACACTCTGGAAAGCTCACAGTTTCGGATGACAGTACTACCAAAGTCTTAAACACAAACACCGGATCCCAAGACGAAGAGATAATCCCGAGTGGTGTTGTCCCCAGTGACACAGTTTCAAGTATTAACAGCACCGTGGCAAATGAGCGACTGCATAACGCCACGGCTACGTTTACGAAGGTGTCAATATCTGGGGGCCAGACGATGAAGCATCGAAGCAGCGGAACAACAGGACCGCCCGCTGCATCTCCTACAATGCAGGAAGGGTTTTTCATGCTATTACAAAGCGGCTTCAGCAGGTCGAGTCAAACCTCACACTCTCGATGAAGTATGTTGAGGATCAGTCGAAACACGTGCAGGAAGCACTCCAGTCCCGTGAGCGGAAACAGCAAGCCAAGATTGCCCTGTTCCTTGACAACTTGAACAAGACCGTTTTGTCTGAACTCCACAGCGTCCGCGAGCAATACGACCAAATCTGGCAATCCACAGTTCTCGCTTTAGAGAGCCAGCGAGATCGTTCAGAGAGGGACATGATGGCTCTCAGTACACGGTTGAATTTGCTGGCAGACGAGGTGGTATTCCAAAAAGAATGGCTATCGTTCAAGCCATAATTCTCCTCTCGTGCCTATTCCTCATAATCTTCTCTCGAGGAATCTCACTTCCATCCTTGGGGCCCCTGCTAGATCAATCATCCGCGACTACTGCTTACTCCCCATCCAATTTCCCGAAAACTTCGCAACACTTGGCTTATCAAGTTTGCAAAAAGGCGAGCTGGAAAGCCACAGATCCCCATGACACAAGCACTACCAGAGGATGTTGAGCCTCATGTGGACGCTGACAGATCTTTCGGCCCTTCATCAACTCAATCGAAAAATGATTGCTTAATTCAAGATACAGCAAGTTCCAGTCATTCGTGCTACCATCACCTGTCACCACCTCTCAGCTCTAGTTCTCCGGATGAATTGCAAACGCTGGATGACGATAGGTCCGCGAATAAGTATGCAAAATCCCGCCAGCTGCTGGGAATGTCACTCAACAACGTTCGCAAACCTTTGCCGTCTCTGCCTGAGCACCCTCCTTCTCCAAAAAGCACATGAGTAACGATGCAATGTACATAATTTTAGACGATTCCACGCTTCAGCCACAATTGCAAATATTCCAATTCAGGCGTTTTAGAAAGAAAGGAAAATACTCAGATAGTTGGCGTTTGTAAAGTGCATCAAGTCGCTGTCAAAGTCCAACCATCTACGCACAACACCGCGACGTATTAAACATAAGACCTTTTTCATTATGTCAAGTTTCTAAAGATCTGGTCTTCTGGGTGTTCACATCTTCTTTATTATCTTTCCAGCGTATATTACGCACCAGGGGTGAAAGAAGCAAGTGATGTGAATGAGCTACCTAAAGATGACTGAGGCCCGGATTGCTCAGTGATGGAAACAGCAAGTTGTGAAAGATCTTTAACCTCCAGATTACGGCTTATAGCTAACATCAGTTTTGTGTGTCAAGGCACAAGTTCTGAATTGCAGCCTCGTAATCGTACTCCTCTAAAGCCGCAAGCCTAGTCCCACGGTCATACTGGGATCTTCTGCGTCTCTGCTCGTCTCGATAATGCTGGCCCGCGTTCGGAGTGAACAGTCCTGCGGCCCGTTAGTATGCCTCACTCACTCATCCTTTCGTTGGATCAACCTATGTGGCAGCTCACCAACATGCTCCGCGTTCTCGCAGCTTCGTTTCATTTTTGACTGATTGTCCGGTTCAGGAAATGATTCCTCTTGACCGGCTAAATCGGGTCTAGGCCCATTACAAGTGAAATACAGCTACGGAGCATCAGTTTTTATCACCAAACACTGCTGAAGTAAGGCGAGTTACCAGTACCTTTGGGCGGTAATGCGGAGCCTCTAGCATAACTGAACTATTTCTGAACTTCTGAACCAAGCAGTCTTTACCTTGAATTGCTGACGGTTGTTTCATTAGCTTGAGCAAAAAGAAATGGTGGTAATCTCAGTCTTACTTGCATACGATATCTCGGCAACTTTATCGCTTTTAAAGCAATTCCTTGTCTTGTTAGGACTTGTTGATTAGTCAATTGCTCGACTTACCATCGCTGATTGCCTCTAGTTTCCACAAACTTCATTATATATTAGTGACGTATCCAATGTAACCTTGATCGTTGAACTGACATCGATTATATCTAAGGGCTACTCAGGTCAGCTCGACAAACAATACCTTTCAACGCTTGCTACCTACATCTACAAAGTTGATGAACGCATAGCCAACACTGAGAAGAATATGGTGAGCTTCAATTCTTTCTGCTTCCTGATTGAGAGGAAGGGTGTTGAAGCACGAAGCCAACATACTTGCAATCGTTGGCGAAGTCTATGCGCAGATACATGAAATCGTATTTGCCCCAGCTAGACTCATCAATGATTCTTTTCAGCATAGTTTGATCCACTTTGTTGGGGATATTTCGAAGCATGATCTTGATGGGTCAGCAACATGTTGAATACCATCTTTGTTAGAGCACCACTTACTGTCGTTCGGACATCTATACCGTCGCGAATTCGACTGATGTCGACGTAATTGTGATGATTGGCTGATCCATTCGACGCGATTTTCGCGACACGAGCAGCGTTTTGTCTCCGGCCATCGGATCTTAGGAACCCCGGGACTGCCCTTGAAGGGCTATAGTTGTTCTGGACGGTAAGAGCTGGAGATGGCGGTGCGCAATAAAGGGGCTAAGGACAGAATAAGACGAAGGCACAGCGCTGATTGGAGACACAGGTCCTTGATTGCATCCAGTGGTCAAGGAATTTAGAATATGGGGACGTTAGCGAAAAATGGCGACTGCAACATGAATGGGTACATGGTAAATGGTTGACTTGTAACGTCGTCTCTAGAAGTGGCAGAGCGAGTATCTGAAGGCAAATCTCGCGACTCATAATGCAAGCGGCCTTGTATGTCTATATCGCAATTATGTGGCATCAACGAGAGTAGATTGTCTGATTCGTTGGATGATGTGTGCGGCGTAATGACTAAATGAACCCCCTTCTAAAGTCAGCGATGAAAAATAGGTAGACAGCTAACTTTACCTCGGGAGTCGTGACTTGTGCGAATGTTGTAAGCATCTTCATCGAGTAAGAAATATCGCAAAATTCTGCAATCGCTTTAAGGGATCCATTTGGTGTACAGGATGCTTTGACAAAGGCGAACAAACGTCCGTATGACTGGAGAAAGGATTGGGTGATGTCGTGTAATTGACACATGTCAAAAATGGCCTTTGGGGTTGTAGCGATCACCTGTAACTGCCCAAAGGTCGGAGAAGCAGAGTTCAATCCCAAGTGGTCTAACTGTTACGTAGATGTTTGTTAAATAGCTGGTCATTGACATGCAATCTGAAAGGCCAGAACGCTACCTGATCCCTGGCAAATGGGCCACAGTATTCAACTCTCCAGTTTCTCATAGCCATCATGATAGTTGTCAAAATGGAGCAAGAGTCCCTGATGTCGTTAAATTGTACATGTACTTTTCCAGCACAGACGTCAACACTCTTGTGCCCATAGAAGCGTCGGCCATGTATTTCTAGATCCTAGCGCACACTTTTGTAAGCTAGTGTTCCTATTTTGCCGCTAGGCTTCGACGGAATAAACTCACATAGAACCATTGCTGAACCTTTTCCGCGGTGAGTGGCTCTTCCGCTGAAATTGAGAGATATCTGGACAATCCTAATTCATTGCTAAGACTGGTGGCAACAGGTGAAGCTGCTTCAAGTTGCCTCGTTGAGCTTGCTTTCATTAAAGGGTTAAATGATGAGGCAGTTGGCGACAACCTAGTCCTTTGACTGTGGCGAGGTGTCAAAAATGGATCCCTCTCGGGTCCGATACCAGATTTATACTGTTGATCGAGGGGCAATGCTACTGACGCGTTGCCTGTGACTGGCAGAGGCAAAACACGGACAGCCCTGCTAGCTTTGCTCTTCGTCCCTTCTTGCGATATAGAAGTAATACGAGTATCTGGCGTACCTCTCAGGGACTCTTCTAGCCCGCTGGAGGAATGAGGCGAGGACGAGCTATCAATTTCAGGAGCCATGACTGGCAGTGGAGGTGTCGAATAGTATTTTTGGAATCGGTTTTATGGGACAGCCGGCTTTCAGAATAGAGCTTAACATGCCTTGAAGGGTGTTGAAGTAACAGAATTTGGAAACTGTGAATCCGTGGGAAATGCATTTGGGCTTCAGGTGGAGACGTACTGGGAAAGTATGTGAATCTGGCAAGGCTGGAGGAAGTCGCACCTGCCGCACATGGTTTCTCGTGGTAAACCTGTTGGCCCCAGTGTTGCTCACTTTTATGTCAATGTTGGCTCTTAGTCCGAACCGCCCCTGTTACCCTTGAACTTTTGTTCGTTGCGTTATGCATATTCTTAAATATTCGGTTCAGGCGTCCCATCGGATACCTTTCGGCTTCGAACACTGGAGACGTTTTTCGCTCAGCACATCACACCTCCAGGTTTCCGTGAGAGATAGTTAGTTGGATGGTTCAAAATGTCAAATGTTTTCCACCTATCTCTAGGTAGACTAATTCTGCACAGCTGGTTCTTATTGAGTACGTATATTCCGATACCTGCTTGCTTACACATCTACCTACCCTAGATGGGTTGGTAGGCGCTTGATCTGACCCGTATTAATAAGGCGGACAAGCTCCCGGACGCTACATATTCAATCAATCAATCAACAATCTGCGCGGATTTGTAACGAGAAGACGAGTGTTAAGGAGCATCTTCTTCCCCCCACGTACTCTGTATTAACTATATCATCTGGCTCAATCTGCTAGTTGACAAGTGTCGATACTAAACAGATTAACATCATCGAAAGGCCATTCCATATTTGCGTATCAGTATGCCACGGCGTCAGACAACCTTCGACGATTATGTCTCCGCCGTTCCACAGGTTCGACCTCTTTCGTCACACTTCACTGACCCAAGTCTTGCAAAGTATACAGTCCATCTGACCAGACCTTCAGATAATTCTTTCATCGACTGATTCCGATTTCCTCGAGCATTTGATACCAGTTTTGAAGGATGCGGCCAATTCGAGACGGACCCCGGCCTTGATACAGTGTCTAATCAGGTATTCCGAGGATCGCGAGGCGGACATCGAGCGCATTGGTCTGACAAAACACGAAGAATTCCTTGATTCCGTTTCTCGCCTACAACATGTCCGTGAGGGCACCGTTACTTTAACATATGAAATCCTTGAGTTGAACAAATCAATTCAAACCAGCACTGAAAAGCTAGCTGAACAAAAGGTGCTCTTGTCAACACGAAAGCTATTCGTCAGAACATTGCAGATGCCACGGACGCCCTCAAAGAATCACTGAAAGTCCTTCATGCTGTGAATCATGCCCACGACCTTACACGGCAAAAAAATATTATTCCGCACTCAAGTCTCTGGAAGACCTTCAAAATGAGTATCTGGTCCCTATTTTACAGAACCGATATGCCACACAGCATCGACTGGCTGATGTCATTCAAAAATCGATACCTGGTTCTCGAAAGGCTATATCCGAAGCCGTCATGGCTGATCTGAACACATGGCTGTTCCGAGTCAGAGAGACCTCACAATTTCTCGGAGAGGTGGCATTTTATCATACAGAAATGCGGAGATCGCGACAAAGACAGAGGGTAGAAGAAGATCAATTTCTCAATAACTTCAAACTCAACTCATCTATTGAGCTCGTGTGTGATGAAAGCCAAGAGTTTGACGTGCTAGACAATGAGGAGCTTCAGGTCAATTTCACGCCACTTTTTGAAGCGGTGCACATACATGACGCACTCGGCCAGAGCGATCGCTTTCGTTCCGAATACGCCACTACCAGAAGACAGCAAAAGGATCTTCTTCTCCCGACTTCAGTGGAGCTATTGGCTGATGACGAGGCGTCGCTATCTAGTTTGTTGGAGGGCATTGCTGGGTTCGCGATCATCGAGAAGGAAACCATGCGTCGGTTGCCGCATTTACGTTCCCCGCAGAGGTGAGTTTACAAGCATTCTATACGCAGAATAGTAGTGCACCTGATTGACCACTTCCAGGTCGAAGAGCTTTGGGAGTCTATGTGTAGTGCTGCCATTAACCTCACAGCACGAGCGTTGAACGATGTGAGCAATGCTGAAGTCTTGCTCAAAATAAAGGGATTCATTGCCTTGTTTGTACAGACTATGGAGGTGGGTGCTGTGCTAAAAAAATGAAACCTGAGCGACTACCTAATGAATGCTTAGGGATGGGGCTACCCTGTAATAACCCTTGATATTTTCCTACTTACACTCTTCGACAAATATGCAGAGCTGCTTAAACACCGCTTTAGTGAAGACTTTCAGGAGGTAGGCCAAGGTCGAAAACGAAATCGCCATTGTACCACCAGCCGATGCTCACCCAAATATTAAATTAGATTGTCTCGACTGACGATTACATGCCAATGGCGATCAACTCCCGAGAAGAATACGAAAAGGTCATCAATGTTAGCTGGTTCATACAAGCTCAGCCTCTTGAAGAAGTGACGTAAGTATCGCAGTACTTAAATTGATGATACATCTGACGATGGCGAATTTAGATTTCCCTGCGTCCTACCCTTCTCCCAGATGTATCCCCTTTGTTGCATCGATGTTCGCAATTTCCTCAACCAATTCTACTTTTTCTCGGATGATCATTTTCAACATGCCGAAGTTATTGATGAGACGTTGCGGAAGGTATCAATCATACTTGCCTGTTTTGATCAACAAGTGCTTTTGGCTGATGTGCTGCAACAGTCTTTGGACGAGCTCCTCACTGAAAAAGTTTGTCGATCACTAGTTGAGAGATTGTCTTCACAGTACCTCGGACAGATAGTACAAATTCTCATCAATCTCGAACATTTTGAGATCGCCTGCCAGGAATTGGAGCATTTATTGATCCGAGCACGGTCCTCGTCCTCAGCAGGCGGCCCGTTAAAGTTGAATGCCACGGAAGAGTTCCGCAGCAACAAAAAGACTGCAGAGAAGCGAATTTTTGAGCTCGTCAACAGTAAAATTGACGATCTAGTCGACACTGCGGAATACGATTGGTCAGAGAAAACCAGCTCAAGTTTAGTGTTTCATAGTGATCTAATTATGAAAATAGGTTGGCCGCGAACGTAACTCCAGAACCGAGCAATTATATGCAAACATTGACGCGATATCTGTCCAACATTATGAACTCGACCTTATTAGGGCTTCCAAGAGAAATCAAGGAGCTTATCTACTTTGATGCACTGTCACATGCTGCAAACAAAATTTTGGTTTGCTTATATCTTCCCCTCCTTTGGGTGCATTACGCTCTCAGATGCTATTCTGTAGCTAATTTATTCCCAGGCACTGCCATTATCTTCAGAAGTAAAGAATATCAACAGTAACGGAGTAGCAGCATTGGCACAAGATGTGCAGTATTTGACTGAATTTGTCAGCAGTCTAGAAAATGGACAAATGCTACGTGAAAATTTAGACGAACTCCAACAAACAATCAACTTGATGGGATCAGATAATCATGAAGAATTCTTCGATATTTCCATTCGGAACAAGAAGTATGGCCGTGTGGATGCTCTAAATGGGCCAATATTGCTAGAGAAGTGAGTATCTGAATTGTGTTCAATGTGCACGGTGCATAGTTGACCCAGCTACTAGATTGACCCCAGTTTCACAACTCCCTGGCAGAACCGCGCCGCTCTCCAATTTGTCATCTCGATTTGCTATGATGAAATAATTTAGCGAGAGTCGAGATCCCACGGGGCAGGTGGACACAGTGCGTTCGAAGCAACTAATAATGCACATTCGTAAAGGGCTCTATTCGAGAGAACAGCATGCAGGTGAAGATTGTGACTATTGAAAACATGTAACCCGTACGCCTCACCACCCAAATTACAAAAACTTGCAACCTTTCATCAAAGCGCATATCAGAAGCCACGGAATCCAACGGTGCTTCACCCGGGTCGTAATGAAAACAACAAAACTAAACAAACCGCCCACGTGAGCAGTCTCCTACTCGAACTCCTCAGAGGACATTGGTGCCTATTTCCATGTTAGCGTCGAAGATCTAGTAACTCCTAGTGTTACTCTATCCTGTGTGGGAGTAAAAGTGAAAGATTATAGGTTAACTTACTTGCTGTGCTTGCATGGCAGTGTAAGGATACATTCCTTCCATTTCCCCGTACATAGATGCTGGGGCTTGCGTTTGACCATACGGAGCTGGAGGTGCAGGAGGAACTTGGCTAGCATACATGTTTGGATTCTGCCGATAGTCCTGGTCAGTGCCAAGGTGGTGGCCACTCATGTAGTCCGCAGGAGCCATTGTATGGGAGGGATGGTTGGGCTGGGCCATATTAGCGTGTTGCCCAGGCATCTGTGACTGGCTGGAAGGCGCGGGCACAGTCTGAGCACCCCAGCCGACTGTGCGGCGGTTCTTTTGCATGGGATGACGCTTCTTCCCGAGGGACAATATCGATTAGAAAATCGAACATGTCAGATTTGGCCAAAGCCGACGCAATATCTGACCTCTGGAGAGTGCGGCGTTTATTTTCCTCTGCATGGATCCAAGCACGCATGGTCAGCTCAGTAATGAAGATATCGCAGCCCCTGGCGAAAAGAATGGGTGCCTCTGCGGAAATCATCTTCACTTCTGGGTCCGCCTTCATTACTTTTTTAATGCGTGCAAGCGGCAACTGATGGATCTTGTAATCATGCGTGTCGCTCTCCAGGTGTGTTATCGTTTGCTGCCAGTAAGTCGTCAGAATGTCCTTATATTGGCCAGTCAATCCTTGATGAACCTGCAGGTCGAAACATGTTAGAAGTTGTCTCCAGGTTATGACAAGGTAGGAGAAGCAACCATACATTGGCCCATGGGCCGGTGTAAAGCTCAGCCGGGGCGAAGCCTTGTGACGCGAGCTGATAGAATGTCAGTTAAAAAGTAACACGTTTTCACTAGCAAAGATAGACGAACTGCCGCACAAGCTCCTGTGGTTGACTTGTCGTTAGCAAACAAACACAGGCTGGATTTAGTAATTATAAACACATACCGTAGTGGCCTCCATGAGAAGGATCGTAGGCCGGAGCTGGTCGATTTGGCTGTGCGTGAGATTGCTGAGATTGATTTTGAGGGTCCATGTCGATGACAGCGTCCTTTAGCAAGACGAAGGCAACGGATAATAGGTTCGGCCGTTCCACTACCTTCTAGCTTTGATAATTGACTATCGAGGGCCAATTGCAATTTATCCCTTAACACAAGAAGAGGGGTTTGTTCACTTGTAAGATCGCGTCGCAGAAAGCTGCGTGCCGTTGAAGCAATGCGGCAAATCAGTCTGAAACGGTTGGCGCAATCAACTTCGTGAGGTGATGCTGTTGGAGGAACGACGCATGTGCCCAGCTTGCAGGGACGCTCAAAGCCCTTTTAGGCAAGATGCTCTCCATCAGCGAATCATGCCGCTAACGGGGGCTGGTGACCGCGCCGCCCCGACTTGACCCACAAGCATGTTATGTAATTTTCCTCGCATCGAAGCAGGCACTTGGATCTCTATTTTTAACCTGCTGGCAGCACCGAAGTTTCGTACCGCAGGCGGCATCGTCACTTTCTTCACTATCCACTATAACCATGCCCGAAATCACAACGACTTCAATTGATGGCTTATTGAGTCAAGTTGAAGAGCGCCTCCAAAAAAACTCTTCAGCCTCCAGCCCAAAGGTCTTTTCAGCAAGCGGGTTATCTCATGCTGTCACCAAACCGAAGACCAAAGTAGAGAATCTTGGCGTTCGCAAAACCCAGACCAAAATAGCTGTGGCTGGGCACCAAAAAACTGTAGGTCGCTCTGACAAAGCTTTCCTTCACACTACTCTCAAACTGCCTTAATTCTTTCTTTCAATCCTTCGGGGTTTGCTGCAATGTCTTCTGTCCAAAGCAGATTTGTGACATACAATGATGGTGATGAGAAGCCGCCGCTATCGGCACTCTGACATGAGACTCACATCCGTTTTGGATCATGGTCATTTGATCACATGATGTCTTTATATCATAGTTACTCTGAATCACGCGCAGCATCTAGTTGTTTATTCGTCCTTCCCTTTGCGAACACGTTCATCACCTAGACGATCACTAACATTATAGATGCAGAATACCGCAGGGTCCGATTGGTTTGACCTACCGAAGACAAATCTCACGCCAGAGTTCAGGCGTGAATGGCAATTGTTGCGCATGCGGGGATTACTAGATCCAAAGCATCAAAAAAAAGCGTTAAGGTTCAATGCACCAGAATATTCTCAGATTGGAGAGGTTGTCGCTGGACCAGCAGACTTTTACAGCTCTAGGCTCACCCAGAAAGAAAGAAAAAGCACGCTCCTAGAAGAAGTAATAGGCGCGGTGGATGAACGGAAACTTCGAACCAAATATGAAGGCATTCAACGCGATAAAGCGTCAGGCAAAAGGACTTTTTATAAAAACTCGTGTCTCAACGGCAGAGGCGGCAAAACTGATCAGAACAAGCTCACTTCCCTCTGAGCTGAAAGGTTACCGGCTGTTCACCTCTACCTTGTTCATGATTTAGAGCCAATAACCAACTTTCAGCCTGTTGAAATCTGAGAGAGACTTGGTCTCGGATTACCTTGGCCGGCAAGGGGCAGTGTGTGCTGACTGCGGATATTGCGCAACAACTCTTATGGGCTAAAAAATTCCCGTTGAATCGCGTCAAGATTAAGCCACGGGTGTTCATCAGCGGCCATGAAATTGACATGCTCTCGACAGGAAAGCCCCGTATGGGCCAAGGTGCCCTGGATATGGATGTTTTCTTACCTGTATCAAATCACCGATACCAGTCAACGTGATAACGAATTAACCGATTTATGAGACAGTATAAAAAGACTTCGTCACAATCATGGTCACCTTTCTTTTTTTCTATCAATATGTATGGTCATCGTGTTTCGTGTTGGATTTGAGGTACAACAACAAACAGCAGCCTCCGCTATGCGCGGCTCGAAGGACGACTCAATAGGAATTGAGATAGGGCTTTATAGAAGGCTGATTTAAGTACGTCTAAATAATGTCCCTGAACCTTGTGTGCCTGGGTGGCCTAGTTCTTTAATAACCTAATGTGTTATCAATTGTCGGGGTTTCTTTTTGGTGTGGGTTTATTTCTTCGCAAGAGATGCTGGCTATACATGGCCTGGTGAACATGAAATAACTTTACAAGATGCACAATACTTCGCGTCATGTCGCGTGCATAACATATTTATATATATATATATTGGATACGCTAGCTAGCTATATAATTGCTAGTACTAGTACTCCGGCTGGTTAGTCAAAAGGAAAACCCATAAATAGGGAGAAAAACCCTCTCGCGTCTGTATTTAGGTTAGCACTGGCCCTGTAGCGGGGCTGTGCCGCTTGAAAAGTTACCTATTGTGAAAAAGTTATAACTAGCTCTTACTAGCCTTATCCCTAAAATCCGAAAATCTAAGTTTAGGAGGAAGGATTTACTCCTTCTAGTACGCTTACGAGTCTGGGGCGGCTCTATCCTAGGCCTCCCTACTTTTTCTAGTAGGAGGTGAATTCTATTATAGTAGGATCCTTATAGTTTTTACTTTTTACTAACTCTTCTATAGCCCCACTTTTTAGCTAAGTCTAGTCCGCTTTTAACCTAGATATATTATAAACCCTAAGCACTTACTCTTAGTTATATATAGGGGTAAGGCTAGGTCTAGTCTGGTTAAGGATTGGTTCCGCATGTATACCTGCCTTATAATATCTTTTTTTACTTTTCCTTATGCTTTACTTTTAAAGCTACTATAGTAAATTACTCTACCCCCTTATATATATAAAAGGAAGCAATTCCCCTGCGGGTTTTACCCTCTTTTCTTTCCTTATTAACTATCTTCTCTTAGGTTTATTTATACCTTCTTTGTCTACTAGTGTAATTCTAGGTTAGATTTAGTGCGGTTACTAACTATTATTATAGTTTACATTATAATCCCTATCTTACTGTCCTTTATTATATTATTATCTATTTCCCCTATAAGTCCTACCCCTTAGGGATACTCTTCCGCTTCTAATATATTTAGGAACTAAGCCTCTCTAAGCGGTACCCTTAGAAATAGCTAACTTTAGCTTAGTTAAGGCGGGCTTTAGATAGGGAGCTTTATATAAGTTATTCTTTTACTCCTATTTTAAGGCTTTTCTATTTCTAATTCTAGGTAGTTAGGTAAGCCATAGTAGTTCTAGTATATCTCCTATTACTCTTGGTTAATAAGGACTCCTAGCTATTAGTGTTACAATGTTATTAGTATAGGCGGCCCTAAGCTAGGTAAGTGCTAGTGGCGGTTTTACTAATATTTGGTTAGGTGCTGTAACTAACGCTTGCTTTAATTATTAGGTTTGTAATAATAGTTATAATAAGGTAATGTTTTGCGCTGTGTCTAGGTCTATTTTATTACTAATCTGCCTCTTAGCCAAATACCACAGGGCGTTAAGCTAAGCACTTATAGTTAACTAAGGTCTAGGCCGCTATTATAGGTAGTGCTAAGGTATATATCTATTTATAGGGCGGTTCCAGGTCTATTTCGCATCTAACGTGTGTTTATCTTAGGTTCCTAATAATTACCACGATTATGTAAGGAAACTCTACGCTAAAAACTAAAGTAAGAAGTGAAGCGCCTTTATAGCAGGCCTAGATTAGTCTAGGTCTAGTTCTAGTAAGGGCTAGTATAATAAAATAGTGTTCTAGATATATTACTTAGACGCTTAAATAGTAGAAATAAACTGTCTCCTAGCTGCCTCCTCCTGGCAAAGGGGTGTGCTAAGGTGATAGAGGATGCTATCCCTATTCTAGAGGAGGAATAATATAATAGGCTAGAGCTAGTTTAGGGGCGGCGTAGGGGCGTAGGGGGCTAATAATACCTAGCGTTAGTGATTTTAATTAAGAATTTATTCCTTTTTGTAGTAATCTAATCTTATTATAACGTTAGTCCTAGCCCTCTTATGCCTCTAAGCCACTTATTTCCTAGAGTTCTCTATCTAATCCAGGCGTCTGTATATTATTATATGTCCCCTAGGGGTAGGTTAGTCTTAGTCCTGTCCCACTTAAGGCAAATACTAGGTCCTGCGCTAGCCTATAGTAGTTAAGTCTCCTAGTTTATATAACCTATTTAGCGATGGTTCTCGCTCGCGTAGGATTGTCTAGGGCTAGCCTTACCTCCTGTTTGTCTCTAGGCTACCTTTAAGGTCTTATATGGTTATAGTTACTGTAGCTTATAATAATATAATACTAATCTTCCTCTCTATAGCTATAGCTATATATTAGCAATATTACCCTAGGTACGCCTTTATTAAAGAGGAATTTATTTAGCCCTATCTTCCCTATATGTAGTTATACTATTATTAAAGAGACGTGTTTGTCTAGGTTTATATAGAACTTTTAGATCTCTTTAGGGTTAGGGTATAGTGAGTAGTCCTTAGTAGGTTCTCTAGCGTACTAGCGGCGGTTTAGATGTTCTTTATTATACTATAATTCCTATCTCTTATTTTACTTATTATATAAGTTTGTGTCTAGCTCTTCTTCTCTTAGTTAGGTGCGTCTAACCCTTTTATAGCATAGTATAGTCTTAACTAACTATAAGGTGGTTTGGATTATCTTTACTATCCTATTATTAGTAATTCTCTCTTTAAACCTCTATTTAACTATATTAAGGTATAGGTTAAGTAGTAGTACTACTATTTCTACTTCTAGCTATATAATAGGGGTGGCTTTAAATGCCCCTATAATAACCTAGAGATAGGCTAATTATTCTATTATAAAGTTTTTACTATCTCTCTAGGTTTCCCTCTAGCTTTAGTTAGGGTATAGTATACGCTTACTCTATAGGCAATAATAGGTTAAACTACCTATATATAAAGGAGTCTAGTATCCCTAAAGCTATATCCCTATACTAAGGCTAATAGTATAGTAAGGGTAAGCCTTTACTAGGCTAATTTTCCCTTAAGGATATTCTTATAGGTGCTCTAGTTAAGTTTTCTATTTACCTATACTCCTAGGAATTAGCAGGACTTTATAGGCATTATCTCCTTATCTCTAAGTTAGACCCTAGTCTAGGGGGTTATTAGGATTTGCTAAAATATATAAGCTTAGTTTTTAAGGGGTTAAACTTTACTCCTACTTCCTTTGCCTATTTTTCGCACACCTTCTAGGCAGCTTTAAGTCTTTTCTATATCTATAATGTGTTCCTTCTAAATACTATAATATTAGTGTTATTTGCGAATCCTATTACTACTATGCCTAGGATAGAGTAAAGGCATATGTATAACTTAGTAAAGTATAGTAAGAAGAGGATAGGGAAAGTAAGGAGCTTTATAGGGTACTAGCCTTAATCTTAAATAGTTATAATAAGTCTCTATTAAAGCTAAGCTAGCTTATTTTACCTATAAGGAAGCTCTGTATTATTATTACTAGCTATAGTAGTACTCCTATCTTAACTAGGAGGGCAATAAGGTAAGGGTAGCTAACTCTATTAAAGGCTATAGATATATTTATTTAAGCTAGTAAGGTAATGCTGCCTCTCCCTAGGCCTCTCGTACACATTCTATTAAGGCTTTTATTATGGTTTCTATTAACCTATTTCTCCTATTACTTATTTGTAGTTCTAGAAGAAGGTTATTTGCCTTAGCATAGCTTATAAGCTGCCTTACTATTGCTGCCTCTATAATCTTACCTATTATATTAAGTAGTAATATAAGTCTCTATGCGTTAGCTTTTCTTATCTCCTTTATTATCTTCCTAGGTTTCCTAATTACTATAACTCTAGTGGTTTAGAAGCGGGCTAGAAAATACCTTACTTCTAGGGTAACATTAAGTAGCCTTATAATTACGTCCTTCGCCAGGTTATCGCAGGCTTTAATAAGGCCTGCTAGGAGTTTATTATTACCTAGGGCCTTCTAGCTAGCTATACCTAAGAGGATGTCTATAATTTCAGCTCTTATAAATTACTCTTAGGCTAGAAAAGGGGCGTTTTTAAGTTTAGGGAAGGAAAGGTTAGGGATATAAGAGAGGTCTACTATTAGTTTAGGGAAGAATCTTTATGCAAGGACTTTAGCTTTATTAGTGTGCGCTATAGCTAGGTTAGGGTCGTTTTTAGTTCTCTCTAGGTCTAGTATCCTTAGGAGCTTAGGGGGCCTAGCTCCTAAGTCTAGCCTATCTCTCTAGTCTCTAGATACCTCTGTCCTTTTCCTATATATTAGCATTTTTAGGGCTTCTCTTTATATATTTCTCTTTTCCTCTCTAATAGTACGTTCTTAGTTTATCTCTACCTCTTTATACATATTCTAATTTATATTAGTCTTACGTTATCTCTATGCCCTCTTCGCTTACCTAGCTTTAGCTACCGCTTCCTTTGCTTTTCTAGACTACTATGCCTCTAGCCTAGGGAGGCCTTAGGGCCTCCTTAGTGCTACTCTCTCCGCTATTTATTAGAGGTTTATAATAAGCTATTTTATATATTAGTCTATCCCTTCTTAGTTATAGGGGTTTAAAGCGAGTTTAGGTTAGAGTTATACTAGTGCTTTTACTTTTATAAACGGTCTATCTATTGCTTACTAGTCGTGTCTTATCGTTAGTGGGGTACAGTCCTAACTGCTAGAGTTAATGCTAATTAGCTACGGAATATAGTTAGAGCCTAATATATCTGCCGCGCTGTTGTAGTGAACTTATATATTATGCGAAGCCTAGGCTAGATTAATTATACTATCTCTATCTCTATTATGCTATCTAGTAGGTTCCCCTTAGGGCGTTACTAATCTAAGTTACCACTAGCTAGTGAACTCTAGTAGCTCTTCCACTCTATTACTAGTCCTATTATATTCGTCCTATAGTAGGTGTTTTTAGTTAAAATCACTTATAAAGACGCTTCTTTCCTAGGGCTCTTCCTTATTAATTATGTAAATAGGGGTATTCTATTTATTGCTATGTTTTTCTAAGTATAGGGAGTAGATATTTATTCCTTAGAGTTCTATAAGCAACTAGTTAGTGCCTCCGTGGGCTAACCACAAGCCTACTCCGTATTTCTTATTTATATATACTACATTCCGCCCCTTATAATATGTAAGTTAGAATCTAGCAAGGCCTAGAGCTAGGGGCTATACTTATCTTATGTATTCCTATTCCTAGATTGCTATTACATCTATGTCAGTCTAGTAATAGAGCATAATGTGTATAAGGTTATTTTTCTTATTCACATTCTAGAAGAGAACGTGTATTATTATTATATAGGTCTAGGGAGGGGGTTTGCTACTATCTTATGCTAGCTCTGTTCTAGCTCTAATTAGCTCTGCGTATCTTCTAATACTACCTGCTCTAGGCTATCTAGTGTTCTATTCTATAATTATTAGGTAGCCTCTTTTCTTCCCTATAAGGCTAACTAGTTCTAGTCTCTCCTAAGGTAAGGCTAGGCTACTAGCTAGTAATTAGGTAGCGAAATAGGAAGGGCGTTCCTAGTATCTTACTCTTACTATATTCTATTTTTCCTTAAGGGTTAGGTAAGTCCTAGACTACGCTAGGTGCGCCCTAGAATAGAGTATATACTTCTCTTATAGTTATCCTGTAAATATAAGGCAAGATTTCTTGCCTTCTTTATAATAGCTAGCTTTGCACTTACTACACCTTAGGGCTGCTTTATAGAATTTTACTATATAGCCTATTTAGAAGTAGTTATAGCACTGCCTTAGCTATAGTGATTTGTTATAGGGTTTAGTCTAGAATAGCTCCGCTTTATATACTATCCTATCTTTATATATCTTATTAGCGTTATTTACCTTAGCTAGGCTAAGGATAAGGGTGGTTCTTAGTGCGTTTTTGCCTCTAGGTTATCTTACTATTACCTTAATTATATTTATCTTATTTGCTTTTCCTATATTTACTATAAGGTTTTCTGCTAAGGTATATTTTATAGGGAAGCCTTTAACTATAACGCTTAGGATTTAGTAGTAAAGGGTTGTATCTAGTCTAAAGGCAGTAGTAATCTATTTTTAGTTAGTCCTGTACTAGGAGGCGTTTCCTTTAAATATAATAATTATATCTTTACTAAGGAGTCTTTTAGCTATAACTACTATAGTTTAGCTAGTAGCTCTATTTACTACTATAACTATGTCTTTTACGCTTCTAGTCTAGAGTGGTTCCTAGATAGAGTTACCCTTAATAAGGACTTCTCTATCCTAGTGGCCTAGTATTTAAAGGGGGTTTAGGTTTAATTGTCTTTATATTAGCCCTATAGTAATGCTTACCTAGGTAGGGGAGTAGTATTTTTATCTGCCTCTTTAATAGCTTCTTTTATAACTTCTTTAAGGGCTTCCTTTATAGTGCGAATATTACTATTATTATTTATCTCTGCTTTCTTAGCTTAGGCTTAGCTTGCTTTTAGGTTTATAATAGCCTAGGTAGTGTTCTAGACCTTAGATAGTTTATTACTAGGGATAAGGCTAGTAATCTTTTTATAGTATTTTTATTCTTCTAGGTATTTGAATTAAATCTAATCCGCCTTTAGGTTATTATTATATCTCTGGACGTTAAACTGTCCTCTGCTTACGTTTAGGTGGTAGTAGCTTTATGCTAGCCCCTTTCTCCTTTGTTAATTACTATTAGCGTCTCCTCCTCCTACCTGCCTCTAGCTCTGTTATAATATAATATTATAGGAAGGGGTAAAATGGGGTGAGGATTTCGATTATCTTGTTGGTTTGTATTTT
This sequence comes from Epichloe glyceriae, assembly GCA_023658535.1. NCBI lineage: Eukaryota > Fungi > Ascomycota > Sordariomycetes > Hypocreales > Clavicipitaceae > Epichloe > Epichloe glyceriae. The sequence continues at coordinate 5,126,495 of CP098291.1, read as the reverse complement.
AGAGGCGATTCCGGACCTGTAGGGCGGTGCGGAAAGATTCGCAAAGGTTATTTTTTTTTTTTTTTTGTGCATAACATATTGTCTATTAATGAAAGCCTTTTTCGATATGTTGACGAAAGGATGTGTTGAGATGAGATGTGGTCCGTGCGTATTTTTGGCTCCAATTTTTCGGGCAACACCACGACACTTCAGCGCTCCTAAATATGAGCCATTATCCCTTCAACACCATATGACTTTACAACTCGCTAAAGCGGGCAGAATGCGTGCCTCAGTTACAAGCCGCCCCTTAAGCGCAATAGCGGCTGAGAATTGGTGCAGAACTTCAATGTGTTCTACCACGCAGCGTACATTCACAAGATCATTTGCGTCAGCGTTCGTCACACCCAAAATGATCGCTTGATACAGGTCGTTCACACTGACATGTTCTCAGGTCCCCAAAACGAGAGCAGGATAACGCTGTCGAATTGCGGTCATCTCCGACGTCCTCGGTTACTACCTCCGGCTCTTATGGGAAGCGGGACATTCGTCAACCAAGATCTCTTCAAGCCATTCACCTCAAGCCTTTGAAAAGAGAGGCAAAGTTTGGAATACCATCATGTAATCTACAATTGCGCTCGTTCAGCGTCCAGCCTCTCGAATTCTTTTCCGACTTTGCCCTCAGAGCCGCCTACTACCTCGGCCTGCCAGCGTATGGGCCTGTCCCGTTACCTAGGCTAACGGAACGATGGACAGTTCCGAAGAGTCACTTCATATTCAAAAAAGCGCAAGAAAATTTTGAACGAGTCACATTACGGCGCATGATTCAGATCAAAGACGGAAATCCCGATACAGTGCAAATATGGCTTACCTACCTGCGAAAGCATCAGTTCCATGGAGTAGGGATGAAAGCTAACGTATGGGAATTCGGTCAACATGGTCCAGACGTTGCGGACGGGACAAGAGAGAGCCAGCTGGAGCAGCTTGATACTACTTGGCCATATTTAGGACAGATTAGAACTTTGGGGGCCTCTTCCAAAGTGGAGGAGCTACTAAGCCGTCGTCGATTTCAAGAAGCGACTGGCCTGCGACAGCCACTATCAACGGGTGGTGAATAAATCCTTGTTCATTCTTTACCATACCATAGTAGTTACCTTTTACTTGGCAATGGCCAGATGTCTGGACCTTGCAGAATTGTATGATTACACTTCATCTTTAGTCGACGTGAATAAAAGAAAAGCCTATCACGAGACATTGTTTGGCACAATCTCAGAGGCAAGTGTCTGGTCGTCAGCCTGCAACAGAAAGCAGATTCTCAGACAAATAAAAACCCCAGCATTCGGCAATATTAGCCATGAGTCTGAAGGGAAAGGGGCGGGCGAGCCTCGGAACAGACATGAAATTGAAAACGAGATAGCTCCGTCGACCGAACTGCTCATATTTACTTCAAGATGTGAAGTTCGTTTGTGACGTGCCTTTCCACAATGCATCACATTTCAGGAAAGATTCTGGTCCTTCGTTTGCAATAGCGTGATGGCCACAACCCCAGCCCCAGACCACCCTTCCTTCCCCACCTGCCCCTACCGTAACCAATCTCCCCACCAACTACATGACTGTACCTTTGTAATAAAAACGATTGACAATGGAAGGCAACACGCTTCCTTGGAGTCTCGACCGAGTTGAATTTGTAAGTCATCTTCAGCATATCGACTGTAATTATTGGACCTTTTGATGACATCACACTAATGATGTCTGCGACAGTTGATCCTGTCGCTGTATGGGTCGAGATCACCAGAGAAGATTGCCACGGATCAAGCTCTCCTAGCCAATTTTCAATCGTCGCCGCAGGCCTGGATCTTAGCACATGAGTTACTTCGGCGGCCCGACGAGAAGGTGCGGTTCTTCGGGGCTCTCACCATCATCATCAAGCTCAATAGAGAGAGGTACGTCGCAAGCTCAATGTTTTATTGTTATATGTTGGCTCATAGTTACAGCACTTCACTAAGCGAGGAAAATGCGAAAGAACTCTTAGTGCACTTGATTACGTGGTATCTTGAGTCTTTCGAACTTTCTAACAACGCACTGGTTCCCCGCAAGCTTTCATCCGCCCTCGCAACATATTTCATTCATTTTCACAACCTGTGGCCAAACTATGTCCGTCATCTTGTCGCATGCTCGGTGTCCCGTCACTTCCACAATCCGTTCAACCTGGATAGCTCTGATGAGATATCAAATCTATTAGTGAATGTCGAGAAGGATAATCTCAAAGCAGTGCTATGGGTCATAACGAGTGTCATGGAAGACGTCACCAAGGTCGATTTGAATGCTATCAACAAGTAAGTGGAATAAGCTACGAAGGAAAATCTACTAACACACCGAAGTTTTGGTCTGTATGACGCAATTGTACATCAAGCATCGGACGTTGCAAATATCTTGTTCGAATGTTTGAAACATCGCCATCTGTCTGCAATTGGTGATGACACGATAAGGTGCTTGCAGGTAACTCAGCTCATACAACACGAGAAAATACAAAAATACAAACAAAAATTCTCTGACATTCGATTATTCAGGCATGGCTTCTTTTTGCACAAAAATCTCCTCTCGCGATGGTCAAATCATCGCTATGTTTCGACATCTTGTGCCCACAATCATGTCTCTTCTGCCTCTTGATTCTCAGTTTGAGTCTTCAGCAGAAATTCTAATCGAAATTCTCTGCGGCTACCCTTCTCTACTGACAAATGACCATCTGGACCTATTGGCAGATCTTTTCGTCAGTCCTTGGTCGGACCAACAGTATATACGTCTTGTGCAGGGGGTGGAGGTTTTGACTCAGCTCAATTTGGACAGTTAATCTTAGCTTTCGGTGAAGAAAGATGTCAATGGTTGATGCAGGGAAACGACCCCCGATGTCAAACAATTCTTTCCAAATTATGCGGACTCCTTAGTGCCAATGGCCTTCCAGCCATTGAAAACAAAATTTTTGTTCCTGCAATTGAATTTTGGTCGAATTTCACGGAAGCCATCTCAGACCTTGTCTATTCGAGCAATATTGCTGCAACACCATGGGCCGAACAAGCCATGAAGCTTGTTTTGGAAGCCATCTCAAACGCATGGCGCAAAATCATATACCCTTCAGCAGAAGGAATTAGCGACTGGGACTATTCTGACAGGGCCATATTCTCAGATGCGCGAAAAGATGTTATTGATTTTTGCAATCCACGTACAGTTTGTGTGGATGTCAATTGATCGCAACATTTGCCGAACTGGTACTTATGGCATTGAATGATTCCGCTTGGTTGCGCCTGGAAGCTGCTGCTTTCTGTCTTGCCGGGCTTGCTGATTGTGGAAGAGAGGATGAAAAGCTTGATGAATCACTTCATCCCGTCTTTGCTTCGTCTCTTTTCGAAAGGCTCAACTCTACAAACTCTGACATCCCCACCGCACGAAGCAGACCTGTCTATACCTGGTAGAGCAATACACCGAATATTTCGAAAGGAACGTATCATTGCTTGCTCCCGCATTGAGACTGCTTTTCAATCTACTCGGAGACCGATCCATGGCACCAAATGCATCCAAATCTATACTTCGATTGTGCTCATCCTGCCGACATCATCTTCATCCGGAAACAGACAGCTTTTTGACAGAGTATCAGAACTTAGCTGCATGTGGGCAGCTTGACTGTACATCCAGCGAGAAATTAATTGGCGCTATTGCTTGTGTTGCGCAGGCGATCCCTGAGAGGAACCAAAGGAGCCATACATGTTCCAGGTTACTTAAGTTTGTGCAGGACGATATCCTTCATGCTAAGGAGCTAGCCAAACGGTTGGCCGAAACGAAACTGCCCTGCTCTGGGCAGCGTTGTTTCGATAACACACTCGGCGAACAGCCTTCACTCCACATAGTTCTGAAAGCCCTCAGATGTCTGTTGGGTGTTGGTAAAGGATTCCAGTCTCCAAATGAGATAGCCATCGACCTTGAAGAGATTTCTTCCCAGCTCAGTGAACATGACTCTCTACTGGCTTTATTGCACAGACAAATAATTGGAATTATCGTAGATGCTGAGAGTCACTTTGGTGATAATGCTGAAGTTACAGAACTGAGCTGTGCTATACTTCGATGTGGTTTTGCAGAGAGTGAACCTGGACCTTTCGTTCTGGATATGGACGTTGTCACAGAGTACTTGACACGGCACAATGGTGAAGTGCCGAGACTAGGGTTATTTGTCACCACGGCTTGCTCATTCGTCAGTTCTCTTCATGCGCGAGGTAGCCCCTCGAAAGATAATGTCTACGCAGCTTTGTTCCTCTGGGTGGTCAAACTGCTGCAAGCCCTACCTGGTAAGTGTTTTCATACACTAAAATGCGTTTCTTTGAAGACATTTGCTAACTTGAGCCTGTCTGGAACTTTCAACAGAACCAGAGCATGATCCGGAGTTGTCCCAGAATGGTATTGACTTCGCCTCACGGTTGCTGGTTAAAAGCCCCTCACCCTGCTGGCCCTACAGCCTCCAGAAGCTGCCGAATTCTTCTTTCTTTTCACGATTCAGGTCCTGGACGGTAACGAGCCACTGCCGAAAGGGGCCGCTGCAGATTTCTGGGTACGTCCAATCAAGCAAGATTGCTGATACCATATCGGCATGTTTCTTGGTATCTTGGTATCAGTTCACATTCATTTACACATTGCGCTAGCTACAAATCAGCTTGAATCTAATACGCTGCACAGTCGAACTTCATCGCCTTGAAACACCATGGGACGGAAGTTCAAGATGCCGCAAAGCGAGCTATGGAGACCTTAGGACCACTCTTAGCCCAGAGCATAGCCAGGAACGTGGGAGGGCATGCCTCGCGGAGTGAGCTGGATAGATTGAGTGAGCCTATCAAGAAACTCATCAATCGCTATCCCATGGCGAGACAATGGCTTGAAGCCGGCCTCAGCCACAACTCATTTCCAAGCGACAATATTACCCCAGAACAAAAGGGACTCTTTGTCAAGAAATTAGTGAGGTAAGTCATTGCTATTTTCCTGCTCGTGTATGGAAGTCTGACTTGAATTTCAGTCTCAGGGGATCACGAGCTACCAATCAGGTTGTGCGAGAATTTTGGCTGTCTGCAAGAGGCAGCAGCTTCGCGTACGCCTCTTGATATCGTGTAGTTACTTCCCCTATACTATATGAATGGGACGCCAACGCGGGCCAAATCTCGATTGGGCATGGATGTCAACAAAACTCCAAACCCAAAACACTCACGAGCCCAACGTGCTGTACGTCGGTATCTTGCACGTGATCCGCTCGATTACAATGGACTGAACAGCCTGGCCACCCAAACAGCGCTTACGTGTACAAGTTATTACACTTGAAAGAAATAGACCGACGCGAAACCAGCGTCGTGCCAATCCTAGAGTCCCGTGGCTGATCTGATAATTTTCATGGTATCTTCTGCGCTCTGTCGTGCTTTGCGTGATCCTTCAGCCTCCACTTGATCTAGATAGTCGTTGTTTTCTTCCATAAGCTTCATATAACGGCTTCTGATACCCTGAAGTCCTAATATCACTGCTTCTGACACTATTTCTTTGAAGAGACGAGGGTGTGCTGTGCTGTATGATTGAGCAAGGTCCTGTGGAGTTCTTTGGTCCGCATCGAAAACGGCTAATATGCTCAGGAGGTTAGATATCCCAGGACGTGCTAACGGGTCAAAAGTAATCCCGGTGATTGAATCGGTCAATGCTGAAGAGATTTTTGCTCGGATCTCCGCAGGGGTGTCTGTAATCAACACTTTTGATCGGGCTGTCTTGTCCGATTTGGACATTTTCGATGTTGGGTCTGAAAGTGACATTATCCTATGGATGGGAGCTGTGGGGATTCATTAGTGAAACACCCAAATATTCGAGAGTCTAAAATTCTTCGCAAAGCACATACGAATTAGGGTCTGCGGGTAAACCAAATGAGTCCCATAAGCATGGTTGAAGTTGGTTACGCATTCACGGGCGAATTCTAAATGTTGTTTCTGATCATGGCCAACGGGCACGTGTGTAGCCCTTTATTTATTGTCAGTTCTGTTTGGCATTGTATTCTGCTAGATCAAGCGGCGCATGAAGTTCATACCTGTGAACGAGGACGTCGGCGGCTTGAAGAACAGGGTATGACAGGAGGCCAAGCTTCAGACGATTCTCGACTTGACGCTCTTCCAACTGACTTTCGGGCATGACATTCATTTTTTGCTTGATTGGATAGTCAGTCTTTTTAGGCCATGGCAACTCCAGATTGACGATGTGGTTATTGGAGGTATATATATACCTTCCATTGGGTCATCCGAGATAAATAGCCAACGGATGCAGTACAGGCCAAAATCCACATAAGCTCTGAGTGAGCCGGAACCTATGCCAAAGTTTTAGTTTTCAATTGCATGGCTATTGAACGACAGTTTTAACCAGCAGCTTAGGGACAATGACTTACAGAGGATTGGTAGAATAGGGTGGACCGCTCAGGGTCGATTCCGATGGCCAAAAGTGTGGCAAGGGTTTCCCTTTTGCACCGCTTTAGCGTCTCGGGGTTCTGTGGTGTGGTCATTGCATGGAGATCAACAATTGAGTATATTAGTTTTGTGTCTGCAGGTTCTCGATGTTGCAGTTGTACCCATTGTCGAAGAGCCCCTGCATAATTGCCCAAGTGAGGTATACCAGTGGGTTGAATGCCCGAAAAGACGACTCTCGTTTGAGGCTTTTTACTTGCGCTGTCATTGTGCCATGTCTGGTTGCTTCGGTAGTTCCTTAAACCCGCAGTGTGAGCGGCGGCACATTTGCTGTGTTGTGGCCTCCAAGACGGCCCGCGGGAGTGAGAAATCCGGCTACACGCATGCAGTCTCCTCTTATACATTGCGTATTCGTATCTGAATCCCGTCCTTTGCACTATGCGGGAGTTGGTATTCCGGGCAGGCCTGATCTGTTCGAGCGCTCCGATGTGACCAGATTCTAATAGGTCTTGCAGTGCTTGCCCACTGCGAGGTCGAATATTTGCATGCTGGAAAAGCAGCCAGCGCTAGCCCCACGAAGCATCCTCCAACCATAAGAGGCAAACGGGCCCCTTTAACACATAACTCTTTTAAGTAACTACCTACCTACCTACCTGGGTGGCCAGCGATTTATGAAGTAATAACCGTTTTCTCCGACATAGGACATTCTATCAACATCGATATCACAGCCCATAACACGCGTGGACAGTCGCCTCTGGCGATGCCGAAGCTGTCGAGGCGCTGGCAGCTTATTTCGCCGAGCAGCTCAGTCGCAAAACCAGGTTGATCGACGTGTCGTTTCAAACCGCTTGCGCTTAACAACGTCAGCAGCTTAATATGCAACCTGGTAGACACTCATCAACTTCAAATGCCTGAACACTTGGGTGCCTAGGCATCTAGGTAATGAGCTTGAAATCCGAATTCTAGCCGAGCCACCAGTATTAACCCGCAGGGCAATCTAAACATTTTCAGCGCAGATGTCTATGAAATAGGTTACATGTAACTGCATGTTTCTTGTTGTCTTTTTGAGCGCCAAACGCCGTCACAACAAGTCACAAAAATGGCGTTGCATTTGATCGAAGCTATAATTAAAACACAACCTTGCCCATGCTTTACATTCTAGTGTCTTGAGAAGGGAAAATACATGGACAGTCATTGCCAACGTGCTCGATTTCAAAGTGTATGAGTAGACGCATTATTGCTGCACCTAGCCATGCATTTGTCGCATATATGCTGTTTCATGTTATTTCCTACCTAGGTAGGTAAGTAAGTCAGGTGGTTGTGGTGGGATCGAGTGGTGGGATTAAGTGACTTTGCGATGCCCCCCGCGCCCAAATATTTACCTATCTATATAATAGGAGGATATTTCGATATGTTCAGGCTTGACTACAGTGTGAGGCGATGACAGGAGTTCCATTGGTACGAGACCAGCCAGGCAGGAAATAAACCACAAAATGCACAAGACTCATGTTCAAGTATAACCACTCGGCTGTGGCTATTTGGTTACCATAACTGTCCGGCAGTGTAGCAATGAAAGCGCATTGACGTGGAATCTGTTACCAAACACCTACAGAGAGTAAGATGGGCCTAATGAAAATGTGGCCAAGTAATGAATGGTCCGCAATTCATTACGTACCTGCGGTGATACTTGTGTCCAGAGACAAGCCCCGCACCTGCTCCCCACCATGTGAGAACAAGTGTGTGTTCATTTGTTGAGTTGCCATTGCCGTAGTAATTCTAGAATGACTATATCAAAGCCGTGCCTTTCCGAACCAGACACCAGGTGAATGTCTAATAAGCAAAGGCTGCCCCCTCGCACACGTCGGGTCGCGGCCATTAAAAATTGCCGACTGAATGAACCAGAGGATACAAGCTCTGCACGAGTGGCTAATGCTCGTTCGGTCAATTGCGTCGATATCCCGTGCCCAGAAATCACGAAAATCGTCGAATCTTGTCCAGTGGAGACAGCTCAAGACCATCACGATGGCGAACACAACTGCACGGCTGGAAAAGCTTAGAAGTTTGATGAAAGAGCGGAAAGTCGACGTGTACAGTAGGGGACAAATAAGAAGAAGAGGCGCATCTGCCTACACAATATGCTAACACGTGAATAGTAATCCCATCCGAAGACAGCCATAGTTCCGAATATATAGCCTCCTGCGACGCCCGACGAGAGTTCATAAGTGGATTCACTGGATCGGCAGGATGTTCTGTCGTAACACTTGACAGTGCTGCACTTGCCACGGATGGTCGCTACTTTAATCAGGCGGCCAAACAGTTGGACAGTAACTGGACATTGTTGAAACAAGGACTCCAAGATGTACCGACCTGGCAAGAATGGGCTGCAAGTCACGCCAGTGGAGGTAAATATGTAGCTGTGGACTCGTCGTTACTCCCTGGCTCAGCAGCCAAGAAACTCAGTGATCAAGTCCACAAAGCAGGAGGCGCAGGGCTCGTTCCATTAGATGAGAACCTCGTTGACATTGTCTGGTCCACTGACCGCCCAGCTCGACCACGTCAACCTGTAACAATCTTGACAGATGATCTTGCGGGGAAATCGGTTACCAAGAAAATCGTGGAATTACGCCAGGAACTCTCCAAGAAGAACTGTCCTGGGTTTTTGTATCCATGCTGGACGAAGTGGCCTGGCTCTTCAATTTACGAGGCAGTGATATCCCCTACAATCCCGTATTCTTCTCTTACGCGACTATCACACCGACAGAGGCTATCCTTTACATTGACGAGTCACAGTTAACGGATGCTTGCACAGCACATCTGCAAGCCAATAAGGTGCAGGTTAAACCTTATGAAACTTTTTCAGTGATGCACGGCAGCTTCATAGCGAGGTCGCGGGAAAGAGACAAGGCGATAGCGACGGAATAGGGATAGGAAGATTTCTCATATCAAACAAAGCATCATGGGCGCTTAATCGCGCTCTTGGGGGTGAAGGTTCAGTCGAAGAGACGAGAAGCCCAGTAGGAGATGCCAAGGCGATCAAGAACGAAACAGAGATGAATGGCATGCGGTCATGCCACGTACGAGACGGGGCGGCTTTGATCGAATTCTTCGCATGGCTGGAGAATCAACTAACTGAAAGGAAGACCATCATTGACGAAGTGCAAGCCGCGGACAAGCTTGAAGAAATTCGATCGAAGCACGATCGTTTTGTTGGACTATCCTTTACTACTATATCATCCACAGGACCAAAGTAAGATGATTCAACTTCAACGAAGAGAAGGGGCATAGCAGCAAGAGCTGCAGTGGTGACTATTCGACTAACACAACAATAATACAGTGCTGCGATTATTCACTATGGACCTGAGAAGGGGAAGTGTGCCGCCATAGACCCAGCGAGCGTGTACCTGTGCGATTCTGGTGCGCAGTACCTTGACGGAACTACAGACACCACCAGAACGCTGCATTTTGGTTCGCCCGGAGCAGCCGAGAAGAAGGCATATACCCTGGTTCTGAAAGGCCTCATTGGCCTCGAAACAGCAATTTTCCCCAAGGGTACGACTGGGTTTGCTCTGGACTGTTTAGCTCGACAGCATCTCTGGGTCAGTAATGGCAAATTGCATGCATCTATCGAATGAAGCAGAGGTGACTGACTTGAACTAGAAAAATGGGCTTGACTATCGACATGGCACCGGACATGGTGTTGGTTCGTATTTGAACGTTCACGAGGGCCCAATAGGTATCGGTACTCGCGTTCAGTACACTGAAGTTCCACTCGCACCGGGAATGTGCTTTCAAACGAGCCAGGCTATTATGAGGATGGAAATTTTGGTATTCGAATTGAAAACATCATGATGGTGAAAGAGGTTCAGACTGAGCATTGCTTTGGAGACAAGCCATTCCTCGGCTTCGAACATGTGACCATGGTACCTTATTGTCAAAGTCTGATTGAAGTTTCACTTCTCGACAAGGATGAAAAGGATTGGCTGAATGCATCCAACGCGGAAATCTTAGAGAAAACAAAGGGCTTTTTGAAGGAGATGAGTTGACTACGGCTTGGTTGAAACGAGAAACCCAGAAGATAGAATGATGATACAGTAATGCGGATTGAGAGAGGCAGTTGAGTCTATAGGCGGGCAAAAGCAGCGAGTACATATGTCAACGCAAATGTAGAAGTGAACCATGGATTTTCCATCCCGGCCCGATATATTGCGGACACTGCGGGCACCCGATCTAGACGAAGCAAACGAGAAAGGTCAAGGCCATACCTGGAAGACACCTGACAAAATATCAGTATTAGCCATTTGAGAAACACTCGTCGTCATCTGTAACCCCACCCCCTCTCCAGTTTGTTACGCGAACCATTTCTTCAGGAAGGAGCGAAGTGGGCTTGAGCGTTCTTACATGAAAGGAAATTGCGATCACGCTTCCAATAATAACCAATGTTTGCGACAGCAGCGCTGTGGCAAACCCAGCCAAAAAGCCTGCCAATCCAGTCACATGTGAGCCACTTAAAATGTCCCGGGGCATATGTGTTTACGGACCTGCAACGCTACCACTCGATATTTGTCGAACATTATCTTGTGTTAAAAATGAATTTCGATTTGGAGCCGAGGAAGATCGGTAAGTGCGATTGGCTACTGGACGAGCATCCAGTTGGACCATCGGCCGTCGAAGAAGCATTGTGCAGGCGCATGCACCTCCTCCAACACTAGCAGCAATGAGTCGTGCTGGCCCTCGGGCAATTCGGTTTGCAAACATCGGTGTTATATACAGTGAAACGGCCGGCAAGGGTAGCGTTCTCTGCTCGACTGGGCGATGTGTAAAAGGCTAGTTCGAGCAAGCGTCGGAATCAGTGTAAGCGGAGGGTTGGTTCTCTGGAGGACATCTGGTCTCGACTGACATTACGACATTGCGACATTACGTCAGCCCCATAATTGTTCCTGGGCAACTTTCTGGGGTCTGGACTAGACGGGGTCTGGACTAGACGCGTCGCTCAGAATTTTTACTTGGGAGACTACATGCAGAGAGACACCCGTGGCGAGGACTATGATATTCGGGCAAACAGTGCGTACTTAAGTTACATTAAGAGAAAACGAAGGAATCGAAGAAGTGTTGTGTTCTGATGTATTATCTTGTTGCCTTGCCAGGTCCGTCCCGTTACCCCTAGGCTGGCCCAGATATTGCGAATACGCCTGGCAAGTTGAATATCCTTTCGCATTATGGTGACTCTTTGCGCATTGATCGCGCATGAGTGAGTGTCCTCAAACAAATGAATTATGAATGCTTCGGCTGCTTCTTGTAGAGCTTGTATGGCTTGGCTTTGCCATCCAAGCTCTCTACATTTTGGACGGCAGTTCATGCTGATTTCGCGCACCTATGTAAGTGTGTTAGAAAAGCAGTAGCACCAGTTCTCGGAAACCTGAGAAAGATTACAAGACGTATAAATGGAAGCCTTAAGAACACAACTTTTGTATGTCCCTGATATTCCCTGATCTCGCGAAGCGCTGTGGCGCCTGGGCGATAACGTCGCTTTTGTTGAATAGGAACTGGGTCCCCGGCTATTGGCATCGTCAATGAACAGATTTTTCCCGAGCATGTGACCAGAGACCGTTCACTATGATACTGACCCTGAATATCCCCAGGACGGTGTTGCAAACTTTGAGGTGACCTGACTTTCCTCAGCTTCATCGTCATGCCGAATGTGATGGTGTTTTATGCAATATTTATCCAAGAATCATCATGTTTTGACAGCTTGGCGCTAAGCTCGGAAATCTCAAGGGCTGTTGAACAGGCAATGCAGGATAGGGAAGTAGGAGGACCTGGAGCACAGACTACTGAAAGTTATATTCGGGGAAGTGCTAGCTGTTAGATTAGGATTGGTATTTACACCACGGACTAGTCTCGCCACGCTCTGTACAAGATCAACTGAACCTGTCTGGTACCCCTGTAGCTCAAGTCAGGCCCACTCGCGCGATGTCCGCCGCAGCATGAGGTGTGACTCCGCCACTCTTCTCGGCTGAGTTTATGTAATCAAGCACAAAGTCACACCATGTTCAGACGGGTGGAGACGCTCCAAATCTGGCCACATATTGAGATAACTGATAATGTCGTACTCGTGCTAAGACGGAAACACCACCATTCCACTATATCTTTAGTTCAGCGCCCCGTTTAAACTTCTAGCATTAGTCCTTGAAGTCTTCAATCCCTGAAGCAAGCGAAGGATAGACATCCGTGATCTGTCTCTGGTGTCGATGGAACAAGTCATGGATGGCGGCCGTCTGCCACTCGAAGAGTGGTTCTGGGAGATGCCAGTCTGTACTCGCTGGTGGACGGCAGCAACGATCTTGACAAGTGCTTTGGTGCAGTGCCACATAGTAACACCATTTCAGTTGTTCTATAGCTTCCGAGTCGTCTTCGTGAAATCTCAGGTATGTCTAGAAACAGGACGCGCAATTGTGTATCGACTCAGAACACTGACTTTCCTATGCAGTATTGGCGCCTCTTTAGTACTTTTCTATATTTTGGACCGTTCTCGCTGGACCTACTTTTCCATATATATTTCCTTCAGAGATACGCCCGCCTTCTGGAGGAATCTTCTGGGCGGTCACCAGCTCAGTTTTCATGGCTTCTCTTCTACGCCATGGCAAGCCTCATCATTTTATCACCACTGGTGTCTATGCCATTTCTTGGCCAACCTCTGTCTTCAACACTTGTCTACATTTGGTCTCGTCGAAACCCGGACACCAGACTTAGCTTCCTCGGTCTTCTTGTCTTCACTGCACCATATCTGCCTTGGGTCCTTATGGCTTTTAGCTTGTTCATGCACGGATCAATACCTAGGGACGAGATTATGGGTGTAGTAATCGGCCATATATGGTATTTTTCACTGATGTTTACCCCCTCTTCACAGCGGATCGCGGCCTCTTGACCCACCGTCGTGGTGGAGGAGACTATTCGAGGGTCGAGTAGCCGAAGACTCGGGAAACGTGTTCAATGACGATCTCATTGCTGCAGCTGGAAGAAGAGAGCCTCGAGCGCCTAACAATTTGTAATAACAAGCTTGAGCTTAAGCTTTAGCTAAGCGATAAATACATATATACTGCTTACTATCTTTTATAATATGCACGTACAAGGAGCTAGGACTTATAGTAACTTTATAGAGTAAAATTTAGGCTTAATTATAATAGAGCTTAGGCAATAACGCTAATTATAGGAGTGATTGAATGCAGGGATTTAATACTAAGCAGCGAAAGTGTGGCTTATCTCCTAAGCACTGTAAGACTAATGAAATAATACTAATTAATTAGGGGATAAGGTTGCTTGTTAGTCCTCTTCTATCTTTTCCCTAGAGCTATTGTCAGGGTCGTGGAGGCAATGGAGGCAATAAAGGCAATAGCATCATGTATAATAGGGCTTGGTGGCGGATCGCAACGACTTAGCCGCGAGCTAGTCACGTGCATACTAGAATGGATATTTAGCGAGGGCTATATGTATAAAATGTGGGAGGCTAGAGATTAAAACCTTTAAGCTAAAACCTTTAAGCATACACCCATAGCTTTTAGCTTAATAGTAGTGACACCTTAATCATACCTTCACTCCGTTCATTCTACTAGCCCATAAGCCCTGACAGCTATCTAATATTATAGTCTAATTCTCCCCCACCTGTTACGTAAGCTTATTTCCTTCCTAATAGACTAGCTATTATTGAAAATCGGAAGGGGAAGGTACTAGAGGGATAGGAAGACCTCCCTAGTAAATTCCTTAATAGCTAGCGCAATAGAGGGCGCAGCGACCTATAGATTACTAGATTACAATAGATTGTTCACTTTAAGAGCTCAGATAGTTAAATATAGTTAATATCTAGCTAATACAAATAGTCTATGAGCAATAAGGGTAGTAATTAAATTTTACTAAGTTCCCTTATAGACTTACTAACTATATTAGAGAAACTAGGTTACTAGGGTGGGCTTAGGAGCTATTTTTATTTATATTAGTGCCCCTATACGTTTTAACATCCTCACCACTTTAACCTCTCCACTGCTGGACTTTCGCCGCCTTTTCGCGGCTTTCTCTCCTGTGTTTAGCTAGAGTGGCTCGTTAGGGTCACGTGGGCTAATCCCTAGGGTCCTAGGGCGGAGTGCTCTAGTGTGTGGTGAGGGCCTTACGCTGCCAACAATCAGACTGACTGGCTTGCCTCACGCCCATCACCTCTGTGTCCAACTATCTGTTCCCCATCTAGAACTCCAAACAGTGGAAATACTTGCACATATCTTGCTAACCCCACGGCGCAAGAATATGAAGGCATATTTGTACGATAACTTACCGGTAAGCGAGCCTGTACAGGCGACGACTACCCTACGACTACACAACCTACAATAAGTGGCGTTTCTCACGAAATAAGTTAGGGCGACCAGCGCCTACCACACGACTCGGGCCGAGCTATCGATGCCGATGCACTCAGTAGATTGGGTGTGCTCTATTACCGCTTTCCGAATATCCAAGATGTAGACAAATTGGCCGCAGATCGAGGGTATAAGAATCGAGATGAAATCACAATTTCCCCGGAAAAGATGGGTGAGGCTTACGAGGAGAAAGTGAAGATGTTTTTCTATGAACACTTGCATGAGGATGAAGAGATCCGTTACATCAAAGATGGACAAGGCTTCTTTGATGTAAGGAGCAAGGACGACGAGTGGGTTCGTGTACGGCTGGAAAAGGACGACCTGCTTATTCTTCCCGCTGGGATCTATCACCGATTTACCACTGATGAAGAAAATGTACGTGACCACTCTAATCCTGTCTTAGAGCCAGCCGCTGGCTATATTAAAGCAAACTGCTAATGAGTTTGGCTCGCTGGGACAGTTCGTACATGCAATGCGACTTTTTAAAGATGAGCCAAAATGGACGCCGTTGAACAGGAGTAGATCTTTAGATGCAAACTCGTTTCGTGAACAGTATGTTAACCTATTTCTGGCTAGATAAGTAGACAGTAAGATCACAATACAGCAATAATGTACAGCATTATTGCTGTATTGTGAGGTTTCCTAAATCCATTACTAATTAAGCCTATGGGCATTGAACATTCGCTAAACAAGGGATAATGCCATGGCACCTACGTACGTACATAGAGCACCACGAGGTCCCCACACATGGCCGTGCATCGTCAGCTGGTCCTTCACATATTTATTTATGTACTTCTTCTCACTTTCGTTGCGCCCAAGTATCATTCTTCGTATCCGCTCGTCTAGCTAGGGCCCTTTCGCTCCAAGATGGAGGAGACAAACACCTGCGATAGTGCAACAGACTTACTAGAAGGCAATACTAACAAGCCCCGTCTACAACTCCCAACGAGCTGTGATCCTCCACATTCTGGCTCTCCATTCCGGCCACTTGTTTGGATTGTATGTCCTCTTTGTACTGAAGTATTCAGTTTTTCCAACTACTGACTGACAGCCTTATACATCTAGATCTTTGGGGAACTGGCCATATGGGTCGATCTCTTGTCAAGTGTGCACTCTCCCGAGGTGACCTTGTCACGTCAGTTGGTAGAGTTCATGAAAACAATGCCAATGGCATGACAACCCTACATCAAAACTGTCTCAGGTCACTCTGTGACGTACGCTGCCGTGAATCAGTAGCTGTTGTGGTACAAAAACACTTGAGAAATTTCGACGATTTGACGTTGTCGCCAACTGTTCTGGCTATGGTGTTATCGGCTCTTGCGAGGATCAAGATGAACATGACCTAAGAAACCAGTTCGAGACCAACTTTATAGGAACCCTTCATATAATTCATGCTACTTTGCCATACTTCAGGAGACAAAATAGCGGACGCTATTTGATATTCAGCTCAACATCCGGAGCCCTCGGCGTGCCCGGATTAGGCCCATACTGTGCTACCAAATATGCAGTGGAAGGATTGACTGAAGCAATGCTTTACGAAACGGACTCGTTCAATATCAAGGCCACTCTAATAGAGCCTGGGTTGGTGAGACGCGATGAGCCGGATACTGATAACAGTACTTTGCCTACGTGGGGCATTTCTTGATTAAGCCCCAAGTGATGGATACGCGTCCGCAACCTCACCTGCACTACATGCACGCAGGATGGTTCAGTGGCTTGAGATCGCCAGCCAACAAGCGCAGTGAAATGTGCCGAGCTCATCTGGCAACTGGCTCATTGTTCGTATCCTCCCTTACGATTGCTACTAGGGAGCTACGCGATTGAGAGCATTCGTGACAGAATGCGATCAGTCACTGAGGAGCTAGAGGACTGGAAGCATATCAATTTTCACAGTACTGTACCAGACGGTGAGGAAATTATTAGAGACGAATAATGTGGAAAGATAATTAGTTAGTGGTTTCTTAATCAAGTAGAAAGAAAAAAAGCCATTAAAGATAAAAGAATTTAAGAATTTGGGGTTTGCTGCTAAGGTCTTTAGAGCTAAATGAGATTTTTTTAAAAAAGTAAGATACAGTGTCTATTCTTTGTACTTTTTTTTATAGCGCGCCATAGTGAATTTTCTCCGAAAAATCCACAGGCCTAAACATAAAAAGAATCGCAGGAAAAAAACGTTGTCATAAAAAAGATCGCAGAAATAAAAACACTAGTTAAGGAAAAATAACTTATAAGAGTAAGATTTCTTTTCTCTTGAAGCTTGACACGAAAACCATCCGCCAGCAACATCTTGGAAATTATCATGGCAGAGAAACCGACATCTACACAATGCATTGGGCCAAGCCATCGTCCAGGGCAAAAGCCAAGCGCGACAGTTTCAGCCGAAGTTGCATTTGAGAATGTTCGCGTCCTCCTCAAACACCACAGCTTATAGCTCTGCTTAGCATGATACGAAACAAAAACACCGAGCGAGCAGACTTCATTTTCTACTCGAACCGCATCATTCGGCTTCTAGTTGAGGAAGGTCTTAATCATCTCCCAGTAATCGAACATGATATCACAACACCAGTTGGTCGTACATACAATGGGCTGATGTTTCAAGGCAAAATTTGCGGAGTCTCCATCATGCGTGCTGGTGAAGCTATGGAACAGGGCTTAAGAGACTGCTGTCGGTCAGTCAGAATTGGCAAAATACTCATACAGCGTGACGAAGATACAGCTCAACCAAAGCTTTTCTATGATAAACTGCCCGAAGACATCGCAGATCGATGGGTCTTGCTACTAGACCCTATGTTTGCAACAGGTGAATTCCGAAGAACTTGTTAGATGTCTTTGCAGGTCAAACTAACCGAGCCGCTTTGTTCTATAGGTGGTTCTGCTATAATGGCTGTACAAGTACTTAAAGCACGTGGAGTCCCGGAAGACCATATTCTTTTCCTTAACATCATCGCCAGTCCAGAAGGGTTAAAAATTTCGCCACTAAGTTTCCTCGCCTTAAGGTAGTGACAGCGTTCATAGACCAGGTACGCAGCTCCCTAGGTTTCAATTGCTAGCGGATAGACTAACCAACACGATCTCCGCAGGGTTTGGATGAGAAGAAGTATGTCAACCCTTCATGATGAGTACCGAGCTATGAGCTGACAATTTTGCTAGTTACATCATTCCAGGTTTGGGGGACTTTGGCGACAGATTCTACACCATCTGAGTGCTTTGGATTGTAGTATTGCAGCACATGTTATGCTATGTAACACGAACGAACGCAAAGTTTCGCATAATGGAACGTTTGGCTGCCGTCGAGGGAGCCGTCAAGAGAGGATGTCGTCACGTATAGAGCTGCTCTTATCGATTTATTGGTAGTCGTCATCATCTGCAAATACTCCTTCGCCGCCCTCCTCATCTGTACCAGCATGCCTGTCATTTTGACTTCGTTTCAATAATTTGGGTGTCTTCGCCGAGCCTTCATATCTGCTGTTCGTAGTATCTTCTTTCGCGACCGCGTCTAATCACAGGCGGAAGTCAACATTTGTATTTGCAGCATACATGCGTGTACAAAGGAGTGAAATGGGTGTCCTTACCTGCAGCATCTACCCACTCTCCATAAACATCGACAGCTGCAGAGAGATCTGCAATCAGTGCTGTGGTCAGCGCAAAAAAACCACGACGTATTCTTAGGAAGGGTGCGCAACGGACAATTTACAGCGCATTGAAATTTTTGTCCACAAATTCGACAATCTAATTGTCCGACTCCCGCTTTTCTATCTAGCTTCACGCTGACAGACTTCTCGTGGTTGCAGAACAGACACGTGAACGTTGATGGTAACGGATCAGACTAAAACTACTCGTTAAAAGCCTGCACGCAAATGATGTGCGAGATTCGGATTTCAAAACCTTTTTGGGTCCCATAGGCTTCCGTGACGACTTCTTGCGCTTTCCCATAGTGATGGTCAGAAACGGGCTGTTGAATGAAGCGTTGTGAATGCAGGATCGAGCCGCACTTATTACCAAGACGTCGGCGGAGGATGGCCCGCCTGTGTTGGTTGGCCTTATCGATAATGCAGACAATGACTTCAGAGGCTAAACTTATGTAATCGAGCTGCCACTTTCTCCGCCTCTTACGCCGAGGGGCCGAGGGGCCTTAATGTTGTTGGTGCCGATAAGGCCTCGCACCTGTACTGACAGGCTTGAGGCCCCCTCAGCATGTACTCGCTCCTTCTCTAGGAAATGGTGGACGCTGCAAAGAGGGAAAGTCACTGCGGGTACAACAAGCTGTGCTTATGGGTGTTGCTCAACATAACGCCGTCGCCAATGCGTGTTTTTTTGTGATAGCAGCCGCAACAGAACAGAAACGAATGCTGCGCTTGGTCCTTTTCACAGAATGTTGGTAATGGCAGGGCAGCCAGGAAACCTAGTCACTGTCACCTTCTGTACCTAGCTAGCTAGCTAGGTAGGTAGGTAGGTATGCAAAATCCCGCGTGATAAAGGAGGGGCAATGCCAGGCCGCCTCCTCACTGATATGGCGGTCTCGTGTTTTGTAAAATTGAATGACCCAGCCAAGAACTATCTCTCCTTCTCCCCAGTCATCCATTTGGTCCTTCACCTACTCTTTTCCAATCAGACACGCAATATTAGACTTCTCAACGTGACCCCTTCTCCGACAATGGCTGCAAACCCTAATGACACCATATTGGACACTCTCCGCCACATTCAACGAAGTCAGACACAGTTAATGACATCGGTTGAGACTCTGACGGAAAGAGTGAATGCTCAAGAGTCCAAATCTACTGCTTCTCCTCAAGCTCTCGCCTTGGCTGATGTGCTCGACTACGATGCATCGTATGCTATGTCTAGCTCAGATGCCCTCCATCAGAACTCCAAGGACAGCACCTCTATCCCAGTACAGGCTGTCCCAGCTCCAGGCTTTCGATCTAACCTGACATCTCGCATTGTTCTTACGTAAGTAAACTCCTCTCTTGACACGAGTTTGAGAAATGAAAAGCTTACAGGCGTTTAGGACGTATCCGAAGCAAATCGGAATTGCTCCTTTGGTAATGAATTGGGGCAATCCTGACCCACTGAAACGCGGCCCAGTCGTAGTTTCTCGGTCTCCGTCTACTATAAGGCGTCGCAACGGTTTGTAGTCAACCTTGACTGAGATGGACGGGGTATTATCGACTGCTAACTACGACATAGCTATTGGAGGTTGGTTCAAACATCGCTCTTACTCGGGAGTATATTCTGATTCGCTTCCTCACCATTAATCTTGTATTAGCTCAGTAAGTTTAAACACTAAGCATAACCCAGGAGCTACATTGACAGATATATAAATACAGTGGAGGATCGTATGCCATTTACTATGCTCTAGCTGTCGCTAGTAAAGAGCTCAACATCGATCACAGGTGCGTAGCCATTCTACAGTTGTAGAGTTAATAGTAACTCATGACATTCATTCAAAAGGCCTGACTTTACGAATACTGAGCCTGCTGCCCAAATTGGTCCTTTTCCTCACTGGGGAGACCCCGTAAGATTGTAGCCATGGATCCATGGGGCCATTTAACCCCATGGATATTTAACGACATCCTGAAACAAGAACAAGGTAAGCCACTTACTACCTGAAGTTTGCCTCATCTAATTATGTATAGTTGATGTACGACCGACAATTGCCATCACTAAAGCGCACATGAGAGTAGGCCTTACCCTCTGGATCACAACGTGCTTGTGTGTAAAGAACTTACTTAATATACTTCACAACTGACATTGTTAGCTCCCCGAACTCGAAGATAGCGTTACAAAAGGACGACTGTGAGGGAAAATATCGTTATATTGTGGCAATGCAATGGCATGCTAACCATGCCACAAGTGTGCCAGATGGCAAAGTGTGCCTCAACGAACTCGGCGAACTTGCCGTTACCAAGTTCGCTGTTGAACCAGTGAGTCGTTTCTTTTGAACCTAGAATTCACGTCTAATTCTTTGACTTGAGGTCTGGTATCTTCCTGGTGTTGCGGAAAGGTTCGGTATTGGTGCGTCCATGGTCTCGTTTACTTCAAAGGGGGTTTATTTAACGCCAAATCAGATGAAGGAACGCTTCGCCGGTCGCTATTCGAGCACACTGGCGGCAGCTACCCCGAAGTTCGTATCCTGATTGAAAAGGATTATCGTTGATGCTAATATAACACAGTTGATCACGCGTGGCGACATAAAAGTTTTCTTGCCCCCAATTGGTATGCATTGAACTGACTTTTTTAACCTTTTTCCTGTTTCTCGTTACTAATCATGAAAAGGCGGATTGACCGTATACTGCTTTGGAGATCCAGACAAGATGTCAGATGAGCATGTGCGATTGTCTTTACGCATTCATGACGAGGTGAGGTATCATTCAATCCTGCCTAGTCGGTGGATATTCTAACTGCCATAGTGCAATGGAAGCGATGTATTCGGTTCGGACATTTGCACATGTCGTCCCTACCTCATATTCGGTATCGAAGAGGCCGTCAAAGAGGCACAAAACGGCGGAAGTGGTGTGGTAATTTACTTCAGGAAAGAGGGCAGGGCACTGGGTGAGGTCACCAAGGTACATATTTCCATGTCTTTTTTTCGCCTTCACCAGGTCTGTTATCTACAAAACATGGTGCTCATGACTAACGTAAATAACTCGTAGTACTGTGGGTTTCGCTCTCGCCTTATTTCATTGTTGTTTAGGATTCGAAATCAAAACTGACTAGCAGAAGTGGTCTATAATGCTCGTAAACGTGGCGAAGATAGAGCTTCCGACTACTTCTTGAGAACGGAGAACATAGCCGGAGTTAAAGACATGCGTTTTCAAGCTCTCATGCCAGATATCCTGCATTGGCTAGGCATTAAGAAAATTGATAGGATGCTAAGCATGAGCAAGTGAGTACTTACGATGACGCAGACGACGCAGACGCGTCATTATATCTTGAAACATTACCAATAAGCTTTGGCAGCATGAAGCATGATGCAATCGTTGGGCAGGGGTAGGTTGAACCACGTTTTATAGGTGGAAGTTTCGTACGAAACCTAACAACAAAACAGCATCCCTATCTTAGAACGAGTTGAGCTACCCGAAGACTTGATTCCTGCTGATTCGCGGGTTGAGATCGATGCAAAGATAACTGCGGGTGAGTTTTCACATAGTGGTTGGTATAAGTGTAGACATACTAAAAAGATGTTCAAAGGGTACTTTACCGCTGGAAAGCGTCTTACAGCCGAGGAACTCCAATCCGTCCAGGGACGAATGTGGGAAGAGTAAGTTGGCCAATTCAAGTTGCTTGTCAAACCAACCTAAATAATCGTTTCATAGCATCGACCATTGAACTCTCTTCGGGGATAATTAGTATTGCGGCATATCATCAGACTGCCTAGAGCTTTATATACATTAAGTATAGAAATAGTACAGTCTAATTACTGCTTACCTTAGCTAAAATTTAAATAAGTCACAGAATATGAAAGACCAAGTTTTAAGTTCGTGAGTGGCTAGAGACTAGCCCGTCCTATTCTGTTGCTCAAACGTGTGTAACGTTATATACAGCATGAATGGCAGTGCAGCGATTGAGCAATACTGACATCTTAGGACGACGACAGTAACAATGGGCCATGACAACGCGGTCAAGCAAGATTTGTTAGCCACAGCTTCACTATTTGCTCCTATTGATATAGCAGTCATATCCGTTGAGTGCGCGAAGACCTCAGTGAGGAACTGGACTATTTTAGGTTTCTGACTAAACACATTACATGCTAGTATAGGTACTTCCTACTGTGTCAAGCTCATTAAAAAGTCGGTTACGCGCACTTAAAGGGACATGTATTATCTATAATAATTACTAAGAAAGAAAAGATACCCTTTAGCTATTCGTATATTACAAATTTGTATTACAGTGTACAATAAGCCAGTCTTTCTGGTGTAAGAAGACTTGAGCATCATCCAGCTCATTGTCAAGCTTACCGGAACCTTGACTTTAATGGGCCTATCACTAGGTTTGCCAGATGTTTTGAAATCACAGCTCGCCAGCGGGCTCATTAACGGTTGAGGAAGTAGGAAATGACTAGCCCATGCAAAATTTCGCGCTTTTCCGGCGTTTATGGTGCCGGTTAATTCGGGCAACCATAGAGTTCTAGTAGACGGTTCTGTAGCATAGTGTTCAATGACTAGTTTTAGTCTTTGTGTCAGTGTCTGTCCAATGCTAGAGCCTCATCAGAGATCTGGATTCTTTTCGAGGATAGGCTGTTGCTCAAGGCTTTCCACATTTCGTGACATATGACGAAGACGAAGGGGATGCGTTTTGCTAAGCATATCCAGCGGATAGTTTAAAGCCAAATGAGGCGTGGCATATAAGCAAGAAAGATATGGTGTACATTGTGATGAGGCAAGCCTCAGAGAGAAACACGTGACAGTTTCTAAAGTAGTGAAGGAAATTTGTGGGCCTGGGGAAGGATTTTCCACTTCTGTTACCTAGCTCGCTTAGACTTTCACTGGTGCACACAAAAATTGAAAATATTCTCGCCCCTCCACCAATCCTTTCAGCATCATCAGTTTCTCCAACTGCTTACATATCGGCCAGCGAACATGGCGGTTGGAAAGTGAGTTTTGCAAGTCTATGATCGCTTCTACGCAAGACCCTAACAGTGTCTAGGAACAAGAGACTCTCCAAGGGTAAGAAGGGTCTCAAGAAGAAGACCGTCGACCCTTTCTCTCGCAAGGATTGGTACTCTATCAAGGTATGTAAAAAGCGAATTTTGGCAAAATCAATCACTGAATTTGCTGACACGATTTATAAAGGCTCCCAGCTCTTTCAGTGTCCGAGAGTGAGTGTTTTACACTGTCGACAAAACCAAGTTCGATTTTCACAACTCGACTAACAGCGGACAAATTAGTGTTGGCAAAACCCTGGTGAATCGCACAACCGGTCTGAAGAACGCAAATGATGCTCTGAAGGGTCGCATCGTTGAGGTTTCCTTGGCTGATCTCCAGAAGGATGAGGAGCATTCGTTCCGCAAGGTTCGTCTGCGCGTAGACGAGGTTCAAGGAAAGAACTGCTTGACCAATTTCCATGGCCTCGACTTCACTTCCGACAAACTTCGATCCCTCGTCCGCAAGTGGCAGACTCTTATCGAAGCCAACGTCACTGTCAAGACGACTGATGACTACCTCATTCGTCTCTTCGCCATCGGCTTCACCAAGCGCCGCCCCAATCAGATCAAGAAGACTACCTACGCTGCTTCTTCCCAGATCCGAGCCATTCGACGCAAGATGACAGACATCATTCAGCGCGAGGCCTCTAGTTGCACTCTCACCCAGCTGACGTCGAAGTTGATCCCAGAGGTTATCGGTCGTGAGATCGAAAAGTCCACTGTTGGAATCTACCCTTTGCAGAATGTATGTACTGACGCAAGATGTTATAAGCCATGACAACAAGCTAATCTACTGAATTCAGGTGCACATTCGCAAGGTGAAGCTTCTCAAAGCCCCCAAGTTTGATTTGGGTGCTTTGATGGCCCTTCATGGAGAGTCGGGGACAGATGACCAAGGTCAGAAGGTTGAGCGGGAATTCAAAGAGAGAGTTCTGGCTGAGGTTTGAAATGGGTCACGTACAAATGCGAGATGAGAGGGATTCTTATAAGTGGTGTAGTAATCCCTGGGCAGCATTGTGTCGGTTATAGTGGCGTAGCATCACAGGCAATTGGAAGGACAATTTCTCCATCAAGGGTTCAAAAATGAAAAGGGATTTGTTTCTATAATATTTTCTTCTGTGACCCCTCGTACTCTCGTGTAACACCATGCCTCAATATCCCAAACGGCAGGTGGAGCTGCGCGATATAGCAAGCATAGTGGGAAGTTGATGGTCGACCGTTTCTAGGGTTTAAAGAATTGGCACTGATTGTTATTGCGTATCAATCGAGTCTTACTAGGATAAGAAGTTACCTCGACCACATTTTCTATATCTACAGGCCTGGATACCTCAATTTATAGATAAATGCGCAAGTGCTTATACATCACTGAATTAAATCGCCAACCACAAATGTATCAGCAGTAAACACCCACTACTCCAGTTATACGTCCTCTTGCAAAAAGTCAACAATAGCTGCTCAACAAATCAGAGACCGTGTGATTCAGAGATCAATGAGTATCACTCATCAGAAAACTCACCTCGTCGGAAAGCTTCAGGTCGCTCCGATATGAGCCAATGTCCAGCATCAACATCTACGAGACGAAACAGAGGAAAAAATTCCCCGATGGCAGGGATTGCATCATCCGCAATGTAGTGACTCTTGGTTCCACGCACAAACAAGGAAGGCTTCTCAAAACGACGATCTCGCGGTTGCTTAAATGGGAAGTCGCCAAGTTTAGGCAAAGATTTCCTGAGAATATCTAGAGGAATGCGGAACTTCTGAGTGCTTCCTCCTGCGGGTCTGTAGAGATTTCCAAGTAGAAACTGCCTGATCGGGAGGGACTGCGCTGAATTAGTAGCATAATCATGTTTGTAGGTCTGTGCAGGCGTTTGTACCTCTTCAAAAGCTTGCAAGATCTCATCTGCTTCGGCTTGACGAGTGATGTCCGCGTCTTGGATCTTCTTCATCGCCCTAATGTACTTAAGAAAGTCGCTGTTTAATGCTATATCGACAGGAGCATTATCGACAGCTACAATATTTGAAATAATCTCGGGAGAGCGGAGAGCCAGGGTCATGGCTGTCTTGGCCCCCTTTCGAAAATGTTAACATCCCGCGATTGCTGCAGATATGGACCACCACGGGAGATCATTTGACCAGTTGAAAATCAGACTTACATTGAGTGACCAATCAAAGTAACATTGCCCAGTTTCTGGTCTTGGATGAAGGCCGACACATCTTCTGCCATGGCACAATAATCATGTTGTGGGTGATGGGGTGATTCGCCATGGTTTCTTAAATCCTTTGCGACTCAAATTCGTTGAGTGACCTTGCAACCATTCGCTGAACAAGCTTGAACTCACCAGAGCATAAACATCCACGCCTAAGTCTCTCGCCAACATCCTATGGAAGAAAAAGTTTGAGCCTTCACCCGAATCCGGTGTTAAGGGACGACGACCTACTTGCAGATGCCTCTATTATTCTTCTTAGATCCAAAGAGTCCGTGAAGGAAAATGATTGGTGACTTTTCTGCATGACTTTGAGGTTTCGCAGGCTGGTGTAGGTCGTATGCCAGCGGGCGAACGGCCTTGGGAACGGCCACCTGGACGAAACCTCTCACTTGGTATGATGTTCGTACAGTTAATAATTGCACACGATGCAGATAGGCAGATGGGAATGATAATACGCCCATGGCGGGAAAAGAAAGAAGAAAGAACAAATAAATAGTACAAGGACTTTGAGTCTTAACACTGCCTGGCTGATGGAAATATCACTTAACTAAGCTGTGATTGAGTCGGGCATTAACGATTGATATTTCGATGTCTTTACTTATCCTAATTAGGACGCTGCTCCAGTGGGTCAAGTGTTGTATTGCACGACTTGGCCACTAATTTGTGCGTTTATTATCCCTTACTAATTATATGCCCTAATAAACGAGCTACACAGGGAACCTGTGTCCGGTACGGATTACTTACCTCGGTATTATGCAGGTATGCAGATATAGATAGAGGTAATCAAGGGCGTATAGGTCATCCCAGGATTACATCGATCTCCTGAAGTCTTGTCATTCCTCAGTAGTCGATCAACACTCTGCCATTTAGATATTGCTCGTCTTCTGTGGATGATGCACCACATTTTATGGCGCGCATTGCCTGATCAGGTACGACATTTGGAAGCAGGAGAATGTGTGCCCCATGCGTTATCTTATCCTTTGTAATAGAGCTTCTGCCAATGGGAGTCACTACGTGGGGCTGGCTGCCAACTTGTCCACAATATTCCGTACAACCCCATGAACTCCTTGAATACTCGTCGAAAGCTGCAACAACTCTTTGTAGTTATCGTCATTTCAGCTCGCATCAAAACAACTCAAAAGAATACGTCAATCTAGTTTCCCATACTTCAACGCTCGGTTTGAGAGCACAAGATGGACTTCGACGCCCTTAAAGAGCAATGGAGTGATGTGGAGGAAAGGGACGGTGTGCGTTTGAGCTGGAACGTTTTCCTAGTTCACGCATGGTATGTATACGGATCGCATGTCTAGTCACCACTACGAAGCTAAATCTGATTCAGGAAGCCTCGCGCTTGGTTGTGCCTATCGGAGCCCTATACACTCCATTGAAAGAAAAGCCGGACACCCCTCTTCTACAATTCGAACCTGTCACTTGCAAGCAGCCATGTCGCTCCGTCCTTAATCCTTTCTGGTGAGTTCGAAAACGATATGTGCCCTCTCGATTCGCTCTCTTGCCGAATCGCCCCATCGCGCAAGTAACTGATCTTCAAAGGTCACATCGTTACATTCACAAAGATCATATAAATCTGACTAAGTTCGCAGCCAAGTCGACGTTCGAGCAAGAGTTTGGATATGCTCTTTTGTCTCTCCCGAAACCAACTTCCCCCATTATAAAGACATCACAGCCAACGCTATTCCTCCCGAACTTCACAAAGACAACACGACTATTGAGTACCGTCTGTCACGACCGGCTCCTGCTCCGCCGATCTTCCTCTACGTCGTTGATTTATGCCAAGAGGAGGATGGGTTGTCTTCACTAAAAGAGTCTCTTGTAATGAGTCTGAGCTTATTGCCCGAAAATGCCCTCGTAGGACTTGTCACTTTCGGAACTATGGTGAGTAGTCATGTGTCAGGTTCTTCATAAAGATATGACTAATATTTCATCACAGGCTCAAATTCATGAAATAGGATACGAAAGTTGTGCGAAATCCTACGTATTTCGGGGCAGTAAAGATTATACGGCCAAACAGGTGCAGGAGATGCTAGGACTGTCGTCCTCCGGAATACGGCCCAATGCTCAGACTCAACCTGGGCGCCCGTCGCCCATGGGTCCAGCATCTAGGTTCCTGCTGCCTGTTCAGCAGGCCGAATTCCCACTCACAAAAGCGCTTGAATGTCTTCAAAAGATCCTTGGCCGACAGCCAACGACCGGCGAAGTTTGAGATGCACAGGAGTCGCGTTGAGCGTCGCGATTGGGCTGATGGAGTCTGCATTTCAGAATGCTGGAGGCCGCATAATGCTTTTCGCTGGTGGGCCTGCGACGGAGGGCCCCGGTATGGTGGTAGGACCTGAATTGCGCGAGCCTATACGATCTCATCATGATATTGATCGTGATAACGTGAAATACTACAAGAAAGCGTCAAAGGTTTGTGGCTATAATGCTTATGACCAGATTATCACTAACATTGACTTGGTGGCTAGTTTTACGATAATTTAGCTAAAAGAACAGCACATAACGGTCATATCATCGATATCTTTGCCGGTTGTTTGGACCAAGTTGGTTTGCTTGAGATGAAAGGTCTCTGTAATTCCACGGGCGGTCATATGATTCTGACGGATAGCTTCACATCTTCTATGTTCAAGCAGTCTTTTGTTCGCATATTCGAAAAGGACGGTGACGACAATCTTTTAATGGGCTTCAACGCAGTCTTAGAGGCTCTGACGACCAAAGAACTCAAGGTCACGGGCTTAATTGGCCATGCTGTATCTCTCAACAAGAAGTCGGTCTCTGTAGGAGAAACTGAGTGCGGAATTGGAAACACGTGCTCGTGGAAGATGTGTGGGATTGATCCGCAATCAAGTTATGGGGTCTACTTTGAAGTTGCAAGTCAAGGCCCGGCGACTCACCAGCAGGCCCCCAAAAGGGCATGATTCAATTTCTGACGTACTATCAGCACTCATCTGGACAATTCCACCTTCGTGTAACCACTATTGCCCGGAACTTGAGTGGCCCTGCGGGGGATCCTGCAATTGCTCAATCATTTGATCAAGAAGCTGCTGCAGTTCTAATGTCCCGTATAGCTGTTTTCAAGTCTGAGGTGGATGATGGGCCTGATGTGCTTCGATGGGTTGACCGGATGTTGATTCGCCTTTGCTCTAGATTTGCGGACTACAGGAAGGACGATCCTTCCTCTTTCAGGTTGGAAAAGAACTTCACGCTATACCCACAGTTCATGTTTCACCTCCGAAGAAGCCAATTTTTGCAAGTTTTCAATAATTCGCCCGACGAGACAGCTTTTGACCGCCATGTGTTGAATCATGAAGATGTGGGAAATTCCCTGATCATGATACAACCAACTTTGGACTCCTATACCTTTGATCAGGAGGGTGGACAGCCAGTTCTGCTCGACTCGGCTTCAATTCAGCCAACACATATCTTACTATTGGACACATTTTTCCATATCCTTATCTTTCATGGCGAAACAATCGCTGAGTGGCGAAAGGCTGGTTATCAGGAGCAAGAGGGGTATGAGAATTTTGCTGCATTGTTGGAGCAACCCAAAGAAGACGCTCGCGTAGGTCGTCCCCAAGTCCACCATGAGATCATAGCACTGACGACTTCAGGATTTAATAACCGACCGGTTTCCGTTGCCTCGATTCATTGTCTGTGATGCTGGTGGCTCGCAAGCACGATTTCTACTGTCCAAGCTAAATCCCTCTACTACCCACACTACTGGGCCATATGGAGGTGCAGGGGCGGCCTCGGCTCAGACAATATTCACTGATGATGTCTCCTTGCAGACATTCATGGATCACTTGATGAAGTAAGCTATCAGCCCATCTAACACTACCATGGACACCGCAGCTAATAACTACCTTTCCCTTTTTTTTCATGAACGCAGGCTTGCAGTAAGTGGAACAAACTAAGAATTACCTATTCAAAATCAAACCACCGGCCAAGATTACAGAGGACAGTAAGGTGCGAGCAAGCATTGCAAGCCGGTGATTAGATGCTATACTTAAGCTTCCCTTGCAGGTCATGGTGACGGATTAAGCTATCAGTTTCGTTGCCCTTCGAATTATAATAGGTAAATGAGACGCCCGATTCAGTTTTACTAAACACGTCTGCGTACCAATCATTGTTCTTGGCATTTTGCATGGTGTTATTAGATGCTCGTTTCTGTCCCAGCTTAGCAGGCCATGTAACTATGATCAATTTCAATCCGATCAAGCCATGGTGAGTAGCCACAGCTCTTGCACGCTATACAGCCATGTTCTACCTACACCCATTCCGAACCGATTACGTTGAATGATCCATAGCGGTTTCATTGTCAGCTTATTTGTGGGGATGCAATGAGCAACTGCAACAATGACTAGGTCTTGGGGATTATATAATCCACATGTCGTTAGATTAGGGCAGGATGGTGGGTCACACGCACTTTTCCCTAAGCCAGCGCTAGTGCATTCATTAACTCCAGCTTCGACAAAACTTGCTCACAGTTCGCCTGGAAATTCCTATTCCCCTGCAAATTTCCGCTTCTCCTTCTGGCACGCAAACCACGAGCCTCTGCCAACTTTAGCCAACATGCGTAAGTTATTAATCGTTGACATTTAGTGTTCAACTTCCATCGCCAGTCTAACGAGTTCACAGCTCCCAAGTTCGACCCCAACGAGATCAAGGTCATGTTCGTGAAAACCAAGCAGTTGCCCCTTCCGCATAACCTTTGCAAAGACACTTTGCAATGTACTGACTTTCAACAGCCACCTCCGAGCCACCGGTGGCGAGGTCGGTGCATCGTCCGCCTTGGCTCCCAAGATTGGTCCTCTTGGGTTATCCCCAAGAAGGTCGGAGAAGACATTGCCAAGGCTACTGGCGACTGGGTATTTACGCATTACCCCCTTTCCCTTATCAATTTCACATGGTGACTGACACCTTCAGCAGAAAGGCTTGCGCGTGACTGTCAAGCTCACCATTCAGAATCGTCAGGCTGCCGTGTCTGTGGTTCCTACTGCTTCCTCCTTGATCATCAAGGCGCTAAAGGAACCTCCTCGTGACCGAAAGAAGGAGAAAATATCACACACAACAAGTCTGTCGGTCTGGATGAAATCATCGACATCGCCCGTACTATGCGATATAAGTCCTTCGCCAAGGAACTCAAGGGCACTGTGAAGGAAATCTTGGGAACTGCCTACAGTGTCGGATGCCAGGTTGATGGCAAGCCTCCAAAGGTTGTCATCGAAGGTATCGACAGTGGCGACATCGACAGTACGTTTATACATTTCTCAAGTAACCAGATGGTTCGTTAGATGCATAGCTGACAAACTTAGTTCCTGATGAGTAAACGGTTTCTTGGTGGATGTTTCCGGCTGTGTTACAGAATGACGACCAACGACACTCGAGCAATATATCAGTTAAAACCTTGGTTTCTTGCCTAAGTCCTGGAGCCTAATCCGTATAGTCCTTCCGTGCCGTATAATTTGAAATGATACTATTTATTGGTGACCTGGTGACGAACAATCCTTGGCTACACTCTGAAATTCACCTTAACTGCTCCGTGGTTTATTTCAATTTTTGTTCAAGGAAGACGAAATTTAGCTCTGTCTTTTACTCACCGCGACACCCTGTAGCATGTTCTCTGTGGGTGTGGCGGTCCATGAATAAGGCACACATATAGTGATACTTTGCATGTCTTCACTTGTATTCTTACTTTTAAATCCAATGTATTATAATTGCCGTTTATAAAGGGAAAAAAAGTGCTCAAATGTTCTAGAGTGATTGCATCCGATGTGTTCATAATTGTTTATAAATAACACCTGACAAAGAAACTACTTGCACAGTCTAGAGTGCGGTCTTCGTTGCACGGGCACTTGAGCTTGGAATATGTACGTACCTCCGTACGTACTTCATGGGTATCATATCAGACCTTGATATGGAACCAAAATACTAAACATGCGTTGCTAGTCTACTAGCGAATCGCGTTCGCCATCTGTTTTACATGCCTAGGTACCTGTATAGGTAGACAGCATGGAAATATCGCTGCGGTAACCCCCGCCTTAACACTGGTTGTTGAGAAATGTTAGCTTTCCTGACTACGAACCACGGTTCGCACCCCAGCATAACTGCACACTTTGTCGAAGCTTACCGTGGTAGAAAGGGACTGCAGTGCAGAAGTATATTGCTGTATCGTCTTCACCATCCCCTGCCTAGTCTGCGTTGTTTTTCGGTAGGTAGTTGTAGTCCTCACTTCTCTAACGTAGGGTAGGTAAGAGGCAGTCGCCTAAAAGTTCGGGCCCGCAAAGGGGAAGGACACCTGCCTAATTTCTCACTCGAAACGATAACCTCCCGTACAGGTCGTCCAAGTCTATTGCAGGTATTGTACGGTTAATACAGTCAGTGCGACAGGCACCGTCCCGCCACATGCGCCACAGCCTCCACCACGGGGGATATGCCAAGGTCTCTGGAACCAACATCAGCAGTTGGTTCTGGCTGATGAGCAATATCAATCACCGTCGACCCCCTTTCCCGCACCTCTTAGTCTGCACAAACCGACATCGCCAAGACCTTCGACGCCGCAACTAAATACCACGGCCCAGCCCAACATATCATATCACTCCTTGCCACGGAATACCGGGCGAGCTCCACGAGCTAACGTTGGGCATCTTTAGCTGCCAAGCGTCATCAAGAGGAAGACGCCCCAGATGTGAAACGACTTATCCTTTCACCTCAGCCATGCGTTGATCCGCAAGCCATGACCATTCATTGACAGCCGAGTCACCGCTCATTCTCTTTTTCACCCAAATCGCCCCCAAACACCCACAGCTGGACATGTTACCAGCGCCGCAGATGCATCCCAGTGTAGTGCCGGAAAGACAGACCTGCGACTCGATATCGACTGTTGCCGGCCGAGAGGGAAGTGATACTGATGATAGCCACAGAAGGTGGAATCTTCCGTCCCATAGACGCTCTGTCCCGATAGGAATATCTGAGCCAAGTCAACAAGCTGCCCACCCAGTAGTGCATCATGTATCGCTGCCTGAACATAACCTACGCAGGAAGACGCCGGGTGGGACGGTTGATGCTGGTTATGATGGTTCACACATCCAACCGTCCCCGGACCGCCGCTGAAACATATGATTCTTCCCGTATCTGCCAATACCAACCCGCTTTCTCGCCCTACCGCCATCCCAGTGTCGCCGCAGCACTGGGATCATACCGCATCGTCTATCCACCTCGACGAAGACATGCGCCCACAAGTCAGCCATCTGCCATATTCGTGGACATATTACGACGAGTCACCATCAAATTTCAATCTGATTAGCAACTTAAACCATCACTCTATGGTCCAACATCCGGAACTGAACCAGCCGATTATTCGAGCAAACGAACATAACGTTCGGGCGTTTTGTCCACCGCCAGCACCTATCAGTGGCTCGCTCCTGTTTTATCAAACGGCCTGGCAAACAGGATCCTCACCATGGGACATTCGCAATCATGATCAAGGTCGCTACTTTGGATCTAGCCACGCAGGTCAAGATGGATTCTCTATGGCACGTGGAACTCGCAGGGATGGATCAACCCAACATCTCCCAATCTACTTCGGAAACCATGATACACACGCGATTGCAAACCAGACCCTGAACAACTTGCAACAGAACTCACAACTTTGTGAAGCCGTTAGGACAGTCCTGCCAGCTCAGACAGCAATTTCCAGCGGCCAACTCCATTTCCGCGAGAAGGCCTTGCAGTATTCCTACCAAAGCTACGTTGACCTGCTTTCGTACTTGCAGGCGAACGGGAAGACCAACCCGATCAGGACTAATCCAAGCACATTCGACACGCAAAAGCTTCCTGCTTATCCTAAACCACCCCGGCTATGGAGCACGGGCAGACATAAAAATACCAGTCTCACAAGCTCAAATCCCTCCCCTGAACAGCTCTGCCGAGGCTTCAGCCCTACGGACCATCAGACGTTACACTCTCGATAGTAACCGCCTGCCCCATAGCGAAATTGATTACAGCCAGGCAGCTTATGACAGTGGTATCAATCTCCAATATAAGACCCCACGAACGGACCCTGATATAACGCCATCGTCCCCGACTCATGATGCCCATGTGAAGCCTTTACCCGTTGCCAACGCCGTGTCCTCGCTAGAGGTCCTGAACAATCTGTGTGAACAGAGTGGTTGGAAATGGGTGGAAGGTATGTTGGTTGGAGGCTGTCTTCAGTACGGCCTAGAGCGATACGATGATGCGTTCAAGTCCTTCTCAAGGATTGTCGCAGTTGATTCAAGGTAAGCTGCCCGCCACAATACCCTCACTCTGTTGCTTGATCTCACAATCCCCGGCTTCCCAGCCATGTTGAAGCTATCAGTCATATGGGCGCAGCCTTGTATTGCCTCGGACGCCAAGACGAAGCAGAGAAGAATTGGCTCCGGGTGGTAAAGCTACGACCAAACTATCTCGATGCCACGGAACACTTGGTGGGCCATCTTTATAAAAATCGCAGCGAAGAAGCTATTGAAGTTATATCATATATTCAGAAATCACTATACCGCGCTGCGCAAGACTCAACTTCAAACGACGATGGGAGAGTTGTTTCAGACTCGAGCGATGGGAAAATTTTCTCGACATCCAACGGCTTGAGAATGGGCCCAAGTACGCTGGTAGGAGGTGAAGAAGAAGATGCAACAGGATTTGGATCAAGCGGCTATCTACTTTCTGGTGTCGACAATGGAAGAATGCTAGCCCTTGTCCACGCAAAAGGCACGATGCTTTATGGTCAAAAAGAAATTGAGCGTGCTTCAAAAGCGTTTCAAGAAGCCGTGTTAATCAGCGTCGGCAGGCGAGTCAGCGGCATCCAGGAACTCATCCATCGTATCCAGCTGGCACTCTCACCCCATAACCAGCACAAATTGCACGGGAGTAATACTGCACGCCCTCTGCAGCCTCTAATGCTACCGCCTGAGAGGGCTCGTCACACCGCCCGGCTTGTATTTGGCAGCAACGGCGAGCTGCCGGGGCTTGTATATCTGCGGAATGCGATTCTCAAGCGGGCTGCGGTACAAACAACCAGCAACTCATTATTGTCGCTGGCTAAAATACTACAGGACGCCATGTCAAATGGTAGTGCTGATTCATGTTTACTTTATGGAGCGTCGCAAGTAAGCGACATCCTCGCCTTGTACTATCTATCTCTATCTCTCCAGGAAAGCCCATCCACGGCAAACAATGTCGGTATACTTCTAGCCGGAGTTCAACAAACCATTGCCAGTACTTCAATGACTTCGCCGCAACCTAGTATACCAGGTATCACACCAGGAAGTGGTCTTGCGCTCGCGCTTGCTTACTATAATTACGGCCTCTATTTGGATCCAAACCACGTCCATCTTCATACAAATCTTGGAAGTTTACTCAAAGACATTGGTCAGTTGGATCTCGCAATTCAGATGTACGAACGAGCAGTGTTATGTGATGGTACATTCGACATTGCCCTGACAAACCTTGCAAATGCTGTGAAAGACAAGGGCCGGATTAATGAGGCTATCGTCTATTACGGTCGTGCCGTGAACGCAAACCCCGGGTTTGCTGAAGCAGTCTGTGGACTTTTCACTGCCTTGAACTCGGTATGCAACTGGCGTGGTCGCGGCGGGGTTCTGCTTAAATTTGGACAGTACGACCGGTGGCACGTTGATGATGAAGGAAGGCTTGTCGACATTCATACCAGTGGTTGCAGTAGCGGCCTTACGAAGCGTGTTGTTGACATCGTCGTGCAGCAACTGAAAGATGCGTCCCATTGGGGCCTAGGGATGTTGCAAGAACCCGCCATACATAGGTTGACAAAGCAGTTACAACATTTGTGCAAAAACCCCTCTTTCAGGCTTGATGCCGCCCTCCGTCGCTGGGCTGGACAACCCTGGGAGGGCTCTCGGCTATTACGCTTGATAGAGCGTGCCACAAAGGTTATACAAAGAAACTGGTATGTAGATCTGCATCACACTACAGGAAAAGGTGACACACGATATCCGAGACCGAAACTACCCCAGAACCTCGCTGTACCGTCCGCCCCG
Organism: Epichloe glyceriae; assembly: GCA_023658535.1. Classification (NCBI taxonomy): domain Eukaryota; kingdom Fungi; phylum Ascomycota; class Sordariomycetes; order Hypocreales; family Clavicipitaceae; genus Epichloe; species Epichloe glyceriae. The sequence goes on along the minus strand of CP098291.1, from coordinate 5,090,738 downwards.
ACCGTACTTCCTTTTCATACTTTCACATGCCCTCTCTCTGCAAGTGACATTCGAACCATCGCCCAGCGAAATGCTATTCGAATCTCCTGCTCAACACTTCGATCGCCCTGGATACCTACCACGGTCTGCCCCCTCCACATCCACCCAGCCCACAATTAAACGTCGGATACTTATCATCAGATTTCAACAATCATCCACTAGCACATCTGTAAGTCGCTTGTCATTGCTAAGTCTCGGCTAATTGTGAGACCGGACGTTGAAGGAGCTAAATATGAAAAGGATGCAATCGGTATTTGGCTTCCACAACCCGCACCGTGTTCAGGCAATCTGTTATGCGACTACACCTAGTGATGGGTCGATTCATCGACAACAAATCGAGAACGAGGCCCCCGTGTTTCGAGATGTCAGCAACTGGCCACCAGACAAACTGATTGAGCAGATACATCGAGACAATATTCATATTTTGGTAAATCTGAACGGCTACACTCGTGGCGCACGGAACGAGATATTCGCCGCTAGGCCAGCTCCGGTCCAGATGTCATTTATGGGATTTGCTGGCACACTAGGCGCAGAGTGGTGTGACTACCTTCTAGCAGACAAGATGACTGTTCCGCAATCAACCCTCCGGCCTTGGAGAGACAACGTCTCCATAGAAAATATTTTCCATGATCATAGCGAGGGGGCTGACGGTGATTGGATGTACTCAGAAAACATCATATTCTGTCGCGAGACATTTTTCTGTTGCGATCATGCACAATCCTGCGCATCTGATGAGATCAGCACCAAATGGGCAGAGGTAGAGAGACAAAGATGGGAAATGCGCAAGGGACTTTTTCCCGACATGGAAGATAATGTTGTCATTCTGGGCAATTTCAATCAACTTTACAAGGTGAGTGCTGGATTATTACTGGTTGAAGCATCCATCACGATAATGACATGTCAATATGAACTCGATCAGATCGATCCTACAACATTTCGGTCTTGGTTACGTATACTTGCTCGAGTACCACGTGCTGTGCTGTGGTTACTTCGATTTCCCGAGCCCGGTGAGGGCAACTTGAGAGCGACTGCAAGGCTTTGGGCTGGACCTGAAGTGGCATCTCGGATTGTTTTCACTGATGTTGCCCCAAGAACCAACATATTTTCCGAGCTCGTGTTTGTGATTTATTTCTAGACACCCCTGAGTGCAACGCACATACCACCGCTGCGGACATATTGTGGTCCAGTACGCCATTGCTCACTTTCCCACGATACCCCTACAAGATGTGCTCCCGTATGGCGGCGTCCATTTTACAAGGCGCACTTCCCCATTCCACCGAAGGCCAGCGAGTGGCTGCGGAGCTCATCACAGACACGGAGGAGGAGTATGAGCAACGAGCAATTGATTTAGCAAATGGCCTAACGTATACCCTCAGTGTGGCTGGTTGTGGCCAAGCCAAAGGGCGGTTGGCTGACATGCGGAAGCTATTATGGGATAGCAAATGGCACTGCAGCCTCTTCAATACCCGGAGATGGGTTGAGGACCTCGAGACAGCCTACGAGGAAGCGTGGAAGAGGTGGGTCAACGGCATCGGAGGTGACATATACCTCTGAGCAAGTGTTTGCCACACTGTGGTCTGGAAATTACGATGAAGATGAAGAGATGACGACGTCGAACGATTACGAACATTACTGCAGCTCAGGTTATTGCGGTATCTTGCCGTATTATGAAAAATGAGGAGTTGAAGTCGACACTCTATTGACTATATTTTGCCGCCTGGAATGACGCTTGGCTGAAATTAACGACTGTGAGCCGGCTTAGCCGTCACCATTCAACCACCGATCGGTGGGAAGATTTGCCCCGTGAAATGGCTCGTTGGTTCTGGAATAGGCTCCGCCGTGCAAATCACCCACTAGCGCTCCCATTCGATGGTGAGAGCGAGGTCATTGTCTGCAGGAGATGTCACGACAGCCAGCCGCCTGACGCCGCCCTTGGGCATGTACTGTGGGCAAAGGGCATGCAGTTTCGTCTGTTAAGAGCGTCTCATCTTGCCTGCACCACTAGTCTCGCTTATCACACTACCGAGACCACGAGAAATGATCTGCCTGGAATCAATCACCACAATTCTTACAATCTGTGCGATGTGGCAAGTTCTTATGCCAATATCGCACAGAGACGATAGTGCACGAAGAATCGAGTGTAATGATAATGCTAGAGGAGACAATATTTCACCCGTCGCTGATCATTGTAGCAACTTGCGATGATGCATGGTGTGAGAACACCAGACTTGCCCAGATGGGGACATGGACTAAGGTTCGAGCAGAACGCACGCCATCGATGAAATGTCCCCATCGCTAGTAATGCTAGTCTATTTCCTGATAGTGTTAGCTTATGAACAAGTGATCATTTGTATTGGTGATTGGCCCCTAGATATGGTGTTGTTGTTGTTGTTGTTGTTGTTGTAGTACCTATTGAAGGATCTTACCACTGTGCCCTGGAGACATCCCAGCCGTCTTGTCCAGGCTAGCTTGGTGAGGAAGTTATACGGACGACCATTTTGTTCTCGCAACACGTCTATTGATAGAGTTCACCCAACCTCCTGTCCGTGGCTACGGGCTGATGAAGTGCGAACAGCCACTAGATTAATGTTGCATTTAGGTCCTCGACTTTACAGCTAGATTACGTACTGTGCAGATTTCAACATTAGTGCTCCACCTATACAAGATATAAACCTTCTTAGCTGGATCCGCTAATTTTTTTTTTTGGGGGGATTGTGGTGAGTGAGGTCTTATTGTTGCAGAAGTTTTGGCGCATCGGGAACTTGCGAGAAATAATCCACATATTGTTCCCCGCAACACAGTCGTTCATGTCGCGCTTTGGACTAACCTGGTCAGTATATGCATAGATGCGAATATTATAATTTTTCGCCGAGTTGATTTTGTGCTAATCGTCGCTGATTAAAATGAAAGCAGTATCGTAGGAGCAATTAGAAGAAAAAGAAGGAAAAGAAGAAGAAAAGGAAGAAGAAGAAGGAACGCTCATGGGCCTGTGGTAACCAGCAGGTATCTCGATATTTTCACATTCTTCTCTCTTTTTCTTGGTGAAGGGAGTAGATGCCTGGCGCGTACTCCTGAACTATCTGAGGTGACATCGATTGACAGCCACCAAAAACAATACATGCAAAAGAAATGTCAACCAAACCCAAGGAGGCGAGTGCTAGTCAGTATTAACATAGCTGCTGGTTAGGGAGAAAGAAAAACCTTTTGTTCAATTTTTAGAGATTAACTCCAAACTTTATAGGTACCCAAATATACAAGTACCTAGATACAAGTGCATCATCGAGAATATTCAATCCTACATTAGGTACTTAGGTTATGACGCCCCGGTAACCTCCACAGAAGCGCGTCACGCTGTCTGCAGATCTTAATAGACTGGATCTTTTTTGCTTTGTGACACTGAACTCTAGGCATGCATCGCACTCAGTCTCTTCTAGCTTTCAGCAATAGTGCGACATGCAACTATTCTTCTGTATTGCCTGTAGCCTATTATGCAACGCCACCTCCGCCCATTAATGCCCACTTTCAGGCTCAGTACCTGTAAAAATCTCAACATGGGAGCCCTTGAGGTTGGCCCTAAAAGAGAACTTCGAGGCTTAAATCCTTATTGCAAGTCACGAAGTAATGGCTTTAGGGGTGACAGTTACCTGACCATTTCTTACCCGATGGCGATGGCGATGACGATGGCCAAATGATGTATCTCACTATGATCCAAGCGACCCTGTCGACGCACGGAGCTAACTCTCATTATGGCCCTTTACGGCCTAGTAGATACCCCAACAGCGCTAACAAAGTATCCCTGTCTGTCTTCGTGACACACCCTCCCCTCCTTCCCTAGCCGCAGCCACACACCCTCTGGTGTCTGACAGCGACACCAGGATAATAAGTACACCGAGCCTCATCGGACCTGCTCATCAAAGACGCATTCTCCCACTTACTTCGTCCTATACGCCGCCGCCCTCCCTTTAAACCCTCTTTATGATTCGTAATATTGTTTCGATATCTTTTAATTCAGATAGTAGGCAAGAAGCACAGTGATCTTGTGGTGACATATCCGTTACATTGTCGAGATTCGGAGGGATACAGTTCTCATTATCGATACTTTGTAGCGGTCTGGTATCTTAGGTATGAAGTTCCCGTCGTCTTTATTGGTCCATTACTCTAATCAGATTAGAAGAATTTCCATTCCGTTATGGAACTTCATTCCGTTATGGAACTCCATTCCGTTATGGAACTCAATTCCGTTATGGAACTCAATTCCGTTATGGAACCTATACAACAAAAAAGGGCCCTTGGACAAAGCCCGAGGACAGCATTCTCATCCGATTAGTTTCAAATCACGGTCCTCTCAACTGGGTCGATGTCGCCGCGATACTTGGTACTCGATCAGCAAAACAGTGTCGTGAACGGTGGACCCAGACCCTCAACCCCGAGCTCAATCGCGAGCCAATAACCGAAGAGGAGGGCGAACTAATTACGAGATATGTCCACGAATTAGGGCACCGCTGGGCTGAGATAGCCCGCCGCTTGGACAGACGTAGCGACAATGCTATCAAGAACTGGTGGAACGGCAGACAGAACCGATTGAAGCGCAAAGAACGCTCGCGCGCCATCGGGCCTCCAACCACTTCGCATGAAGACATTTCTGGAGCACCATCGACAATGGCGAATGCGACATTCGCCTTGCCTCAAGTGGCCTGTTCTACAATATCCAACAGGCCTCCGACCACTTCGCATGAAGACATTCCTGGAGCGCCATCGACAATGGCGCGCGCGACACTCGCCTTGCCTCAAGTGGCCTGTTCTGCAACATCCCTCAATTCAGTTTCTGGTCAGTACAAAGCAACGTGGCGCGAGACCCTCTCCTGTCGCCATGTTCCTCTGAACTTGCCGAGTCCGATTCCGGTTCGAACTACACAACGTCCCCTGCCGATCCACCATCTCTCCAGTCCTATCCACGCCATATTATTGAGCTTCCACCTCTCCGCGACTGGCCTCGAAAAAGCGCAGTTGAATCGCAGCGTCCCTCAGTATATGATTCCAGTCTCGGTGCCTTTAATCACGAGAATCAATTAGCCCCGCTACGTAGCCAGTCGCAACTTCTCACAGCACCGAACTCGCCAATCCAGCAGCAGCAGCAACATTCGCAAAAGCCCAGGTCGGCCGACGACGAAGCGACGTCATCAGACCTGGCATGCCACAAGATGAAGTTGGCCTCTTTGCTGGCGTAGGGCATATTTCATATGGTCTTGACCATGGACTCATTTGTCTTCCTTTGTCCTCTTCGCAATGCAGTTCACCAATGTGTCTCGATTCAGCGCCACATGAGCGCGTGAACGCGGGGATATATGAGTGGCAATATGCCCTCCAGTGGCATACGCAAATTGTTCATGAGTTGCGACGTTTTCTCCACGGGGTGTGCTTCAGTGACCGCAGTTTGCTCTTCGCCTTCAATCACGATACATGCAACATCTAATTTCTTCTTTTTCTTCATGCGTTTTCTGAAGCCTCGCGTTTCAATACGTATTTAGCACCCTCTGGACAAGGCTTATGAGAGCCGGCTCGCGGTTGGTCAATGCTAGATACATGTTTCAACCTATACCCCTATTATGATGAAGACCTGACTTATTAATCTAAAACTAATTGTGTATATTACTGAAAAATGTCGTCGGGACTTGACTCGCGACTGGTCTGGCGCACACATGGGTTAATTGGGGATGGGAACTCGAAATACAATCGAGATACTTGTTCTGGTAGGAAGTAGTTGCTAGATGATTTAGGTCTAATTGAACAAAATTCTGTCTGGTCACTAATTTCGACCAGCGCCATTGGCACCAAAACAGGGAAGCGTGCTGGGACATTGAAGAATCACTGAGGCCTTCATACTCCGCGGGGAGTATCCACCTGGCTCCTGGAAATATGTGCATATCGTGGATAGAGCTACGTAGTTAAGGATACTAATTCGCTCACAATGACGACGTGGGTGCAGGACTCTCATCGATATAGCGCCACGAGAGGAAAAGGGCTGGGGGCAAATCGCTTGTGAACTACCCAGGATACCCAGGATACCGGTTTAGGGTTTTCAGAAAATGCATGCATCGCAGCCTGGCTGATGCAGGAAATGGACTGGCCAGTCATTATGTAGTGCCACCGACCAATCACAGCTTGAGACATTGGAGCCCCGGCAGGCCCGTTGGTAGATTCGGAAAGAGTAAATACATATGGGATGGACTGGATCGGCAAGAAGCGACCGAGGAGGGGGTATTGCCTTGGGGTCCATTTGTTTTTCGCCGGGCGAATGCGCATCGATCTTGACCTATCTTCGAATATCAGGCGTTCGAAAGGTCAAGAAAGAATGAGCCTTTCTTTGGTCTTGCGATGTTCTGAACAAATCACAACTGGCTAAGATATCGTGCAATCTATCATTACAGTATTTATGGAAAATTTAGGCCAGTTCGTACCCTAGTACAAGTTATACTTCTCCTTGGCCCGGACAACATGAAATACTGCTCATGGGATTCTGGGGCAATATTTCCACAGCTTGATCCGAACGGCTACTCACTGTTGAAAGCAATGGCTGCAGCACTGACGATCGTGGAGCTAAGAGTGTGAAACGATTTGTGTCTTGGGGTAGCATTTGCCGATCGAAGGTTTCTCGGTATGTGCATATGCGCATGAATTAGCTCAACCTCCAGCGCCGACACGGGGCGTACAAGCCAGCCTCGCCATATATACTGGAACGGCGAAAATTCATCATTTTCATGGACTTCGTCAAGGTAAATAGCCAACTAACTACTTTTTGAAAGCAAGGCAACTCCAGCTCAATTGCGATCTCAGGTAAGCGAGAACACAAGCCTTTGGTGAAGGTTTGTTGCTGAGTCCTGATAGAAAGTCCCACAAGTACGGAGCACAAACGTACATGTAGATCACAAGGGTACGGAGTAAAGCACAGGTGCACCCAGCCAGGAGGGAATGGAAGGTAATGTGCGGGCGGATGAGGCCGTTCGGCTGCATGCCTGCTTTTCCGGGTCATGGCGCTGGGGCCTGGGGCAGGTCAGGGATTCAGCCAACATTCTTTCTATGTACATGGACATGACGACACAAAACGTAACAGGTACAGAGAGTGGGAGGAAAGGAGGCCCCACGTCCCATTAATTTTTTTTTTTAAATAAAAGCTTAGTACATTTAAAGTATAGCATACCCAAAGTCATCGGTTTCGCAACGGGATAGACATCCCATCCCCGTCTGATGTCGTTTTCTGTAATCTGTACGCCCGAAAATCACCGGAATGGTTTGACGTGGGGCCAAGACGTGATCCACCAAGGACGGCCCCGGCCCCATAGGTAATATTAGTCTCCCGTTATTTGTCGTGGCTTTGTGTGCCAGTGTGTAGGCCCTGCTGACGCACGCTGGGACTCAAGGAAGGTGGCTGGCTGCTATGATTAGTTATGTTGGTGACCGTTTTCTTTTATGGTGGGGGCCGCGATGGAAGATCCGCCGCCATCCGCCAGTGCAAGGGCCCATGTCATTGAATCCTGGCCATTTATGTGTTCTGGGGTCTTCAACTGGAAATAGATTGGTCATTGTACCTACCTCTATGGACCTGGCTATTAGCCCATGGACCTGGACATTAGCTCATGACCGTTTTGGTGGCTGGACGTGGTGTGGAAACCCCCTCTTCCCCGGTTACCCTCCCCTCCCCCTTCCCGATCTTTGTCAATTTGAGCTACATACTGGGTGTTACAACTTGATCAGGGGTGGTTCCTGGAGCCGACGATCTTCGGCCTCCTTCCAACCTAAAACGGTCGTGGTAAAGCAGGCATCTCCTTTCAGACCGTTATGTACACTTGCGGGTTCTGCTTTAGTATGAAGCGCCAGTTTGGAGCAGTAGGATCACAGATTTTGGCAATTGGCATTCCCAGAATCATCATGGCTGCAAATTAAGCCGAGCACCGTGCACGATGGTCCTTCGATGGACCTTGTCATCACTGGAGGTTTAGCTACATTCATTATGTTGCTGACGCTGTATTATAATTTCTTCACTTCGTCTGCCCTTTCTGCTTCGGTGTACAGTGGAAGGACACGTCATACAAAATGCCCAAGTTGGAAAGGGAAGCGCATAATAAATACATTGCCCTGTTATTGGGCATTTGTACCTTGATCCTGGCATGAAGACTTTGCAAAGGAAACCATCAACCTTTGCTTAGCTTGAGTGCTTGACACGGAGCACTCTGTGGACAGAACAGGACTAGTGGCCCGTTGGATAAACACATGACTCCACCAAGCTCGATAGACACCGTTATATGTACTTACATCCCTACCGCCAAGTAGTGCAGATTACTGCTGGGGTGTAGCATTTGTGGAGTGGCTGTACGGAGTACATAAACACACCCAGCTGGAAGTTGTCCTGAGGCCATGTGTATTGCGGAAGCTGATTCGCTTAAATACGAAAAGCGCATTCCGAGATCCCGAACCAATCTACCGGTAATATCTTGAGCACCGGCAGGATGTGATTCCATGGTCGTACTATGGGACGTGTCCCATGCATCGATGTGAAGCGTACTATGGCCGGGGCAAAACTCGCGACCTATCTATCCTGCCCTTCAAGAAAGCGAGTGCCTGACGCGTTGACCGTGCTGATACTGGCTACTCGTCGTGAAATGTCCTCCTCAAATATTACCACGCTGTATCTAAACTTTATAATCGTTTGCCTTCATCGCAGACCGGCCCTGGTTGGAAGCATTGCTGTAGTCTATTCTACGTGATTTTGTGTGGTCTCTTGCTCAGATGATGCACATACATAAGAAAGAGACTTATTCACGAGGACTATTTGTTTATGACACTAGTCGGTTAATACGTCATGTGTTGATAGTCTGATGATTCGTCCCAGGTTTGGCGTTGGTTATGCTTTGTCACCGAGTCTGAATTCCAATGAATCGCTTAAAGAGGTCAAAATTTGGCTACATAAAACCTACTTGTATCACTACTATTGACGTGCCCCCTGCTGTTGAGCTTCCGATACCAACAACATCAATCACAAACCCATCGGCTCAAGGTTTCGGGTTTAAAACATGACAGCAATTATGACCCGAGCGAAAAACCCTCCTGGGTAGGAGGATGAACTGCTTATATTGTTTCTTTCATCTAGTTGAATCACAAGCTTCCTTGACCGCCTCTGGTCAGTGCGAGAAAAAGAGGATTATTGTGCATCTTGTCAAGGTGGCCAATATTCACCTGGCTGGGTATGGCTGGCATCTATTTTGTATGAAGAACACTTGTATTGCGTCAGATTCATTGGCCACAACGAATGAGCTCAGAAAAAAATATTAAAATTCAATAAGGAAGGAGAAAAACAGGAAACGTCGCTATTCACTTTATGCAGCTTCATAAATGACAGAAAAATTTAGGACCACGTCAACATTCTTGACTATAGCAATATGCGACGTCATTCAAATCTAGGACAACCACGTACTTGGTTGGGAACTTTCCTTGGGGGTTGGAAACTTGGAGACATATTTTCTATGATGAATTTAGATTGTGCTTCGTTATGGCCCAAGATAAGGAACGTGTAAGTTAGCTAGCTAATGTAATCACTAGGCTAGATGACGCCTCCTTCTGCTACCACTACCACTACTCACTCCTCTTGCTACAAGCGCGCGCATAATCAGCCCCTGACACTCAGACAACCAATCGTTGAAGGTTAGGGGTATCGCAAATGCTGTAACCCATGAGTCATGTTCTGCGCTGTACCAATTCCTACGTCACGGCGCGAATTCTCGTGCCAAATTGAAGTCATATGGTATTGTCCTGGCTGCGTCTAGCGAGCGATACTTGTTGACCTTATCATTGTTGCAGCTAGTTACAATTAATAATTAGAAATGAAGTAACAAATTCCAAGAGCAGCCGTACTGGGGTTTTAAACAGCAGAGCATTACAAACAGCAGAGCAAAGCATAGGACAGTACCAAAATTCGCAATACGTCATGGAATGCATGGATGACAGCGACCAAATTGACTTAGTTCCGGGGAAAAGACCATGTTGAAGTAAAACGAACAGATACTAGGCGTTGTTAGGCCTGGCATTCGTCATGTTCGATGGGGAACCCCATCAGAGCAACTACGAGACTTGTGTCTGCATTTTCCCTGTGAGAATTCCATATAGCCATTGATACCCGACAAAACAATCATAACATACGGACACTTAACGGTCAACTCAGCCGCAACAATACGAGCATTACATCTTCAGAATCAACATACACGTAGTGGCTGGCTAAATATTGCGCCTACTAGCTCTTGCTGAGAACTTTCTGCGTGGCTTCCTCCTGACCCAACAAACCCAGATTCCGTATTTGTTTGGCACTCGGTGCGTCGTCTCGGGGTGTCGCGGTATCAGCTCGGGCGTACGCAGCTTGCATTGCCAGCGCTCTTGCATGCTACATACTCAGGTCAGCTATCACGGCTCAGAAGCCGTGGAAATCATGGCCACACCTACCTCCTTCTTGTGGTGTAGGCATTCATAGTAGTCCTCCAGAACTGGGGAACATTTCTTTTTCCGGAATCGTCTTCAGCTGAGGTATTCACGACGTAGCAGGCCATGACTTCCTGCCAGAACGGAAAGCAGCGTCCAACACCTTAACGCATTTGCGGTCAGTTGTTTAGTCGATATACAAGGAGGGAGCCACGTTTATAAATACCTCCATGCATGCCATATCCCGATGCCATGATGAGTCGGCCTTAACGGATACTATAGTTGAATCGTAACGCAACAATTATGATGTCTGGTTGGTTGTTGAGGGCAGCTTGAGGAATTGATGCGTCCAGAAATTATGATGATGTGATTGGAGCAACGCTTGAGCACAGACTAGCGTAAGTACTTGTGCGTCATTGATGATAATGCCTGCACAGAAGTATACACGATTAGTCTGGCGCCTCATATGCCGATGCCCCCGGTAGGCGCATAAGTAGGCCCAGTTAGTTGCACAGCACTTCCTGTAAGCCAGCTAAATCTAAAAGGGAGGTTTGGGCGTGGGCGTATGGTTGAAGGGGCAAAGTTCTTAGCCGGAGTGAGATTTTGTATGTATCAAATATTATAAACACATCCGAGTGTTTTCGAATCAATATTCGCACATCATGGCCAGCGCCTTGTCTCCGGCTAAGCTGTTGCTGCTTGCAGTGCACTTCGCTACACATGCCGACATCGACAGCTTTGCAGTGCTATGTCAGCTTAACGCATCCACCCTTCACGAAGAACTTCTGCTTCGGATTCTCTTGACTTATTTACCTGAGACTTTGAAACCTGCCTCATATGTGGGATTTCTACAACAGCTCTCCAATGGGCAATTCCAGGACACAAACGCTCATACCCTGGACTTGTCACCTGTTATCAAAATGACAGAAGTTAGGGCTCTCAAACAGGCCAGAAGGTTACATTTGCGGTCACTGAAATGCTATGGGGTACACTCAGATCTCCAAGGGGATGCACTCGATAGATTCTTGGTATTGCGAGCTCGCTCATTGGACACCGAAACGGGAATATCTTCTCAATTGTTGGATTTGCTTTTACCATTTGTCCATCGAAGTTCGTGCCTCCATATGTGGATTTTAACCATCATTTTGCCCTATGTTAAGAAAGAACAAACGACGGACTATCGGAAATCACCCGAATTCTCTTTGAACCAGTTTGAGACGTTATCTGATCGTCAAGCGAGCAATTATCTTTGCTGCAATCTGATTCATCGACACAAAGGCAGCCGAACGTTGATTATCACCTGAGGGGCATTATTGGGCCATGGCTATACAACTCGAATCGATGGAAAGAAGTATTTGCTGGTAACGGAGCGAATTTTCCGGGTGTCGTTTGCGAAGGCTGGCAAGAAGCCATGGATTGGCTAATTCTGCAAGCTGCGTCGTCGTGGTCTGTTGCCGTTCAAGCTCTTGAGAAATGGGGGCCTGGACGATGTGGATTTCGGTTACGAACTAACCATGGAGCTTCGAAACAACACCAAGATTATTCTCGCGAGACTTACGCAACAACGACGCTCGCCTGCGTCTACTCTGTACAGGACTCTAGCCTCGAGTGCCTATCCAGACTTTACGATATAGTGGCAAAGCTAAGATTCAAACTTGCATATGATGAGAAGTACAAGTCTCTCGAGGAAACGCTAGTAACGTTGCCAGATTTGTCTCTGGACAATGTGTCCACATTCTGGGAAGATCAGACTACAAGTTTTACGAGAAATAATGTTATGGAACCAAACAACCGGCTTACCAGCCCAAGTGCCGAATCTACCAAACTTCTGCTTGCGCTGATTTTGAGTGCATACATTCTGACACTCTATGGTCTTCCATCGTCAGTAAGGACAGTCAGAGACCTCACGTTTCTTCGTGACATGCGAGATCAAAAAGCCGAGTTCATGAAGATATTGCGGGCTGTTGACAACCAGAAGTCCACTCCTGACGATGAGTACATGACACGGACTCAAAAACATTTGCTTTGGCTACGTGGCTGGCGTGACAACATAACACGTGGCCCTCAAATTATCGAGAACGGCACTTTTGGCGCGATTGATCGAGACTTTATGGATGCCGAACTTTTAAGGCTCCTGTTATCAAAAGGGCGTATGTATGGACAGAAGTCGAAGCGCCTCGGCAACGATATCTGATGGTGCGCACCCAGCTAAGGGCAGTTCACTGACACTGTCTCAATAGGCTACGATCTAGCGCGCTCTTTGTATGAAGATGCAGACAACAAACGTCTTCCAGTGGAGGCAATGCAAGAAGCAGTTTACAAATCTGCCCTGGCTGCGTTTGATAACGCGACGAATCCCAATCGGGCTCGAGGGGGCTTAAAAGATGTGGTGAAATGTAAGAACGCACTCTGGATAAAAAGACCATCGCCACTAACTCCCACCAGACTCCATGCTCTCCCGAGTACGGTCGGACCATCATTAGCGGGAACCATGAGGATTCAGGCTCTGCTAAAAGCTACACACGCTTTGAGTGATTACCGTCTGGTTGTAAGGGCAGGGAGCCATTCAGTCCCGTTGTGCTGCGTGTGCATTCTGACCCTATCTCAATTGTTGGAAATATCCTTGAACAGAATCATGGCGCTTACACGAGACTTCAAGAATTCTTGGAGATGGGCGTCAACATATCTAAAGCTGGACTGCCATGCCATAGTAGTCATCTGACCGCTATTGACCTTACAACAGAGCAGCTTAATGCAAATATCGAAATGGCTGAGAGGCGCATCACGGCTTTGTGTGTTCAGGCTGCTCTGAGGGAGGAAGATTTTGAGACCGCATACTCATATGTTGCAAGTCGATTAGGCCCTCACTCTGGCAATGTTTCCAGCCTCGCACATCCTGCGTTGGATGAGTGGTCCTGGAAAGCTGCGTTGCAGGCAGGTCAATACATTCGCACAGAACGGTCTAAAAAGCCAACTCATCTTGGTACTGCAAGTGGTAACCTTGATATAAGGCACCTCGAGCAACGCATAGAATGTCTTGCAACAGCCTTACGCCTTGCCCCGACTAGCGAGCTTCAGGATATTCTCAAGAGTTTCCGGCGATGCGAAGAGCAGCTCGACTCAGCGATCAAAGAGGAGGCGGCCAAGGAGGCAGCTTGGGATACCGAGGCAGATGCTGATAGACTGCCTGGGGCCTTTGGCTGTACTTCAGTGGAAGAGCAATACCTGCCGAGAACAGTGAATGCCAGCGCAGCGGCACGCCAGGCAGATGAAGCACCGATGTCTCTTCTTGACCTGTCTCGAGCGACGGCCCGCATTGCACAGAGGAACCTTTCCATTATTTCTGGGCTTCAAAGCATTTCGGGCGAGAGTGATTTAAATTACACTGAGCACGGCGAAGAAACTCATCACCGAGTTAGAAAACGTGACCAGTTACGAGAGGCAGCAACCGGGACTTTGGTTTCGGGTGTAGGGTGGCTCATAGGAGCAAATGTGAACCAGAAGCACACGCCACGCGAGGGAATGTAAATAGAATCCATGAGACTTGCAGATCTTGCCAGGTAATAATACTGCATTTTTATTATTTAGCCAATACATTGATTTAGATTGTGGGTTGGAGAAAATACCATGATCCGAAGTGCGTACGACAGCATTCGTGGCCGCTGAATAGTCTCCAGCGACCCGTATGGTCAGTGACGTGTAGCTTTACTGATCTTTGGGATGACGGAACCACTACCAGTGCATTTACGAGTCAAGGAATATGGCATGGCCAATACTATGAAGCTATGACATGACATGTAAGTTACCGCAATAACACGGCCCATGATGTGCAATCTTCTATTTCAGGCCCATGACAACTACAAGTGCGACCTCCATGTCGGTGGGACGCGAACGCTACAGGTCAACGATCGAGAGCTGCCATGTGGCTTCGAATGATGATCAACGTTCGCCAAGTTTCTTGGCATAATCCTGGCTCTCATGTACGAACCTGGGTAGTAAAAGCTTGCGAAAGGACGCCGGGCATAATGTGGCAGGTTCTCACTCGGAGCCAGGAAATAGACCAATAGTAACAGGGAGCACTATGACGACGGGTTGGCTGACCTGTCCAGAACTACTACCTGAGGTAGAGGGTCAGCAATTGCGCACATTAAAACACGAATACTTCGAAGAAAGCCAGGTAAGTGACTCAGCTAATGTGGCGTTGAAGCTCCAAACGTGTTTTCGTAAGTCAATCACTTAGGACCTCAAATATACCGTGAGACAGATTATGACAAAGCAGTAGCAGCCATGCCATATACACACATATTGGGCACCGGCCATTCCGAACGTGGACGCCTGACTATCCGAGGTGCTGAAAAAATCTTACAGGAGCTGGGTCGTTAAGTCGCGAGTGGCGGCATTTTTACGATCAATTTCGATTTAGTCCGAATTGGTGCGAATCAATAATTGCGTAGCTTCTTAACGTTCTCAGATGTGAATACCGACAGTTGAAGTCCATTTCAGTTGGGCAATGCGAAGGTTGATAACTTTTCTCAGGATAATGTTACATGTCGCTGCAAGAAGCAGCTGCCGTTGTCGATTGCGAACCTAGTGCAGAAAGGATTTGCTTGGCCAAATGCCGAGGCCATTGCCTGTGAACGTTGTGCTGCCCATAGCTGTCATATTCTGCCGTGCAATATGACGACGCCGAAGATAAAAATCTGCAGTGGTTTGAGGGCTGACACAAGTGACCCCATCCGTAGCCCAGTTGCCGCATGAATAACAAGGAAGTCAAAGAAATAAACTTATAGTAGACACACAACAAACAGACATAAGAGACCTAATGGCAGAGAATAAACAACGAAAAAAAGGGTTGGATCATGCTGAAACAGTTTCAGGGGACTCTTCAATCTTCTCTTTACCATCCATGACGGGAGTCTGCTCAGTGGAACAGTCCTAGCATGATATCATATCGTTTCCATGTTGATGACATGAAGGGCTCCGGATCATAAGCTAGGATAAGGTGTAACAAACGATTCCCGGAGATCGATTTGAAAGGCAATCCTACCCAGGCAATATCGGTGGATGGGGAGTAGATAAATATTCCAGCTCATCGAGTAGATTGGTCAGTTCCTGCTCAGGTTAGCGAATGGTCTTGCACACATGATAAGTGGCCCGAACCTCCATATGTCTCACGAGCCTCAGATCTCGGAGCTGACTCTCCGTAGCCAGATCCACTCGCAATGCCTTCGCGATCTCTGGGAGCGCTACGATCTGCTTGACGCTCATATCGATCACGCTCATACCCACCAGCGGCCCCACGAGGACCGTACCGGTCTCGATCCTCGCGCCCTCCATACCGTTCTCGACCGTAGTACTCATCACGATCTTTGCGTTCATATGCTCCTCGATCAGATTCGCGAGTATAGCCACGATCATCATATCTACGCTCTTCTCTGTAGGCTGGACGGTCATGGCTACGTTCGTAGCCGCCGCGTTCATAACCGCGATCTTCTTGTCGGCGATCATAGTTGCGTTCATACCCACGGTATCTGTAAGTTTCATCGCGTCCGTAGCCGCCGGAACCACCGTATCCGCCGCGACGACGATCATCAAAACGAGGACGAGGATCTAGCCACAATCAGCCAGAATACAAAGAGTAGAGGTTGTCGATGCTATACATACCTCGCTTAGGTGGTCCAAAATATTTGCCGGGTGTCGGCGTACGAGGGCATGCTCGGCGTGCTTTTTCAATGCTCAAGGTGCGTCCTTCAATCTGTTCACCTTGAAGACCTTCTCTTGCGGCTTCAGCTTGCTCTGAGGTGACCATCTTGACGAACCCAAAGCCACGGGACTCCTTCGTATGTGGATCGCGCATGATTTGACATTTTTCAACGTCACCATACTTTTCAAACATCTTGGAAACCTCCGCCTCAGACAAACGAGGATGAATGCCAGTGACAAAGAGGTTTGAGCCTGGATTGACTGCACCGTCATCATCGTCTTTGGGACCAGAAGACTCCTTTGACATACTTGAGAGGGAAATAAATCGGTGAGTTGAACGACAACAGAGTTTCTAGAGGACTTTACTTACGCCTCAGCGTTTCCGTTTGGTGAAATTGATCGACGACGACCGCCATCGTGATCGTCGCGAGCGGGCCGAGGGGATGCACTCCTGTTGTCACGATCGTAGCGGGGACCCTCGTCTAATTTAGAAAAAGAAGAAGCATGAGTACGTTGAATACAAGAGAAAGGTTATCAGGACAAGGTGCGAAAACCAATGCAAATATTGATAATTTGCAGTAGGTTCTTTGGAACCGAGCCTACCTTCATAGCGGTCACCACCCGCAGCCTCGTAATCCATCGAAGTGGTTGCCATTGCGTTCTATGACGACCGCGAGAAAGGATAAAGAACGGATGCTGGATCTAATTCTCTAAAGCAAGAGTTGTGTGTGGTATGTGGTTGATGCTGTCGAGGGCGACGTGGGAGCATGCAAAGTTGGCTGTTGCAAAAGGGAAAAAAAGAAAGAGCACAAAGACATAACAATCATGCTCCATGTGCTGACTGGCCAGAACTTGTGCAAACGCGCCAAAGAGCCGATGATTAGGCGGCAACCAATGACGTGTAAGTGGCCACCTCTTTTCGCCTCAACCCTCTTCTGGTCACATTGAATTTTCCAAAGCAACTTTCCACTCTGTTAACTTTATGTCTGAAACTTCTGGGCCACTGCCGCCGTCAAGGACCAGGATAGCTTCTAACTCTTGCTCTTCTGATCTGACCACGAGTTTATTTTCACATTTATACTACCGAGCTTCTCTTCAGCTCCTGCATAGGTCCCACAGCTTATTACACTAGACGATGAACCTGCTGAAATCGATCAAGCAATCCTGCTCATGACCAAAACGTGGAACAGTATGGTCTGTTTCCACACTTGCGTACAAGCAAATGATAGTCTCATTCGTGATTATGAAATAAAATGCTACCAGTGTCTTAGAAGAATGACTGAACGAAGACGGTGGAAGAATACACATTCCACCCATAGTTCCAGTGCTCTTTGCTCCAAACCGATTTGTAGCAATTCTTCAACGAAGCACGAATATTTGAGCAATGTGGACTTTGCATTGATGTAGGTTCTTGTTGAATGGACATGTTCAGCGTGACGACTGAATAGCAACTACACAAAGTCTCGGGAGGTCACTAGGGCCGCCGCAAAAAGCTATTAGGAAGGAATGTTGTTACTACCAAACATCTTCCGGGTATACTTCGTGACTTTCGCCATCCTTCCGAATGTGCTGAAGCGATGCGTCTCTTCTCATAGGCTTTCGCATGTCGAAAGCATCCTCGCTTGATTTGCTTGCGTCTGTGGCATGTTCACCGTAGTAATCCTTGACGACACGATATACACTATAGCCCAGATTTTCGTAAAATGCTATAGCGCGATGGTTGCTCTTTCGGACAAACAAGTCTACAAACCAAGCATTGTTGTCGTCTGCTGCTACCTCCAACTGCTGTGTAAGGATCTTGCCAATACCAAGTCTACGTGCTTCAGGTGCCACTGTAAGAGCAGTAATGTGTGCGTGCCACGGAAGATAATGCTCTGAGTACTTGTAGGCATCCGGAGATGATTCTACCTTGCCCATGACTGATCACCTCGGGTGTTAACCAGACCCGTGTGCAACTAAGAAGGTAGCAATACTTACTGTAACCGACAATGTTGCCATAGCTGTCTTCACATACTTGAAAAAGAGATGGCCACTTCGCAAAATATTGTAGATAGAAACCTGATTCATAAGTCTCTGTCAAAGGATCCAAATTGCATTTGGAAAATTTGTCAACGTCTTGAGGTCGAAAACGCCGGAAAGTTGACATGCTTGCACGATGCTTCTCTTTTAGAGTTTACTATTTGAAGTTTCGAGATAGGCCTCAGAATCAGCACCTTAATTCACTGGACAGGTGACCTTGGTGCATACGTACCTCGGCGAAGAAGGGTGTGTTCGATAAGGGGAAAATGGTGCCTTGACCGATCCCCTCGTCGTTTGTTCGCCCTTCGAATTGGCTATATGTAGTCTAGAAGAAAACGAAATCGACGCCGAGGGAAGGAGAAGTCACAAAGACACAGGAAGGTGATGGTTTTAAACGTAAAAACCACAGGGCGAGGAGGTGTTAAGCCCCAATAAAATTTAGGGATCTCGGCTGACCAATTAGAGCGTCCACACTTATTAGCACGTATTACATGCAATGAAGCAGTAGACATGTGTCTGTGGTTTGTTCAGCTGTGAATCTTGCAAGCCCCAATCTCGATCGTTTTTAGGTTAGAACATGCACCTGTTTGAACAACAAAGAAAGGTACATTATTTATTTGCCTAGGGGTTTCGCCAAACGTTGCCCCCCTTGTACCTGATTAAAAACAAAAGCATTCTAAGTTGGGTACCAGCATATTAGCTACCCCTCATGCTCCTTCTCCGTAGCAGCAACCAGACACAGCAGTAGACCGCCAAGTTCGGGCGCGATGGTCCAACGTATCTTACTCTTCTAGCTACCTGGCAGACCGTAGCCTCTAATTTTAGCCCTTCAAATCGCAGTTGTACTTGCGACGACCACATTCTATGTCCTGCGATCCCGGGACTCGTCCGGTATCGATCAACAAGAGCGCAAATTCGTAACGCGTAACACACCCCCAAGCGACAAGGCTATCTGTATCGATTTTTAGCTTTCGTCGCAGTTCGACTCGAGCGCTGACGGCAATTCAGAGTGCACCGAAAAATAAAACCATCGAGGCAGCATGTCTCCGTCACCGGTCACACCGCAACACTCTCGACATTCTTCTATAGCCGATAGCCTCCAGGGACATTCATATGACCGGAGACAGTCAAAGTCCTCAACTCATGACCCCGCAGCTCCTCTCCTGAGTAGCTTGGGTCATCACGATCACATAGACCTCGGGGTGCTGAACAGCGGTGGCCCTTCTCTAAAGCAAGGAATGGGCAATCTGGCAGATGAGCTTGCTGACGCATTTTCTGATTCGGAGGATGAAGACGGGGTTGAATCTGAAAGTGGTCAATGTCGGATCTCGGATTCTCAAGGAAGAGCAACGCAGAACATAGCCACAAATGATGCAGCAGGCAACGGGACAGACATCCCATCGACAACGAGTTGTCAGACCAGCGACGAGAGTAACAACCTGAGACTACTTTCATCTCATGGAAGGGAGAATCGCAATATTTCGACGGAGTATGATGGTAGCGAGTACGGCTCAGAATCTGACCTAGATTGTGCTGGTATCCCGGCAACCTTGGTTGCCAAGATCGACGGAATAGAGTCTCTGGCTCGACGCGGGACAGAAAACTACGGTGGTCCAGGTGATGATGTGTTCCGGCGCGTGACCGACGGCCTTCGTGATCTTGGGTCACAATTGACTGTTGAAGGAAATGCTTCGAGGTCAGATTTTCAAAGCAGAGTTAGCTTTCTTTACCCCAAGTGCTATGCTAACGAGAACCCTAGACTGATAACTGCACACACGGCACTAACCACACATCTTGTGCACCAAACCCGTCAACTCCATGGCCTGACCTTCCTCTTCTATCGCCTTTGGCCCCTGCACCGGACGGTGAAACGATCGAGGATCTCATTCCATTACTGGTATCTCTGTCAGCTCAGATGCCACGCCCGTCAACGTTCGCATTCAGCTCCTTAACTGTGCTTCATACGATCACGTCTGACTTGATACAAACACTAAGCTACTTATCAGACACGCTACAAATGTCACGTCAAACAACGGCAACGGCTACGAGGCGTCTCAAGAGTGCGAGGGAGCTGGTCTCCGAAATACGGCGTGATGAAGAGCTGCGCGAAGAAGGAGAGAGATGGCTGAATCGAGGTAACTGGAGCCAGCGGCTCGCCCGACGAGAATGTGCAAGCGTTTGTGGTGAGGTGATTGACGGTTTTGAGGATGTCTGTAATGGTTGGAGACAGCGACTGTTGGCCCAAGCTGAATCCCAAGCCTGATTCGAGGGCACGTTATGATGCTGTTCCCATCGGTCACAACGTATTGAGGCATAGCCTCTTATACTGCTTAATACCTGCGCCATACAGTCAACCTCCCTCGAGCTACTATCTCCTTCTCACCCCTTGCACTCGTGAGAAATGAAGCTGAACCTACACGCTCTCACACATTACGGTTTCGAATATGTCTCCCTAACTTATAGGAGACGAGGCTAATAAGAGATTGCACAGAAGGGTACGGTTTGCGTTCATACTTTCTTCCTTTTCCCCTTTCGCCATAGATTCAACGAGATATGATTGAAGCACAACCTACTTCGAGCACAACATATAGTGATCGCATTGACATGGGTGTTCTATGACAAACAAATAAATTCGACATCTTGCTTCGGAATTTTTTTATGGGCCTCGGCGAATACTAATTTATGAAAAATTCGGCATCATCTTACCAGGCTTTGTCTTCCAACACAAAACTCATCTTGGGGCAAATAAAATCCACGCCTCGTAGTAAACAGGCAGCCACGTCCAAACCCCGTTACCAGTCTATTCGGGCCAAATGGATGTATTGAGTAGACTTGTAGTATGCGGAGTAAAACACTTCTTAATCTTTGATTTCTATTCCGCGAAAACCGAGACTTTGCCCCAGTACCACCCTATGGGAAACAATTCTTGAAACGCATGGCGCAGAACGGTCGTAATATGCGATCACAATGATAAATGCACAAGCCGATGTTGACGTCGACGTTTAAATTTACGGATGGCGAAGTTTGGAACCTATCGACTGCTATTGGTGGTCTGGTCGCGAACGCGACAGGAACGCGGTTCACTAGGTCATGTTGTAACCGTTGCGCGTCCGCTGTAAGATGTTGCAGCCAGTCAAATTAGGTATGTGTGTTCATCGCGAACCTACACAGTGTAAAATACCGATTATTCGCGCATACGGATTGCCAGCGTCAACAGAACTTCAAGGAGGAAATGCTGTGTGGCAACGCATTTCTAGATAACCCTCATTACCTGCTAATATGATTGCCTTTGGTCAAGCATAGGGTGCATCTATTGCCATCGACCAGTACCTATTATCTTTGAGGCAGATTTTCAAGAGTGTGTCGGCTATCAGTGTGGCAGCAGCGTAATGGTTTATATAAAATCCATTGTGATAAACTTTCAGGTGGTGGCATGCTCTCATCGCAACCCGACATTATGGGTACCATGCCATCTAAGACTACCTGACGTTCATTTTGCTCAATGCACGGAAGAACAAGACGAAAGAATATATTTATCTATTAAGTGGTCAAAATACGCGGGGCAACTCGTGTCGATGGGTATTGGTGAAGAACGGTGTTTATTTCGGTTGAAATTAGAGTGTGAATGAAAATAATAGAATTGACAACCACAATCTTGACTATTGTATAGATCATGGTTGCTTCAGTTCGAGACGTCAGCGTAGTCTATGGTAGTTCGCGAAACGCAAACTCGCTAGCCGCGTCTGGATGATAAAAACACAAACAAAGCATATTTCATTGGCATATATCACACGTTAAAGCTGTCTGTTGATAAGACACGTACCTACCTCTTTGGAGTATAAAGACGTGTTGCCATGGCCTTGAGTGTGGGGCCACGGCCGTCTAAGAACCTATCAAGCATAGCGTTGAGAGTCGGTCGTTAGCGCTAGGCGCCTCTTGGACCACCACCCACCTCCCATCTTCCCAGTTATCAACCTCCAGATGGCTCGAAGACAATCGGCGCCTTCACCATCATTCAACCATTCATAGGTCCAAACCTCTGCCGACCATCGCGACTGGCACATTTCCAACTCCCACGGAGGCCAAAAGAGATCGATCGGTTAACTATACAGATTTTGAAGCGCCCTTTGCTTCGGCCGAGACCTCTCAGGCCGTCATCACATTGAAGCCCTCGCTCAACTCTACCTCGTCCCTGCCTCTTCATACACCGATCGCGAACGTCCAAGAGTACCAGTTGAGCTAGGAAATCAACTCCGCACACAAGGGCTGCGTGCCCTCTTATGTGCAGCGCTGACCGCCCCAGTGCTTGCAAACCGGCCGCTTGACTTCCAACAGATCCCGCCATCTATGCCTTGAGCTCTTAGCTCGTGCCGATTCTTAATCAAATCTAGTTGCTGAGCGCCATATCCGAAAGAAGATGAAACTTCAGCACGAAGAAGTTTCGTCATCTACGCCTGCGAATATGCCATATACTCAATCCACTGCCGACGACGAATCAACCTCAAACCCAGGGCCAAGTCGGATTGCGACACCTCCATCGCCTCTCAATCGAGGTCAGACAGAGTCGAAATGTGAGCTTGAGCCGGAAAATACTAGAAGAGCACGTAGTAGGACGTCAGCTCGGGATGAAGACCATGCCACGGGACTGGACGCAAATGCTGTGGAAAGTGCTTTACTGCGAGGGCTCCAGCGACCACACCGTGAGAGCACACCAGGTGCAAGCTCCCATAGAAAGCGACAACGAATAAATGGCGATAGGTAGGTGTGCCAAATGTCTACTGTTTCGTCCTCGCGTTGTAACGACAAGGCTGACAATGCTCAGGTTCATTCCCACCCGATCTGGCCAAGATCTCCAGGCTAGCTTTAGTCTCCTGCATGAAGATGGTTCTCCAGCAACTCCCTCGAGACAAAAGAAGCGAACGCCACATGGTGAGCTTCATTTTCAGAAAAGTAAGATATTGACGACTGGCATAAGCATGGCAACCTTTGCGTCATGTACTAACATCTCTTGACCATAGCCGAAGAAGCGAATAGAACCTTTTCAACCCTACTTCGAGCCGAGCTTTTTCAGAATTCTGTACCCCAGGCAAATCCCCAAGCCATGTCTCCAGATAAGCCGACTGCACAGTTGTCTGGGACACGCACTCATGATGGAACCCGGGCACATACTCCACCAAACAATAACACGACGTCGTCTCTCCCTCATCACTAACACCTTCAACACCGCATAAGAATCTATTTTCATACATGTCTCCTCGGCATCATAGTCATGTGGCAGGACACCTGACTCCTTCAAAAACACCCCAGAGCCGTCATGGACCAAACCTAGATACCAGAGCTGAAATATATAGTCTGTCTCCAGTACGCTTCGGTAGCCAACAGATGCTCCTCAGTCCTCGCCGACAACCCCGAGCCGTCAGCAAAGTCCCATATAAAGTTCTCGATGCTCCTGAGCTGGCCGATGACTTTTACCTGAATCTTGTAGATTGGGGCAGCGCCAATGTCCTCGGAGTGGGACTTGGTTCCAGCGTGTACATGTGGAATGCTCAGACAAGCAAGGTTAACAAGTTGTGCACGTTGGAAGATGACACTGTGACAAGCGTCTCCTGGATTCAAAAGGGCACCCACCTTGCAATTGGTACGGGCAAAGGCCTTGTGCAAATTTGGGATGCAGAGAAGACGCGGAGGCTCAGGACCATGACCGGACACACCGCTCGAGTTGGTTCCCTAGCTTGGAACACCCACATTCTGACTTCAGGGTCCCGTGACAGACTGATATATCATAGAGATGTTCGAGCTCCCGATCAGTGGCTGAAAAAGCTGGTGGGTCACAAGCAAGAGGTTTGTGGACTCAAGTGGAATTGTGAGGATGGTCAGCTTGCCAGTGGAGGCAACGATAATAAGTTGATGGTATGGGATAAATTATCAGAGTCACCTCTGTGGAAATTCTCTGATCACACAGCGGCTGTGAAAGCTATTTCATGGTCTCCCCATCAACGTGGACTGCTCGCATCGGGCGGTGGTACAGCAGACCGCAGGATCATCTTCCACGACACGGTGAAGGGAGTGTCATCAACGAAATTGACACAGGTAGTCAAGTCTGCAATATTGCATGGTCTAAAAACTCCAACGAAATCGTCACAACGCACGGTTATAGCCAAAACCAAATTGTGGTTTGGAAATACCCATCAATGACGCAGGTTGCGAGCTTGACTGGACACACATACCGTGTCCTGTACTTGGCAATGAGCCCAGACGGTCGTGTGGTTGTCACCGGAGCTGGAGACGAGACATTGCGGTTCTGGTCCGTCTTTGGACGACGTCCTGGAACCCGTGAAGAAGGAGAAGCGGGTGGCGGGCGACTCGCAGATTGGGGTATCATTCGTTGATATTGTTGTTCACAGAGTCTTTTAAGGCTCTGACATCACTAGGTACTCCACGATTTCGTTCCGGTACCACGCGACCATGATTGAAGCTCGCCTATTTATTTATTTGCAACAACTTGATATTTTCAAATCGTGAGACTGATTCAGTCTGACCTTGACGATTTGTGATGATTTGGGATCAGAGGGGCGTTGGGAGTGTCTGTTCATGGGGCAGAATGTTGGCATTTGAACTGTTCGAAAGTCTCAAGCTGGAGGTAAATGACGGCTGTCCCTCTAACGGCAACAGCGGTTTTTTTTTCAGCTCAGTTGACAATATGTATCCCTGGCTTACAGGAGAGGGAATGCGCGTCATAGTAATTCGTCGAGAAGAGAAAGTGCGTGCAACAGCGGCAGCACATTTTATTCTTATGCACAAAATAGCGCGTTACCACATGGACCACAGCAAACATGAATATATTTATATAAGATAGCATTGCTCTTTATACAGGGTGATAGGATCTCGAGTCCAAATCGCGGTCCTGATCGTTGAGACATTGATATCGAAAAGCTTGGGAATGGATGGAGTACCTCGCAGGCTCAGGTGTGACCACTGCAAGATATTTAATGAGACAGGCTAGTCGTGAGTCGAAAGCCGTACAGACGGCGCTTGGAGCATTCGAGTTTGACTTTGCACCACATTCACAATATAGTGGAAGCAATAGCATGTATTAGCTTTTGTGATCTCGAATTCATCAATATGTACCAAGAGTCCTAGTAGATAACACAGACACAGCAAAGCGACTATGATTTGGTGACTGGCATGGCTCATCCTCTAACAACTACTAACACCCCAAGTCTTCCAGTGTAAGCTTGGAGCATGTCTGACCTTGACACCTCTTAACATAATCTTTCCGACTACTATATCAGCCGCGACCGTCTCTCCCGTGTAACATCTTTGGCCCCATTATCAACTCCTGTTGTTCTTATATCGACAGTCTCATCGAGAAGTGGTATCTTATCTAAGCTAATAGTTCGATCCACGGTGCCTACCGGCCTTGACATGTAGGATGGAGATTGTCGACTTTGATGGTCTGTTTGAACTATGTCTTGACTTGTAACCGGATCTGAAGATTGCATCTCATGCCTGGCAGGAGACCCCGAAATGCTGTCGTTATGGGGCGTTAGCAATGGTGATTGTAGCATAAGCTCCGGCGTCTTTTGCCATTTGAGCACTTCGGCTTTCATTGCCTCCAATTCTTTCTGAAAACGCTTCCCAAACACATCAATATAATAGGTCGAGCCGTTGTATATACTCCATGCAAATAAGATGATGAGCAAAAATGATGACGCGAAACGACTATTGAACCACAGTGGGCAGGGTAGCATTGTGAGAACAGCGTAGCTGTATTGAATCATCATGAAAGCTGGCTCTTGCAGACTGGGGGTAAGGACAGGACGAATTTGCCAATCCAGGTTCGGGAGTAAGATCGACGTAGCCATGTGAAGGAAGTCGGCCGCCCAGCAGCAATTTTCTCTCGACGTCTGACAGTGATAAAAAGTAATAACTCAGCTGCCATATGGCGTATGGTATCGTGCTCCAAGAAAGCATCGAGGAAACGTTCGCATATGCGGATGAGGAGCCTGGGGCTGCGTGTCTAATTGCCCAAATGGCTGGAAATCTAGCCCTCTGATCCTCAGAAGAACAGAGATGAACTAAGCAGTGAAGCGTTGCGCACGGCATGATGTGGATGAATAGAGATGTAACCTTGTCAAAACTGTGGAACACAAGAGAATTACGCCACATAATGATAGCCACAGCGTTATTGCCAAAAGCTAGGCAGTAGGTTGAAGTGAGGAGTCGCTTAGAATTGGGGAAGACCCAAATGCTAAGAAAGAGTAGCATATTGACAAAATAGCAGAGATCTGCTAGAAAGTAATGATACCCACGACGGTGATAGATGAAAAAGCGAATGGGCATGAAGTAGATGAGCTGAAACGTATACCATAGGTGGAAGTATTGCGGATATCCGCCGATAAGGTACCCGCTGATGAAGATATTCATAACACCACATATAAAGGATACCTTTTCCTTAGACTGATCGCTTTCGTATCGTTCCATTGTCTACCCAGCTTTTCAACACGCTGTCGCATTCGCTTTCTGTATCGGTCTAACTGTTCATCGGCTGAAGGCACTCTCCTCCTCCATCCTTCAACCATGCGGTCGCGGGCAAGCTGAGTTCTAGATTTGAAGGCATCCCTTGATCGCCGAACTTTGTTGGTTTGAGCCGAAATTCCCTTTTGGAGCTTTTCTAGTTGCTGAGGGAGAGCGAAGTTGTCCAAAAGGTCAAGAACGGTCAACCGATCGAGAGGCGGAAGAGCTTCAAAATCATCACGATAGGAGCTACTCTCGGAGAAGGAGGGATTTCTTGATAGTTGAGGGCTTTTTGGTGTGGTCGCATGCAAGCTTGGAGACTCTAAGATGGCAGAATCAGAGCCCAAAGACGGTATCGCGTCATTGATTTTTACAGGCGTATTGTGAGATTCGGATAACGATGACGGCCCGTAGCCTGGCTCGTCCGCCATATCAAATGAGTCAACCTTGGATTAAATTACGTTAGTGATACCAGCAGACGAGGCGATCGACCAAAGGGTTTGTTTAAACTAACAAGCAAACTGCTTGTCGCAGAGAAGGCTAGCACAGGAGAATTATGTAACTGGTATTGTTAAAATTGAAGTGAAGGGGGAAAGCAAGGCTTTTGATCATTCCGAAACAGAATTCGCATGACTAGGAGGTCGAGAAAAGACGAGCCCGGGAAGGGTTATGAGAATTATTGACGGAGCCAGGTGGCATGCGTCACTTGATTGACAAGTTGGATTGCGCTGGGCTCACAGGTGGGTGTGAGTGGACCAATCAGTTCAGGAATTTCGACCACACCCATGGCTGCCTACTTCTAGCGCGCCAGCAATAGAGTGCTGCACCTCGAGTTGCAGCCCTTTTTGTGGCAATCCGTACACCCGGCCCCGTTGTAAATGAGCACTTATAAATCACCAGGTCCAGATGCGGTTACTATCATAGGTCCAACCGATATCATCCTCACTATAACGTCTTGTAAGTTGGCATTTTGACCCACTGAGTTACATGGTTACAAAATGTATTGATTGATTTTCGCGGAAGCATAAACTTAGAGCCTACGGACGTAGTGTCGCTGGCTCTATAGGTACGAAGGCCGGCGCCTGTTCTTTTGTCTTTTCACTATCGGCTTCTTCATAGGCAGGTAAGGAGATAGCCTGTTTTGTCCGTTGGAGAAAAACTGGTGCAGGCGATACGCTCGCAGCCTTTCGTGGCTCTCTGTGTCTCCAACGCCGGCCAAAATACCAACAAACTACAAGTGCTATTGGAGGCTGTCATCGATGAGCAGAACAATGGAGACGCTATGCGGAGTCTGCTATTCTCAGATGCCTCAGATCGCATAATATGATTGCTCCTACCAAGCACTGAGCCGGTACAAATGGAGCTTGACACGTGACTACACGGGTGACTCGTCTCGCGCAAAGCCCGTGTCTGCTTTTAGTGGGACTGGAGGGCTGCTCTTGTCCGCTCCGCTGGGCATTAAGCATTAATAAAGTGGAAGTAGGCTTCTGAGCGTGGGAAGTCGCATTGGAGAAGGCGCGACGCGTTGCACCACTTCATGCTCACACGAATGCCCCGACCACATTAGCCTCCCTAACCCTCGAGTATCGCACATAGATCGCGCAACTTCGTTCATTGTTGAGTGTCTGATATTCGGTGTCTAAGACATCCTAGGTTGCAGCCAGTCCTTCTTGTGCCTGCTGTCTATGCGTTTTCAATCACGACGCCCCCTCCTCGCAGTCGAGCCTAGCAATTTCAAAACAAGCCGCCGCCGAGCAGGTTTATTCGGCGCATGTCAACGTGAAAATGGGGAAATTAATTCGTTTAGAATTGTTCAGTGTGTTCATTTACCAGACTTTTCCGCGCATATCCGCCTATTAGGCTGACCTGGTTTCCAGACTTCAAATCTTACAAGGGTCACCATACCCTTCTTTTCGGTGATTCGTACTTCACGTCAATTATTGGGCCAAATGGATCCGGCAAATCTAATTCGTAAGTTGAAAGCTTGGAACTGTGGTCCAACCCTATACCAAGCCCGTTTCTCATGATGTATCTCTCTAGCATGGACGCCATATCGTTCGTTCTTGGTATCAAGTCGTCACATTTACGATCTGCACACCTCAAAGATCTTGTTTATCGCGGCCGAGTCCTGAAAACTTCCAAGATAAACGATGATGGTTCGGCAGAATCCCGCAAGGATGGCGAGAACTTGTCTGGCTCGGACGAAAAAGCCTCTAGAAATGACCCCAAGACAGCATGGGTTATGGCAGTCTACGAGGACGATGCTGGTGATGAACAACGATGGAGGCGCTCTATAAACTCCTCAGGTGCGAGCGAATACCGTATAAATGACAAGGTTGTCACCGCACAGCAATACAATGAAGCGCTCGAATCGGAGAACATCCTCATGAAAGCCCGTAACTTTCTGGTATTCCAGGGCGATGTCGAAGCCATTGCGTCACAATCGCCCCAGGATCTCACTCGTCTTATTGAACAAATATCTGGCAGTCTCGAATACAAAGCAGAATACGAGAAACTTCAGACTGAAGCCGAGGAAGCTGCAGAAAATCAAAACTTCCAGCTGCATCGCCGCCGCGGGATCAATTCCGAGATCAAGCAGTATCGCGAGCAAAAAAAGAAGCCGACAGCTTTCAAAGAAAAACGGAGGAGAGAGATGCCGCTATCATATCACATTGCCTATGGAAGCTGTATCACTATCAAAGAGCCATGGATGAGTCGAGTACCGCGATTCAAGATCACCAAGAAGATCTGAAGGAATCGAGGCGAAATGTGGAGTCCTATGAAGCGCGTCTCGAGGATGCCAAACAAGACCAGAATGAAACGAGTCGCCTAGCATCTCGAATCGAGAAGCAGATTAAGTTGAAAGAAAGAAGCATAGAGGACAACCAAAATAAACTGGTACCTTTCGATGAAAAAGTTCACGAGTTATCTCAACAAGTCGAAAAAGCCCAAGCACAGAGCCAAAAAGTCACCAAGGAACGAGATGAGCAAGCTATCATTGTCGAAAAAGTACGAAAGGATATTGAAGGTGTGGATAAAGCACAGGCAGTCTTTGAACAGGAAACAAGAGATCAGCTAAAGAAACAGGGGCGAGATATCAGCGATACAGACCACAAGGAGTATAATTCACTTCGGGCACAGGTCATGTCTCGCTCAGGAGCCAATCTGGCCAAATTGGAAAATTTTGAGCGACAGCGCAAAGCTGACGAAGTTACTGTGAGTAACTTGCGAGGAAAGCTCGACAGCATTATTGCGGCAATTGAGAAGACTGAAGCCGAACTGCAAAACATCGAAGAGCGGAAAATGTCCGCAGAGGCGGCATCTCGGGAAATTTCAGAAGAGATCACGAGCAAGAAGAAGGATTTTAATCAACTTCAATCCGAACGTGTTAGGACTAACCAGAAACGAACCGAGCTGGAGGAGAAATTGGAAGATGTAGCTCGAAAGCTGCGAGAAGCCGACGATGGTCGTCGCCAAAATGACCGCGAAACTCGACTGAAGGAAATGGTCACGTCGCTCAAACGAATGTACCCAGGAGTTCGTGGCCGAATCGGGGATCTATGCACCCCAAAACAGAAAAAGTTTGACGAAGCCGTGATTGTGGCCCTTGGAAGAGATTTTGATTCTGTAGTTGTTGACACTGAAAAACCGGGGTGGATTGTGTGCAATACTTGAAGGAGCAGAGGTTTCCACCTATGACCTTCATTCCCTGGACAATATCAAGGTCAATGCAGTAAATTCAGCGATCAAAGGTTTCACAGGAGCCAGACTTACCATCGATACAATTAACTTCGACGCGTCCATCGAACGAGCAGTTTCATACGCTTGTGGCAGCTCCGTGGTTTGCGATAACTTGGGTATTGCAAAACATATTTGTTATGAAAAAGAATACCAGTCAAAGCGGTCACTTTGGAGGGCTACATTATCCACAAAGCTGGCCTGATGACTGGTGGTCGAGGTCCTGAACCCAAGGGAGGGAAGCGCAAGTTTGAAGAGGTTGATGTGCAAAACCTTCAGCGTCTGGCGGCAAAGCTGAAGGAAGAGATAGACCGATTGCCAAAATCTGACCGACGTGGGACACTTGAGGAATCTCTTCAAATTGATCTGACAGGGTTAGAAAGGCGTCTCATCGCTGTTCAGGAGGAGTTGACTGCCTTTGGCAAGAACTGGACTAGCAAGAAACGCGAGGTCGATAACTTGAAGAAGCAACTCAGAGACTTGCAGCCCAAGTACAAGGATCAAGTCGAGCAATTAGAGAATAGCATCGCGACAGTCAAAGAATTCAAGGATGCGGTCGCCCAGGTAGAAGACGAGGTATTTGCCGAATTCTGCAAAAACTTGGCTACAGCGACATACGGGCATACGATGCATCTCAGGGCAAACTAGAACAGGAGGTCTCGGAGAAAAGAAACCAGTTTGAGGTTCAGAAACAGCGACTAGAAAATCGTCTCAAATGGGAAATAACTAGGCATAGTGATACAGAAACTCGTATAAGGAGGATGCAGGACCACATACGGCGCCTGAAAAAGACATTAAATCCTACTCAACTGAAAAAGCAGAGATCGAAGAGACCATTGGCCAAGAGCAAGACGAATTGGATGCCTTACGAGAAACATTGGACGAGCAGAGGGCTGAACTCAGACTCAAGAATCAAAAAGTAGGCGAAGCGCGGGCTGAGCTGCAAAAAGGAGCAAGGATATTGAAGCCCGTCAGCGCGAAATAAATTCCTTGGAAACGATGGTGCAAAAGAATAGCGCAAGCAAGTCAGCATTACTTCGAAGATGTCGACTTGAACAAATTCAAATCCCGCTCACGGAGGGCACTCTAGACAACCTCCCGAATGAAGACGATCTGCTGCGACAAGATCCCGATGCGATGGATGTGGACGGCGATGATGAAGAAATGATGGATCTTGCTTTGGATGATCATGGAATTGCAATCGATTTTGAAGGGCTGGACAGTGAACTGAAAAAGGTAAGAGTCTGTCTGATGACGTATTATTTATATCTGATGGGGTTTTATGACAAATTGTTCGCTAACAGATGCAGTCCGATAATCCCGAGATAGAGGGAAAGCTGACTGAAAGAATATCGATGCTTGCCTCTGAACTTGAAAAATTAAATCCTAATATGCGGGCTATGGAACGCCTGGAAAGTGTCGAAACGAGACTCAAACAAACCGATCAAGAGTACGAGGATTCCAAGCTCGCTGCGCAGGCCGCGAAGGACGCATTTGGCAAAATAAAACAGCTGAGATACGACCTTTTCAATCGCGCCTTTACGCATATTCAGGATCAGATATCTCATGTGTATAAGGACTTGACGCGGTCTGAAGCATATCCACTCGGTGGACAGGCCTACCTCGATATTGAAGAAGATACTGACATGCCATATTTGTCTGGCATCAAGTATCACGCTATGCCCCCACTGAAAAGATTCAGAGATATGGAGCATTTATCAGGAGGAGAGAAAACAATGGCTGCCTTGGCACTTCTTTTGCTATTCACAGCTACCAGCCGAGTCCTTTCTTCGTCCTTGACGAGGTAGATGCCGCTCTTGACAATGCCAATGTCGACAAGATCAAAAAGTATATTCGTGAGCATGCCGGCCCTGGAATGCAATTCATTGTCATCAGCCTCAAGGCCGGGCTTTTTCAAGACTCTGAAAGCTTAGTCGGTGTTTATCGAGATCAAGAGGTCAACAGCTCGAGGACATTGACTTTGGATGTGAGTTATTGAGATACCTCGCAGTCGTTGACTTTTCATGCTAATATACTACTCTAGTTGAGAAGATATGTATAGGCGGAACTCGACGCCAACAGGCCCCCATAAGAACAGCCATTAGTCTTGGCCAAGTAGAGGATTGGTTATGGGATTTCACTCTTCTTGAAGCGTCGTTTAAGCTGATTTGTGTTGAGAATTTGAGTGTTGGCCGTTTGCCATTGTCAGCCGGATGTCAAGATTAGCCACCGTGATGCGTATAACGTAACGGAGTCGTGTGAATTTATGAGCGGAGACCAACATGAACTGACTGTGCTAGTTCTATTCTAATGTTTTCTTCATTTACTGACTAATAACATGATGATGCCTACATGTATGAGTTATAGCGTGTATTTAAAATACACATTCCGGTCAATAGGTTTCTAATGTATGCTAGTTGCGGCAGATAACATACATGATCGTGTGTGAAGGCGGAACGCATCATTGAAGTGTTCTGTGACGAGGGCACGCACTTGTAGAGGTCGGAATTTGCAGGTCTAGTAGCGACAGCCGAATTCAATCTTCATGAAAACTAGATTTGACGCTGCAATGGCATGCATCTGCATCTTCTCGGGGACGGTAAGGCCTCTCGCACCTGTACTGACAAGGATCCTCGGTCAATTAGACTTGTGCATACACTAAATTTATGTGCTAGTCTTTAGTTGCTAAGATATATATCTACTACAGTTGAGTTGGTAAATACTCAAAATTACTTTCATCATGCCTATCTCTCACAAGGCTGTGATGCCTCACCGAGGAAGTTTGGGAGAATCCTGCTATCCGCGCGAATAGGTCTAGTTACATACCTAGGTATTTAGCAAGACTAGTTAGTGCACGTCAAATCGCCCCGCTAGATCTGGTTCTGGGACTGTGGCGCACGGGCCAATATTAAGCATGGCTTTTTCTGTCATTAAATTTTTGTTGCAAAATTACTTGCAACTTCACGTCATCTTGGTAGCTGTCGTCGAAAAATTCGCCTCCTTCCCGAACCCTCATTCTATCCCGGGGCACTAGCTGCTGAACCTGTCGCTGTAACGGGGCGAGCTCATGAAAATATTTCGAAGAATTGTCGTCGCCGAATGAGCGCGGTGTCACCGCTTACTCCAAGGGATGTCTTGATTTGCGCTTGACGATGCTAGACGCTGTATCTACATAAGCTTTAAGCCTTTCCACTTGCCATTTATGTGGCTCGATGTCCTGCCGCCATTTGTACTGGACCTTCCGAGTATAAAGTCAAGTCTACACACCACAACAGGCAGCCTTGCCCGCGAATTTTTGCCGAGTTACGTGAGCTTCGTGTAACCGAGTCAACCCGCAATAATAGCGACAGGTATCATCACCCGTCAAAATGGATCTGGCTGTGAACCTCATCAAGTCAGTCATGCGGGCTTTCTACCAAACTCGTGACATACTCGTAATGGACGCGCTAATTCTGCACGAAGCGTATGCATTGGCCATCCTCCTGATATGACCCGCGAAAGACAATCTACTAACCGGGATTGCGCGAGCTTTTTACAGCCTCCGAGACGACGATTTAGCGTATTTAATGGCCATCAACACGAAAGATCTTCACAAAATCTGTGGTAAATTACGAGAA
This sequence comes from Epichloe glyceriae, assembly GCA_023658535.1. Classification (NCBI taxonomy): domain Eukaryota; kingdom Fungi; phylum Ascomycota; class Sordariomycetes; order Hypocreales; family Clavicipitaceae; genus Epichloe; species Epichloe glyceriae. The sequence goes on along the minus strand of CP098291.1, from coordinate 5,056,641 downwards.
GATCGCTTCTTAACCGTGTGGGTGCTGATGTGACCGATGGGCAATCTTTTCCATTTGTTCCAGCAATCTCAAAACTAACAAAACTAGACACACCAGGTCAGAGCTACGCGAGGGAAATCCGCGTCCGAGCAACCGTACTTGGTACTACATAAACTACCGGCACACTATCGATGCGATCAAATGGCGAGTGTATACGATTGACAAAGAGGTTCAAGGGGCACCAGTGCCAGCGAACGAAAAGAAAGAATACTTCTGCACTTTCTGCAAGGCGGAGTGGACAGCAATGGAGGTTCTTGATAGTGTCGGCCCTCACGGCTTTATCTGCCACCGTTGTCACCATACGCTCACTTTCGAGGCGGACCGAACTTCAAGCGGCCATGAACAGTCAACTCGTCTCAATGATCAGTTTAAATTTATCAGCGAACTTTTGCCCAAGATCGATGCTGTCCACATCCCTGAATGCGATTTTGATCGCGCCTTGACCAAAGCGCGCCCAGTGGAGCGAGATGTCACACATCAACGAGCAGCTACTATCCCTGTAGACGGTGGCACAAGTCGACCTATGGCCGTCAAAGGGCTTGCCAACACCGGGCCGCAGTCTATTGCTGTTAATATTTCTACCTCGGATGGTCCGTCAGCGGCTGATAGAGAGGCTGAAAAAGCTCGAAAGGAGAGAATAGCGCAGCAAAATGCTCTGCCGTCATGGATGTCGAACAGCACAGTGACTGGGGCGTCCTTTTCTGGCGTCATTGGGGATAGGACAATTACTGCTAACCAGGAAAATGATGACAAAGATGTCTCGAAGGGCAAAGCTGTCGATACAACGACATCAGCACAAATTGACGATATTTTTGAAAGGCTCAAGGCTGAAAAGGCAGCAGAGATGGCCAAAGGAGTAACACAGTATGGAAACGACGATGAGTTTGGCTCGGATGAGGAAGACGGCGATGAGGATGAATTTGAAGATGTACCGGCTACCAGTCACTCGTCCAGCTTGGGCACTTCAAGTACAGCGACCATCAAGCGTGGAAATGCAGATGGGTCGCCCGAGGAGAGACAACGCGCTGAAGGAAGACCCCAAAGAGAGTCAAAGTCGAAACTATGAAAAGAGATGCCGACAGTGGTGATCATCAAGGCAGTGGGGATGAGGACGAGGATGTGGAGTTTGAGGATATTTAACTTTAGCCACCGATATTTGCTCGACAATCTGGGATGGTATTACGACAACTGTATATGAGAAAACCTATTTATGTTCGCAGATGGTGTAATTTCAAGTATGCTGACATCAAGTCCACTCCGAAAATACGCAGGCGATCACGACGCAAATAGGACTCTCAGAATTTGCGAAACAATCAGTGCATGATGCCAGTATGTATGGTAAGCCATTTGGGTGAACGTTTGGATTCTCCATTCACAGCACGGGCTGACGGAGGGCTTCGTCCGTAATGAGTCGGTCTCAGCCTCACACACGCTGTGCTCATGACGTAGTTTTTCTGCCGCCGATTGGACCCCACGCAGCACTAAACAATAGTTTTACAATCAGATAACACGACCGAGCGCAAAACCACAACTATTCACATCAATTTCTCATCTCTCGGTACATTGACCTTCGTTCGAGAACTTTTCTCATTCAGCTGAGCTGCTTGTCCTCGGCTGTAACGTAGCTCTGTCCTAGAAATGCCAACCAGCTTCCAGTTTCCTCGCATTTACCTTCTCACAACACACCTTAAAGCCGAAGAGTATTCTCATTTACGGAGCTCAGTGCCCTCCTTAATTAATGACATCAATGAGGCTGAACTGATCGTGGGCAAAATAGCGAAGAGAGAACGCGCCGAGTTTGAGCTTAGACGGCATAAATTAAAAACCCGACCCTTGGATGAAGGATGCGGTATAGATGAAACAAGCCATAACGAACCATTGCAGGGAAGTGGAAACATTGCAGGACCATCAGAAACCAAGGGACCTAAGGCTGGTGGCAATCAAATGCCCGTCTCGAGTAATGATATAAGTGGACTCATACAGGTTGTCAAGCTCTCATGGCTCACAGACTGTCTCGCTCAACAAAGGCTGCTTTCTTGCGACGAGTATCTACTGTTTCAGGGTGCCAAGTTGGCGGAAGAAGACGAGTCTCGCAAAGAAGAATCAGTTGATCAAGAATCCTCGACCGCTCAAATACTCCAACGTGCCGTTTCAGATGGTAGATCGGCTACCTCAAACAACCCTTCATACGTTGCGACACGGTCGGGTACAAGCGAAATCGTTTCTTCGACACCTATACCCTCGTTGCTTCGACAGACGACCTCTGAGCACGAAGGCACTACAGTCTTTCCAAATATACCCGACTTTCTCCACACTCAATATTCATGCCAGCGTCCAACACCAATGGACCCCCAATGGCAACCTCATTCAAGAATTGAAGAGGATCCGTACTTTTCGTCTTTTGCAAGGGGATAAGATTGGTGTTCGAGCTTACTCGACCTCTATTGCTACACTTTCTGCGTATCCATACACTATTCAAAATCCAACTGGTGAGTCATTATGCAAATGACAGTTAGATAACATGTTTTCATTACCAATGCGAATCTTGTTGCTAAAATTCTCCTCTAGAAATAGAGCTACTTCCGGGATGCAGCACTAAGATTTCTGTGCTCTATCAGCAATGGTTAAAAGATGGATATTCAACAGAGACTTTTCTTGCGGCCTCAGACCCAAAATTGGCAGTTTTGCAGTCATTCTACGACATATGGGGCGTTGGTGATACGATGGCAAGAGAAATGTACAACAAGGGTACGGCCTTCCATTCGTTCCGTTGAATTATTCCATTATTGCTGACAATATATCCCAACTTAGGATGGCGTGACCTGGACGATATTGTGGAATATGGATGGCAATCGCTCACTCGTGTTCAACAGATTGGCGTGAAATATTACGAAGACCTTAGAAAGACAATCTCTCGGCGAGAAGTGGAAGACATCGCCAGGCTGACTCTTGTTCACGCCCGCAGAATTGATCCCGAGTTCGAAATGGCTATTGTAGGAGGCTACAGGCGTGGGAAGAAGGAAAGCGGCGACGTGGACGTCTTACTAAGCCATCGCGAAGAGGCCAAAACGATGCATATGGTAGTAAAACTGGTGCTCAGCCTTGAATCTGCCGACCTCATCACACACACCTTGACTTTATGGACCAAGAATAGCGAACGGGGACAACTGCCGCTTGCCTGGCAAGGCAAAGCCTCGAGCCATGGTTCCGACTTCGATACATTGGACAAGGCTATGGTTGTATGGCAGAACAAGAAGCATTTTGGGGACAGTGCATTGCACCGGAGAGTGGACATCATTGTCAGCCCATGGAAAACAGTTGGGTGCGCATTGATAGGTTGGGGCGGTGAAACTACTTTTCAAAGAGATTTACGTCGGTATTGCAAACAAGAGAAAGGGCTCAAATTCGACAGCAGTGGCATACGAAGACGCTCTGATGGAACATGGATTGACTTTGAAGGATCCCGTGCCGCCAGGGAATCTATGTCTACCGATGGATGCGACTTCAGTGCTGCACCAGACATGGAAACGGCCGAAAAACGTGTGTTTGAAGGGTTGGGTTTACCCTGGCGTCCTGCTACCGAAAGATGCACGGGTTAGTGATCTCATTTTCGTGCAGGGTTTGTTTGGTATAATGTGAAGTTTCTTGCCATGCAGCGGAGCTCCCAAGCAATTGGAGGGGGAATGTAAATTACGTTTGAAGACTTTGTATCAATACAACTCTCAATGCACTCAAGACCGCTTTCAGGTGTGCCGTTCTCCAGTGAATTGAATTAGGTCAAGTTATACCTGCAACGGCAGGATTTCCATGTGAATACTTTTCGTACTAGATGACTTGGAAATCAGTCGACTGTTTTCTCGGCGTACACGTTGCCAATGCACACTTGTTGTACTTATTTCACGAACGCGGCAACTTGTGAATTACATCGATGGCATGGCGAATTAGCTGTCCCAACTCCCAAACCATCTGATCAGGCTCTCGCGAGGAAGCCCTGTTCAATGCCGTGTTGCATAAGAACATCCGAGCATCATGCTTTTGACCTTACATGTGTTGCACTGTAGTACCTGGGCGCGAATACGCACGTACGTACATACGTCTAATTGTCAGGGTGAAGGCTCTGACAACGCTGTAACGTCGCAGGTCGATGGTCAGACCCTCCTTGAGACATCGGTGGATACGATGTATCAGAAGTACCGGATTTAGTTAGATAGTATCATAGCGCACTGTGTACCTTTCAGGTACAAAAGTCGGGTGCCATCTGCACCTCTGATTGATTGAATTGAACACTTTTATGCACATCTTATAACCCCTACCTTCTGATAGTTATAAGCCTGGGAGGATTCTACTGCCTTTTTATTATCTAAGATTATACGCTCTAATTAACTATATTAATCATTTATTTAATACGATTAACGCTTGCCTTTATCTTTAGATAAAACCCTTTAGCTACCCTTAAATACTAGTATCTATTCCCTTTATAATATCTAAAGAAACTCTAAATATAGTATTATTATTAGAGAAGGACTAGATTAAATAGTACGCGTAGATTAAAAATTACGCGGAATTATATAGCGTATAGGAGTATATTAACCTAAAGGAGGTTAAATTACTCTAAGAGCCTACAATACCTGCATACCTGCAGAGAGGTCTAAGACTAGAGGTCTTGCTAGAAAACCCTAATGCTATTAAAGACTAGAAAATCGCCTATAAAGATATAAAAGACCGGTTTAACTTCTAATATAAAGAATTATAATTTAATCTTATAAAGTATAATACCCTATTAAAATAATTACTAAAGATTAGGAATTTATTTATAAGATAATTTTAAAGAATATTTAAGACTCCTTAGATTTTAATACTAAGGTTAAAGAGAAAGAGTTAGTTTAGCTTTATTCTTAAAGAATACTAAAGCTTCTTAGAGATTAGTATTAACTAAACGTAAAGAAAATGCTAATTCTTACAGAGACTTACCTTAATAACCACTTATAAGCTAAGGGAACTTATAACTAGTATAAGTAGGCTTTAATAAGTAAGGTTCTATAGAGGAATTGCCTAGACCTTAAGACTTAATAGACTAAGAAGATAATGCTCTATAAGTTTATTATGCCTCTTTAAAGTAAATTTAAATTATTCTAGAAGAAGTGGAATAATCTCTTAAATAAAGGAGAAAAGTAGGACTTTCTAAAGGCTATGGCTAAGTTTAAACACGATTATAAAGCTCCACAGAGCATAGTAAAGTCTGCTAATGCGCTTTTATTAGAGAAATCAGGTGGTAAGAGCAAATTAGAACAATTAAAATGCCCTAGTTGCTTAAATTATACCGTTAATAATGCTTTAAAGTGGTAAGAACACTATAATTTATTTAAGACTCTTTATAAGCTAGAGGCTGCTCTAAAGGATTGGTTAGTTAGAAAGGCTTTAAGGGAGAGTATTAAGAAGTATCTAAAGGATTACCTAATAGAGAAATTAAAGGTAATAAATTAGAAACTAGAAAAGAAAAATAGTAATATAGTTATCCTATTATAGAATCTAATAAATAATATAATTGCCACCACTCTAGGAGAAAAGTTAGCAAATGTGTTAATATCTATTAGATCTAAGCATCCTAAATTAATAAGGAGATTACAGCTAACTCTTTAAGCACGCTAAGCGCTATAGATATAAAAATAATATAGTTATTTATAATTCTAGCGCAAACACCTATATCTTTAATAACATCCGCTAGTTCTAGTAATCTAGCTTTAACAAGAATGTTAACATAGAAGTTAGAGCGGGCAGAACTATTTACGCTGCTTCTGGTTAAGGAACTGCTTAAATTGTAGTAATAGACCCTATTATATAAGCTATAAGGACTATAGTACTAGTAGATGCTTTATATATTCTAGGATTTAATGTTAATCTTATCTTAGTAAAGATCCTAATAAACGCTGGTGTCTTTTGGGATTAAAAGAAGAATATGTTAATATAAAGCAATTATCTAATTGCAAAACTCTATAAGGTTAACGATCTCTTTGTATTATTAAAGCTCTCTAAGGACTTAAAGGAGGCCTACGCGGCTTCTAGAGCACTATAACCTCCTAGGAAGGAGATGTAAACCTTTAGCACCGAAGATATGGTTATCTAGGAATGGAGGCATTTACACAGCTTATAAATATAACGCTAGGCGTTAGAATAACTAGTCCTAGCCTTATGTAGTGTGAGATATATGCGACAGGTAAAGCAAAACGCTGGAGATTAAAAGCGGCACCTAAAGGACTTCCTTAAGGACTAGGTTATAGAGTATTAGTTAATCTAAATTACTACGACTCCGAATACTAGAATAGGGATAGGTATTGGTGTGTGTTTACATGCCTTACAACCTTAATGCGCTTCTTTTACTTGTTTAAATTAAAGGATAGGATCCGCGATTGCTTTTATATAATAATAAGCTTCCTAAGTATATAATTTAGGATTTAACTACGCTTTTACATAGCAATATCGAAAAGCCCTCTTTATAGGAGAAATAAGAGATAAAATAGCCTTTTAGGTATTCTAGTTTATAATTCAGCTCCCTTAACCCCTAGCTAGAATAGTAAGGCAGAGAGATCTAGGGGGTGGTGAAGTAAAAGGTAAGAACCTTAAGTTTAGAGGTATAGCTCCCTTATAAGCTTAATAATAAAGTCTTTAACACTGCGGTATATCTCCTTAATTAGACGCCTTTTAAATATCACGGAAATTAGGTTATACTATATAAGCTTTAGTGGAATTAGGCTAGGAAAACCGTACCTACCTACTCGTAAATAGCAGAAAACTAGAAGCCGATAATATTACATTTACAAGCCTACGGTTATAAGGCATTCCTAATAACCACAAAAGCCCTAGAACACGTTAAATCAAATAACTTAATTCCTTAGCTTAAGCAGAAGGCTTATATTAGGTATCTTATTAGATATAAGGGCAAGTCATAATATATTATCTAGGTTCTAACGTTAAGGAATTAAAAGGTAATTATATTAGCTTGTGTTTGCTTTAATAAGAATGCCTTCTTTAAACCCGAAGAAGAGATTAAAGAAGCTTAGAAAGAGAAGGTACTAATAATTAACTTACTTACTAAGCTTAAGGCCGAAGACATTAACAAGGAGGTTAGTTAAGCCCTTATTAGAATAGAGCTTAAAGATAATAATCTTCCTTTAATGCTAATAAATATAATAAATGAAAATGTTTAGGTTAGAGAAGAAACACCTTTTTAACCCTCTTAGTAAGAAGGAGTTAATCTAGCGCTCTTCTGACCTCTTCTAACTCCTCTTATAAGCACTTTACTTTTATAGAGAATGCCAAGCTTTTGTTGTAAGGAGATAATGCGCTCTTTTAAGAGTTTAATAGCTTTATACACAAGGCAATAATAAAACATGTAGAGTCTACTACTAATACTAGTAAAATCACTACTAAAGGCGGTAAGGACTAGGAGCATTCACATTCTAAGGCTCTATACTCTTAAGATAATAGTATAGACTTAAATAATATTATTACTAGGAAAAGGCATTAAAAGGAATCTAGGAAGGTGAGTTAATCCTATTTAGCCTTTGCTACGGTATTATAAGGTGCCTAGTATAGTCTTAGAATTAAGGATATGCCTCTAGAACCTGCCTATTACTATTAAGCAATGGCTTTAATGTATTGTGACTGCTAGAAGGAAGCGATTATAAAAGAGGTTAATAAGCTTCTATCCTTAAATTACTAGGAAGATATCCTAAAGGAAGTATTTAATCTTAACTCTAATAAGAAGATTATTAATTTTGGTTGGGTTTTTAAGTATAAAACTAATAAAAAGGCATAGTTATAGAGTTTAAAGTATAAATGGTGGTATAAGGGAATTAACAACTGAAAAACAATCTTAATAATTATGCTACTACGCTTACTTCGCGATCCCTACGTATGTTACTTGCTGTTTACTGCGCAAACGATTTTAACACCTAATAATATAATGTTTAGAATGCCTTCCCTTATGTAAAGCTTAAAGATCCTGTTTTCTATAAGCTACTAGAAGGCTTAAAGGCAGAAGGTTATCTTTGGAAGATAACACGAGCTTTGTATAGTCTTAGAGAAGCACTAAGATAATGGTTCTTATATTTAATGTAATTCCTGCTAAAGATAGGCTTTACCTAAGGGAAAGAAGACCCTTATATCTTTATAAAAGGAAAAATCATCCTATTCTTCTATGTGGATGATATTGTGGTGATGTATCTAGGCGAATTTGAAGACGAATTTAAAGCTCTATATGATTAATTAATAAACCACCTAGATGTTAAGGATTAAGGCGAATTGAAGTGGTTTCTAGGGATTGAGATTATTCGAAATTAAGCCACAAAGGAGATGTGGTTATCCTAAGAATTATATATCTGTAAGATTACGTAGAAATTCCTTCCTAATATTATAGAGGATAATTTGAAGAGCTTGATAGCCTCTCTTTATATAGCTACTATTTATCTAAATAATGGTTAAGCCACTAAAGAAGAAATTAACCTCTTCTAAGCTATTATAGGATTATTAGTCTATATCTGCATTATTAGAAGACCTGACGTTACTTTTGTAGCCTTAAGGCTCGCTGCATTCTTAATAAACCCTTTACCTAAGCACATTAAGCTTGCCAAAGGCATTATTAGATATGCCTAGTGCATAAAGAAGCTTTGTATTTGATATTCTAGGGATAATAGCTTTAACACGCTCTTTTTAAGCACTGATGCTTCTCTTAGCGATGACCCTAATATAAGGAAATTAATATAAGGCTATGTCTTTATTATATATAGTGCTATAATTAATTAGAAGTTAGGTAGGTAATATTACGTGATGACTTTAAGCATAGAAGCAGAGCTCTTTACCTTAAATTATAGTGTAAAAGAGCGCATATTACTAGGGCGCTTGCTTCGCGATATTAACGTACGCGCGCTACCTCTCTTAATTATCTAGTGCGATAATAAGTAAATAATTTGCATTATAGAATATAAGGAAGGCTAACTCTAGACTAGTCTTAAGCACCTTAATATAAATTAAATGTGAATTTAAGAGTAATGTGCCCTTAGTAATATTAAGATTAATTAGATAAAGACCTCTGAGATACTTGCTAACGGATTTACAAAGCCTCTTATAGGATAGAAGCATTAGGACTTCTACTAGAAAATCGGATTATGAATGATTCCGAGCTATTTAATAACACTAGAGATCTGCTAAAATCCTACATAATATATACAATCCATAGCTTCACTTTTAACTATTAGCTAGGGGGTGTATTAGGGTAAAGGCTCTGATAACGCTGTAACGTTATAGGTTAATAGTCAGACCCTCCTTGAGACATTAGTGGATACGATGTATCAGAAGTACCGGATTTAGTTAGATAGTATTATAGCGCACTGTGTACCTTTCAGGTACAAAAGTCGGGTGCCGTCTGCACCTCTGATTGATTGAATTGAACACTTTTATGCACATCTTATGACCCCTACCTTCTGACACTAATACATTTATTTATCTTGCTCCCGGAAAGCGAGAGTGCTGTAGCATCTACCTAATAGTGACAGGCTGACCCCGATGCTCGGTGGTCATTTGGACACCGTGTTATGCACCCACGTTACTAATAACTGTAGTCCTGAATAGACACTAGCCTGCAAGATCAAGACGCCTTAGGCGGGGGCCCGCCCGTAAGTCCGCTGGGCTGTTGAATGAGCGGAATTGTAGTCCGTTCCGCTGACGCAATGGCCCATGCCAGACCTCCGTAGCACATTCAATCAAGCTCACAGCCGTCCCAGGACGGAAAGTCTATAAAACCCCACCTCTAGCCCAAGTAGGAGCCAAAAATGCTTCCTCCATAAAGGTACACACGTGTTGATATCGTAATTTGCTCTAGTGTGAAGAGGCCACATGCCGTAACGATCCTATTGCGCAACTTGTCGACAACCCAAGATCTTGTAGTATCCCTGCCCTGCAAACATGACTCTGATTCTCGAGCTCCCTCAGCAGTATGGGTAAGTTCCGACCCATTTCTTCTCTCGTGATGGATGGACAATAAGTAATGAGCTTTTTCGCTCATATTTCCTTCAGCTTGCTGGGAGGGACACTTTATGACGCTGAGATGACTGGTTTGCTAACAAAACATGTGGTCAACTAGTCTGGTGCTTGCGGTTGCAACCTCTAGCTTTTTTGTCAACACGCTCCATGCGATTCGGACCTCCTCCTTCGCAAATCCAGCGGTGTAAAATATCCGAATGCATACGCTTCCGCGCAAGAAGCAGAAAAGGACAGCAATGCATATGCCTTCAACTGCGGTAAAGATTATGCTGACTCTCGATGGGCCATTCCGTTCCTAACTACCTAGATAGCCCAACGCGCTCACGCGAACTTTACTGAGAATCATACTTCCTTCATTGGTGCGCTGTTGATCAGCGGATTGCATTTCCACTCGCAGCTGGCGTCTTAGGCGCAACCTGGAATATATCTCGCGTCCTGTATCTTTACGGTTATACAAGCCAAGCCGGACCTCCAGGGCGCAGAATGTTCGTAACTTCCCAATCTGCGTGGTATAGATAACTGACGTTTTATGACGCTAATGTTGACGAAACTGTAGTGGCGCCATGGGATCTGCCTTGTCTGACTTCGTTCTGAAGCTGATGGCTGTCTATACCTCGGTTCAAATCATTCTCGCGAAATGAGTAGATAGTCCGGCTGAGATGCAGGATGCTGAGTGAGAGTTAGGCTGTCAACGCTTCCTGTACCACAACAAACACTTGAGAACCAAAAAGCCTACCAATTGAGGTATAATTCTTTCCCTATTGATGATCATCACAACTCATAGCGTTCATCGTCGGAGCCTTCGCCTCTTCAATTCATGGCCTGAGCTTATTGTATCATCATGAATCGACACCGAGCCAGCGTAGTGGAACGTCTCTTTGTCGTCTGATAACCTTTCTATCCCGTTGTTTCCCAGGAGAAAGTCACCAAAATATTTCATCGCACTGAAGACTTCCTCGCCAGTCGGCACAATGTGCTCCTTTGGCAGAAGGAAACCGTAGCTACCAGTGTCGCGTAGTTTGATTTGGTAGCTGAAATGAGCACCCATTTCGTGGTAAAACCAGTCAATAGCAGACCCACCTCCTGATTCAATGCGTGATACAGACTGGTTGTGCCCGTGGCCATTTCTTATGGCTGCGGCACCTTCACATGCAGTTGCGACCGAGTAAGACTCTCCGTTCGCTGTGCGAATAGCTTTGGCGATTCCAGCTGCCAACTCCTCTAGGTTCTCTAGGTTGGGAGGAACGGCTTGGCATGAGAAGGAGTACGGGAAAAGGATCTGCTGTGAGTACGAATGAAGATCGATTATTCCAACGAACTGGACATTATATGAGCTTTCATTGCGAGCCCATTGCGCGAGCTGCATAGCTTCCACAGCCTGAAACGGCTGCTCGCCTCCATAACTCTCGGAACAAGGATCAGTCTGGGCCGCGGATCCGTCCCAGCCATACCCAAAAGCATGATCGAGATCGAGACCTCGACAGTAACGAAGATTTGTCTGCTGTCGCGACTTTCTCCAGAGTCGATCTACCTGCCACGAATATTCCATGCCATCGGGGTTGACCGCTGGCACGAAGACGATATCAAACTCATGAAGAAGCTTTGTAATCATGCGCTCCTTTCCAAACGACATGATGAATGACCATGCCAAATAGTTTACAGTGCTAGTCGATATCCACTCTCGGGCATGAAGCCCACCAGTGATAATGATCGTTTTCGTGGAATCGTGGAATCGACAGTAAGAGGATCCCTGAGACGCAGAGCTGATATATCTCTTCCCTCGAAAGATCTGCCTATGGATATATACTCGACAAACGAGGGAACATGGCTTCGAGTAGTTGCATCCAACGAACGATTACTTGCAGGGGTTGATAATCCCGGAAAAAGATATTATCCCCAGCAGACGTTGATGGCGACACGGAAATTAAAGCCCTGGTAGACCTGCCTGGTTCTTTGTCGTCGTAGGTGCTGTTGTAGTATGGTAGAGAGCTGTAAACTGCCAAGGCGAGATCTGAAATAAGAGGAGTTTGAGCCGTGCGCAAAGAGGGGGAAGAAGACTCAGAAGGGGAGCTACTTCATCGCGGCGCAAACGTATGTCAACAAACTCGTCTGTGAATGCCCATATGTCCAAGAACAGTCGATGAGTAGCTGCGGCAAGAGCGGTCTCCTCCTCAGAGGTAGTGATATTAAAACGCAGGACGAGTTCATTGGCGTACTTGGCTCGTAAGCTACTAGAAATTTGATCTTTCTCTGTAGTCCGTATTTGACGGTGACCGAACAATAACTCGATTGCGCGGCTGCGAATCCTCGTGAGGAATGGGAAAGTGCCTACATTGGCTGTGTTTGGATCTGGGGCTGTCGGCCTGACATGAACGCCTGCGGCTACGCAGGTGTCTGAATATTGTGGTAGCAGCAGCAGCAATGCAGATGCTGCAATACGTGCACATCCGGATTTCATTCTGATAGATGTTGGATCGAACTGAACCGGTCGATGTTCGGCTTGTCAGCTACCTAACCCCCTTCGCAGGGTCGTTACCGGTTGGTCAAGTAACCCAGTTCGGAGCACCTTCGCGGTGAGAATGGAATCGAGGCAAAATAGAGGAAGTATGCAGAGTACTAGAACGACTGCGTGGCTATGCGACGCCGTCAACTCGACTAACCATCAAGCCTGCACGGCGAAAGGGTAGCGTCAGAACAGGCGATTTTCGGCTGCTGGTCTATAAAGAATTTGGCGCTGTAATCTACGTGACTACCTCTATCTACCTTCTCGGAAGCTCCAATCGTTGGCGCGCAAAAGCCCCACCCAGTTCCCATGTCGAATGAACCGGCTTTGGCACCTGACTTCGGCCAGCTACGTCTGTAAAAAGCGCCAAGTGCCTAACTTGATATCGGCTCATGACTCATGAATACCTCAACCTGGCCCTTAACTAACCACCCCGAAAATTAAACCCGTACAAAGTCTGATGATGGCAACCAAAAAGAACGTTATTACAAGAGGCACTGTCTGTCTAACTGTAACATCTAATGTCAAGTGCGTCATTGAGGAACAAGCCCAATTGAGATCCCACTCACGAAGGGTGTTTGATGCCAATGACACTCCACCTAGTTGTAGAACATGAAAGAAAATGCTGCGCCTAAGTAAGTAACCTCGAGGCTGCCCCTCTGACCAGAACGTGATAATGTCAAGCAGGTGCCTCGTCAACAAATGTGCAATGAATGTGAGACTTCCTAGAGGCAAGGGTCGATTGGTATGCTCTTCGATATGTGACGTGGTCTTTACTGGTTCGTTCTCTGAACATCACCCAGTAGGTAAATACCTTGTCTGGTGTTATTTCTATGGCAGAAAGTGTCTGGAAGCCTATAAGTCAACTGCTTTCCCGACACTCATTGAGATGCCGTGATCCGTGTATGACTACGATGCAATAGAACGCAAGGACACATTTTACCGAATAAGAAGAACTCAGAGGTCTAGCACCTTATGGAGCTGGTTCTACGGACGTACATGTACATGTACATTACTCAAGTAAGATAACACAGTGTGGTTGCAACAACCAAGGTCCCTTTCTGCCAGAATTGACGGGGCCCACCTACCTCTCAGGCTATCTCGGAGCTAAACATTAACCAACCCCCTTGCTTCCGCGCGTTAAACACAACCACCTCCACCTACCCTACTGGCGCAAGTGTTTGCAGTCCACGCAAAGGTTTGAAGTCAACTCGAAATTAATACAATACACCTCGCTCATTGAGACGCCCGATAAATTCTTATATTCAAGAAGTGGCTCAGCACTGATGCTAATCACCAAGTTACATAGTGGTCACGACATATGGGAATACATTAAAAGCCCCGTTCGTTCCGCTGTGGAAGACCTGCGCCGAATTTCAATCTAGATCAAGCTGTCTAACGCCTCTGCCTTTCCCAGACGAAAGTCGTCCTTTTACAGCAATTTACTCAACTGCTTCAGCATACAGCGGCCAGGCGCTGCCAAATACCATGCGAATTGCCCGCAATCATGCCTTTCCTTCGCCGGCGAGGTAACGTGGCCAGCGAAACGGATATTCGACGGTACACGCTATTCGACGAAACACAGACATCGTCCAGCAACGACGACGCGATTCCTGGCCCAATCCCATCAGTATCACAACCGGCAGTACATGAAGATGCGAGCATTCCGTCCCAGCGGTACACACTTCGTTCCGAGAATATAGAGCTTAGTTCCGAACGGTCCGTCACCAATCCCGAGAGACAAAACAAACTTCGCCGATTTTCTATCATGAGATATCGGAACGCCTCAGACTCTCAGCTGTCCCTAAGATCGAAGCAGCAGGCCGAGATACCACCTCCAATTCCACAACGTATGTCACAAGCATTCAGATGCTGTAGTCTTTGACAAACGAGAACTAACCTGACACTCGGAAGCTCCTGCAATTATCACGACTGCTCCGACGAGCGATCTTGCCAAACCAAGAAAAATGGCGTCCCGAATGAATATAGCCGCAAAATTCCGTCGCTCTAGCGATATATCTCGAGATGAGAACATAAGTGATTACGGCTCTGGTAAACATACTTCCAGAAAGCTTCAGACAGACGAGGGGTCAGCCAGTCAACAATGAATGTGAATGAGCAAGGACATCATCGCCCGTCAAACCAAGCGACTACGGCATGGAGCAATACGTCGCCGAGCACCTATAATCATCGCCAGTCAGAGTCTTCGCGGTCTGACGTGAGTTCTGCGGATCGCACCTATCAAGTAAATCAAGGAACCACCCCGAAGAAGTCTCAGATAACAGCACCGTTTCTGAAGTTGCGCAGGAAAAAGAGACCTCAGCAGTCGCTGTTCCCCTTGCTCACCTGCCCCAAAAAAATGGATCTCAAAACAAGAATCTGTCGTCGGCGTCCTTGGCTGTGGCATATGCTCGACCAGCGTCATCACAGAGTGCCACCACTCCGCGAGCTGGTAACGGTGCTTCAGAAGATAGCCAGTTTACGCACAGCTCGGCGGCTGCTACCTTACTGGGTCGAGGGAGCACGCATCGTTCTGGGCAGTCTTCGCCTACGCGAGCAAACCTGTTAAGGGGCCGATCGTCAACTATGAGCTCTACAAGAAGAGACTCGCAAGACGACCATTTAGTCCCTCCTGCTACTCGAACCTCAACATCAACTGGCCGCAAAAGCTTTGGCGACTTGTTTGGACTAGGTCGTATCCGGCAGAATTCCGAGCTCAGTCGCCAGGAACCTTGACCCCAGCGACCCCGGGTCAAATGGATCGAAAAGTAACTCACTACAACTTCCAAGGGACTCTATTGTCTTACCTGAACGGCTGGATGACGAGTCTCCTGCAAAATATCTTGCCCGCGTTGAGGGCGTAGTGAGCCGTGGTACCATTGCGTCCGCTTTGGCAAAGGGTACTGATGCTTTCTCTACCACAGTGCTCAGAAGCTACATGCGTAGCTTCAGTTTTTCGGTGACCCTATGGACATGGCTATCAGAAAATTGCTGATGGAGGCCGAACTTCCCAAAGAGACACAACAAATTGACCGATGCTTGCAAGCTTTTGCCAACAGATATCATGAGTGCAACCCCGGCATTTACTCGACTCCGGATCAAGCCTACTTCATAGCCTTTTCCTTGCTGATTCTTCATACTGATGTGTTCAACAAGAATAATAAGCACAAGATGCAGAAATCCGACTACCTAAAAACACGAGGGGGAGGGAATATTCGATGATATTCTTGGGTGCTTTTACGACAATATATCCTACACGCCATTCATTTATGTGGAAGACGATCTAGATCTAGCGAGCGAACGCACTCAAGTGAGCAAGTCTAGAAGAAAACAGATCCTTCCTGGAAACGTGGCAGATCCTGCAAAGAGAGCTACAAAAGAACCCATAGACCCATACACACTGATTTTGGACGGAAATCTAGACGCCCTGAGGCCTAATATCAAAGACGCGATGCATTTGGATGACCATTACAATTATCTTGGAACCGCCCCGTCTTTCAATTTGAAGGATTTACAGAACACGTTCTTCAAAACCGGAGTCCTACAAATAGTTTCGGCTAGATCGCGACCTGATGCTTTCATGTCGGAACGAACGGCTACTAATCCTAACGATGCTCATCCCGGAATAGTAGACATCAAAGTGACGAAAGTCGGACTGCTTTGGAGGAAAGATGCTAAGAAAGAAAGACTCGCTCCCCATGGCAGGAATGGGGAGCAATCTTGACCGGCGCCCAGTTGTATTTCTTTCGAAACACGAGCTGGGTGAAGAGTCTGATGCATCAGCACGAGAACCATCTGAAAGGCGGACATGATGGCATTCCAGTAATTTTCGACCCACCCCTCGAAGAATTCAAACCGGATGTCCTGATGTCTACCCATGCCGCAGTGGCCCTCCTCGACACCACCTATAAAAAGCATAAAAATGCCTTTGTATATGTACGGCAAGGAGGATTGGATGAGATTTTACTGGCAGACAGTGAAGAAGAGCGCAACGACTGGCTTGCTAAGCTGAATTATGCTGCTGCGTTTCGAACGTCAGGGGTTCGCATGCGTGGAGTTGTTGGATCCAACTACGACGGTCAAGGGCGACGTGGAATACGACGTTTAGATAGCTCTGATGCCACACAAATGATAGAGACTCCGACAGGCTTGGTTTCTATTGCCCGAGGCCGTATTGATAAAAAATGGCCGAAGATATTCAAGTCGCCCGAAGAGACGGTATACAACAAAAAATATTCGAGGCCGATAAGAAAGTCGACGAATGCCAAAAACAGCTAGAAGAGCAGCTGAGAAACGCGAGACACTTGCAAATTCT
Organism: Epichloe glyceriae; assembly: GCA_023658535.1. Classification (NCBI taxonomy): domain Eukaryota; kingdom Fungi; phylum Ascomycota; class Sordariomycetes; order Hypocreales; family Clavicipitaceae; genus Epichloe; species Epichloe glyceriae. Next base: position 5,039,746 of record CP098291.1, on the reverse strand, counting down.
TGCACCAATTCAGCCGAGAACAAGGGAGAATCTGCTACTGGCCGCTGCACGTCTTTCAGCCCAACTGAAATGGACTCGTATGGATATTTGGCGGGAGAGGTGCCATCGAGATATTCTGGTCCAGGATCTAGCTGATGACGAAGCCATTCTACACAATGCCAATAGGCAGTCAGACCCAAGCAATTCAACACCGACTTCAAAGCCTCTTGTGTCCCGAACTGAATCGAAGTCAAGAGGCCCAACCGCCGCCGAGCGAAGTCCCCAAACCCCAACCACAGATAGCTCATTGTCCCACATCTCGAGCTCAATTGGGAACAATCAAGACATAGATTCGCCCACAAAAGCAGCTTCTCGGCCATCTTCACAAAGTGTAACTAAAGAAGCGACATACACACCACCCACAGGACCAGTTGCGATGACGAGGCATGGATCAGTGTCGAGCGTCGCTACATCAACGAACCAGAAGCCTTCGCCTGCTGCTTCTCAATACAACCCAGCTCAGGATGCGGAATCTGTGACTGCTTCACAAGCATCGGATAACCAAGATGATGTTGATGCTGACGAGCGTGATTTTCTGAAGCAGGCTGGACTGTGGGAGGCAAGATCAAAGCAAAATACACTTGACCAAACTTCGATCTCAGCCTCAGCCGAAGGCCCAGAACACGCCCCCTGCAGACCGAGACAAAATAGAAAGAAGCAAGATCAGGCGGAGCCTGCAGCGTACTCTTAGAGAGAGTGCAGGACACCTTTCACACCACCGCAGTAAGAAGGGAAGAGATGCTGGCACTTTATCTGGCGGATCTCTTGACGATGTGCCTCAAGAAGCAATGCTGTCACGGGGACTGGAAGCTTTGTAGTTCACGGTAAGAAGGCGTCAGTGATTAATCTGGGCACGGAACTACAGACTTTGTCCCAAGACGACAAGATCTTATCTCGAAAGCAGCCTCAATTATTGCAGTCAGAGCAGATACCTGCCTCCCTATTTCTCAGCGACGAGCATGACGATGATTACCTCTCCGCTCTAGAGGCGCCTTCAGAATCTAACGATTCTAACAGTAGGAGAGGCTCGGCTGCTAGTGCAAGTACTACAACGGCACGAAGTTTCAAGCAACTTCATAGAAAATACTCGTCAGCACAAGCCGTAAGAAGTCCTTCCGGTGCGATGTTAGTCATCCCTTCGGACGGAGAGAGTGAGATGGCAATCAGCCTCACTGATGGACAAAAGTCAACACAACTCACGCCAGATAGAGAAATTGAGGGTGATGCCGAAATATCATACTCGAATAGTGAGGGATCGGTCAGATTGGAAGAAGGGACGAAAGTGGCCAGCAAGAATGATGAAAACGACGACTCAGATGATGTAGAAGCGAGTGCGCAGCATGATCGCGATGCGTTCTCCAGCCATCCTATACAAGCTTTGACGGTATGAGTGCAATCATAAAGGAGTTCACTGGAAAATAGTCAGTCCCTATTTGTTTTCTATTTTGGTGTATTTATAGCGGCGTCAATCAAGGCTACACAGTCCGCCAAAAGGATCGATGAAAACGTGAAGCATTCTGATGCCCTTTGACTCATCAGCCAGAACACAACTTGTGTGGTACCAAAATTAAATGGTCCTTTTCTTTTCATCAAGCCGCATAGTCGTGTTGACAAACAGACTAACCTAGCATCAAATCATGCTCGAGGTACGCACTTTTGTAGACTCGCGGACTATGAGCACGCCCAACTGTACCTGTTGATAACGTTGATCGGTGCATCCATGCCCCTGAATCCTGTTCCTGGTACTGGAGAGAAATAAAACAGCGCGCCGACAACTACATTGCTGAACAAGAGGCTCTTTTGTTTCATTCTGGACTTTTTCATTTTTATTTTGTCAAATAAGAGGCTACAAATTATCGCGCGACCTAGTAACTCTCAAATATCTTCACTACAGAGTTGAGTGAGCATTCTGCAAAACCCATCGCGATGTCCTAATCATCTTTCGCATACTCGTCTCATTCAACCTAAAAGCTCCTTGCAACTATACAGCATCATTTCTTGGCCTTCTTCTTCTTTTTAGCTGCATTAGATGCCGCGGCCTTTTCTATCTTGACGCCGCCGCCGCCCACAAGACCAATTGTCTCTTCCTCCTTTACCACGCCGCCTTGTGTTGAGTCCGCAGCTTTCTTTCGTCCTTTTTACCCTTCGGTCGATAGGACGATCTGTCTCGTAACGGAAGCCATCTTTCTGGATCCGGAGCTTGGCCAGCTACGAAATTTTTGGGCATTCTTCTTCTCCGCTTCTTAGTAGCACGCTCGACATTCGTGTCATTGGTGAATGGCCTCTTTTTGGACGTCGAAGATCTAGGGGATACCAAGATACCCGAATTGATGAGTTCGTCAACATTGATTCCATGAACCAGGCTCTCTACAGGAGGAAGCAGTGTCGTATGTTGCTCTACTTCAAATGCATTAGCGGCGGCCAATGCTGCCACCAAGCCAGCAGAAGTCACGGGCGAGGCTAGCTTCTCTTCATTCAACTTTTTAAAAATGGCACCTGCCAGCCTAATATCATCCTTACTGGAGGACAACACGAGCTCAACACCAGCTTCTTTCAGAAGCGAAAAAGCCGAAAAAGCCGAAAAAGCCGGGCGGTGGTGCCAATATTCCGCAGCCTTGATGAGTTCTGCTTTTGCGGAGTTGTGCCGTTTCTGAGTCTTCTTCAGGACCACGGCAAGGGCAACCAAGCCTGGACTAAAGCGAACCCTGTGGCATTGCTCATTATCGGAACCTTCTAGTCGGGATAAGAACGATTCAAGCGTATACAAGGCTGCTCCAGGATTTCTCCGTTGCAGATGCAGTTGAATTATGACGAGAGTGAGTCCAGTATCATATGGTCGTCTCTTCGAAAGACTGATGAGACTCTTGAGCACGTTCTTCTCAGGCGAGCCTTGCGTTTCCGCCGCGGCCCCGATCACAGACATATTGTTCAGCTCGGGACTATATGTTGGCGACTCAGCCTGATCTACAGTCCTATATGCCCTTGTCTTGACACCACCTGTTTTGTGCGCCCACAGGCTAACGATCGAGGAGTTCTGCGCAAGGACATCAGACTGAAATTTGAACAGCTTAGCCTCAGTGGTCGACGATGACCGCCAAGCCGCAACCTGACGTTCCAGCAGAAATGGGTTCTGAGGCATTTCCCCATTACCGAAAAATTGTTTTGGCTGATAATTCTTAGATCCGGATCGGAGCTGCTGTATTAAACACGTCAGATTAATGGGTGAAATGATTGACAAGATGAAAAGCAATGTTGTCCACAACTCAACATTGATACTCACGTTTCAAGTCTCAGAGAATCATGTATTTCCCTGGCGCGATCGATATCTCCAAGTTTGGCGAAAACAAAAGCTTGTTGGACGAGGATGGGCTTTCGTTCCTCTTCCTTCTCTTCTTGGCTCAGCTCATCAGAGGCGTCGCAAAGGGTGAGTGCACGCTGCAGAAGCTTCGACGCAATTTTCAAAGATCCTCGGGCAATGTTGGCGCATGCAGAATTGTAGCATAGCTCAAACGATTCGGAAGCTTTTTGACACTCGACTCCGTGTGACGTAGCTATGCCGTTCCACCCAGCTTGAGCTTGAGCGGCTTGAATATTGATCTCAAGGTCATGGTCTTCTTCATTAGTTTCGGCGCCAAGGAGACGGTTGTAGATTGATTGCGACTCGTCGAATTTTTCTGCACGGTAAGCGACCTGGGCTGCAATGTGGCTGAGGCCTCTCTTGTGAAGCCCAGTGGAGGCGAGGATTGTAAGAGCTTCGTCCAGTTTGCCCAATTTGTACAGAGCATACGCCTTCTCCAACGCACAAGCGCTTTCTAATTTGACTCCTCCTTCAGATATAGAGCGGGATGCATCATCGAAACGATCTAACTTCAGCAACGCCACAATTCTTGTATGCTGTGCCAGCTCATCGTTTTTGTCGTTTCTGAGCGCGGCATTAGCAGCTTTCAGGATCTCCTCAGGGTCTTCTATCGAAGTTTCGCGCAATAGGGCCGCTAGGGCAGTAGTAGGATCTTGGGGCATGACGATTATGGTGGGAAAAGCATCACCCAGAGCAAGATGGACAACGAAAAATGACCAGGAGGTGACAGAGGAACGTTATCGTAATCGGTGTAAGTGGTGTTGCACTCGAAGTGGCGTGTATCTGGCAAAGTGGAAAGAAACAGAGTGACCAGTTCAAGTTAGCGAGGCGGCGATAATGCACAGAGAACCACTTTGTGTGATTTATGAAGCTTCTGCGGGCAAGCTGTCCTTGGTTGACGGTTGACGCTCCAAAGATTTTTGACGTGTCGCGGGGTTGCCCGAATTTGGGAGTTCTCCAAACTGATTGTGCGGGGATAACAAGGAGCACCACCACTAATCGATTCTAATCGATTACGGCCAGGTGGCTCAAGTGCTGCCAGTTGCCTCCGAACCAAAGCGCAGTTGTCCAAAGAACCCTGCAGCCTTGCACTGGCCTGAAGCAGACAGCGATTCAAGTGCGCCAATAGCATGTTTCAAGTTTTAATCCAGATATTCATCTTGGTATTTCTTTCTCATTTTGCCCAATACAAAGTTTTCGGTCTCTCCATCCGCCGATCGGTCAATTGGCTCTGCTGACCTCGCCCGTCACCATGGATTTGGATATTGAGATGGGAGACGCCGACGAAGGCGTAATTAATGTACAGGTGTTTGAGGAGCTGCCACGAGCGGACGATATCCTGGTAAGAAACATCTCCATCTTGTTTTGCCATGTTCTAACTAACAATCCGCGTCGTCAAGCAATCGGAAGAGCTTGAAGAGCCTGGGGAGGTGGCGGAGGACGAGCTTACCGTACGCGAAGCAGGTGGCGGCGACGAAGGACAGACCCTTGTGCCTTCGAAAGTTCACATCAGAGGAGTTGATACTCTGCACACGGACGACATTAAAGCCTACGTCAAGGTTTACTTTGGACCTGTTGATAAGATCGAATGGATAGACGACAATTCGGCCAACCTTGTATTTGGCAATGAGTTCATAGCTGGCGAGGCTATCGTTTCATTGAGTGCGATAGAAATAGCCGATGTCACAGCTCTCACATTAGGAGAAAGCCTCCCCGCGAAGCCATTCGATGGCAAACCGGCAGTTTCTCTACAAGTTCGTCTCGCTCTCAAGAGTGATAAGAAACAGACAGGAGCTGCTCTGCATAGTCGATACTACCTCTTACACCCTGAACATGACCCGGAAGAGCGCCGAAAGAAATATCACAAAAATCAATTAAGATTTAGAGACAGAGAAGGGGATTATCGGAGGAGTGGCATTCGACACAGACGTGATTCAGATGGTGATGTCGACACTTTCGATGCCAGCATGTATGATGACGCACCGTGCCAGCGCCACGCACGGCGCAGCTTAAGCCCCGATAACTCAGTGAGGTTTCATGCCACAGAGAACCGCGGAAAGGAGCTATTTGCGAATCGGGTCTCAAAGAGGGATAGGTCTGCCTCACCGCGTCGAGATACTGGCAGTGATGCGCACATGGACGCACTAGACAGGTCCTCACATCAAAACAAGACTCACGCAAAGTCGATCAAAAGCCGCATATTTATCGCTAATAGTGGCAAAGAGCTTTTCCCAATCAAGGCTACCGAGAAGGGTGGTAGGCTGGATCAACTTGAAGAATCCATTGGTTCGGCCAGATTGAGGGACGAAGACATGCCAAAGATAGTCGACGTATCTCATGCTCGATCTGATGGTGGGTTCAATATAAGAGGGTTAGCAAACCAGAGAGGAAGTGAGGCAAGCGGCTTTGCCATTAAAGGTGCTGCTTCAGCAAACGCACGGGAGCTTTTCCTGATAAGCTCGGGACCACAAATGCGGGCAAAGAATTGTTAGACTCTGCACGTAGCAAACGAAGGCAGAGGGCTCAAGATCTCTTTCTGTAGAATTAGCATGACATTCGAACCACCGAGAACCGGAAAGCGACGGTTCTTAGACTTTGCACTTCGGGAGGATACCATATTCGGCGTTGAGCTGTGTTTTATATTTGCCCCGAGTCTCCTTTTTTAGTCCAAAGTTCATATGATAAGCAAACGACTACTAGAGAACAACGCTAGGAGTGACATACGGCACATCTAGTCTTTGCTGCCACACAGACTTTGTACATAAACACTATAGAAAGGCTGTTTCACCACCATTTTCCCATGTTTACGTGAGACGGGGAAACGGCCAGCCGAGGGTGAATCCACCAAATATTTGTAAAGCTCATCTGTCACTGTCGGCGGGCCGCAAAGGTAAAATAAAATTGAGCCATGACGGCTTGTTTTCAAGTGTTTCGCTCAAGGCTGCAGCCAAGATCCTGCCGCTTCGGACCCCAACTTTGGCATCAGAAAAGGGGCCCACCGCGCTGTCTTTGTTAATAAGACGCTGCTGATCCTCGCATTTACCTCTCAGAAATACGTTGAACGACCTTTTGGTTGAACCATCTGAAAATATGGAAGCCATTCGATGGGCGAATATAACATTTTCCAAGCCGCCATAGGAGGGAGGGGGTGCTTTACACGAATGCATAACCACAACTTGCAGGTCTGCAGACGAATCAAATTCCATGTCCGATGTAGCTAAAAATGCTCATGAGAGGGGTCACACCTACCTACGCCTCCTGCGATAAGGACTACTTTTATGGTTGCTGCGGATATCAGGGTGCGTAACAGGGGGATACAAAACCGCCGCCAACGCAGACGGAAAGCGTCGCACCCAAGATTTGGTTTCACGGGAGGAGTTTCTACTGCAAGTTCCAGATATGGTGATTCGTAGGACCCAGGAGCGGTGCAGCCAACGTAGGGGAGCCTGTAGTAGAGAAGCCGCCTGCCATGTCCGCCAAATAAGAAACCATCCGCTTTAATGCTTAACAAGTACGCAAAGAGTACTGTTTTCATTGGAAGCAGACCGACCACTCGTATTAGGGCAAGTATGACACATTGCGGACTTTTGAAAGAGCAGGCTACTCAAATACATCGTCTCTCAACAGTTCGGATCGCTCAGGCATATAGAGAAAGCATCCAACAAATTCTAATGCATAAATAAATAAGTCATGAACAACAATTTGATACTGGCCTATCGGGCAGCTCAATACTTTTCGAAGTATTAACCTTCATGTAAGATTGTATTATGCATACAGCATTCTACCCTGACTCCTGTTCCGGCATCCCACGCGTGCCACGGACTTATTTTATACACTCCAAATCTATGTTTGGCCTCGCCTCAGCATCGTGATTTCATTAAATGAAACTCTAGTATTGTCTATTTGACTTGAGAGACAGGGGATGTACGACCAGCTTGGAAGCCGATGCTGAGGCACTAAGCTCAATTTTGAGATCGTCACCACCTTCAGCTGAAGGTTTTCTCAATTGTGCGATACAGCACATGCTACAACAGTAGTCTGATTCACTTCAACTGCCTGTACTGACACCACTGTCTTTTCCCATCAAGACGTTTACATGCATCAGGGCTCTGTCCAATTCACCTGATCCATGACTTCCCCAGCAGAAGGATGCGTATAGCCAATTCTTAGACGCAATCGTAGAACCTATTACCACTAGATGTCAGTACAAGAAGAACGTACGTCGAAGGAAGCGAGAGAAATCAAGTGAGCCTGAGTCGTGAAGAGGAGGACCTACCCTTTGCACCCGGAAACTCGCATCATCTGAGTAGCGTCTCCATGGGGACTTAACTCTGTGGACGAAATACTGAGCAGTTGGAGTTTTTGAGTTTTTGGGACTGCCGCCTGCAGTCCAACATTGATAGTGAGTTTGATGAAGACATGTTCTGAAACTTTGCTACTGCCTGAATGAGGCCTTCTGCGTTTTTATGGATTTGCATTGTAACATTCAACTCGTTTGCATTATAGCACTGGTGGACTGGTTCGGCTTGAGTAGGCTGAGGTGCAACCGACTTTGCATTCAGAATATCCATGCCAGACGAGGAGGTCGCTGAAGGGGTGGCAGCTTGAGTCGCGCTGGAACCGAATAGATCCATAATCGACGACATATTGGCTTGTTGCGGAGGAGGTGGTGATGCTGCCCCATTACCACCGAGAATATCTGCCAACAAATCTGAATTTGTAGTTTGCGCAGTGCTGGTCGGCGCTGACGCTGGCGCATCCATGAGATCAAGTAGGTCTTGCTCTGTGGGTTTGAGCACCTTGGACTTCCTATTCGCAGCCTTGGACTTTCTAGTAGGCGCTGATCCAAGTACGCGAGAAGACTCTTTAATTTGTGGTGGTGGCATTTTTCCAGAACGCCACGCCGAATATTATCGAATGAGAAAAGGTTGCCATATTCAACAGCTCGCTGTTGCACCTCCACGTCGAGGCTGGTTTGATTACTCTGCAGGATGCGCTTTATCCTTTCCACCTGTGAAGCGTCTGAAAACCGAGTAGTGAGCTTCATCAGAGCGGTGATAATGTACTCCGTGGAAACTTGACTTGCATAGCTGCTGTTCAAGATCATTGCCAACAAGTCAATGACATCATGGTCTCTGACTTCGTGGAAGTGGTTTTCGTCTTCGACTTGGGCACCATTCAAGAGAGAATCAGCGAACTCCCCAATGCACCAGGCACCTGCTTGTGTGAGACTTTCCTGAGTGATATCTTCTTTGAGGTTAATGTACAACTTCCGTACGGCATAATTCTGAAGCTCTGGAGTGGTTGCTATCAGGCGAACAAATGATGAAAGAATTTGTTCCTTGACATAATTGCCTGCCAAGCACAGGACTCGTAACATTGTGTCAAAATGCCATCTTTTATTTGGCGCAAACTTGTCAGCGGCAATCCCAATTTGACTTGTCATTGTTGGCTTGAATTCGTTATCAGCAACCTCTAAAAAGGCTAGAAGCTCGCGAATAAGGACGCGGACATTGCTCTCATTTATAAGTGTGAAGCTGAGATCGAGTGCACGCCTTCTGATGCTGATATCCGGATCTCTCAAACATTCCAGTATCGTATTCCGATGTCTCTGAACTGCGTTAGGTTCAATTGCCACCACTTTGATCAAAGTATTGAGAGCCACATATCGGATGTTGTTGTCACGATTCGTCAGAAATTTGCCGAGAATGTTGACACCAAGTACTCGGAGACCAGAGTCTGCTTCGATATCCAATATTGTGCGAACAGCCTCATACAGAATTGAATTTCCGACGTTTTTTGACGAATCTGTGTTCGTTGCGACCTGTGCCAAGATATCATTGATCTGTTCGCTAACGTTCAGATCTCCGACGGCGAGCACTCTGAGCAGTCGAAGAATTTTGACTTGGAGGAATGGGTCCGTTATCCCAGTAACATCATGCTCAGGTGCATAACCAGATGTGGAAAGACCCTTCAGAATTTTGACAAGACCAGCTGCGAAGGGTCTGAATTTTTCCACTATGCCGTCTTCGCCTTCTTCTTCTTCATCGGCCTCGCACAAGCTAGTGACCAGTGTCAGGCCACACAGTAGAACCCCATGATTTCTATCCGCCAACAGATGTGTAGCTTTTTCCAGAAAGTGTTCTTGCAAGTCGGGAACTTTGCGGCAGATCCGCATCGCACAAAGCGCTGCCTTTCGTCGAACGTAGGGGTTCGATGTGGAAATTAGGGTCTCGATTTCGGGAAACAAGTCTCTTGACATTTCGATTGAGGCAATGTTGCCAAGTGTACAGAGGGCAAGTCCAACAATGTACTGATTAGAATGACCCAGATCACTAAGACAAGTTAGTATCTCAATTAAATGACCATGTAACACGGTAGCGACATCAACGGCTTTCTAGTACCCAAACATACTTTTTCAAAGAGTTGGTGACTAATGTTAGAACTTCTTGATTCTCATCCAACAGCAGGCTTGTCGCGAGATGACCAAGGCGCTTGTCGGCAAATCGAGGGGAGGCTAGTAATTTCAAGCATTCAATTTGGCCGAAATGGGTTCTTTCGCCAAGAGTGAATAGGTATAGCAATTTCGCGACATTATTACGGCTAAGCCAACAACGTCAGTCCCTTGGTATTGGCCAAAACACCGCCCATCAGGGCGGAAGTACTAGCACCCACCGAACACCGTGATCATGACTTTCTTCCCGGAAGCTGGCTCGTATGGCTGCGCTCTCTTTCTGAATCACGGCTCGCTCGTCTGCTATTGTCTTGGCCGCGCGAACATTGCGAATGAACTGCTTGACTACAAAACTGTTACTATACGTCATCATAAACTGCCCAATCATCAAGAATCTTACGCGAGCTCATAGTGGAAGGAGCCCGACCAAGTCGGACTGTCGTTGGTTAAGTAGAAGCCGTTACAAGGCTCTGACGACGTTGAGGTCCGCTTGACTGAAGACGATAAAACTGGCAGCTTAAAAATACTGGGAAGGCGGCCTCTGGTTCGATGACTATGGTTAGACGCTAAATGCCGTCAGAAAGATCGTGCTAACTGTAGACAAACAGCTGGCACTGTTCGACCGCGGTTGGAAGAGTTGCTGTTGCAGGCTGGCTGTTTGGATGACGCCCCCTCCCCTAATGAGGTGCCGTGTGGGCTTGGAAAATTTACGGCCCGATCACACTCAGGCAAGCATAGACCCGGCCCGCTACCAAGGTTTCAGGATGGGTGGCACTACATATAGTACTTACAGGGACATCAACAAGTGATCATTTTTTTTTTTGGAATGGGGAATATATTTTGGGCACATTAGGGTGCCCTGTCACTCATTCGTTAGTCTGTCTTTGTATGTACGCTCGAGCTCGCCCAATCCCCTAGATTGCGGAATATGAAGAGACATGAATGCAATACGGTTGAATTATAGTAAATTCCCAGCACATACAAACCCTGTTGGCACCTTCTATTTCGGAAGACATAGTCCAGGACTGAAAGGTCCAGAGTGAATCGTGAAATTCCACATTTCTCAATTTAGGGCAAATGGTTGGCGACAGAGTTACTTGGCTTTCCCAAATCTTTTCTTTTCAAATGCTATTCTTTAGCCAACCAACTGCAGGGAGACGGTGCGAGAAAGACTGGAAACCCTGAAAGAAAATCCGTTGCCCATCCATCTTCACAAGAACAACTGTCCAATTGACTGAAAATCCCGAACCGCTCGAAAGTTTTCCTCGCAGTAAGACAGTAATTAGAGGAGGTCGGCGGAGCAGAAAGGAGGAAAAAGAAAGCAGATTCCAACACAATCCTCTGGAGCGACGAGTTGTTCACGACTCAAGGTTTCATCGCAGGAAGCTCCGAGGCTGCCGGGGCTGAGCGATATAACGTACCCGCCCTGTAACAGCGGAGTATCGGGCAACTAAGCCCCTCGCAACGTTCAATCTTTCGCAGGCTACTTCTGCATCATAAGCTGGACGAACTCATTATCTGTTAGGTAATATTAGTGACGTTACAAGACGGCGGGATAGATAATATCGTACAGTCGATTCTGCCATCTCCGTCCTGATCAGCCTCGCGAATCATTTCATCGACTTCGTCATCAGTGAGTTTCTCGCCGATGGAGGTCATCACGTGGCGCAGCTCCGCAGCTGAGATGAAACCATTGTTATCACGGTCGAAAACCTTGATCAAATGTAAGCACATGAGTTTCAGGATAGCAATGGTTGAATATCGTTCTTTTTAACCTTAAATGCCTCTCTAATTTCTTCCTCAGAGTCGGTGTCCTTCATTTTCCGAGCCATCATTGTCAGGAATTCTATACAGTTAAAGCACAAATTAGCATAGAGCACCATGGTTGTCTTTTCTAGATAGAAGAGGGCAATCCTTGACAAATCAGAGTGTTGAGTCTTGTGTGAAGCACTGCATCAATGACTAACCAGGAAAGTCGATAGTACCGTTGTTGTCGGCATCAACTTCATTGATCATATCTTGCAATTCGGATTCGGAAGGATTCTGGCCCAGGGATCGCATGACGGTACCTAGCTCTTTAGTGGTGATCTGACCTAGAAATAGACGTTAGCAAGGCGCGCAAGAGATGGCGTGATCGAAATCGTCACGATTTAATAATCAAAGTGGCGCGTTGTGGATTGAATGGTCCAAGGGACCGCTGTTGATCCTCTGGCACTATCGTTCGAGTCGTGATAAGACTAACCATCACCGTCCTTGTCCTGTCCCAAGCCAATGTGTTAGTACATAGTTACAAACTTCAGAAATCATATACTTCTTTCACACTTACAAATAAAGAAAATGCCTCCTTAAACTCGGAGACCTGCTCCTCGGTGAGAGAGTCGGCCTAGGACCAGCACAGTTAATTGATATGTTGAGATCGTGGAAGCTGTCACCGCAAACTAAAACAGCAGCCCCTCATCAAGAGCCGAGGGGCTGCGAGGCAGCACGGAGGCGGACATGATTTTGCAGAGCCTGTTCTGAATGAAGAACTTACCATGGTGGAAAAACTGATATCCGGAATGTGATGCGGCAAGAGGAGCGGAATGCGTTGGCGGTGGTGTAAAGACGTGTACCGTTACGTGTAGGTTGTAGTTGGAGACAGGGAGCATTTGTTCGGGAAACGTCGGAAAGAAGAAGCCAGAGGTGGGGAGGCTGAATTGCATGACTTTGTGCCACTCACATGTAGGTACGTAGGTACCTATAGGCCGCCATCCTGTCGCACACTGGCAGTGGTGGTATTGGTCTCTTCAGGGCGTGGGTTCACACTGTGTGTGGAAAGCTGTCCGGCTGTTCCGCAATCACCATGCAAAATGGTCCTCCCCACAAAGGCTGACCTCACGACCTAAACATATCGGGTTTTAACCGTATAATGTCACATGCAAGTATCGAGCACCGAGTACCAGTCAATTTAGATAAGAAATCGCTCGTTGATACCAAGGCGCGTCGATAGGGAGGGTGCTGCTATGGCGGTGTCTTTGTAAGCCTCAAAGCATGCTGACAGAGAGTGTCAGTATACTGATCAAATTTCCGCTGCTGCTACTGCAACATCGTGCTATAACAACTGCTTACTTGGCCTCGTACCTCAATCCTCATTGGTTTTCAGTACGACTGCCCAGAGCGACATATATTAAAGTCCGCTGTATCAGAGGTTCGGACGACTTGAATCATGGGCATTCAACTAATACCCCAATTAGGCAACTAGTCGCTAAAAGTCGCATCGCCCTTTGATACTATGAATGTGCATTTAGATATAGAATCGTATACGGAGTACGAAGTAAGGTTACCCAACGCCATGTCATAGAACTGACTCAGCTGTGTCGACACTCACTGTACGGAGTACTAGGCCCACACGACGACTGTTACTACTTTGTTCCATGCTCAAATTATCCGCACTGTACGCCACTTCTCCTTCATTTTATGGACCTTCTGGGATCAGTGGTTTTAGGTAGCCTCTTACGTCCGTACATGATGTTCTTGAACATGACACCAGTGACGTGTAGGCACTGAGCTCCATTTGCGATTTTGACAACACGACACGCCCTTATCGTCACTTGCGAAAAGAAAATGAGGACGCGCAGAAACACTTTAATAGGCGCGTAGTCTACCTAACATCACGCATTTTTGGCTTTGTGGTTCGATATTATTCTTCAATTGAGTTCCAACGTCGCAACACCCTTTACTTGATCTTGCTCGCGGCCTTGGTCAAGATCGATTATTCTTAGACGTATACCGAACAATTGCGACGACCGCAGGTGCAATCATCTTGGCGTCCGCCATGTGGCGAGACCGCACCAATCTGTGCGTACATCTGCTCGAGTCTGATACTATTGACGTTAAAAGGAGAAGGCGCCGCAAATATCATTGTTCTGCAATTTTGACTCTTTCATTCGCAGTTATATCTCTTACCGCCAGTCATACGCGCATCACCCTATTCAACGAAACAAACATGGTGCATTCAATGCAAGTGGTGCCGGACCCTTTCCGAGTTCTTACTCGACCAGTCTTGATACTTCTGAAGACAGGCGGGGACTACTATCGGGCAATGACTTTCAAGATGATGGCGATGCTGTGATTGAAATGGACCTTCTGCCTCCCAGGTGGGCTGACGCATCCGATGAAATAACCGAACTGCTGGCTGAAGTCGCTACAAAGGGCCATAAACTTGAAAGGCTACATCAGAAACATGTTCTCCCGGGATTCAACGATGATGAGGCGAAAAAAACCGAGGAAGCACAGATTGAACGATTGACTCAGCAAATAACGAAGTCCTTCCACGAATGCCATCGCAGAATCCAGCGAATCGAACAACTCGTGCGGGAATCCAAACAGTCGGGGGCTCTCAGCAAAGCTGAGGAGACAATGGCCAAGAACCTCCAGATATCTCTCGCAACAAGGGTACAAGAAGCGAGTGCTAGTTTCAGAAAGAAGCAAAGCGCCTATCTCAAAAGTAAGAGGCCCTAGTTCAGCCTATCCTTGTGTTTATTCTTGTTGAACTAATCTGATCTAATGGCAATCAGAGCTGCGGGACATGGGTGGTCTAGGCAACTTCGCACCGGCCGATCGATCATCTACACCACAGCCTAGCTTGGACATGGATCCTTCGCTGCAAGAATCGGATGCAGACCGATCGTTTTCTCAGTCTACCCTTCAAGCAGCGTTTCAACAAAGGCTGTTGCACACAAACGACGCTGCCATAGCGCAACGAGAGCGTGAGATCGAAGACATAGCTCAGGGAATCATTGAACTGTCAGATTTATTCCGTGATCTCCAGAATATGGTTATTGACCAAGGCACTATGCTCGATCGCATTGACTATAACGTTGAGCGTATGTACGAAGACGTCAAAGGGGCAGACCAGGAGCTGAAGGTTGCGTCTGGGTATCAAAGAAGGACAACTAAACGGAAAATAATTCTATTATTGATAATACTCATTGCTGGCTTGTTTATTCTGCTCCTCATTAAGCCAAAAAGGCATGAGTAAGACCTGAATCCGAGATCACAAACACAATTTTTGGTGTTACAGTTGGGCAAAACCGCCATTACCACCACTATTTTTTTTTGAAATATAAAATGGAAAGCTTTGTATTGAAAAGAGCTGCGCATGAAACCCTGTCGCATGATAAGAGCAACCCGATATTATTTGAGCCGTAGCATATGTCGAATTATCCATTAGTGTTATGTATGTATACAAAGTAAGTTGCATCATATCCACAACATCTAGGTAATGAACACCTGTCCCTACTCTAATATACCTTGGTCTATGGGTCATTCTCACCTCGTAATTCCTTTCGTCTCATATCGAACGACTGCCCAAACAGCTTGGAATACCTGTCCCAGAGCTTGGGCTTTTGCTTTTCCAGCTGCCGCCTCATTTCCAATGCACTATGGAAAATCTCCGAACCCCACGCCTCGTCAAATAAGAGTTTCATATATTCAGGGGATAACTCGTGCCTATCTCGGGAGCGATCTCTTGGACGGCCAGGCACTTGCCCTAGTGCAATTTTGACAGGATTGCCGCTCGAAGTACCTGTAAATCGATAAGCACACCGAGGTCTCTAAGTCGTGCCAATAATCGCACGCCGCTAGCGATGTCGAAGCCAGTGATCCTATCTTCTGTATGGGCTACAAGAGATGGACACGCCGGAGACAAGCCCAGCTTTTGGTCAAACCCCATCGCACGATTGAACGCTGGAGGCTGGCATCGAATATTTGCTGGACTGGATGTTGTCGATGGCTGAAAGGAAGATCTGCCGGAATGCACGACATCAAGCAGTCCTCATTACCACACGCCTCGATACGTGTTTTCATCGTGTCTTTCGAACAGCTCGTCAGTGCCACCAATTCTGGACTTAAGTAGGCAGCTGAACTGCTGCTGTCTGTTTTACTCCACCGATGATAACTCGAATCCATCTTCGAGTTGTCAAGATTGCTGAGGCTAGGGCTAGACGCTGGATTTATGTATCGTTGCAGCTCTTTCTTAGTGTCATTTGCAAACACCGTCGACTTCGATATATCCATCGAGATATCAGTCTCACTTCGTCCCTTCAACAAAGAGTGAGGGAGGTCTCCAGGGAAAATAGGCACCAAACCACCCAGAGGCGGGGTATACAGCTGTACAATCTCCTCGCTGAGCTGCTGGAGCTCATTTAGACGGCCTGACCGACCAAGATTGTAAAGCAAAAGCTTCCAATACCGCAAAGGTATGGCAACATCGTGAAGGGCGACACGACGGATTATGTCAATGGCCCCGTTGAGCAGAGACTGTGATTCTATTTGTGACTTACCGACCCGACGTTTCCCCTTTGTCGGATGTTTGCCTATCCCTCGAAATGTGGTCTGAAGCAATTTAGAGGCGCTTTGTTGGTTCATGTTGACTTTCAGGGCCTCCATTCTATCCAGTACTTGTCTTGCTCTGCCGAGTTTATATGTCGTCAGTTCAAGATGGAGTAAAGCATTGAGTCGACGAGAAGATGTGCCAGATTCGATAGCCCACTCGACACCTTGCAACAATCTTTCTCCCCTCCAATCTCTATTGCGGACGGATGATGCCATAAGCATCTGCCGTGTTTCAACATCGTCAAACTCATCCGGGTGTATATCGCAGGCCAAAAGATCTGCAAGAAGTGTATCTTCTTCATGCTTGGCAAAAAAACCAAAATTTTGCAATAGTTTTGATTTGAGACAGCTATTCCTAGCTTCTCGATGCGGGCGAGGCGCAAATTGACCATCTTTGCGCCTGCTTCTCGCAGTGCCAGAGATTGAAGAGATCTTGGGCCTATCACGCGAAGGCCAAGTCTATGTGCAAAATTGATGGCAAATTCAATAGATGTCCAAGAACTTGCAAACCATTTCGCTACAATGCTGTCACTATACTGGCCTTTATTGGAGTAATCATTATGGCTGGACTGAGAGGAAACTTGTTCGAGCAAGGAGGTTTCTACTCCGGCGATTGCTCTTTCTTCTTCCGTCAGAGAAATTGATGGGTAGTATTGGACAAGAAACTGTAGGAAGGGCTTGGATCTGTTTGATTTAGGAAGATCTCGAAAGACGAGCAACTTCTTCCGCCAAAGTCTAGCTAGCTTTGAGTGGCCAGCCGCGAAAAGAACTGGAATGATATAGTCATATAATTGCTTGCTTGTGCTGGAAACATATAGTGCTGTCAAGTTGCTTTGCATTTTTGGTGATGAATCGACGATAAAACTTGAGAGAATAGCACCAAATATGTCGGTGGATGGTGAGAACTTCGGAGCAAGACGTAAATGCCATCGGATACTGTCATCGTGCTGACCTTTTTCGAGCATGTGGTGCATGATTTTCATGTATATATCTGGCCAGTGGAAATTTTTCTTCGTCAGAAGGTGATGAGCTGTGTCAACCAAGACATTCAATCGAGAGTTGTCCGCCAATGCAGCCGTCAGGACTTCGTCACGGAAGGGTTGAGCGTCATTTCGGCTCAAAAACTCCCAATATTCGTCCTTTTGCAGCATTTCAAATACATCCCATATGTCCTCACAGCTGTCGCCTCGCTCCATCGCTTGAATAAGATGTGTCGATGCGTCGTGGTATGTGGATAACGTAGCCGGGTCAACATCATCCAGAACGTTCCTGACTGGAAAGTGTGACGATGATGTACTTTTCTGTAAAGTTGAGATTGTCGACTGCTGCGAATCGCCCTGCCCTAGTTTGGCCAGCTTCTTCCATCTTGCCAGATATGACACATGGCAAAACTCACGACGTGGAACATTCTCGAGCACGATTGCCACAGAGATCTCGTGTCGTGATTTCAGATTCGCATTTCTTTCCGACTTTTTGCTTGATGTATTGAATGGTCGTACTAGGGCAATAAGGCATCGCTGTAGTGTTGGTAAATTTCGCCGCGGAACCGCTTCGGAGGTCGCAAAAGATATCTGTCCGGCATTTGGCAAACGACGAAAAGTCAGCCTTAACCTTCGCATTCCCGAGTGTGCCTCATGCGAACTCTAACTTTATATCAAATCACTCATAAAAGTATGCATATATAATTATTCTGATGAACGGTTCAAATTTTGCATTGACTCAGAGAGGCTCATTTTAATAAAGAACTGCACATGGTGGAACCTCGGACGCCTTACTTGAACTAGCGTTGCTGAGTCATCTCTTTCCGGCTTCCACTCCAATCACAATGGCCTCATTTCTTCCCATGAGCATTTTGACACACCCTCGGTCATCACACCCCAACTCAACCTCATCGATCGTCACGCCTCTACAATCTCTACCGCAATTCGAAATCATCACTTCAAAATGGGGTAAGACTTTTACCCTTGTCTTCTCACACTTCACTGTCGACTCCAGCTGCGTCAACTGGTGTAGCAGATAATCCCTCGGAAGACGACATTTGCAGCTCAGACTCTGACCAACGTGCAGAATGATCGATGCGAAGAATAAGGTGCCCGAGCACCAGCGATTCTACCAGCAGGCTTACAAGGCACACACTCGTCTTTGGTTGATTGTATGACTGGTGAATTTGCGACCTCAACAGTAACAACCGCGCTAACTATACACAGGGCTCTCGCAGCCGGTGGTACATGACTCCTTACCTTATTGTACTTTGGGGTGGCTTTGGAGGTTTGTGTCACCGCAATGGATTCTATTTATTATGAAACACTTCCTAACATTCTCCAGCCACCCTGTACGCCGCTGGACGTAAGATTACTGGTCACAACACCTGGTTCGGCAAGGATTAAGGTCGATCTCATTGGAAAGCCGCGAGGGATAGCGGTATATCCGTGTAATTCATACTCCAGCTGATAGAGGAGCTCCAAAATGCAACTTTTATTTGTTTCGTATGCGAATTTGAGGTGGTTCATTGGAGAAAATCCGGTCGATCTTGTCCATTTAAAGGTGCACAAGATGCTTCAAACTAGCTGGTGTTTGGATTCTTGCAAATTTTTGATATCATTATTTTCTCCATGCCATGCATGAGAAAACTACGATTGAGAGTCTGTTGAGACTCTAAAAATTCTTCTGTCTAGATCCACACTTGTGTTATCTGCCTGGTTGATTCCCATTGATCAATATCCTGTAGCGCCTGGGGCCTTCTCATCTTTCCGCAGACTCGTTAACATTTCCCGAAAACGCTCTTTGCCAGATCCCGCCGCACCTCCTTTTGTACCCTTGCCGCTGATATCGACGAGTTTAGCAATACGTTCCCAACTTGTCCCACCCGAGGCAATATCCTCGCGACTCTCAAGAAATTGCTCGGCCTCTTTTCTGGTCTGCGCAATTCCTTTCTCTTTCTTCGTGTTGTAATTTTCGTAAAAATCATCGATGTTCTGCTGCGCCTCTTTGATAGTCTCCTCGCGCTGTGCGGCGAACTGTTCCGTTCGTTTAGCAATCTGAGCATCGCGCTGCTCTCGCCATCGTTTGATAACCTCGGGCTCTTCTTTGTCGTCCACTTGAGCCTGAAAGCCAGAGTTATAACTAACAGATGGTCCCGTAATCGAGCTTCCACCTGGTGGCCCGCCAGTACCCTTGAAAATTGTGAGTTCACCGTTCATTGGCGCTTGGAAATCAGCTTTACATACCGCCGATGGGCTAGCGAGGTCTGGGAATTGAGACTCAAACGTGGAATCTCCGACAACGCTCTGGCTTAGCAAATCACCACTAGTCTCAGCAAGTGCAGCATCGTCGCTGGTTATAAACTGGCTGGCGTCATCACCAAGTAGGGCCTTTTCCCTGGCAAGAAAGTCGTCAGCTGACGGCTCAGCGGAGGGGTCCTTGATCTCGGTTTGCGCTTGAAAAATGATTAGCGATGCAACAGGAGCAGAATTCAACTCATTGATAACGAACCTCCGGCATCGAAGTCATCAATGGAAGGAAATCGATCCGCCATTTTTCGTCTAGTAGCAATTATCGGTCATTCGTGGGCGGTTTTGGATGACCTGCTTGGGATTACTCGGGATGCTCAACGTGACAGGTTGTTTGCATTAGCCTGCCTCGTGGTGACCAACTAGCTCCACAATTGAATAAGTCGTTCGCGTCTGGTCACACAAGTATGGGGCTGTTCTGCCAGGCGGTAAGACTTGCACAGTGTTCAATTGGATGTGTCACAGTATTGCATAGGACGGGGCGCAGTGGCTGATGGTTGTCACGAACAATTCACAATGTTGACTCCTCACATAATTAGGTACAAAACACGTCAGCTTGGAGTCCCAGAAAGTTTGGCATATCTTGACGAATACCACCTTTCTGAAAGACGACGTAATACCCGAATAACACATGAGCTCGTTCTTGACTGATACTTGAGCTGCCACAAATTTTGCCCGCTGATATCTAAACTTTTTCACCATCAGCGCCAACCAACAATTTACCTGAATAATTTCACTCGATACGGCCGACTCTGCGGTGAGACTTGAGGTAGTTATAAACCAGACGACAATTCAGCGGTACAACACTCGTGCCCGCATGCTATACAGATCACAAATTTTTAGTTTACCAGCCTAGGTTATATCAGTGTCTAGAATTGTGCAGTTCCCACCACAACAATGGCCTATAACGACGATTCGGTCCTCGCTCGGCTTTCGTCACTTAACGAAAGTCATGATAGCATTGCCACAGCAGCCCAGTGGATTATGTTCCACCGGTAAGTTTCTTCCAAATGCGTCTGTCGTATAAAGCATTTTAACTTTTCTTCTGCGGTTAGCCGGCACGCGGACAGAACCGTTCAACTCTGGATGCAACGATTGAAAGATTCCTCCAGTACGAAGCGACTAAGTTTGATGTATCTCGCAAATGGTAAGGATCTTGTGTTCTGATTAACTTATGCGACACTTGAACAACAATAATTGCTTACGCTCCAGACTGTTGCAGAAGTCGTCCAACAATCTAGGATTCGGCATAAAGACGATTTCGTGATTGCTTTTTCTCCTGTCATCGCTGAGGCAACTTCATTGGCGTACAAAGGCTCTCCTGCGGAAATACAAGCCAAACTCCGCCGCGTAATGGATGTCTGGAAGGACAGATCCATATTCGAGGCTCCGATACAGAAAGCCATTGAAGCTCGTCTCGATGGTATGTACCAATGGCAACCAAAAAGGGGGCATTCAGACCAGAACTTCTAGCGCTAATAAGAGGGTAGAACTAGACAAAGCTCGAGGTGCCCCAAAATCTGGGTTTGGGGTTCGCCTTTGGCAGCACATCTGTGCCATCCGAGCTTGCTCCTCTAGTCGCTTCTCATCAGAAAGTGACAAAATTGAGCGCGCCGCTCACAAATACTATTGCGTCTGCGATCGAAGAATACGACAAGCAACTAGATCCAGATAATGCGGTTCCTTCGGCACCAGTATATGCTGCCCGTCTGAATGGTCTTTTAAAGACCCTAGCAAATGCAGAGAACGCTGTTGCTGAATGTGTTAAGGCTCGTGAAAATCTTGTGTCAGGTCTGGAGAAACTTCTCAATGCAACCCGGGACGCCTTGGCCGGCGATAAGAGGGCCGCAGAAAACCTGCGCGAGCGTAAGACGAACATTGAAGACAAAAAGCAAGAAGTCGAATTGGCCATAATGCGAGCGCTGGGTCCCGCTGAGAGCAATGGGGCATTGATAGAAGGCGAGTCTGGGAGTCCCGGTCCAGAACCAGAGCGACCAGAGATGGAGGCTCTGACACCACCTCCCGCGCAGGAAGAGCAGGCTATGGCGCCGTTGGAGACATCAGGAGAGACGGCGACCGTATCGTCTACAAAGTTTAGCCTTGACGTGAATCAAGAGTCCGCCCTCCCTTACCAGTCTATGTCTGTTTCTGCCAACGGATCAAACAAAAGACGGCGCATCGAAGATTCTGGAGACTTCCCTGACCTCACCGGTGATGGCATCGACCCTGAAGTAGCGCAATTGTTGAAAGACGACGGAGAGTTTTAAGCCAGGCTACGCAGCCGATATAGCGTATAAGTCATACTCGGGATTCTCCGACTTGATTGTATGAAGTTTAATGTACAACTTTTTGAACTTGTATCGTAATATCATTGAACATTTGTAACCTGCCAATGTGGTATTCCCAACTGCAAATGTAAGTCATGTTTGGGTAAATGTCCGTATTCTTCTCCTTAACTCCTCCCCAAACGCCCAAAGAATGAGTGACCAGTGCGCCAATCCCACCAGCACACTTGGAACGCAGATTATTTACGTCGCGGAAATCGCTGGCGTAGACTGTTTAGCTGCATCCTGCAAAAGGAGACCAGTCGAAAATCTTTGGCAAGACCGGATATTTCAGGCAGTAGCCAAGGGTTCGTCGCTTCGTGGAGTATATTTACGAATCATAAAGACAATATATTGTACTCCGTAGTATTCAACGCATCAAATGCATTGGCAATGGATATTAATTAGTAACGCAACCGGCTTGCAAGCTCCGTTCCGTGTGCTTTCTTTCTCCACTTTTATTTGCCAACTTGTGCCTACGTTCGTTCATCTTAACACATCCGTATGACGGCATGCTAATTTTTCTTGGGTAGCCTTCATACGCGAAAAACATTGCAGCTTACCACCAGCTTGGATTGTATGACATGCTCGTTGGTACTATGATGAAACATTCTCATATCTTCTGAATTTCTCCTCTTCCGCAACATGGTGACCGGCGCAGCGCGGCGGACGCTGACGTCTACACTCCATCTCGGGTGCTTCCTCAATGCCTCAGCGAACCTCCAGAGAGCCCATCCTGCCTCGTCGCAGCTGAGGCTATTTCACAGCGCGCTTTTCAACAAGGAATTATTGCCGCAATTCTCCATCGACACAATAAGCGCACGCGCTCAGCAGCATCACGCGACATTTAATCAACAAGCCCGTATCCAAGGGGTGCTGTTTAGACCGTGTCAAGTTCCACCATGTGTTCGACAGTTTACCACGGCTCTACCCATGCTCCAACAAGCACCCCCACCCAATACAGCTCTCAACGGCAGCAGCGAGAGAACAGACAGCCTCTCGGAAGAGACGTTAGATGCAAATAAAGACCGAGACTTCGAGAAGAGCGACAAGGCTGCACAAGCTGCTCAGGTAAATTTGTCGGCAAGACTATCGAAGGAAGGCAAATCTCAGGGCAAGGCTGGTGTAGGGGAAATATGGAGGCTGATCAAAGTCGCCCGACCGGAACTTCGGTGGCTCGCGGTAGCATTCGTCTTCCTTGTGGTTTCATCCAGTGTTACTATGTCGATCCCTTTCTCCGTGGGCCGCATTTTGGATCTTGCAACCAAGGGCGAAATTGAAGACGTACGCTTATTCGGACTGACTCTGAACCAATTTTTCATCGGGCTTGGCGCCATCTTGACGTTGGGTGCCATGGCAAACTTTGGCAGAGTCATTCTGTTGCGTATTGTCGGCGAGAGGGTCGTCGCCAGACTAAGATCGCAGCTCTACAGGCGTACTTATGTGCAAGATGCCGAATTTTTTGACGCAAACCGAGTTGGAGATCTAATTTCACGGCTCAGCTCTGACACGGTCATTGTAGGGAAATCCGTGACACAGAACCTGAGCGACGGTCTTCGTGCCCTGTTCAGCGGCGGCGCTGGCTTTGCCATCATGGTCTGGACGAGTCCCAAACTAACCGGGCTCCTTCTTCTTATGTTCCCCCATCGCTATCGGCGCTGTTATATATGGTCGCGCAATACGGAATATCAGCAGATCCATTCAGAAAAACCTGGGGACGTTGACCAAGATTGCTGAAGAACGCCTAGGGAATATTAAAACAAGTCAAGCTTTCGTTGGCGAAGTACAAGAAGTAGGGCGCTACAACAAACAAATTCGACGAATATTTGCGCTTGGAAAAAGAATCTCTCATCGCCGCAACCTTCTTTGCCTCTACTGGCTGGGCTGGCAACATGACCATTCTTGCCATGCTTATCGTGGGTGGCAGCTTTGTCCGCTCGGGTGCCATGTCTCTTGGGGATCTCACCTCTTTCATGATGTACACCGCGTTTGCTGGCTCTAGTCTTTTCGGTCTGTCAGGATTTTACTCTGAACTCATGAAGGGAGTAGGAGCTGCTAGCAGACTCTTTGAGCTTCAGGATCGTCGACCTGGTATTCATCAAACAGTTGGGGTCCGGGTCAAATCAGCACAGGGTCCAATACGATTCAATGACGTCAGCTTCGCATATCCAACGCGTCCAGCTGTCAACATCTTCAATGGTCTGAATTTTGAAATACCATCGGGCAGCAACGTTTGTGTTGTGGGACCCTCGGGTGGAGGAAAGTCAACAGTAGCCTCGCTGCTGCTGAGATTCTATAATCCAACATCGGGATCGATCACAATCAACGGAGTTGATATTTCGACAATGAATGTGAAGTCATTGAGGAGGCGAATTGGCATGGTTTCTCAGGAACCGGTCTTGTTCTCTGGTACAATCGCCGAGAATATTGCATATGGAAAACCTCATGCCTCACGAGCAGAGATTGTTGCAGCTGCCCGAAGAGCTAATTGCAACTTTATCAGCGATTTGCCTGATGGTCTGGAAACACAAGTCGGAGCCAGGGGATCCCAATTGTCCGGTGGGCAAAAACAGCGTATAGCCATAGCACGTGCGCTACTCAAGGATCCTGATATTTTGATCTTGGATGAGGCCACCTCAGCGTTAGACGCGGAGTCAGAGACACTCGTGAACGAAGCTCTCGCTGGCCTATTGCGTGGACACAATACGACGATCTCGATCGCACATCGACTCTCGACCATTAAACGATCAGACCAGATCATTGTTCTCAACAACGAAGGCAAGGTAGCTGAAATTGGGAGCTACGCTCAACTTGCTGCGGATGAAGGAAGCGCCTTTAGTAAATTAATGGAGTGGCAGATGAGCGGAGGCGACATACCTGACCCAAGGCAAGCTGACCCCGGACCCAACATAACGGAAGCGGAGGAGCTGGAGGAAAAGCTGGCCTGAGAGGAGGAGAAAGTCTACGAAGGGCAGAAAGATGATCCTGCTAATCAATCATCACAAAAGGGAGTTTAGCAGTGAGAGCGGTAGGACTGAGAGTGGGATGCACTAACTACAATGGTGTCTAAGAAAGTAACAACACACGAGTGAGCACTTATCGCCATTATCCAACTTCCGATAAGGCGATGGACTGTCTCAAAATTTGTAACAAGAAAAAAACCCGTTCTTCTTGCCATCCTTGTCGGGAGCTGTTTAAGACGGAATGTACTTGTATTCTCGAGCCTGGTGGATCCTATGATTTGGGGATATCAACACTCCACTCGCAGCAAGGGGTGTTCACACAAGCGGCGGAGTCTAAGCAATAGGCACCTAAATAGATACGCCGATGTCTTTATTTTTGGTTTTAGGTTTGGGGGTAAATGATGGCAAATATCTCAATAAAACACATTACAGGACGAGCGAACCCTTACAGAGAATCTAAGGTGGCTAAGCCTGAAGTCCCAGGGGAATGAATTGGCAACTCAGGAGCATTGATAGCAGCAAAGCAGATAAAATACGACGAGTACGTAAACACGCAGCAATGGATTTTTAAATACACAGCAGTAGCTAGGCCTCAAACAGAAGATACACCTCTATATATGTGTTTGTAATCCGTATAATTAGGTACATTCCCGGTTTCACGCGCATGAGGCGATCGCGATGGCATCACTACGGAGCCCGCTTTGTAGCACCTTGTCCGGCCTTATGCCCTTAAATAGCTCTAAACCATAGGCAGCCGTATCTAACTGAATAGGTACCTATGTTCATAGGTAGATATAGAGGTTATATCTTCCGTTTTAGGCCTAGTTGCTACTGCGTATTCCAAAATTCGTTACTGCGTGTTTACGTACTCTATTTAATATGACAGCCATATTCTTTTTCTTAGTCTCACCTTCCTTTTGATCCAGAAGCATGATGAACAAATCATTCGCAACTGCCGAGTACTACAATGTGAGTTTGCTGAGCAACATGGGCATGGTTCCTTGGCCTGAAACTCTGGCTTGGCAGTCACATGCTTCTGCCATTACTGCCACCACTTACGCGCTTATCCTGTTTGGCTGAATCTTACGACTCAACAACCATCTGCGACAAGTAGCAGCCCCGGCAAATCTGATAGATCAACGAAATGTTCACTGTATCGGAAGGCCAGTTCGTGCACGACGATGCCACGCTCTACTCCAAAACCTGGACGGTATGCAGTATCCAAACCTAAAATCAAGACTGCTCCTTACAGAGTTACTGACGAATCCGATCACCAGCCGGATGGGCCGATCATCGCAAAGCTCATCTTTGTTCACGGCTTCAGCGAGCACATAAATCGCTACAACGACTTTTTCCCAAAGCTTGCGGAGAGTGGAATTCAGGTTTTCGGCTGGGATCAGCGAGGCTGGGGTCAAAGCGTCACCAAGCCTTCACAAAAGGGCCTCACAGGCCCAACTTCACAGGTCGTAGCCGATGTTGCCGCCTTCCTCAAGGACAAGCTTCCATCTCAAAGCCATACCACCACGGTGCCTGTTTTTGTGATGGGCCACTCAATGGGTGGCGGCGAGATCTTGACCTTGGCTGGAAACCCACAATACACCGACCTCGTCCGTCAAGTTCGGGGTGGATTCTCGAATGCCCCTTTGTTGGTTTCCCGGCAGGTGAGGAGCCCAGTATCGTGAAGATATTTGCTGGTCGTTTGATTGGCCGACTTCTGCCCAAGCGTCAGCTTGAGCACATCGTGCCGCCCGAGTATCTCAGCCGGGACGAGGCCGTGGTTCAGTCAGTGCGAGATGATACTCTCTGCCATAACATAGGGACGCTTGAGGGCTTAGCATCGCTCTTGGACCGGACTGCAATTCTATCTTCTGGCCAAATTACGCTTGGCAAACAAGTCCAGAGCATCTTGTTGACTCACGGAACAGAAGACAAAGCTTGCAGCTACGATGCAGCAGTGACTTTTGTCCAAAACCAGCACAACGTGGATGACAAGACTATAAAATCGTACGACGGTGCCTATCATCAACTCCATGCCGATCATTGCAAAGAGGGGTTTACCAAAGATGTTATCAATTGGATTTTGGAGCGCTCAGAAAGGAATGGCAGGGAAACTACCGAGACTCCTGAGGCTAAACTTTAGAGGGGCGGATTTTATGAGAACGGTGCAGTCATCGCCGTGGCTCATTATGAGGGCTAGATATGTTAGTTCCTGGTAGCTCACATACTTCGCTGCCATGGAGTCTATTGGATATCATGCTGCGTCCAGTCCTTTTGTGAGATATCGTAAGAGATGGTGAAGTGACGTACTCATTCCCATTTTTCTGTTTTTTTTTTTTTTAAAAAAGTTCTCCTCGCTTCAGAGTACACGTATTATTATTAGTCTATGCCAATTCTATTCCAATGTCGTGGTGGCCTGGCGCAACGGGATCAGCTCTGTCAACTCTCTCGGGGCTTGTCTGGGGCGGAATATAGCAAAAGCAAATAGTCCCGACTATGCACGCACGGTTCACACAGTCGGTGTAGTTGTAAAGTTCGAATTTCGTGAGAATCAGTTTCGTACCTTTGATCCACCCTGCTAACTGTCTCTGTTACGAATTGAGTACGGAGTACTGAGTACTATCCGGGTGTGATGTCGATCAAGGTCACGGGTTCAGGTGATAATGAATGTCTCGGTTCTTCCACGGGGACGGCAGGGAGGGGTACCTAATCAGGTAATGGACGCACATGGGCCACAATAACCTAGATCGCACGGGTTTCTGTCAAATTGTCAGTTTGCGCTTTTTTTCACGCGTGGCTGTTGAACCATGAGGGCTTCAGGTCGATGCACCTTCAAGACCCCCTCCTCCGCCCTTCTTGATCCAGCCCCGGATGACTTGATGATTAAACGTTTTCTACTTCGTATGGCCTACGGAGTAGTAATTACTGGTCACCGAGGGTGGGTAGCACAACGCTTATTTGTCTTTTCCCAGTTAAAGCATCGGCCTTCAACATTGTCACGCAATTCGCTGGCTTATCTCAACCCCTACCTACAATAACCAATGCTTCCCTTTCTTCCAACGAAGTGAGCCCAGTCCAGTCCGCGGCTCCCCTTTCCATGCTCACGCCACTTTTCGAGTTGGCGCGGCGGTGATCACTCGCCCACCGATCTTCCTCTTCGTTGTCGTCTTCAGCGCGCTTCCGGCTTGCCACTTCTTCTGGTTGTTCTTCATCATTTTGTACATCTGAACCTGAACACCTCCAACAACAGCAACCATGACTCCTGATGCGACCAACACCATCACTCACCATCCATCCATCTTTCACCTTCAACAGCTCTCGTCACCTGGTCGAAGCACTTCACGCTCACCTGCGCGTCAGAATCATCACCCCCATAGTCATCATAACCAGCACCACGCCGCCAGTACCGCAGTGGAGTGCATCTCATCTATTGGCCAGGACCATGACGCCGTGGAACGTCACCATTCTCACGCCTCGGATGTGGAAAGCCAGATAGCCGCAGGCCCCAACTCCAGGCTGCCTCCCGTCAATTCTGAAAGTGATCCGTATGGGCTGTCGTTCTCATACAAGACAGAATCCGACCTGGACCAGATCAAGGCCAACTCATCTCGTAAGAGGGATGAGGCCCGGGCCAGCTCCTCATGCTTGAATGTCTCTGGCACAAGCGCAGAGAAAACAGGAACCAAACGGGATGCTCGCAAAGTCCGAGGCTTCTATGAAAACCAAAATGCCGCTATCGAACGCATGCTGAAGTCGGTGGAGGAGCACCGTGCTGAAGCCCGCCAAGAGCAGGGCGATGACCAACTCAAGTTCCGAATTGCGATTTACGGATCTCTCGCCGCAAACATAATTCTTACAGCACTGCAACTTTACGCAGCTATTTCTTCGGGCTCTCTTTCCTTGTTCACGACCATGGCTGATGCTATATTTGACCCTCTCAGTACATTGACCCTAATATTCTCGAACCGGGCCATTAAGCGAGTTGATCCTCGTCGGTTTCCAGCGGGCAAAGCCAGACTCGAGACGGTGGGCAACATCATATTTTGCTTCTTGATGACATCCGTTTCTCTCATTATCATTGCATTTGCGGCCCAAGAGCTCGCTAAAAGCAACACTGCTAACGCATTCTACTTACCCTCCGTCGTCTCTGTGTGCGCCGCATTCTCTACCAAATTCTGTCTCTTCCTGTATTGTTGGTCCATCAAGGACAAGTATAGCCAGGTCAACATTCTGTGGCAGGATCACCGAAACGATCTGTTGGTCAACGGACTCGGAATACTGACCTCAGTTGGAGGCGCCAAGCTTGAATGGTGGATTGACCCGATGGGTGCTATCATCCTGTCTCTTCTCATCTCGGTCGTCTGGCTTCGTACCGCATTCAATGAATTTCTCCTGCTGGTCGGAGTTGTGGCCTCGGTTGACATGCAACAACTCATTACATACGTGTGCTTAACACACTCCCTGCTGTGCAGGGAATCGACACGGTACGAGTATATCACTCTGGCCCCAGGCTCATCGCCGAGGTAGACATTGTCATGGATCCATCTGGCACTTTGGTGGAAACTCATGATATCGCCGAAGAGCTTCAGTTCAAGCTAGAAAGCTTGCCTGACATTGAACGAGCGTATGTTCACATTGACTACGAGACAACACATAAACCAGAACATGCGTACAAGAAAGATTTGTAAAGTTGCTTTGGGTTCATCGCTGGCGAAATCGAAAAGAAAGCAAATTCTGAAACGTTTGAGAGAGGAGGGATTTTGGCTCCTCTATGAGATGAGGAAAGCCAACAACCTTTGATGCTTGTTGTAACTCTACGCTCATAGCACACTTCCAATAAAACATAATCCAGCTTTGATCCGCATCAGTTTCAGGCTTAGAACTAGCTTCGATATCATCAACAACGGCCTGTGAGGGCGGCTCGTCAACAAGGACTGGAGTGAGAAAGCGATCAGAGTTGGTAATAGCGAGAGAAGTTGAGACCAAGACTTGTCGACCCCGCCACGGATGCCACTCTTTGTTGAGCAGGAGGGCGGCTTGTTCACGGGCGACGGGGTTGTGGAATGTGGATGGCGAGGCAACCTGATGTGACATCAGGACCCCTGTCCAATACGTCACGGTCGTTATCGACATGACTCCACTCAAGCTGTTCCGTAGGGGTTGAGACGAAAACAATCCCAGAAACAAAACAAGATTCCTACATGTACCTAACCCAGACCAAGACAGCTCTCCACTTTAGCTGGCTACTGTGTAACTTGTGAGCTTCAACAGAAACCCTCAACAGAAACCCTCAACTTTCTTTGCGCACTGAACGCTCGCCATCCCACATCAAATCCCCGTTCCAATCACATGGACCTCCAATAACCCATTCCAACAAAATCACTCGCGGTCGCCTGCTTCGAGGATTGACGACTCCTTCATAATGTCGGCACCAACGTCGGCTGCCCGTGAGCAGACCTATGCGACGGTGAGGTTTTACACTTGCCCCAATGACATTGGGGACGGGTGCCGACTTGTCATGACACTCGAGCCCAGCCTTACTTGTATCCAATTCTGACTAGCGATAAGAAGATCGGTCGTATTTTTTCGATTGACCCGTGAAGCAAGTCGTGAAGCAACTAGCCTGTTCGCCTTAACTGACCGAAAGCTTGAACAGATGTTGTTGAACGACTTATACCTTCCCGGTGCGCTGGTTCTCGCTCATTCATTACGTGACGCAGGAACCGATAAGAAGCTCGCCGTCCTGGTCACACTCGACTCTGTTTCCGCGAACGCCATAAGTCAACTCGAGGTTAGCGAGCTCCCGTTGTTCGTTGATGAATGGTCGACCCCGCACGTGCGCCTGTAGCGAGATCTGCTCCATCTGGTATCTGCCAGATATTTATATATTCATGACGATGTACACTTCAGCTGGAAGTTGCATGTTCTCGGACTAACAAATTCTTCTCGTGGCAACACTTCACAGCCTGTCTATGACTACATCCTTCCCGTATCGCGAATTCGCAACGAGCACCCGACAAACCTGTATTTGATGAATCGATCGGATCTACACTCAGCTTTCACAAAGATCAACCTGTGGAAACAGACCCAATTCTCCAAAATTGTATATATTGATGCAGACGTGGTTGCTTATCGGGCCCCCGATGAACTTTTCGACTTACCCCATGCCTTCTCAGCTGCACCAGACGTCGGGTGGCCAGACATTTCCAATACTGGTGTCATGGTTCTCACGCCAAGCTTGGGACTACTATGCCATGCTAGCCATGGCAGAGAGAGGCATCTCGTTTGACGGTGCTGATCAAGGCTTAATAAGTACGCATTTTGAGCACAGCACCAACCGTTTGTCGTTTACATATAATGTTACGCCTTCAGCTCACTACCAGTATATACCTGCGTATTTGCATTTCCAGTCTAGCATCAGCATGGTTCACTTCATCGGCGCCAACAAGCCTTGGTTTTCTGGCCGCAATTCGGCACATCGTAATGACCCAGTGGATGAGATGATAGGCCGCTGGTGGGCAGTACATGATCGTCACTACAGAGCACAGGTATTTCCCCCTCCCCCTCCCCATCAGAAAGTCTTTTCCACGCAATATTATCGAAGTTCCATATCCTAATTCTTTTGCTAGACTTCTGCTCCTGATTCAATGCAACGAGATCAGCAGCAGCATAATACGGTGTACAATGATGCTGCGGATGGTCCAACGGCAGGCACTCCGTCGGTTCATACAGTCGATGACCACACGAAGAAAACCAGCACGAGCCCCAGTATTATTCAAGAACAAGCAGGTAAATCTTTGTTCAATCCAGTGCCGAGGAAATTGATTTTGACTTTGCGAGAAATATCTGCTCAGACCATTCTCCCCGGCCGGGCTCCATCACAGCTTCTCGAATGGCAACAGATCCCGAGGATTCTGGGCGTGTTGAAACTGCGGAGCATCATCCGACACAACAGACGCAACAGACGCAACAGACGCAACAGACGCAACAGACGCAACAGACGCAACAGACGCAACAGACGCAACAGACGCAACAGAAAACACAGACAACACAGATAACACAGCATTCTCCTACACCAATGAACACCTGGGATGCTCAGAGGTACGAATATGTTCTGCCCCATCTATCCCTATTGTTCTTTCTCAAGACTCGACCCATCAGTATGGGGAACCAAGTTCTGAACCGCTCATGCCATGTAGACAACCACCCCCATTGATTCGAAACCGGAAGCAATCAACTTTCCTTCCACCCATTATGAGATGTCGCGTGATACTACCCCATTTATACCTCCGGTGTGCTACCCCAGCCCGCCTAAGAATATGTGGTATGAGGTCCCGAACAGCCTCCGTCATCAGCTGACAAGCCTCGACAAATATTCCCCTGGGAAGCGAAGCAACCAACTCCCTCTCGATCATTCATTGACCCATTGAGGCAAGAGCGATTTCAAGTCTCGCGAGCTGCTGAATCAGGAAAAAATCAGGAAGCTCTTGCTCAAGATCTGTCGCTCACTGGTGCTTCTCCAGGTTCCGGGATCCCCATTATCAGTGTGACGACGGGAACGCCTCAGGAGGAAAAATCAGAGACTACCCTGGCCACTACTGGAGACCCGTGGGACTCTTTTTCAAGGGCCAATGCTTGGGACGAGGTTCCTGAAATTGGCCGATATGTAGAGGGCTTGCAAAAACGTCGTCGCTCAAAGGGTCGAGGTAGTTTCACGTCTTCTGGGTCTGCCACTAGTCCCTCAGCAGCAGCTGGGACGCTCCAGATGCCAAGAGCATTAAAAGTGACGGACTTTCCAACAGAAGTAGAACGACCGAGCTTGCCAGTTACTCCAGCCCCAGTGAAACGACCTTCTTTCTGGGGTGAAAACAACAATCATTTCAGTGCAGGAGATAGAGCAGCACATCCTCTCCCTGCGGCCGAAGGCGTTCCATCACAGTCAGACTGGGTATGTGTGCATGGGAGGCGCTGGAGACCAACAGACTGCCCTTGCAATTTAACTGACGTGCTACTCCCCACCAAGGATCCAGCTGTTCAGCTCCAAAAGTTGGCTCAGCAGCAATCCGAGGCACTGTTGAGAAGGCTTAGTGGCAGTGATGGTGCGACAGGCAGACGACTCAGTCACGATATCCCGTCCAGACCGCTGCCCTTCGGATCCGAGTCTCTGCAATCTCCAACCTACGTGGCACAAGCCCGTCCGTCTAGTGTCTTGAGTCCTCAGCCGGTACCAGGCAAGACCCGGGCAGCAAGCCTCGTGGAAGGCTTGGTCGGTGCTAACGATCCTTCGTCAGAAACTCACGGCAAATATGAGGGCACTCGTGCTGCTGAACATGAAGGATCAACGGCCGCTGCTTAGACTTTGACTCCCACGTACAACCATGCTTGATCGTCATTTCATCCGCATTTCATCCGCATTTCAACCGCATGTTATCTGCTGTCATATTTCCACCGCGCGTTTTCCATATGAATAAAGCTTCATGCATTATTAATCCTGCCTCAATGCCTTGTTCATACGTGATTGTGCAGTTGGCAGGACTACAATCAGAAACGATCTTGCACTGGGAAATGAAATGTGCCCCTAGTCATTTTGGTCGCATGCAGATGCTCCCTACGCGACCCCTTCATTGTTTGAAATACATACGAATTCTAGCTCCGCCACAAGTTTGATAGCTTGGTAGTCAGCTATATCCACTCATCTTGCCATTGCAGATATGGGGGTCACGAGAAGCATGAATTTTGCGGACGCACGAGAATGAGCTCTGTATCTTATAAAGCACTCTATATGCCTTGTATGAGAACCAGCACCACCTAAAAGTATCTGAAAAAAAAACACCTCATGTCTACGTAGACCTACTCTCTGACAGTGCGGCTCTACCTACTTCGTTGCGTGATACAGATAAAGTCAATAGGCATCGCGTTGTTAAGGGCATATTTGCGGGCTTCGGCTTTATATGACAGTTCCATTAGCAAAGCGTGCACAGTTTTATGATACACCGTATAAAATGCAGGTGTCACTGGCTCTTTGATTTTTATTTGGGGCAGATCCCAGGCCACTCCATTCCGTCAGACTTAGTCGTCGTCATTTGCTTCTTCAACAGTAGCAGCCTTTGCCTTTCCCTTGCCTGACGTTGCTTCGGAGCCTTCGGGCTGACCGCTTCCTGTCTTATATGGAGGTGGATCGCTATCAGCCGCCCCATTTGCAGAAGCTCCTCTCGTTTCTCGGCCTCGTGATTCAGTGCTCTGGCCGCCGGCGACTTCCATGTCCGCGGCGGTGCTTGATGAAGGATTTTCCAGAGCCTCGGAGCGATTCTGGTTGTTGAATAGTTGAGCAGGTCCACCCCAGTTTGGTGCAAGAGGGCTTGGCGCAACTACAGGCGTTGGCCTCAGTGTACTGGATCTGGCACCAGTGTCGTCTCGGAAATTGGGCTCCGATGCAGCTTGTCCTTGTCCGTGACTGGCAGCCGTTCCAGCATTACGATCTGCAATTTCGTGAACAGGCGGTGTCATAGAACCAATGACTGCATGGCTTGCCCTGATGGCTTCGCCTGTCAATGGTAACTCAGCACTCTGAAATAGCGGTTGTGGCTGATTGGTCACTCCGTCCAACCTCTGAAGAGGTATCATAGACCACCCAGGGGGCAGAACGACACCGTCTGGCAGATCAGGACTGCCAGAAGGAATAGCCGGCCCATTCAGTGGTGCTCCAAGGCGAGCCATGAATGGGCTCCCTATTCGAGGCGGAATACTGGCGAACGAATTGCTCGGAGGGAATTGGGGAAGCACTTGAGCGGCCAATTGGGGATTTTGCGTTTGCAACAATGGCCCATTTATCGTGGGCTGACCTCGCGTCAATGAATCTTGCTGTTGTCGTCGTTGGCGAAGTTGTTGCATTTCGGCCATCAGGAGATGTGCCACTTGAAGCTCCTGTTGGGCTGCTTGGAGGTTTTGAAGTTCACTTTGCACGATCTGCTCAGTCTGCTGCAATAAGCTCCCAATCCGCTGCATGTTATCTCCGAGCGGCGGCTGGTTCTGAGTCGGCGTCGGCCTGGCGGTCTCGACTTGGTTTGGAGCTTGAGGTATACCAAACTGTTGAGCAAGCTCACGCGCTTGATGGACATTCGCACCGAATCCCAAGCGAATAGGTCCCAGGTTGAACACACGAGGGCCAGCTCCTCGCTCTGCAGGTAACTGACCACCATTTTGATCTTGACGTCCCGCTGGCGCATTATTGCCATCGGCCTCGCGTTGGCCAGCTAGTTGAATCCGCAGGTATCCTGCACGATTCTGGTTCCCTCGACCACGGTTCGTCGTGACTGGACTTCTACAAGTTGGGCATACTTGTTGACGCTCCAACCAGCTCTTCAGACATCCAAGGTGCAGCACATGGCCGCAGGGCAGCTTCTTCGGCCGGACTCTATCGACGGCACCAGGCGGGCTGACAGGGTCCCAGGGCCGCATTTCTTCTCGGCATATAATACAGGTGTTTTCTTGAGAAAGCTCGTCCACAGTTGCATCAGGATATTTGTTCATTTCTTGAATGGCGCGACGATACCGTAAGAGAGCATTGAGCCGCTTGATGAAGTCTCTGGAAGTCATGAACAAGTCCCTCATTATGTGAATTGGTAATCCATAGAACCTTAGCAGCATGAAGAAAAATGCAATGTAAATGCCGAGCTTGATCATGTCTGAAAGGGACGTTAGAGAAAAAGAGTATTTTACACTCAACATGGAGGATCTCA
Organism: Epichloe glyceriae; assembly: GCA_023658535.1. NCBI lineage: Eukaryota > Fungi > Ascomycota > Sordariomycetes > Hypocreales > Clavicipitaceae > Epichloe > Epichloe glyceriae. Next base: position 5,004,207 of record CP098291.1, on the reverse strand, counting down.
AACTGACCTGTAACCAGATCCAACCATAGAATCCATTCTCCCTTGGCTGCCCAGCCAGGTACCTCGATGTCGATTTCGTCAATGTCTTCTTCGTTGGGTACGGGCTCCTGATTTTGCGTCTCTCGACCTTCCGCAGCAGCACGCTCGCGGTCGCGAATTATAGCTTCGCGCCGGGCTCTAACTTCCTGCCTTCGTTCTGACAAGCGCTTGTTTGTCTGTGCTCTGACAATATTTTGCTCGACAATAGACAGGATATATCGAACACCGGTTCGCCACGAGCATGTTGCTAACACCGCGAATTCGAATAAAAACATGACCATCATATTTGGCCTCGCTTTTTGGATGACGGTGTTGACTGTATATTTGAGAATCCAAATGTCATATATGAAACTCATCGCCAGAGACACACTAAGTCTCAGATGAAAAAGCCTTGGGTTTGCCGGAGGTTGTTGTTCAAGGAACTCGACTCTACCATCGCCAATCCAGCCCCATACTCTACCTGTAACGAGAGCTGTAAACATGAACAGAAACCAGGCGCCGATTTCTTCTCGGAATATGGTCATTGCCAAGCATGTTTCTGTGATCGCGAACCATGCCCTCTCTGTGAGCTGTTCCACCTCGACCGCCCGAAGATTTCCGTAGCATAACTTTGTAAGGCCATATATGAGACTGCTGTAAAGCAGGAGTGTGAAGTTCACCAATGCCTTTTACGTGCATAAGTTAGCATTTCGTGCAATGCTTGAGAGGGGGTGACGGCCACGTAATATTCTTACAAGTAGACAAAAGTTACTTTGGGCGAGATGAACCATGGCTGAATAAAAATTCGCCCGTTGCTGAAATGCCGATATGACAACGGCGCCAGCAAGAGCCGTGGAGACCTAGGAACCGGGTCAGCGTTATTCCAAGTTGACAGGTGTATAGAGCTTCCTGAAGAGCTCCAGGTGGCTTGCTTGTACACATACTCCGGCGTACCAACCGAGGCGCATTTTGGGCATCGGACGTGATTTCTTTTGTTGCTTTGGGATGAAGTCAATAAATTGGCATTTATTTATTGCCACATCATTGTTCCTGTCTTCACCGCAGCCTGAATGTTCACCAGGAACCAAGCTGTAGATGATGCGGGATCTTGAAGCCACGTTATGGTAAGTTCTGGAACTGTGTGACCTACCAATGACGCAGGAGCTACAGTAAGTATTACCTGGCCTTTCCGCGTCCCGCACGTGATATTCCGGGAAGTTGCGTCGTGCAGGATCCGAATATCAGCCGACGCAACAACTGACTGAGCTAAGCTGTTGCCTACCGCCTTCAAAGATGTCATTCCGCTTCTCGCATGACGAATATGGTTGTACGGTTGTACAATCCTTAATTTCTCTTTATTGTGATGATACCGCTGATCAGACTTGAACGCAGCCAATATTGATAATCAGCCCTTCGTACTATTTATTAGAAGCCGAAGCTGGATAGTTCACCTGTCTCGGAGCAACGACCAGAGATGTAAAGTTCGCGCGACGTCTAACAAAACTCGTTATATCCCGAGATCCACTCGTCGCAAGTCCTCGACGAGGATATGATACCCGCAAACAAGTGTTGGGAGGCTCACTGGGTGAGGTGTAGATCAGGGATCGCTTCGCTTTACCTGACCAAGCGCTTACCCTGCACACCGTTCACTGGACAAGGACCATCATCAACTGGCTTCTAGGTGCTACACTGCTAAACACACCGGCTGTTCAATTAGCAAACTTGATGCATAGTGACCACAGAAGACGGTTAGCCAGTGTTCTTTTCTTGTACTACTCGTGGTTAATCAACATGTGTTACTGTTGAATGGGTGAATGTTGGAAAATTAATGCCACGACCTAAAATAAGGCGCATCGTAATGTCAGTCGAGGTTCCCTCACCAGCATATTGTAGGTAGTTCTGTTTCCATTTCTTTGGTGTAGCCAACCAAGGCTTCACTGTTGCGACAAGGGATGTTGATATCGATAGGCAAGGAAAAGGGGACGTTTTATGTATAAAGGGAGCACTTGTACGGAGTAGTAGGCACGCTCTTAGGATCATTCATATCATCGCGATCACACTTGTCATTCTGCCCAGCGTTGCCGTGGCCTTGTTATTTGAATATTGCTATTACGCATAAAATACGAAATTAGCCTTCTCTCTCAATTGATAATGCGAACCTGATTTGACCATTCAATTGATCTCATTTGCACCTACTGAACAATGCCGAATTCAACGTTGCAATTGCGTTGACCACAGTTATCTCCGAAGCCTCTGTTGACACGCGCGACCCGTGCCGTGATTGTGGCCTTGACGGCCCCATATTGTGTCCTATGATTGGCTAGACTTGCGAGATGAGTTCGTTCGACACCACCGGAACATTTCCGCGATTAAGCGAGCAGTTGGCAAGGCAGACTTGGCGGTGCCCTCCGGGCTCAATCGAGGACACGGCCGCAGTATCAAGGTACCGTACGGGTACTGTACTGCATCGTGTGATGGCCATGGATCGTTCCCACCGTCGGAACTGTTTGCCAGCGAAGCAACGCCAAAGCATTTAGACAATTACGCCAACGTGCTGAATTCCCGGATCTCGCTGAAATGTGACATGCGAAAAGAGTGGCTTCGTGCTTTTGGACACCTCCATTGACCACAAAACCGATCAAAAGAAGACAAGTCCCCACCAGCCATGTGCCGTCAGCAAAACAGTGGCATTGCCCGGCCGGAGTAGTGAAAGATGGAATGCGCAGTACGGATTAGTAGCTGCACACAAAAAGAGGGTTTCTCTATGCATACCCGTTTTTATGAGGAAAGACATCAACGGAGGCCAGTGGGGGTTCCCAGGAGCCTGTGCGTTAAGCCCGACACCCCGGGCAGCACACCCCTTTGTGAGAGTTATCGTGATCTATCTAGACGGGTGTGCAGCAATCAATGATGAGATAGGTAATGATATGCGCGGAGACAACAAAACCTGGCATATAACGAGAATGATATCGCAGGTTTGAATCACAGGACGACCATGGTGAAAACGGCAGAACAGTTCAGTTCCTGCATTTTGCCTGCGCAGCTGAGCGATTCGCTGATCCTGGGGGCCGTTACATACATGTAGCATGTCATCTCCACCTGGCTTCAAGTGCCAGCCAGCCTTGCAAGACTTGTCCACCAAATATTGCCTCGTGACAACTCGCCTATGCCCACCAGCAAGTCGCATTACCGCGGGGTGCTGGACACGCACGCCTTCGAGTTCCGACGAGACAAGATATGGATATTACTCTACGCATTGCAATGGCGAGATGACCTGGATTACGTATGCCTGGCCTGTGCCTCGAGAATTGAGAAAATGGAACGGGCCTGGCCCCCACTGATCATGCCCAGGCTGTCATGCCGCACCCTGGTCTGGTCTGCGTATCTACGCGCTAGGGACCATCCCGCTTGACCTTGTTCGTGTGAATTCATCCTGGCAAAACCTTTAGCGGAGAGGGTTTAAAAAAGGGGGAGTGCAAGGAGCTAGCTCCCGCTTGTATCCAGAAACTCGGGTCAGCAAGTTATCGGTTGGAAGATGGCTGACGTGCCAGGTGATGGATGGATGCCTGTCAGGCAGGCAGGCATGAGGTTGTCAATTGACTTTCTTTGGTGCCGGTGGCAGTCTATTCTGGTCGTGCCGCCTCCCTCCCTGGCAAAATTGGCCAAAGTGAAACATGACCAGTTGGAATGCCACTCCGGTCATGAGAAGCAGAATGCTAGAGGCAAGGGGTTTTTCCTCTTTCCGACGGCAAGTCCATCTGTCTCGCTTTTGATGTCTTGGTCAAGTCCAGTCAAACCATTGAAGCAGACCGACCCATTGGGTGCCACCATCGTGATTGCTTTTTGAATGCAAAATCCCAGGGTCGCTGTGCCTCTTCGGTAAACGCAGCTAGTGGTAAAGCTAGATCTGGCGATCTAGATTCACATGTTCACTCAGCATCCCCTGGGCTGGAATATGGTTTCCTGAACGTGATAGGGCCGGTGTCAATTGGTAATTTGCCGCACATGGAGATGTGATGCTGCACCTAGTCTGGAATTTGTCGCGGAAAAAAAAAGAAAGCATCACAATGATCAGGAACGAAGCATGCACAGCATGTCAAGTAGATCCCATCGGCGGTACGCAAAAGGCTAGTAATAGTCAAAGTTGGATTTGATCGCTCGAAATAACCATGGTGAAGAAGCGATGGCAGGGTCATGGTTAAATTAAGAAAAAGGCTCGGTCGGGCTTTGTGACAGTTCTGTCTTCGCGTGTTCGGGGACGTGTTCGGGGACGTGTTCGGGGACGTGTTCGGGGACGTGTTCGGGGACGTCCGCCAAGATTTAGGATCCCGAAGCGCCAGGCCTTTGAACAACAATCGCATCAATCGCACTGATTACCAGTTTGGGAACGTGTTGATCTGCCTGCCGTTGGACGCTGAGCCGCCCGCCAAGTCACACACAGCTACATGTAACTGCCTTCTCTTGCATGCCCTACGAGCAGCAGAACACACAGCCAGTATGTACGAGCATCCCTGGGGGGCTCTGTGTACATAGCCATCCTTGACCGGGGCTCAGAACCAGGGGGTGGGATTGCGAGCAGAAAAGCGGGTTGTCGAAATCCAAACAAACTGCCGATGTCATCTCTGTACAGATATGTCAAGGGGCACGCCGACAATACCCCTCTGATGTACGGAGGTACGGAGCAATACATGTAACGACTTATCGGAAAGAGTGAACCTAAACGAGACGGCGTGTGGCTAGCACCCGAGGCATTCGTGGACAAGGAAGGGGCCGTGGCCAATCAACGGCATCGGAGCCACTCCATGCACTGAGTTGTCATTGGCTCTGCATCACGATTGGCTTGGGTAATTCCTGGCCCAAGAGCCGATGGTTTGCTAACGAACAAGGGGATATTTTGAACGCATCAATGTGAAAATCAATATCAACCTTTTTACGTTGAATATTGTGAGTTCATGACTCTATTTTTCGAGACTTCCCAAAACCCGAATGGCGTCTTCGTCGACTCTTCAGGGCGCGGTGATGACTATGATTGCGTGGGCGTTTATTCTGACCTGCGTTTTAGAATAGACGATTGAATAAAACATCCGAGTCAATGTTTCAATGTTGAGAAAAACCGCGACGATGATGCACTGCTGACGACCAGATGATCAAGGAAGCAGCAGTAAGCAAGCAATCTCAATGCTTGCCCTGTGTCTTTGCTTGGCTGTCGAGAGAAATGGGAGGGCGTGCTTACCGGAAGGGTCAAATGGGAAAAAATCTGCGGAGCAGAGACTTTGTGCAACACCGGGTCCTAATTATAGTTCTCGGGATTCACAGGCAGTATGAGATGAAATCTGGGGTCCTAGTGACTACTAACCAGGCAGGTAATCTATACGGAGTCACGGAGTATATCTCCAACCGAAGCAACCGCGTGTTGCCGCGCGCGCTCTCCCCGCAATTCTTCATTTAAAAACTAGGCTCACCGCGGATGCGAATTTTTCCCAGCATGAATAGTGGCATTCGCGCTAATAGCTGCCATGCTCGCAATTGGACCAGTTGTAGGGGCTGTAATCCGTCACAGAGTTGATCTGGGTGTGGCACGGGGACGGTGGTTGGCCATCAAACCTTGAAAGTGTTTGTGACTGGAGCTGTCAGTTACTCCCAGTCGGGTCGGGCACCCAGTCAAGCAAAAAAGCAAAGTCCGCAGAGCCGCATCGGAAAGGGGGCCAGGCCAGGGAGAAGGGGTCACTGACTAGGCCTCTTCTCATCAATGTTTCGCAGGGGAGGGGGAGATCTTCTTCTTCGAGGTTGAGAACCACGAGATGCCCATTTTGCTTGTCGAAAAGCAACTCGATCTACGCCATTGACACGTGGAGTACGGCACCTCCCCGAGCGATGAATGGGCGCAAACCACTGCTTGTTGCCCGTTACTAGTCACCACGCCAGCAGCAAGCAGGTCGAGCTCGTTGGAACTTACCGTCATGATGGGAGGGGTGATGAGGCTGGCCTCGGTCAGCATCTACGATATTGACTGTGACGCATATTTGCAGAAGGCTCATATTCCGGTGACAAGATCAGCGCAATACGACGGAGAACGGTGGCTAGCAAGACCCGGCGAAATCGCAACAACCACATTTAAAAATCAAAGGTGAGGCTATCCTTCCAGGCCTGGGAGACGCAAGAGCAAGGTTTGACACGAATTTCCCAACACAGCAATGGCTCTGTTGCTAGTAAGTCTCTTGGCTACCTGAACCAGATATTTTTACATGCCCCCAAGACCGTTTTTTTGATTTTGGAGCTTTGACTAGCATGGAAAGTGAGTGTATGCAACCCGGAATTAATGCAGTGTCACTCTGTTGGTCCTTCGGAGCCATGCCTCTTTTATTTGGCCTCGAGCGAAGCAGGTAGACTTGACAAGTCGCTGATGCACGTCGACAGCAAAGAGATCGGTCTGATCTGGCCATGGTGATTACGCTGACGGTTTCACAGAAGGCAATTGGAGAAAGAGAGACAGACACCGTGCCACCCCTCAGAGCTTGCATGAAGCCTCTAAATGCATGGGTGTATGTATGTATGTATGTACGCATGTATGCACGGCACGCCCCGAGAACCACAGTAAGATTGAACGAGTCTGAAATGTCTGTCTACAAAATCCTAGCTTCTGTATGTCTCAACGCTCTGGGTTGAATCACTCTTGAGTGCTGTGCGATCCAAGCTACATGAACTCTTGGCTTCCCTCGGTGTTCTTTCGGGCACACTGCAGTCAGTACTGCATCGTCCACATATCATCATCACCCGTTGACGCGAAGAGATGACCTTCCTCAGTGCCGGCTTTATCATCCAACGACCTCTATTTTCTCGTGGTCAAGAACCCGGAAAGGCCTAGTGTGAGTGAGACCCGATGAAGGAGCCATTGCCTTATCGGATTTAGGACCAGGTGGCATTGCCCCGAAATCGCGGTACCGAGTAGTGAGTGGTTCGAGACATCGGATCTGATTGAGTTTAGCGGAATCGGCTCGCGCTGCCATGCGGGCTACGGAGTACTCCGCGAGGAGAATTGTTCGATTGGGCCGTTTGGCCAGCTTGACTAATGCAATCAGGAGACGGTGAGGACGAATCTTTGGTGGCGGTAATGGCATTTTCCCGACAATGACATTCATCAGAAGAAATCACGAAATAAGCACTAGCATGGCACACCCAAGGTTCGTGAAGAGGTGGGACCCCTTTTTCGCACTTGGTAATTTACTTGTCGCTTACCCATGCATCCATACATCCATACATCCACACGTCCTGACAGGGAAGAGCTTGTACGATGTTCCATTTACAGACATGTCAAATTGTATGTGAGTCAACATGTCACTCGCTTGACAACGCTTTGTTGAACGCGGTGACGTACGCCTGACAGAACGGGGATGGGTAAGTGGGGAGGGTTACGTGGGTACCAGGGTTTTATCAAATTGGACGGCGGAGAAATGCAACCTGAATTTCACCGTGAGATTGATCAGCGCAATGTGACAGTTAGCGACGGAAAGCCCCTGATGAATTTCTGGACATGCATGTTACGATGTTACGGACTCGACGACTGGAACCTTGTTCGAAGGTCTCAACTCGCACTGGGCCCGAAATAGCATCGTGAGCACTGACAGTGAGGAGCAAGATCCGCGAGATGCGCGCCCGCAATGGCCGGCAAATTGTAACATTGTTGGCATTCACTATTCACTATTCGCGCGTCCCCGAGACAGTAGGTGAGACGGGTGGTGGTGTCCTTATCTGTTCCCATTCGGTCCCGTATTCGAATCATCAGACCAAGGCTTCGATGATCCGTACACGTACATGTACGTACGTATTCTTTCGTGTCTGGAACTGGCAAGATGCATGTAGCACTTTGTGTTGTCTCATTGGGCGTTACTGCGAATCTGCTGTATCTAAGACTTGTACTTGTAACCAAAGGAAGTAGTCCCATTCGAGCTTAGTATGTCCGATACCCCTGGCCTTCCAGGTTCCTCCTCTTGTGGTTAGTCATCCCTGCGCCCCCGGTCCGATGGGGTCGCCGCGCATCGCGTAGATGGGATGGGATGGGATGGGATGGGATGGGCCCACTTGTATCTCTACATGTGCGGGTCGCCCCTTGCAGCGCCCCAGACCCTTCCAGGCGCCCCGCCAGGCGCCCCTCCAGCATCGCCTGCTCTCCCAAATCCACACTGGACATCTTCCCAACATCCAAAATTCCGGGCGATGTGAGTGACGCCACAAGTAGCGGTACATACGCACACAGGGAGATCGTCGTCGTTGCGCTGGACCGGACCGGTTCATCACACGCCCTCCTTGTAAGAAGATGGGCCACGCCCAGAAAGCTCCACGACAACGCCTTCTTCCTCTGCGGAAATCTGGCCCCCAAGAAGCTCCCCAGAAGACGAGGCTCTCGATTGAATACCGAAGTGGCCCACCACCCCTGGTCCCTGGACAACGACAACTCAACTGGCGGGATACGGAGTAGATGAGATGCCTCCTCAATCCTCCTCATCTTCCTTTGCCAAAATGGAGCCTTGCTTGTTTGCGCGCACACCCTGGCCCCTCCCGGATGAGGCTGGCGGCGTCCCCCTCTGCCCTACCGCCTTGTCCGAACTCGACTATTCCGTCGTCATCTCGACCTTCTCCCAGTAGATCCCCGTTGGCTGGGCCCTGGGGTGGACAATCCGTCTGTTACGACGGCATGTCGTCTATATCTACTTCTAGGCCCCCATCTGCATCATCAATGTTGTCAGCCTTCTCTGCCCCAACAAACCAACAAACATCTCGTTGAATCACTTCAACGGTCAATCGTTACCTGTATTTTCCGAAGAAATCAAATATTCTTGCACGCCTTCCGCTGAGAGACGCCGACGTTCGCAACGCCCTCTCACTTATACCGGTTCACACACAATTGTCCACCGATCTTGGATCCTCCCGACTCTATCAACAACATACAGTCCTTCCCTCTGACTGGAGGAAGCCAAGACCTGCTCGACTGTCGTCGTCTTTGCCAGCTAGCAAATCTGTGTGCTTTCTATTTTGATTCTTCAAGTGAACCAACGCTGTGACTCAGCCGAATACTAGCGGAACCCGGCCGCCCCGCGAGTCAAGACAACCACCGGCGCTCCGCGAGCGTGGAATGGAAACCAGTTGTTCCAGCGTAAGTGTTCTCGACGGCGTGAGCAAGCAGTAGCCGCCTATGTAAAGCTTGGAATCCCACACTCTCAAGTACGGCACTGAACCCAGCCAAGCTCACCAAACCATCTTCTCACAGACTGGTTGTACCGATTTTCCACTCGATCACATCATGGCCTCCATGGCCGGGCAGTCTTATACCACCCGCCTGTTCCCACAACAGCAGCACAACGACGGTTTCAACAGCTATCCCGAACCCCTCAAAACACATTCGCTTCCGCGTCCCCATGGACATGGGCGTGTCATATCCAGCTGCCACATCCTCCGTGGGATTTGAGCCCTCGCTATATGCTGAGACCTCGAGCTACATCTTAGCGGGCCATCCATCTCCCGGTGTCTACACAGACGACATCTTATCGTCTGGCCTTTCCGCAACATCTATTCCTTCTGCGCCCTCGTCAGCAGTCGGTTCACCGCAATCGAATCACGGACAGCTGGGAGTCTCAGATTGGAACAACAACAACAACACAATGAGCCTCCAGCCCAGTATCGTGGGTAGCGACTACATGAATGGCACAGAGTATTACCACCACAATGGCATGGACGACTACACCACCTTCGACTTTGGCGCGCAGCCAAAATCCTTTGCCGGTAAGTCAAGCCCATACATATGCTCTTTTGTTGCGTGTCCTTGGAATTATCCCTTGCCCGGCGGCTTCGCCTTGGATTTTCCCTTCTCTCTCCCGGGAGGCTCGGCGATCCGGCTGCCCATCTTGCAAGCCATACCTGAGACATTCGCGTGGCGGGCTTGGCCGATGCAGGTGGCTTCATGCCGCCGCGGTGGTGCGAGAGGCAGTGTTTTTGTGTGACGGGCCCGGCTTCTCCGTCTTGCAGTGCGGGCCAAGTGGAGGTCGCCTGGCTGCAACTGCTGCAACTGCTGCAACTGCTGCAACTGCAACTGAACGAAGTGACAACTGCGAGATCCAGTTGTCTGTCTGGCTGTCTGGCCCTGCATCCCCCTGCGCCGCCCCGCCCCCTGCCCCCTGGCTCCACGGCGCGCCAACGCCGGGCTTCCCGGTTTGGCTCCCTCTCGGACGCTTTGGCCACCATCTCCGCCTCTCGGCTTTACCTCCGTCCAACTTCCAACATCATTTTTCTTTTGGTGTTGTCTGATGTTCTGCCCTGCCCCATCCGTCGCGACCCGCGTCGTGTTAAGCGACGACGATGAATTTCACAGCCATGGCCACTGACACGATCTCTTTCCTCCAGATTCCTCTCTCATTCACCCAGACATCGCTCGCCCACAGATGCCCATCTCACCTTACCATGGCCACTTTCACCACCCCGCCACCCACGCCTTCGTCCCCTCCCCGTCGCTGTCATCATCGCCTCAGCCGAACATGGTTCGCCCCGGCAGCACCTCGCCTTTTCTTCAAAATGGCCCCTTTGCTCCTGCCTACACTACCAGCCCATATGGCGCTAACATGGACCCCACGGCGGTCGCCGAGTTAGTATGGCCAACTTGATATCGCCGGGCGGCTCTGCCGACTACAGCGGAGATGAAGCCAGGGAGAAGCAGAGATGCACGTATCCCGACTGCGGCAAGGTCTTCAAGGACTTGAAGGCCCATATGCTCACCCATCAGAACGAGCGCCCCGAGAAATGTCCAATTCAAACTTGCGAGTATCATGTCAAGGGGTTCGCTCGCAAATACGACAAGAATCGACACACACTAACTCACTACAAGGGAACCATGGTGTGTGGTTTCTGTCCCGGCTCTGGATCCCCTGCCGAGAAATCCTTTAATCGAGCAGACGTCTTCAAGAGACATTTGACAGCCGTTCATGGAGTCGAGCAGACACCCCCAATAGTCGCAAAAAGACATCGACGGGTGTCGCTGCCGGCAGGAAGCTCACTGGCTACGCCCCAGACGCCACCGGAAAATGCAGCACTTGCTCGCAGACATTCTCCAACGCCCAGGACTTTTACGAACATTTGGACGATTGTGTGCTCCGCATTGTCCAACAGGAGGACCCTGCCGAGGCCATCAACGCACATCATTTGGCTGAAGTTGAGAACGACAAGGTTGTGCATCAAACTTTGGAGAAGAACCACTTGCCCACGACGACACAGACCACGCAGGCTTTCCAAAATGACGACGACGACGATGACGACGACGATCTCGAGTTGGGTGACGATGACGCAGGCGATTATGCTTCTTCCAGAGCGAACCTTTCGCCGTCCAGCAAGAAGAAGGGCAATCCCGCCAATGGCGTGCAGAAATCTCGTGGGTTGACACACGCCCGGGGAGGTGTGCCTATGCCAACCAAGACCCGTGGTCGCAAAAATCGCCGCGACTATCCGTCATCTTGGGGCTTCGACAAGGGTCAGATGACTATGCGAAAGCGTATCATGGCTGTTTTTGATGGCCCTCGAAGATTAGCCAAGGATGACATGATGCTGTCAACTGATCGCGAAGTTCGAATCAAGCTGTCGGATGGCAAGGCATACGTGACGGATCTGGATGTCCAAACTCTCAAGCGTGCCGATGGTTTCCATGGTGCCACTGATGAGGAGAAGGGTCCATGGGTCTCTGATGCTCCCACTGAGGAGCAGCTGAAAGAAATGCAGGACATGTTGAGGACGACGTCTGGTGCTTCCATCTAAATCGCAGCGAGGTCTTGCCATGATACCATTTTCTACGATATACCGAGACTTCACGTATACGCAAGGAGTCTCGTGACGAAACCTTGATCATGATCCCATATTTAATAGCCATACTAGAAGGCAGCATGAGACGACGGCGTATGTAATATTCCATCTGGACACAATCCAGCATGGATTGGAAGGAGTATGGTCCGAAAGCGGCGACATCATTTGACGGAGTCCTGGTTTTTGGTTTTTCGCTCCACTTGACCATGATAGATGGATATAAATGCCCAGCATCATGGTCCCTATCTGCTCTGGCAGCGAGTTCAGCCGAAGGGAGGGTTAATCTTTTCTGTGACGTTTACTTGTTTTCTTTTTCTTTCGATACCCTGGGGTTTTTCTATCGCACAATGGCAGCATCTTGGAGCTTTGCTGATGGCTTGCTGATGGCTCGAAGATGCCTCTAGCTAGGATAGTATTAAAATCGAATGATGGGTCTTGACTCCCTCAACATGCTTCACTGCTCCTTGGTGTCTCCTTTCGTGTCCGGCAAATTGTAGCGTCACCCACGGTGAGACGCAATGTGGTTGGTTGCTGTGATTGGCGGCGAACTGGAACCAGGAGGAGCGATTGAGCGCCGGTCCAAAATCTTGGTCCAAGACTCGTCTGGCGACATGATCTTCATCGCAAACGGAATCGCGGCAAAAACTCAACTCAACTCAACGTGACGGCGACGGCGACGGCGACGGCGAGGTTGTGGATTGGGTACCGAAATTCCGACGTTTGCTTTCGAGTTCCCACCAAGTGAGTGCATGATAAACATGGGAAAACACGGTCGCAAAGCATCGCGCAGCGGCTCATGTTCTCTTCGTCGGCAAGTAAAGAGCATCGAGCCATCGAGCCATCGAGCACCGTATCCGTACATGGGAACTATACCGCATGTACATGGTTCCCATCTCTCAGTGCTACATCGACGCGTGGGTGGGTGGTCCTGACAATCCAACTTGGCAGACAACCTTCCGGCTCGTGAAGTCGTGAGTCGGTGAGGCCAGCCAGCATATCGCAAAGAAACTTTCCTGTTGTTGATTGATGTACACTTTTTTTTTTTTTTTCTTTCTCGCCGGGCGCACGTCGACCGACCGACCCATGGATGGCAACTGACGTCGCGAATCTCTCTCAAAAGGCAGTGAGCCTCCCAGACCCGAGGACTACCCTCGGTGCTGTTTTCCCAGACGACGTGACGAACCAGCATGGCGACGCCGAGCACAGCCTCGTATATGCCTCGCTGCATCTGGACGAAGCCCATCGGAGGCTGTTCAGCCATTACCTCTGGAACGCGAGCCTGCTCGGGAAAAACACGGCGTGAGCTTCGACATCGAGGGCAAATCGACAATGGAGCTCGGCGCGGGAACGGCTTCGCCACTCGTTTGACCGTGTCATTGTCGCCTGTCGCCGATTGCCTCTGGATGTCGTGGCAGCACGAGAATCTGCACAGGTCCATAGACCACTTCCTGAAGCGGGACCCCGACGCGCGATGCTGGTTCCACACTGGCCGCGAGAATATGGGATGCTTCTTTGCGGAGCAAGCCCTCGCAAAGTACAACCTCGGGGTTGGCAGGATTTGTTTGGGAAGAGGATTGTGACGGACAGCGCAATGGTCGTGGGATGGGGAAGAAGATGTTACAATGAGGAAGAGATGGCTGGTTGTGTCCCAGCTGAGAAGGACAGAAGACCACCGGGGTCCAAGTGACGAAGAAGCAAAGTGGGTTGAATCTACGACGCGGCACATTTAGAGACGACAATGAAAGGGGTCACGTGGCAAGCAAGGACTACAGAGCGTGTGTATATATATCTGCGCTTCTGGTCTTGTCCAGAACTCCTTTGCTCCCCCTCAACCATCACCTCGTGTTGTGACGATGACGAGACCCGTGCAAGTAATCCCAATCGTGACGGGGCGACGCAAAAGAAAAGTGCCTGCCGTCAAGCGCGCCGACCTGCATCGGCTCCAGTCAATAGTTTGTTCAGCTCGAGGCCACCGCCACAACGACGATAGCCTATGGAGCGCCGCGACGATCTCGGCCCATGAATTGTGTTTCCTCAATAGGGAACATAGTTTGACTTGTTTGCAGACCAGTGTGGCACCAAAGAAGAAGTCAATTGATGGGCCCATGTTCCCCAACACGTTGAGGCTCTAGTTCTGTGCCTCGATGCTCGGTCCTTTCTCCTTCACACCCACGATTAACTCGTAGTTCACTCTCGAGTTCTCTGCTGCGCTCAGCGCCCTCCTCACTGTCATCTCATGCCTCTCGCGGACCATTCTCCTGAGGGCACCCGTAAGAAACCCAGCTATCACATCCACCGACCACGTGTCGGGAATCAGGCCCAGTACGTCTTCTACGTTGAACCATCCACCGAAACGCTCGAGCAAAGCCGCAGTCTGCTCCACACGATCACTCACATCGGCGATGGCAAAGAACTCGCCGAGTACTGCCTGGAAAAGCCGGCGTTGCTGGTCTGCTTCGGGTAAGCTATCGCTTCGGTAGCGGAGCTGAGGTCGGGAGTACACGCTTGATCCTCCTCTGAGACAATAGGCGACCGCAGTGTCGTAATCGCCCAGCTGATGGACTAAGAGACGGAGGGCTTCTTCATGGCGATTCCGGCGTCCTGCCAAAATGATTATCTCGGGCACGAGCAAGTCGCCGGGAAGGCTTTCGATGCGCTGTGCAATAGCAGCAGCATTGTATTCATGCGGGCCGCCGAGAAGTTGGAGCAGTCGTAGGCGGCTGTCCCATACCTCATCGTCTGGTGGTGCATTCTGAGCCAAAAAGTGGTGATATGTAGGCTTCGGGGCCTGCAAAGCCCTGTATGCATCGTAGGCTGCCATGACGGCTTCCCGGCTTGATGGAGAGGTTTCGAGGTCGCCGAGTACAACATCGAGGTAGTATTTGAGAAGTTCTCCTACGTATTTAGTGAGGCCCTTGTCAAAGACCAGGTGCTCCAGGTAATATCTCACTGCAGCAGGTGCCTCGGCTCGCAGGATCTCAACAGCTTCAGGAGGCTCAAACTTGGGAGACCTCCCTGCGTCTTCGGCAAAAACTTGAACGCCGAGCCGAGGATTCCTGTTGGCAAGCCAAACTCCATATTCTTGAACCAGAGCGCGACTGCCTATCTTTCTGAGATAGTCCCTCACGCGTTGCTCGCCGTCTTGGAATTCTTTCATCGCATCCTCTTCTCCCTCGATAATACGCTTCCATGTTGCTAAAACATTGACAGCCATCTTGCGGCTTTGGTACAGTCTGCTGAGCACGAAAAGCCGATGATACGATTCGAGCACGTCAACAGCACGATCAAAACACTCAACACCACTGTCGACAAGTTCATTCAGCTCGGCCCTGACGGCCCCTCCCCAGCCAAGCCTTGGAATGAACGTTGATCCAGTTCAAGCAAGACAATCAGTAAAGTTGCATCCACGGTTCGAAAGACTTCACTCTCATCTGGTACACTACCAAATCCCTTCATTTTTCTCCAGGACGACAAAAAGCGCCCCAAGAACTGCATGGTACGAGTATCGATGCCCTGCAGAGCCTCCTTCGCTGATGTTTCAAACGAGACGCTGCGAGAAAACTGTTCGGCAATCCTCTTCACACCAGCGTAAATCCATATTCCGCGAGAGCCTTCGATTATGTCGTTACGTACTCCAGGGACTAGTGACAAAACAACTCGAGGATCCAATTTACTGTCCACCAAAACATCTTCCAAGGCATTGAGCTCCGAATCGATCATTTGTTGAGTTGATGAAAGGGCCAATAGACTGATTAAGAGGAGGAGTCCAGCCTTTTGTCTCAAATAGTCCATAGTCATGTAGTCCAACTCAGTCCTGGCATCTCGACCGCGGATAAGCTTCAGGACATAATATACAGGCCTTTTGTCAATGTTTACCATCCGTTCGCAAGCGACAGCACCATCGAGAATGGTGTCAAGCTGAATGATCAAAGGATTTCGAATGGCCCACCATATGCGATTGCCGTTCCAGACCACCAATTTCGTTTCGGCGCTTGCAAGTCGTCGCGTGAAGTCTTCTCCCTCCTTGATTCGCGCCGACTCCCAGCCCTCGGGAAGAGGGTCGCCGTCTTGGGAATCATCACGCTCGAAAAGCTCTCGTTCCTTAGATAGCCGCTCAATAGATAGAGCTGTCCTAGAGTCAGAACTCTTGAGTGACGAGGTAGAAGATGCTTCTAATGGGCCAGGAAATGGCGCAAATCTTTTCTGGCTGAGCTTCAAGACAACCTCATCAAGTCGGGGTTGCCCTCGTCCCATCAGTGTTGCCATTCCATAGGGTTGTCCCGTAGGGGGAGTTGGCCTCCAGCCAATATTTATCCGGGTTCGCCTCTTGGCCGGCATTGACATGCTGGATCTCCAAGCCATAGCGAGGACCCTGATCAGAATCCTTGCAAATGGAAGCGATGACGTGGCCATCTTCTTGGTCTCCGAACCCCGTTTGCGACGAGGTCATGTCAAATTTGCTCCCATCAACGATGATTTGCTCGGGATATCTGTCGAACTGAATGGTGGCCCTTGTAGGCTCTCCATCTAGACTGACAAACATGCCCACGCCTGGTTCCGATGATTTCGTCCCTATAACTAGTAGAAACTCTTCAGGACTTGGTGAAGCTATATGAGGTCTTAGAGTAATGGGGGTGTCCGAAGATGTTGTCTCTGTCTTGGGAGATGATTTGGAATCACTGGTCGGTGCCACAGGTAGAGGTTTCTCAACCTGCACGGGGGTCGATTCAACTTCGATTGATGGTTGAGGACTGGGCCGAGGCCCAGGAGTGGCTGACTGTTGACCCGGGGTGGCATCGTTAGCTTTACTCGACGTGCGACTGTGGCCAAGGGTTTGTGTGTTTCGATTGGCGCCCTTTGGGTTTGCAGATTGGTCGACGGTATGAGACTCAGCCTCGGGAAGATGCCGTGGCATTCCAACTTGCTCTGCAGGGTCTCTTCCAACGTTGATATGCTCATCAAAGGTATTGTAAGCTGCCTATAGATATCTAGCAGAGAATATGATCTAGAGTCGGCAACGCAAGCTATAGAGTCTCGTCGCACGGACAAAACACTTCCAGCAAAGGTTACTTTCTGATCTTAAATGTTAGTGGTGGCCTCGTGTGTAGAAGCAGTCTGAATGACTCACGGAGCTTCCAACACCTTGTCAGCAAGGCGTACAACTCGAATCTTTGACTTCAGAGACAGTAGAATGGTGGCATCATTTCCTGACGTGTTTCCTGAGTTACCGTCCAAGTCGGTTTCGTTCAAGTCCACACCACCTATCCAACTACAATTCTTCACAACGCTTATACCGGACACTGGACTTAGTTCGGGTAAAGAGTAAAAAGCAGCTGTTGAGTTGCACAAGATGCAGGCCTTGCCAATTCGGGGCAACAAGAGAATCTCTTGAACTCCGGGTTCTTTGGTAGACGATGTTGAAGATGAGTCCAAGGATACGGGTGACAGCCTCGAAGCTGGGATATATACTGGTCGTCCGACTTTGTCGTTTGGATCTGGTGGTATTTGGACGAAATGCAGGATTTCAGAAGCCGATGTACCGATGTACAGATTCCCATCTATTCACACTTTAATGACAGCCACATGGCTACTGGCACGTTATCGTACTTACCATAGTATTCTACACAGTTTATTTTCACATTGCTCTCAAAACCATCTGTGGACAGAGGAACTTCTTCCAATAGCGGTCGCAAGATATATGGCCCAGTCTCGTCACCGGCCTGCTCTTCAGAGCCAGTGACTAGCCCTGCAGCGTGCGATGCCATGCCGGCGATTGTATCATCTGCGGTTTTGCGACAGATCGATCATATTTGCAGATGACAAGATTCGGCAACGTCTACAACAGTATCGTAGGTTCCCGATTGAGAGACAGATCATGAACGTGCGCTGTTCAATGATATCGAGTTTGTCGGCTTGTTAGATGACCAGGCGTTGAGCGCGGGATGGCAAGCTTGCACTGGCTGCGATTGGACGTATCGCTTCGAGTGATGCTCAAGCCTTGCAGCTAGATTCGTCAGTAACCGGGTACATTTGTGAGTTGGAGACGCAACAATGTGGCTTTGCGTTGTCGTGCTGTAGCTCCGAGACCCACTGTGGGAGCACTGCTCTTACTGAACTGTGTGTGAATGGTGGTGATAAGTGCCACAGGCGGTCCGCGCCACACCCCTTTCTCTACGAACCTACGAACAACCAGACACGTTGACAATCGCCCTCCTCCTGCGACAGGGTTACTCCCAACCTCTTTGGCTGGTCTCCAACACTCCAACATCTGGCTTGTGGCTAACTCTGTCAGCGAGTCATCTCGGTCGTCCCGGGCACCTTCCAGCCTTCTGTGTATGGCGGTTTCCGGTCTGAAAGATTACGCAACAGTTTCCGACAACGAAACTTGACGGATAGCACCGGCGCGGCGCAATGGCTGAAGCTGAAGCTGCGGATGAATCTGGATATGGCCCTGGGGCCACACCAAGTACAACAGGGTCAACGATGCCAACCGCCGAAGGAGTAGGAAACAAGTTTCAACATGCCATATCGGCTTGGAGAAGTACGATGACATTGTGTTCTCGCGTGTTACTGATATTTGTGTTCGCTGACCAGAATGAGCAGGCGTCGACCTGACGACTTTGACCTCGAACCTCGACAATACCGCCTCTGAGATATTGACCTACCAACGAGATTCAACCGTCCAGCGCAAAGAACTGGCTCAAAAACAAAGATTTTCGAAAGCTAGAAGATGCAAACAAGTTAACAGAGATCAAAGGCCTACTGAAAGGTATACTTTTTATACTCTGTATTCGTTTGCATCATCATGCTTTCGTCTGATTGCTGACACCACACTAGCCTACCAAAACTTTATCGACCTTCTTACGAATCACTCCAAATCCGTTAACTCGGCTTTCTTACAGGCATACACCTCTATATCAGAAGCTCCAGATCCATACCCCTTACTTGAAGCATCCGTGGATTCCATGCTTGTGTCCGGAGAGACCGTTCCAAAACTTGCCGACGAAAACAAACACCTTCAGGAGAATGTTTCAAAACTTGCTTCTCAATTAGAAGAAACCGAAGCTAAGCTTCAGTCTGAACGAACGGCTCGGAAAGAAATCGAAACAACCCTTGACAGCAGGATCAAAGAAGTTGAATCCTCTTGGAATGCCGTGCTGGAAGAGAAAAGAGACAACTGGCAAGCCAAAGAAAAGAGCTTGAAAGAAAAAGTAGAAAACCAGGATCGACTTCTCAATGAGATGCACGCAAGCTATGAAGTCAATCAGCGCCTTGGCAAGACGAGCGACGACCAAGAGAGCAAGCGAGGTAATTCGTCAAGTGCTGAGCTTGAGATGCTCCACTCAGATATCGAACGAACCAGCGCCCGACTTGCTGAGGTGGAAGCTCGCAACGAGCAATTGAGGCTCGAACTGGCAAAAGCCAAGTCCTCTCTCTCTACGCAGCCCGAAAAATCCCTTGAAGATGACCCCAATTATATGCGCATGAGGAGCGAGAACTCGTCATTGATCCGGAAACTAGATTCGTTACGGATAGAAAAAGAGACGATGAGACGCGACTGGGATTCACGACTTCGTGCAATGGAGCGCGAAACGGCACATTTGAAGGATGAAAAGGAAACCCTCAAAGCTAAAGTTCATAAATGGGGCGACTATGATGACATTAAGCAGGAGCTGGAGGTTCTCAAGAGCATCGAGTTCTCTACAGGAGATGACGATGAAGCACATGAGCAACCCGAGGAGAGCAAAGACAAGGGGGACTCGCTAGAAAAACTCCTCTTGTCTCGGAACAAGAAGCTAGGTGACGAACTCACAGTCCTTCGGGTTTCTCATCAAGACCTTCAGAGTCGCTTGGAAGATTTGCAAGAGGAGCTTTCTAGAACCAATGCAGAGTTGGAGAAATCGCAGAATCTGAACCAGAAGTTGGAAGAAGACATCGAAAATATGCAGGCGGAGGGGGTCAATGCCTTCCCGTCCGGTGCGTCAGTCGCGGGCACATACGTTACTCGGGCGCAAACTCGAAAGGGCAGACTGTCACCTACCTCGTCGATCATTAGCGGCATAGATCCGCGCAGTGCGCCAGGGAACGGGAACCGATAGGAGGAGGATCCGGAATCCTGCCAATGGTTACGGCGCAGAGAGATCGGTTCAAGAAGAAAAACACGGAGCTCGAAAACGAGCTGGCCGAGACTCACCGGACTGTGCAGCAACTGCGACAAGAAGTGGCAGCTTTGCAGAAGGACAACCTGAGCTTGTATGAGAAGACGAGATATGTGTCAACATACAACCGAGGCGGCGCTACCTCGACCTCGTCATCAGCGTACTCGTCCAACCCCAATCCTTCCACAGTTTCCATGGGTGGAAGTGGGAATCCGGGAATCTCCATGGACAGGTATCGCAAGGCCTATGAGTCAAACATATCGCCATTTGCGGCATTCCGTGGCAGAGAGTCTGCTAGAGCGTATCACCGAATGAGCCTTCCCGAGAGAGTGGTGTATTCGATCACGCGCATGGTCCTGGCATCTCGTGCAAGTAGGAATCTTTTCGCAGCATACTGCGTGGCGCTCCACGTCCTAGTCTTCTTCTCGCTGTACTGGCTCGGCAGCACAGACATTGAGAAGCATGCGAGTAGCTTGGGGTCCTCGATGGCAGCCGCAGGGGTCGGGTCTGCGGGATCAGGTGCAAGTCACGGGAGGTGGAAGCAAGATGGCTTCGAGGGATCTTGATGACGTTTGCTGCCATGCTTGATGAGACATTGGAAATGCAGGTATCAGGCTGGTCCGAGGTACACGCAAGTGCGGGGGCTTGGGGCTTTCGTGGGTGAGTGGGTGTGTCCATGTATCTGATGGGAGGAGTACTTACTTGTTGGTAATCTGGCAGAACAACACTATTATGCGATCAGCTTCTTACAAAAGAAGTAATGCAGTATAGTCCTTTCATCAGGCTACGTATCTTGGCCTCGCTTCCATGTAAATTCAAAGCAAACATGACATATCCCTACATGATGCATGATATGTTTGCTGTCGGGGGATCCAACAAATCAAGTCATTCAAACTCGCTCTCATACCAGAATGTATGTATGGCTTGGCTGTGTGTGCCGCGTGCCGCGTGCCGTGCGCCGTGTGCCAGGCTTTGCAAGCTGCGCAGTCTATTAATATTATGAGGCGCCGGCCCGTTCTGGCGGCCGAGAATGCAGACCAATGAAGGAAGATGGAAAGAGGGCTGGGACAGGAGACGCATCACGGTCTATCTGTCATACGCTGAGTGCCACCTCCAATATGTATGTAGCATGTATCTGAAGCAGGGCGCTTAGACAGCAGCCAATCAGCACTATGCAGCCAAGCCTCCCGCCCATGTCATGCCAACTTGATTGGGTCACAGGCACTCAAAGTCGAAGTGGCCTTGGTTGTCGCTGTGCCATGAAAAGAATGCAGTAGTTGCATGCATGCACACCGGGCAGAACGGGTGTCTACCAAAGAGCCATCCGGCCAATGAGTGAGTCAACAAGCTCCTCCCTCTTCCCGAGAATTATGCCTATTTCTTTGTCTTTGGGTTGCCGGTAGCCGTAGGCCCTGTCGCTGCCATGTCTTGCCCATGCCTGTCAACCTATAATAGAAGTGCATGTCACCACCACCCTCTCTGTCCTGCTAGAAACATCAAAACTTGTCGTTTTCAACTGGCTGGTATATAAATATATCCATCGCAGTTGGTTTTTTTTTCCTTTTTCCTTTTTTTCCTTATTTTCTTATTTCCTACTTTCATTTGTCTTCGTTATCATCGCTGTCTCGAGTTACGATTGTCATTCACCGTGTGCTCATTTGATTCTTGTTGGGGCGGCTCGTATCAACCATCAAGCACTATCGAGCACTATCGAGCCATCGTCACTTTCACGACCTGCACGTCCACAGAAACTTCTGCACCTCATATTTGGGCGACACCGAGAAGTTGAAATCAGAGTCTCAATTAGTCTCAATTGACGGGGACTCGGCTTCACTTCCACTGCCACAGTTCTAGTTCCAGCACACTATCATGCGTCCATCAACTATCGTCACGGCCACATTGGCTCTGGCCGCCAATGCTGCACCAACAACATTTCCCATCTTGGACCTCAAAAACAATCCTGTGAGCGCACTCGACGGCTTATCCGGCTACTTTAACCTCATTGCTTCTAAAGTCCAAGCCGCCAAGGGCTTGTCTTCGTTACCCACATGTGACCTGTCCAAAGCTCGTATGCCCGTCGGTGAGTTTGCCTACCTGAATATTCACACGACTCTCATCAGTCAAAACTGATATCAATCTCCCTTGTCGCAGCTGTCGATGGGCTACCCGCACCAGACGACGGGACAAAGGTGCGCCATGTCGCTGTCGGCCGCGGTACGCAAAACTACACATGCGATCCAAACAACGAAAGCGTTGCTCCCAAGGCTGCCGGCGCCGTGGCCACGCTCTTCAATGCCAGCTGTCTGGCTGCTCTCCACCCAGACGTCCTGTCGCGCATGCCCGCCATGGCCGTACACTTAAAACTTGAAGATACGGAAAAGCTCGGTCCCACGGCCATGGCCAAGTCCGGATTGCACTACTTTACTGACGGCTCGACGCCGCACTTCGACATGGACACGCCCAAAGAGACCATCGCCCAGGTTGACTGTGCGAAGGACGGCTCCTCCAAAGCCCCTACAACAGCTGCCGTGGGACAGCTTGGCGAGAAGGCCGTCGCTTGGCTCCGCTTGGCAACCAAGAGCGGCACGACAGGAGACATCAAGCATGTCTATCGAGTCGACACAGCTGGTGGCTCTCCGCCAGCTACTTGCAAGGACATGCCGGCCAAGTTCCAGGTGGAATATGCAGCAGTGTAAGTGACCGCGCTCCTTCTCAAAGCTATGGCTTGCTTTGGCCATTTCAGACTCTAGACTCTGTTGTTCGGAAATCCGTAGCTGACTTGCGTTTCCAGGTACTGGTTCTGGCAAGGGAGCTCCAGAGAATGAGGACGTCTTGGCGGGGGTATCAATTGTTGACGGTTGTCAGGGCTTGATTCTTGATTGGGTCGGGTAACACTGTGGGGCTGGTGAACAGTGTCATTTGTTCTGGAACAATGACTAATGACTTGCACGGCGCTTGACCCTGAGCTGCACATACTTTCTTGCCTGTATCTATGTACTGTACTCCGTAACTGTCTATAATGCATCAATTCTCGGAGACTTTGGAACTGGTGTGCCTTGCTTTGACACTCATAGTAAGCTCCATGCATGCACGCGCCGAGGTTCCTTAAACACGAGAGTAATTCTTCAAGACTCCCGAGAGGGGCAAGGTGTAATGAGCAGGCACACACCTCGCGCATCTGATGCAACAATGTAAAGACGGACTCCTTGCCCGGATCAGCCCTTATGTTAAGACGGAAGAAGAAGTGATACTTGACATCTTTGGCATGACTGGCTGGGGCGCTGTCTACGATGAGCATGTCATCAGGAACGCGAGATATGCCGGGGTGGAAAGTCCAGGGCTCGGTCGTTTCAACGGCGTCATTGAGGCAACGGACGGTAGATTTGGGGCCAATTATCCTGACTTCCTCTGAGTTGAAGAACAAAGGCTCGGAGTTCGTCCAGGAGCCGTCTCATCCATAACTACAGCATTTTATAGGACAACTCCAGACGCCGGCGCCATCGTTGGGTTCAATGTCTATCCAACAGTGTCATATTTGAGTTGCTTGAGTTGTTGCCATTGTGAGCTGTTCTTATAAATACGGGCATGGAACTGTCAAATCCTTGCGATAGATTGCCGTTGCAGAGCCTGTTGAGTAACGCCGCCTCACCTTCCGTCACTCGCAAGCATGGCACAATGGGTCATATACAGCAAATAACTTCTGGGTGCATTCCGCACGTGTGTCAAAAGTCCAAAGTAGTGTCCAGGTATCAAGCAAGACCTTAAGAAGGAACACATCATGAATCAAGCTGAAATGCAAAGACATCATCTCAAAGGCTGGCGCGGGGTCAAAGTCGAACATGAAATTTTTATGTCGTTGATTTTGTTTCGTCAAGAACTCTTGCGATAAAAAAAAAAGGGAAATGTGTATGCGATATTTCCTTTCGATGCCATGCTCCCACCGTAGCCTTGGATACACCACGAGATATAAGCCACGAATTGCCCCGAAAACATATCAACGTTTCTCAAGTTTTCCTGCGCCTTCCAACACTAAAACCAATCCCTGCTTACGCTTTTTTGAAACATTCATGCGGCAGTAATGGCCTTGCGAAGACGAGCACCACGCTGTCTCGAGTTGAGACGGATCTCGTCACGACCAACAACCTCGCTGGACTTCTGAACAACCTCGTCGCCCTCAGTCAAGATGAGCTCGATGTGGCAAGGGTTCGACATGTAGGGGTTAATCTATTGTAAAGGAAAAATTTGTTAGAAAATGACTTCTTCATCCTTGGGTATGATCGTCCAATCCATCGCAAGCAATTAGGATCGCGGATCGAGCTGGGGGACATAGGAGAGGCAAAACGTACGCGACCATGAGCACGGTATGTTCGGCGGCGCTGCTTGGGGGCCTGGTTGACCTGGATGTGCTTGACAATCAGGGCGCCAGTGTCGAGACCCTTGGCATCAGCGTTGGACTCGGCGTTCTTCAGGAGGTCCAGCAGGTATTGGGCGGACTTGACGGGCCAGCGGGCCTTGGAGACACCAAACTGCTTGCCTATTTAGAACGATTGTCAGCTGCTGATGATTTCTTCTACACCCATCAATCTCAGAGGAACATCGAAACGTTCGTCGCCGAGTAGCCCAAACAGCCATGATGGGTTTTAGTCATCGTCACATGGTGCATCTCGGTAGAGAAGTTTCGACACGCATGTCCTGTAGTGCAGAGGAAGCGATTCGGAAATTGTGTTGGGAGAGAAAAGTCGTACCCTGGGCACAGCGGCCAGTGCTGCCGGCATATCGTCGCATGGGGACAGCCTCCTTGTGCTCCTTGACATTCTCGAGGAAAGCAACAGCGCGCTGCAGCTTCCAGCCGTTGATGGCCTGGGCGGTCTCGCGGGTGTTCTTGAAGGAAACTCGCAAGTAGGCGCCGCGAGCGCGGGCCGACTTGGAGGACTGGATCTCGGTGGCGGCGTATCGAACCTGTTTTCGGGAAGAACATAATGCGTCAGTCCGTGTCCGTTATCCAATGCATCGTCGTCTTTCCCGCTCGCTCGCGTCCCAGACAGAACCGACAGCGACATCGATATATTCAGCAGCATTTGCCATTGCAAAACAAAACGAGTCGCCCATTCTTCAATCAAGCGATCCATATTGTTTCTTAGCAGGGTAAAACTCACCATCTCGACGACTTGAATGTGGTGACTGATTCGGCGGCGACGTGGGTTCGCTGGCTGGAGTTGAGAAATTCAGAACTTTTGCCCCAAAGGCGCTGGCTGCTACCAAAGCTCGCTTACCAATTTGGGCAATTGTTAGGGTTTGGCTGCCCTCCCTGGTCAGCTGGTGCATCCACGGCGCCCTCTGTTTCGGGAGCCAAAAACGTGGCAAACTCACCAGAAAGTATCAAATAACTAGATAAAATTAACACAAGAGTTCTGTTTTCAGATAGTTGAAGTCTCTTCAGTTTATTGATTCATTCCAATTCCCATTGAAGCGTGCATCCTCGCATCCGTTAATTTGGTCATAATTGCTTGGACGTCCTTCGTACACGTGACCCGGCATACCCAGCCAATTTTTCTTCGACCAAGTCCACATCGGAGTCGGAAAAAGGTCGGGTCGTACAGGTCGTGCAGGGGTCTTGTTCAACAATGCTCTAACCTGGAATGGAACATAAGCGGGTCCCCAGCCAAAAAAAAGCTTCCAGGTGAAAGCTTCAAAAATTTCTTCTGGTGTCAAAGTCTACCAATCCCTCATAAAGCCAGCGGCAAGTACCATTACAGCCCTCAAGAGTGCACAAGAGCACTTCAGGATTTGTCCAATATTTTTAAAAGGCGACAGCTCGTCTACAATTTATAGCCTTTGATCATAACATCTTCATCAATGGCTTTCGGTACTCGAGGCGCTCCCGCGGTGGTGGTGGCATGCGAGGCGGTCGTGGAGGAGGTGGCCGAGGAGGTTTCGGCGGTGGCAGAGGAGGTTTTGGCGGTGGTGATCGCGGTGGCCGAGGTGGTGCTCGTGGTACGGTTTGTCTCTGTCGAAAGACAGTCGTCTGGTCGTTGATGTGCTTGATTCTGACTTGATGAAATTAGGTGGACGAGGTTCCTTTGGTGCTCGTGGAGGCGGCGGCCGTGGAGGTCCTCGCGGCGGTGCTCGAGGTGGTCCTCGCGGAGGCGGCAAGCCTGGTCAAAGGGGCGGTGCCAAGGTCGTTGTTGTAGGTCTTCAATGCGTCTACTTTTCGTGAATCATCTCGCCATATGGACCAAGTTGGGAACTAACCAGGACATCTTGAACAGGAGCCTCATCGTCACCCTGGTGTTTTTGTTGTCCGTGGTGGCAAAGAAGACGGTATCGCTACTCGAAATCTCACTCCCGGTGACTCTGTCTATGGCGAGAAGCGCATCTCCGTCGACGAGACTGTTAAGAACGACGATGGCACCTCGACAACGACCAAGGTTGAGTACCGCATGTGGAACCCCTTCCGAAGCAAGCTTTGTGCTGCTATCGCCGGCGGTGCCGATAACATCTACATGAAGCCTGGTTCTCGCGTCCTTTACATCGGTGCTGCTTCTGGTACATCCGTCTCCCACGTCGCCGACCTGGTTGGCCCTACCGGCTACGTCTACGCCGTCGAGTTCTCCCACAGATCTGGCCGTGATCTTATCAACATGGCCTCCAAGCGCCCCAACGTGGTTCCCATCGTCGAGGATGCTCGCCAGCCTGCTCGTTACCGCATGATCGTCCCCATGGTCGACGTCATTTTCGCAGACGTTGCTCAGCCCGACCAGGCCCGTATCGTTGCCATGAACGCCAACTGGTTCCTCAAAGTCGGAGGTGGCATCGTCATTTCCATCAAGGCAAATTGTATCGACAGTACTGCTCCTCCTGCTGAGGTCTTCGCCAACGAGGTTCAGAAGATGCGTGCTGAATCCATCAAGCCTAAATATCAGATGACTCTGGGTAAGTTGTATTCGATCCATAAATGTAATCTTTGTGTGTTCCTGCGATTGACTTTCATTCCATAGAACCCTTCGAACGTGACCATTGTTTGGTTGCAGGCGAATACCTGCGCTACAAGTCCTAAAAAGAACTCGGCGCTGGGAAGAGAGATCTCGACATATTTCAATGCTTATGTGTTCCAAGTCAATATCCGAATCCGCTGCTTGACATCTGGCTGAGTGCTCACAACGTGCTCGTACGACTTGAGAGATGTTTGAGAATGTTATCTGCATCAATGTTTTCATGCTTGTTTTGGGGGATTTCGGGGATTTTATTTTGTCATGTTCTGTTTATTTAACCAATGGTTTTACCACGGCGAGAAGGCGTTCCGGACTGGGCTTATTGTGTATGTAGCATGCTTATGGGCGTCCGGCCAAGTTGAAAAGATACACACCCTGCATTAGAACTATGAGTCCGTGATCTGTGATGCTGAACCTGGGACACTGGTTCCACCTTGATACGTCGTGTTGTGCTTCACGAGGCCCATCCCTCTGCGACCTGATCGACATGCTTACTCACGGGTGCGAAAGACGCTGTTGGGGGAATCGCCAAGTGGGTTGATGAAAGCACCGACATGGGTATCGTATTTCACGGTCAGCAGAGGTGCTTGTCCGAGTACAATCCATATCAACATAACTCTCTGGCCTTCTGAAATAGTGACCAAGATCAAACAGGATTGCACTCCGAAGTGTTACATGTGACCACGGGCGTGAAAGGGTTTTCGAAACCTCACCCATGAGATTCGTGTTGCTAGTGTCCATCATCCACAGCCTTGCAAAAGCAGCAGACGATGCAAGTGAGTATTACTCCCAACCTATTAGTTCGGCATCGAAAAGTGCCCGCCCAGCGCTGTAGATCACAATCATAACTACACAATCATGCAATTTGAAGACTACTCCACCGCCAGCTAGTCCGGCGGTCTGTCGACGTGCCGTCTTAAGATCCAATATTCAACAGTATAGATCCAGTCACGTCCATAAGGCTGTCATGTCAGCCTCTTTCGGCCCATATCCTCGGGTACCTGCGTGCAAACCCTCACTTGATTGGACACAATGACGATGGACTGCCGGGACTTCCGTAGTGAGCTCATGCAAGGCTACTTGTGCATTGTGGAATCGAACAGGGCTTACTGGGCTTTTTTTCGAGTCACCGGGGCTGGAGTAAGCAGCTCCATGTCACTGCCGGGAACCAATTCTGTTGCTTGGTCAATTCGCGTGATCAGAGGAAGCATGTCCAAGCGAATAGAGTAACCTTCAGCTATGGTTGTCTCTGTTGACCATGGAATTTCAAGACGGTGGCTGATGACAACGTGGTTTGTTTTGCTTTTCATCATGGTATCTACCCCTGTTGGCATAACGTGTTCCATATGGGCTTGTTCATTATCCATGCCCTGCCTGTTATCGAAGTCGGTCGTGATTCAGTCCCGGCATGCATGGTCGTTGTTTACCAAGTTACTTCCCTGTGTCTCTCTGTCCGGCTAAGTTGTATTTTTTCCTCTGTCCAGGAGCCTGGGAGGGTCTCCTAAGAAGGGAAGGGAAACCTTGTGCTGCTCATGTTATTTCAGGCGCGCCTCAGCGTACGTGGCGACACGCGTTCATGCAGTCTCGATGCTATAGATTGTTGGAATGCACAGTACAGACACTGGATCCCAGATTCATGATTGAAGCTGGCGGAGAAGAAGGGTCATACTCAGTGAGTAGACAGGCAAAGCATCGACTAATTTAGCTTCCAGGCTGCTCCTTTGCCAAAACACTGTCAGGAGTGCGCCTTGAGCTTCAATGGAGCCAGGGGCAGAAGCATGGTGAAAGCGATAACGCGCAAGCTTCAGGGAGAGAGGCAATGTATGCTCAACGAAGGCAAGACATCCATGAAATGCACGCGGTGTAATTTTTCCAAGTTATCAGATGCCGCGGTGAGAGTTTTCTTGGCTCGAGGTCGGCTACAAGGTGTGTTGCAACTTGCGACCAGGACCAGGGGTGTCGCGTGCAAAGGGGTGAGAGATTAAACGGCATTTGATCGATTGATAAGATGATCTGATAAGCCCTAATACATAGATAGATTACCATCAAGAAAATCTTCCACCCCCTTTTCGATTGGACCCGTCGCGATTATTTTTCGCGTTTCTTATCCATATCCCATGTCGATGGGAGTAATTTCCATGATGCTCCTGCACTAATATAATTTGCGTTTCGTAACGGTCCAGGGGCTTTCCCGGTTTCCAGAGCTCATGAACCGGCACAGCGGACGGGATGCCGTCGAGAGTGTGTGGGACGTGGGGGCCAAAGACGACATGGGGGCAAAGACGATGCGGCTGTGCCGCCCGTTTGAGTCAAAGCGTGTCCCATTCATCACATTCATCACATTCATCATGTGAAGGGCCATCAAAACATCGACTCGGTCAGCGGCCCAACGAATCGCGCACAAGTTGGCGGGATCTTGGGCAGTTGTCGGTGGTCCGTTGAAATGGCCAAAGAAAACACGTTGAGCGGCCGGGCCTGGAAAGTAACGAAGAAAAATGCGAACAATGTGGCTTCTCTGGGGAGACAGACATCTTCCTTCCGATCCTCGGCGCATGCTGCACGCAAGGCCCGACGCACGCAGGTTGAGGTCGGGAGGAAGAAAAGTGGCCTGGTGGCACAGTGCGGCACACGCTCCCAAAATGCCTCTTGTCCCTCTGTCGGGTGCTTCGGTCTCCGTGCCAGATCCACTCCAGAGTACATGTTACAGGAATACAGGACTGAAGGTTTGGTTTGCTGTCCGGCACGCTCAATCTTATTGTGCTCGCTGATTGATAAAATGAGGAAACTAGTGGCCATGTCATGCTTTCTCATCGTCAAGTCATCGATTTGACCACGCCTACCTATTACGGTGCACCAAGTCGACTACGGGGCACGACGGCGTCCTTATTAGCGTGCACAAATGGCAGTACCTGCCTGTTGGTTGGCACGTCATACGTTTGGGAGATTGATTAACTTCATTTCCGAATGAATGAGTCCCTTGCCAAGTCTCGCACAGTGTTAATAAATCCCTGCCGCCGGACGCCTGGCATCCGGTCTTAGCGTGCCCCCAGTCTGGCCGTCATGCTCATCAGCAGTGCAGCACACCCCCGCCACTTGGTCCCCACCATTTCATCTCCGGCCCCGCTGCCTGCCCTCCCTGCCTGCCCAAAAACCTTCGGCCTGCTCGTTCACCTGCAGCGTATTTGTTCGCCGACTCCAGATCTTAGTCCGATCCTTCTGCTCTTTCGACATCTTGATTCTTCTCTCAGTAACTCGAAGAACTATCACTTACCGCACCTATCGATTGCAATTGCCCCTTCTTGCATCAGTCATAGTCATCACTTGCCACGATCCTGCCTACCTACCTCTCTTTCCCTCCGGCGGCCCTGCAACCCTGCAGCCCTACGGTTCGTCCGCAGCGGTATCATCGACCCGACCAGACCCAGACAGCAGCCAACTTCCCTAAAAATCACCGTCTTGCCACCAGACGCACGCGCTTCTGTCAACCCGACAGTTGACCACTTTACGCCTGCCCCTCGCATCACCCCCCTCCCCCGTCTCTTCCCCCCACGTTGGACATTGTTTCCACCGTGACGCCGCTCGCATGTCTATTTTGAATGAGGACTCGGCTCAGGTTGAAGGCCTCATTACCTCAACCTCTGACTGCATTCCCTCAGAGCCCACGGCACCGTCAATTGCCCCGTCATTGACCTACTCTGAAGAGTCAGACGACCATGATGAGCTGACTGCTCGGGTCCAGCCCCGTCAGCGCCGAGCGTCGACGAGGCTCATCGCACAAAATGCCCGCGATATCCAGCGCATTACTGGCGAGACAACGGCCGAATTCGTCGGTCGCTGCTGTGGCGGCGGCTGCTGCTTGATGGGCCCCCGTCGCACTGGCGTCGATTACGAGACTGTTCCCTTACCAGATAATGATGCTTTTCGGTCATTTGGTCTCAAAATTGGAGATATTCCTACAGCATTGACCAAGATTGCCGATATGCCGGAAAAGACGATTTCGTTCAAATCGATCCCGAGTCCTAAAAGTGCTTCGTCTCCCAGCGATTCTGGCATCTCCCTCGACTCAGACCGAGATTCCATTAACAGTGGTGCAGCCTCCACGACAGGTAATGCGTATCTCGATCGGAACCTGGCATCCATCGATACGTCCATTCAGCCTCCTACATTTGTTCAGCCACATCCTCCCTACCATGTCTATCCGGCAAAGATTCACACGGCCAGAGAATTGACCAAAGATGGCGCGGAGAAGCGAACATACCATTTCGATCTTGATATCACGGACTACCCTGATGAGGAGGGCACCGATTTCAAGGTTGGAGGTGCCATCGGCGTCATGGCTCCCAACTGCAAACTCACAGTTGAGGACGTTCTTGACGCCCTCATGGTGCCGCGGTTCCTCCGCAACAAGCCAATTCTCTTGACCACCACCAAGGGTAGATATCCTACTGTATGGGGCGATGACAAATCAAGAGAACTGGTCACAACACGTCGCGACCTTCTCACTTGGTGTACCGATCTCCAGTCATACCCACCAACCAAGCCACTGCTCCGGGTTCTTGCTGAGCACGCCGCCGACGACAATGAGAAGAAGGTTCTCCTGTTTCTGTGTTCGGCAGAGGGTCAGGGATCTTCTGTGATCTCCGCACTGGTCCTCACATTACTGTTTCACAGCTTCTGAATGCCTTCCTAGCTCACATCCGCCTATGGATGAGCTTCTCTCCTGCCTTCAGCCGCTCATGCCCCGTTTCTACTCTCTCTCCAACGACCCACATGAGTCCTTCCAGATCAGAGACCAGAAACAGCATCGCCTCATTGAAATCGCCGTTACTGTTCATGAGACAAATGACTGGAAGAATGGGTGCCGCACGGGCGTCGGGTCAGGGTTCTTTGAACGACAAGCTCGTCGCTATATCCGGGCACAAAAAGACGGAGAGAAGAACCCGGAAGTCTACATTCCCATGTTCAAAGGTCTAATGGCCAATCCTTTGGCCAAACAATTCAACTCGGATGGGCCTATGCTGCTTATTGGCGCCGGTGTCGGTATTGCCCCATTTCGTGGATTCGTTCAGCGACGTCTGAAGCAGGCCAACTGCGCCAACAAAGTCTGGGTTCTGCAGGGAATCCGAGACTCGCTCGTCGATGAAATTTACAGCGGCGAATGGGGTGTTCATGAAGACGAAGTCAAGCGTGTTGTGCAAAGTCGCCGAGGTGAGGGGCGATATGTCCAAGAGGAAGTGCTGAACCAGGCTGACCTTGTGTGGTACATTGCCAACACCCTTGACGGTCGCATTTTTGTCTGCGGTAGTTCCAAGGGCATGGGCGAAGGTGTTGAGGATGCCCTCGTGGAAGTTGCCATGTCCAAAGGTAACCTGGAACGTGAGGAAGCGAAGAACTTCTGGCAGCTCAAGAAGGAGGCTGGCCAGTACATTGCTGAGACTTGGTAAACGGCCAAGTCTTTGTCTGATCCCCAAACCCTCGGTGCGACAATTTTTCTGTACACTACAGAGTATATCTGCGTTCTTCTTTTTCTCTTTTTCTTAAAAAGCTGGCAGATGTAAAATCACGGGGTATCAGACGACTAGTTGGCTTTTCTTTGGGGCTCCATTTATCCGGTTACTGCCGCATGAGGAAGGGAAAGAGTCGAGCATTTTAGACAATTAGCTACATCACATGCATTGATTGCCTGTGTATGAACCAGCGGACGTCCGGGTCTTTGTTGGAATGGCGTCGTATTGGGAGTTTTTGTTTCTTCGGGCATACATCCCATTGATAGGCCATTGTGCGTCTTCTTGCACATCATTCAAAGGAAGGAAGACGGGAAGTTTATCTATTTCTTTTAGAAATAAGGAGCATTCAATTGCAAACACCCAATCTACTACAGTGACAGCCACACGTTGTACCTCCTCTAGTTCAAGAGCAAGACGCAATCGATTATTCCGGGTTGTATTGATCTGTGCTTTATATTGGGATCAGGATGGGAAGACGATGGGAACCACAGAAACTAAGAACTAAGTAGCAACTCAATTCCATGCATGATGTCCCATCCAATTATTGGTGCGACTGCGAAGGCTTAAATTGTGACTGGTCGTGAATCTTGTGGCTACCCTACGGAGTACACAGTGTGTGTATCATATTTTATTCCCTTCGACTCTTTGACTTGCCTGCCAATGGACAACAGACTGCGAGTTATCGCCAGCTGATCATATTTGACGATACATGGCCTCGATTGACTCGTCTGCAACATGTTTCCCGACGGTATGAACGTTTCCAGTAGTCTTGCTCGTCTAAATCCCCGACCTCACCTCATGGCCTGGCCAAATAGCCGGACCGAGCACTGGTGTACATCGGCAGCTATCAAACATGGCCTAAGCCCCCGGGCAGGAGTAAAAGAAAATTACATTAGCTTGACGGAGCAAATGTCCGACTGAGAAAAATCGTCTTAGGAAGCATGAGATATTGGGTTTGTCAGGAAGTAGAACGGGTCGAGTCTGGTTTGTCAGCAGGCGCGCGGCGGGGAACGGATTACACAGCCTTTAATCATCATGGACAAATCCAAAACCAACGTCAACCGCCCCCACCAGTGGTTCCCCGCCGGATTGCGAAAGTGAGCTCCGGCTGGGGTTGATCCCGGCCAACTGACCAGACATGATGATGTTATCGCCGCGACGAGGAGTCCACCACACGCTTCCGCTGCAGGATATAAAGATGCCATGGCCCCCATCCCCCCTTGATACGACTCATTGCTATACATCTACATATCCACGACCGATGTCCTCAAGACTTACTTCTAATTTCTTGACAAACAGAACATAACAGAGGAAATCATCAATATAACCCCAACAGCCAAAGAATGTCCGCCACCAAGCTTTCCGCCGACCTTCTCCTGCAGATGGCCAAGTCCCGCCGAACCATTTACGCCCTCAACAAGAACCTCCCCGTCTCCACCAGCCGCATACAAGAGCTCGTCAACGAGACGACCCTCCACACCCCGTCGTCCTTCAACTCCCAGTCCAACCGGGTCGTCGTCCTCTTCGGCGCAGAGCACGACAAGCTCTGGGACCTGACGACCTCGACCCTGCGCTCCATTGTCCCCGGCGACAAGTGGAAGCCCACCGAAGACCGCATGAACATGTTCAAGAGCGGAGCGGGCACGGTCCTCTTCTTCGAGGACCAGGACGCCGTCAAGGGCATGCAGTCCTCGTTCCCCATGTACGCCGACCGCTTCCCCAACTGGGCCACCCAGAGCGCCGGCATGCAGCAGTACCTCCTCTGGACCGCCCTCGAGCTCGAGGGTCTCGGCGCCAACCTGCAGCACTACAACCCCTCATCGACGAAAAGGTCGCCGAGGCCTGGAACATCCCCAAGAGCTGGGCCCTCAACGCCCAGCTGGTCTTTGGTGGGCGTGCCGCCGAAGCCGGCGACAAGGACTTCAAGCCCCTCGAGGATCGTGTCAAGGTCTTTGGTGCGTAAAGGGCCCGCTATGAAAGCGAAGACGTGATGCCCTCTCACGATCCCACGAGTGTAACTGGGAAGAGAGTGGAAGAAAAGAGACCTTTGCGTAGCGTTTTTCACGGGAGTTGATACATGCCAATGGTCCTGTTATTGGGCGGCCTCTCCTTCCCTTTGACTGCTGGTTCTTTGTGTGAGGAGGGAGTTCTTGGCGCAGGTGACATGCACATAAACAGAGTCAGGTTGTTGGTTCTTCTCTGTAGACTAGATAGAAACCTCTAGACTATGTAGATCGATAAAGAGTGAACCAGAATGGATGGAGTTCATTAATACATGTCGACAGTGCGTCTTCAGGGAATGTTACGCTATGCCACCGAGGAGATGCAGAATTTATGCGTGTTCTGGTGCCTCTCCTTGTCTCTCAACCTTCGACGATGCGCCCCAATGCTTGTCCCATTTTGATCCTTTGCCCTTCTCTACCGCCCAATGCCACCCTGTCGATGGATTGCCCGGCTCGGTTTTCTCAGAAGGGGCTTCGAAAACCAAGACAATGGTGCTGCCCAGTTGGAATCCACCCATCTCCTCACCCCGTCGGAGCGCGTGTCCGCCGAGGACGGAGCTGGCGTTCTCATAGGTGGCTTCAGCGAACCCAAGATACTGCTCGCCGCGTTGCGCAGCTTCCTCAGCAGCTTTGTCAGCAGCTGTATCTGTGAGCAAACTATTTGTTCGAAGCTCACGATCAAAATTGATCTTGATAGAGCCAACGTTCGTTGCCCCGACAGGGACAAAGCTGAAGAAACCATATCGCCATCGTCCCAAAAGTACGACGCGCTCGTTCAACGTGAAAAGGCCAGGCAGAGTTCTTTGAAGGTACGGCGAAACGCTGAACAGCTCGCCGGCAAAGTGACGCCGTCGTTCCACCACCCAGTTGGTTGGCGAGTGGAATCTGTGGTAGTCGCCTGGCGCCAAGTAGATGACAGCGTAGTACAATGAGGTACCCCTGTCAGAGGACAAGATGTCATACCAAGGTTTCTCTCCAAGAGCTAGCTCGGCACGAACTTGCGACACGGCTCCTTGGGAAACTTCTGTTGACGCATCTGGGGTGGTATGCGGGACTTGCTTATCCGCTTGACCGGACAGCAAGTCCGGGAGAGTGTACGAGATGCCGTTCACTTGGGCAAACTCTTCTTCCTGTTTGACTATTTCTTCGTCCTTATGAGCTGCCTCGCCTTGCTCTTGATCGGATGATGAGCCCAGACGCGAGGATATACTGGCAGTAGGCGTATTTTGGCCAAGAAGAGCGTCAACGCTGTAAGTCATTCCTTTGACCTGTTCAATATCTCCACTTTCGATTCGGCCATACTGAAGAATTTTGCCGTCCGAGGGTGAGACAAGAGCATGGCTGTCAGGATCGATGGATCGAGCGCCCGGCTTCAGAGTTCGGTAGAAGAAGGCAGCTAGGTTCGGGTAAATATGCAGGTCTGGCTCAGAAACTTCATCAAGACTAAAATTTTACACCGTCAGTGGCACCGCTATCAAGTGGCCAAGGTTTCGCAATAACACATACTTGACACCAAAAATGAAGGAGTAGAGTTTGAATCCGGGACTCGCAAGTAGTAAGGGATTGTCAATTCGTTGAACTTGCCCCAAAGTCGCGAAATGGCCTTCAATGGCAGGGTTGACATCACTTGGACTTGCCTAGGACACGATCAGTTGACTGCCGCCATGACTTGCCGCCAAGACTGCGGAGAAAGTGATTCCGGCCAATCTTACCATGGTCCCTCAGGCCGAATCTTGGGCCGTCTCCTTGGCTTCTCATCCGTTGTTCCATCGGCCTCCTGTTGCCGCTTTCGTTCCTCTCTGGCGGTGACCTTGTAGAACTGGACCAGGCCAAGGAAACCAATTCCCACGCCGACGGGGATATGATACCAAGTTATTTTGCTATTCCGCAGAGCCTCGCCCAAACGTTGTGAAAAGCGCGGTCGTTTGCCCGAGTTTGAAGAAGAGAAATTCCGTACTGTAATTGGCGCTCGAGAGGAATTTCTCGGCTTGACAATGAGGCTTGCTATAAGCTGATCTGGACAGCCGGAACAACGAGAACGCATGGTAGCCAGCACATGGCGTCGCAGGAGCTGGCCAGAGCCAACTCCTAGAGCAGCCATCGTGCTTTGAACCGACAACGGGATATGGCGATGACTGAAACCAGGAGGAAAGAATCAGGCAGGTATGGGCTACAGTGATCTCATCCAAAGTTGCCCAGAGTGACTTTCTCCACAATCTGACGTATGTACATACATACATACATACGTGCAGTCCGGTGCTGTGCGATTGGCGATTGGCGCTTATCGGCAATTACGGTGGAAAATTCCGCCGAGCTCCTGGGCATCTCCCGGCAGGCCACAGGAGGTCTGGTACGTACAGTGGGTGTACCTGTGTACCTGTGTACCTACCACTTTGACTCTTCACCTTTACTTGCTGTTGATGCCACATCTGCCCAACCCAAGACTTATTAACCTCCCTTCAAGCGATCTGTCCTTACGGGCTACCACGAAAAAGACGACACTCCTCCACCTTTCCACCGGTTTGCCAATCGCACAGTGCTGTTGCAGCATCTCCGATTTACCCAAAGCTGCTGTCCGTCGTTGGACCTGGGTCATGATCCGCCACCCAAGCTGTCTGCTCTCACGTTGATGAATATCTGTGACAGCCTGAATAAATTCGACTACCGTCTCTTATCACTGTCTGTATTGTGCATGCCAGTGAGTAGCTGACGATGGCGTCAGAGACGTCCAAATCACAAACCACCGCCGAGTCCACTGATCCCGGAGCTCCCGGAGCTCCCGATGCGCTTGCGGTCAATCTTCAGATCGTCTCCCCGTCGGTTGGCGTGAATCGTCCGCTTTTGTTTCCTGATCTCCCTGCCGTGACCACTATCAGACAATTGAAGGATAAAATTCGCCATGCACTTCCCATACGTCCCGCAGATGAAAACCAGCGACTGATACACCGTGGCCGAGCCCTATTGCGAGAGTCGGATAGCCTGCTAGAAATATTTGGTGCCAATACTGTGAGTAGGCGCTTCTTACCTAGAATACCAGCTTGCAGGTCCCCGTTAGACTAACCGCGATGCCCGAACAGCTTCAAACACCAGATCGCCAAACGATCCATCTCGTCATCAGGGATCCCATCGACAGCCACTCGTCTAGTCCCGCGCCGACCACGGGACGTGATCCAAGTCCACTAACCGGGAGTCAAAATTCAACGTCGACGATGCAGGCCTCTTCTCAAATTCACTCTGCACCGCAACCCACTCCGACATTTACTAGACGAACACACTCTCAACCTGCTGCCGCCGCAGGATCTCGGGCTCGAATCCCTTCTCCCGCTCCGTCTCAAGCAGCCCTTCCGACAGATCCCACCGCTACTTTGCAGCAACAGCATCAAAATATGACGAACTGGATGGGCCAGATCCAGCGCGAAGCGATGGCTAGAGCGATTGTGCACCAGAACCAGCGTGGTCGAGCCCACATAGGCATGCGAGGGATCGGAGACTCCGGCGGAGGCCATGGTCAGATGCCTGGGAATCAAACCGACCACAATGGAGGTCGAGCCAGTCCGGCTCCAAGTCAAACCATATACCGAGAAGCCGTTGGACCCAATAGTCATAGTTACCAGGTCCAAATGGAAACTGTCATCAGGTCGGCGGTCCCAGGTCAACAAAACGGGCTGTCTCCCATTGACGTTCAGAATATAATACGTGGAGCGGATGCCAACCAACTTACAAATATCATGACAAGTGCAATGCAACGAAGTGCTTCTGGGGCGTCCATTCATGGTCGGCCTTTGCACCAACCTGGAGTTACAACTATATTCCTTGGCTCTGGTGCTCAAATGGCTGGAAGCGGTCGTGCCACTCCCGACTCATCTACGAGATATCCCAGTGGAATGGGCGGCATTTTCGCTCCTGTGGGCACCTCGTCCAACTCGCCAAGGCAAGGCGTAGAGGTGTACATCTTATCATCACCAGAAGGACCTCGTGCATTGTTAATCAATAATGCAACCTCGGAGACTTACTACACTCCCAGATTGCGGCCTCAAACTAGTATGCCTCGCCTCAGAACAGCTGCAAGCTTTCCGAACCTAGCCTACGCTACCGCACACACTCAAACTCATCAAACAATCCTTCAGCAGCAGCAGCAGCAGCAGCAGCAGCAGCAGCCACAACAGGGCAATAATGTAGGACCAGCCAACGACCAACCTCCTAGACCTGCCAGAGACCAACAGGCTGGACCCCATCCGGCCAATCCGCCGGCTGCGGGCATTCCACCCCTGCTCCTACGAGCGTGGCCCCATATCTGGCTGATTTTCCGCTTAGCCGTGTTCATCTGGCTGTTCACGAACCCAACTTCAAGCTGGTCAAGATGGTTTACAGTGATTTGCCTCGCTGTCTTGGTTTTTCTCCTAAGCACCGGCATCTTGAACGGAGTTGCTGAAAATGCTTGGCGGCCAGTCGGGAGACATTTAGAGCATTTGCTTCCCACTCCAGAGCAACATGTCCGTAGACAACAGAGACCGCCAGCCGGCCCTGGCGTGGCACAAGAACATCAACCGCTTACTGATACTGCAGAGATAGATGCTGCTCAGATGGCCGCGAGACTGGTAGCCGAGCATGAAGGCCAGAGCTGGCTCAGTGTGCAGTTTCGTAGGCTGGAACGAGCTGGGCTCTTGTTCCTAGCCAGCATTGCCCCAGGAGTCGCGGAGAGACACATAGCCAACTTAGAAGCAGAGGCGCAAGCCGAAGAAACCAGAAGACGAGAAGCAGCTGAAGCCGCGGCAGCAGCATCGACCGAAAGCACTGGGGCTGAAGGAAGTGGGGATCAACACAATAGTGACGAAGTACAGGCACCATTGCCACAGGATGGCCAGCTGCGAGAAGAAGCCCAAGGCAACCTTGGTAGAGACGGCGTCGTAAATGATCCCATTGCCTTGTAAAGCCCTACGAATCATAAATACCTATGAATGGATGAAGAAGGGGACATCAGAGTATTGTTAGGCGACATACCGTGTACGTCATCGCGAGCGTCTGGATAGTTCCAATGTCCCTGCAATTAGCAAAATCATCATGTCATTACGTGGTCTCTTAAGGCGCGCATGCATGGCATTGCAGACAATTCATTGATGGTGATGGGATCCCTCTTTTATTCCTAGAATGCGGCGCAGATGACACAAGTTGGATTGCGGATACAATAACAAGCACGCTGACAATATGATATATAAAACTGTTGAATCATCTCACGGTGTCGCTAGATTTGGACCTGGACGACATCCTGGACGACATAGGTTAGAGCAGCAAAATAAATATGAGGCATCTATGTATAGCAGCCAAACGGGGTTTCTTCTTCATTTTCTATATATCAAGATAGCTTTGTCTCGGCCGGACCTTTTCCGTTCTGGTTCAGGAGGCATCGACGAGAGTGAGGCTCAGAGAGGAGAGAGCAGAGCACATCGAGCACAATATGGCGCTGATACCCTCTTGATACTGCAAACTACTCCGTAGAATAGAACTATCGACAGACTCACCGTCTATGTAATGTCGGCATGCCCCTTGACTTGACTATGGAACTGCACAGGAGCATTTATTTGCAGAAAAGCCTCTCAACCTATTCACCAGCCCTTTGGTTCCAAACCTCACATTTCACATTTCACATTTCGCCGACATGAAACCACCTTGAAGCTGGATAGCCCGGCGTTGGCACATGCACATGGGATAACCAGCTAACAGCATTGTTATCGACATAGCTCAGGTATTGCCGGCTGCTCGAGCAGCTTGCGGCATGTAAGGCATGACATGACGAAGTAGGCACATGTGTGTGTGCCTCTTGCATGACGAGGAGGAAAATTGACTGACACATTCTGATGGGAAACAAGGTCGGATTGATTCGTAGACTGTAGACTGTGACTAGAACTCAAAATCAATCATCTATCATTTGGTCAAACAACTTTTTTTTTTGGTGCAACGACGGGGACCTGGATGAAGTTACAAACAAGCGATTGCTCTTTCTTATCTTATCAGTACGTAGGTGGGCAACTTCGCGGCATGATGAAGTTCGAGCCTTGTCGCAAGTCACCAGCTGCCAGCTCCCAAGGCCGTTGCTGCATACCTAGTTGCCCAGATACTTATTCCTTGATATCTTTTCCGACCGCGCGAAAAGCACATCGGATTTCCGAAGAGGAGCTTCCTGCCAAAAGCTGCAACCATGAGCGGCGGGTGGAATACCAGTATGCAGCTCTCCTTTCTCCGTCTCTAGCTTTTCTCCGCCTGTTCGCTAACTGATCTTCTTTTTGGGAAAAAAAAAATTCAGTCGAGTCTGATGCGGTTTGTACATGCACAAATAGTCTCGGAGCTGAGAAAAAAAAACACTATGCTGACCAAAGGGTCAACTCAAAAGGGCGTATTCACTTCCCTCATCGAGAATCTCGGAGTCAAAGACGTCCAATTCGAAGAGCTTCTCACCCTCGATCCCTCAGAACTTGTGACGCTACAGCCGCTCTATGGAGTCATATTCCTCTTCAAGTACCCGACTGACCGACCGTATGCTACGCCGGACGGCCCACTCGACGGCGGCTTCGATCACGACGCATCGGGACAAATCTTCTTCGCCGCCCAGACCATACAGAATGCCTGTGCGACGCAAGCTCTGCTGAGCGTGCTAATGAACCAGGCGAGCGATGTCGACATTGGATCCCAGATGCGGGACTTTCGCGACTTCACCATGGTACTACCGCCCGAGTTCCGTGGCGAGGCTCTGAGCAACTCCGATTTGATCAGGGAGGTGCACAACAGCTTCGCCAGGAGCAGTCCCTTTGCCGACGAGACGCAGAGGACGGGCGAGGCTGATGATGACGCGTTCCACTTCATTGCGTATACCCCGTCAATGGCATCCTGTACGAGCTGGACGGCCTGCAGCCTGCTCCCATCTCCCACGGGCCGTGCGACCTGGACTCGTTTCCCACAAAGGTTGCTGACGTCCTGCAGAGGCGCGTGGCCCGCTATGAGGCAACGGAGATTCGATTCAATCTCCTTGCCATGTGTCGCGATTTACGCACCAGGGCTCGTGAGTTTGGGGATGACGAGCTTCTGGCGAGGAGGATAGGAAACGCCGGGACTGGCATTTCGAGAATGCACTGCGGAGACACAATTTTGTTGGTTTCGCTGGAGAGGTGCTCAAAGGGGTGGTGGACCGGAAGCTGAAGGAAGGAAGCGATTCTGCCGTGGACAAGTGGGTTGATGAAAGTCTAGAACGGAGGAAGGCAGCTGAGAAGGCGTTGCGTGGGGGACGGGGATGTGGAAATGGAATGAAGTTGGATCGAGGAATGGGGCTGACTGTTCTCTCGTGTTGCTGATATACAGCGCGTTCTCTCACAGCCATACGATCGCTGTGATGTGGTCGCACCAAGGAGCATCTCGATACAATGGTCTCAGACGTCTTATGTGAGGTGGATATCTGGTGGTAACGAAACTTCTCACTATCTATCTATACGTTATTTACTGTCGACCATGTGTCATGACTACATTTTCCGAAACGGTTCGTTCATCTTCATAACAATCCGGCGACGGCCGTATCCGCAACAATTGCCTCCTCAGGAATATTCCTGTCCCTGCTCATCCACTGGCTGTGGAATAGTCGTTGGATATGGTCTTGACCCGTGCCACGACTATGGATTCATTGCCATTGTCGTGATCGTCAGAGTCCCCAGCATCATGGCCGACATCCTGAACACTTCGTTTGGCCCGAATCGCTCTGACAAACCATGGACGGCGTCCGCTTCCCTTCCAGGTCCAGTACTCTTTCAAATCATACTCGCGGGGCTCGAGGCGTCCACCGCTAACATAGACAACAATGCCTACCAGGCCATTCAACACGGAGTAAACGAGAATCCCGCTGTATTTCTAGAGTCAGCGTCAAATTTCGGCGGGACTGGTGCGACCAACGACTCACGCTATCAAACCATAGGCAACACTGTAGCTGAAAGGTATGAAAGCCATGACCACAAACGATGGCAGCACGTCGCCAATGTAGTGCCAGTTGACTTGTGTAATCTGCCGTATCATCATACAACCAACCTGGGCGTCGCTGGTGTCAGCGAACTTGTCGGTTCCAGAATACGTAGTTGTCAGAGAATGTCTCACCATGATGAGTGTGCAACCCGTTGCCCACGGAGGCAGAGAAGCAAAGATGGGCGCGAAGAAGATGGAGACCAGGAAGCACAAACCAGTGACTATGGCTGTGAGACCCGTTCTACCGCCTTCGGCTATACCTGCACCGCTTTCGATGAACGCCGTGACAGGAGAGCATCCGAACAAGGCACCAATGGATATGAAGAAGGCATCTGTGCAATATGCCAACGTAGAACGAGGAAAGTCTCCATTCTTGCGGTTGACCACGCCACAGAAACGCACCATGGAGTAGAGAGTAGCAGTGGCATCAATGATGTCAACGTAGAGAAATGTGAAGAGGGCAAGAACGAACTGGGACCCGGTATTGTCAAAGGTCCAGTCAAGCTGGTTCAGTGTCTTTTGCATAGGATGCCATGCGACGATCTGTTTGAAGAAGTCGAATCGTACGTTCCCTTCCTCAGTATCGGGAAAGTAAGTGACAGCTGTGCCGCGTCTTATAATGTGTTAGCCGTCGTCCTAGGACGCG
The DNA here is from genome assembly GCA_023658535.1 of Epichloe glyceriae. Taxonomy (NCBI): domain Eukaryota; kingdom Fungi; phylum Ascomycota; class Sordariomycetes; order Hypocreales; family Clavicipitaceae; genus Epichloe; species Epichloe glyceriae. Next base: position 4,961,046 of record CP098291.1, on the reverse strand, counting down.
GTTCAAACATTTAATTCTAGTAGATGAAACTCACGGCCACGAGATTACCGATACCAGAGCGATACCAATGACAAGAGCGTATTTGATACGGTATGCCATTAAGAAAGCTGTGACAATTCCGCCACAAAACACAGCGAGCCATAGCTAAAAATTTGTTTAGCAGGTGTGACTGGAAAAATGAGGCGAAAAATAAAACATGAACAGTCCTATAAATACCTTGGGATTCGTCATCTGGCCATTTTCACACATCCCAGTTGATTTGCTGAGGAGTTCTGCAGGACAGCCGCCCAGAGCTAGAGGCGTTGCCAAACCACCTCCTGTTATAGCTCCAATGCCGACAGAGTAGGATAGACCAATCTCTGTTAAGAACAATCCGATTCCAACTCCTGTGGCGGTCTTCAACGTAGATGGGATTATCTTGACGAGCCATTGCCTCATTCCTGTCAAGGCTAGCACGATGAAGATGATACCCTCCACAAAAACGGCGGTGAGAGCAGTTGAATACGGAATCTTCCCATTGCCGTTGACGCCAACAACCTGGTCAAATAACTTGAATCAAAGCTATCCTTTGGAGGTAAATGTGATATCGGAAGGAGCCAAGTGTGCTTACCTGAAAGGCGAAATACGCATTCAGTCCCATGCCTGGCCTGCGATAATATTAGCTGGTGTCGGAATACTATAGAGTCCGGTCCATACTCACGCAAGAGCAACAGGGAGATTTGTCACAAGGCCAAATACCAGAGAAGCCATGCCGGAAATGGCGGCTGTAGCAGTGATCAAGTCGCGGCGAACAGCTATTCCGTGTTAGATGATTCATCCAGTGTCGTAGATTTACTAGATACATTCGTCTTGAGGAACGAACCTTCTTTGCATGACTTGAATTCAGGTACACTGTCGCAGTCATGTTTGACCGGCAACTCGCAAATGCACGGTCCCCAGTTTGCGAGAGCAAAGACGCCTGCTCCGAGTTAGAACTACTCAAGCCTCTGGATGATGAATGCAAGGTACGACGGACATTAACAGAGATGATGTATGCCATGGTGGCAAACGTGGTCAGCCCAGCTCGAATCTCCTACAAAGGTTGTGTTTTCTATGCAATCTGGCTGGTAGAAGTTAGTATAGAGCCATTATTGTCATGATCTACACAACCAACGTGATCACTACCGACGAGGCGGAAGAAGTATCCAACACGAGACTTTGCGATCCATTCATTGATGGAACCAAAGAATCTGCGCAGTTCCGCCAGAACATTAGGCTGTTTTTGCTTGGAAGGTGTTGTCATGATGGCGGGCTGTACTGGCCCGGATTGTCTGGGTTGAAAGCTTTCGTATGCGATGTACGTTGCCAATGTTGCACGATGGACATGGAGTAGACGTGATGAGGGGAGAAAGGGCCATGGATAAAAGTAGTCAAGGGAGTGGCGTGAGTGAGCAGTGAAAGAATCCTCTCTCACAACTGACACTTGGAGGCAGCTGTAAGTACTAAGAACTGGCAAGCCATGGCCTTGACCGGCTGGCAGTGAGTGACTGGCGGGCCGATCTTAAAAACGTCAGGGCTGGCTGGCTGCTGCTTGAACCATTATTCTTTACTCCCCCGAACACCCAGTGGAAGGAATACGAGTTCAAATACTGCCAGTTTGACAAATAAATGAAGGCGGACCAGACGGACTCGATCCACGCTTCAGAATGTCTTGTTATACACCTGCATGCAATGCAGGAGAGACATACGACCCTGGACCAGAATAAAGTCATCTGCCCAGTAAGAATGTACATCGAAGGCCCTTTTTAATTATGTGAGATGTCCAATGATGCTTGTGCGGCGTTGCTCGAAGAAGCCGTCAAGCCGAGATGCCAAATTTAGTGACGCGGTTTACTCTCGTGGAAGGAAGGCATGCAAAGCACGGCTTCAGATTGACGTGACACGAGGCGGAAGCATGACCTTTTTTTTTTGGAACACTGTTATCCGGCTGAGTGTGAATTGCTTTTGGTGGTCGCCACGGCTAAATCATAAAGTAACGAATCGTAACGTAACGAATGACGATTCTTTGTGTGGTGGTTGGTTTTGGCGAATCAAACCAGGCGTCATTGAATGCTTGGAAAGGATCGAAAATGATTGAGAAGGGGGCTGGGGCTGGGAACAAAGAGATATCCATCCCCTGGCCTTCAGTCTCCTCTCATCTCATTCTTTGTTGCTAGCTTAGCCCCTTGGCAGGTGGCCAATAACCCACGTCCAACAGAGAGTTGACTTTTGCTTCACTACATGCAAACGAGTGCAGTATCATAGTCCTCTGATGTACTGTGTAATGATGCTCGATCGAGTACTCTTATTTGTGCTACCGTTCCGCAAACAAACTGCAATAAGCCGGTCCAGGAGTCCAGGAGTCCAGGCAATGACTTTCTGAAAGCGGCGAAAGCGGCGAAAGCGGCGAATAATGCCAGCTGGACTGTAAGACTGCAAGGTCGTTCTGTAGTTGTGAATCTGCAACAACGCACGAGCCAACAGCAGTTCAAATGAAGTACACAGATAGACTTGAGCTCGCTTAAAAATTGTAGCATGACATGCTTCCCGGGGCGGGGGACTTGATGCAATGACTGTGGCCAGCCTTCCCATGCGGCATCTTTGCGGTTGCTTTCTCTTCACAGCCCCTTACATCTGAATCATCCTCTGTCAACTGTCAACGAGCCATGTACAGCTTTCATCACCCGCTGCCAACATCGTGACTTGGGGCCCTATTTTTCCGGAATTCTGGAGTTTCACAGCAGCGGTTCCATACATTCAATAAACATCGTGTCACAACTTTTGGCCCTGAACTGTTGAGGTTTCTCATCACTCGAGCTTGAACGCAAATGGGTCTGTCTCAAAGGCAAAAAATTGGCGACCCAATCAATGTCAGTCTCTGCAGCCTGACCAGGGAAAGAAAAAGAAAGAATCGTCACGAAACCGGACCAAGAAGCCTGAAAGAGGGGAACATGATTGTGCTGACTACTGCATCAAGCGCAGCTTGCTCGATAGACGCGTCAGAGATCGGATGCTCGAGCTTCCTTTATTCCATCTTCGACGACCTGCTGTCTTGAGCCTCAGGAACAAATCGGTTACACTTCAGTCTCTGTACCCTGATAAAATCCCTCTCGCGTTGTCGCACTCGAAGTACGTGCCTGTCTAATGTGTTGTTTCAGCAACCAGGGGTTCGACATTCGATACTATTGGGTAAACCCATATACTGAAAGGCTCAAGCTACCCGGTTGCCAACCGAAACCGACAGCATCGCAGCGATTATCACTTTCAGTTTTCTCTGCCATGTGGGATGTGACGTGGACGGACCCAGACAAGAAGTTGGTTGGGGAGCATCGTGCAAGAAAAAGACAAAGAAGGTAGCGAGAACAAAACCCTGTCGAGGCACTCGGTTTCGACCACAAGTTCCAAAGGTTCTAGTCACTCCGCATTTTCTCGTCTCCGAGCAAAAGCAACAAGGCAGTCCTCTTCTTCCAAAGAGTCCACCGCACGGGACACTTCTGGACCATTGAAACTCTCCACACCTGAAGTTCCATCAAAGAACTCTTGCCGTATCGAGATGTCCGGTGGACTAGATAACCAGAGCGATGACCACTCAATGACCTGCGCTCCCCTTCTTGCAGCAGAGCACGGTGCAAGCGATGACAACAATTTGGGCTTTAATTCAAGTAACAACGAGCATTGTAAGCCTTTCACCGAGATTCACGCAATGCCCACCCTCATGTCTATCGATGCCAATGTAGCTGATCCGCTTAGCAGCAATATCGTCCCTCAAAACATCTGCGTCAACTAATTCGGATGATGTGTTCTCCCCGGAGTCAAAGGGACAGAGCGGAGAGACAATCCAGAAACGAGATATAATTACCAGAGGCCGTACGGAAGACTTGTGGATGGTCTCAAGCGCCCCCTGACCTCCAAAGTCCTATCAGACAGTCGTTTAATCACTTTAATGGCCGCCCGCAACAATCACCAACGAGGTATTGGCTAGAAATACACCCAATTCTTTTGGAATAGACAATGTGGCTAATTTAGGGTTGCTAGGCCTTCCGCTGCAGAATACATCATGATGAATGGCGATAAGCTGGTCAACAATCCAATTCCACCAGCAAGATCGCCCCTGCGTCCTGCGACCCAGAAGTCATATGAAACGAAATCCATGAACAACGCCTCTTGTTGGCGCAAACCCGTTGATTGGAGTGCAAAGAATCCAACATGTTCGCCATATCAACCGACCGCAACAACCAGCGGCCATGAATCAACCTCATCGGAAGAGCTGGCCAAGGAGGTGGAGTTGATGGCTCGGGCACCACCTGCGGTAGCTTTGACGAAACTAAAGGAACCGTACAAAGTTGGTATGAGTCTGGAGGATCAGCGGAGACTCGACATTGAGAAGGAAAGATGGATGCTCTCTGCATTGCAGCATCTTGATCGGAATCGGCAGCAACTTGCGAGGGAAACAGCCATGAAGGCGCCCGAAACCGAATCGACGGAACCACCAAAGCAAAAGCTTTTAGCCTTTTACGAGCCTCAATGTAAGACCTCTTAACTATTCACAAGTCTTTGAACGTATCAGTCAACTGATGTCTCATTTGCCTGCCAGTTTCAGCGCGATATCTAGCCGCGTTCTGGCGGAACAAAGCTGTCCATCATCTTTCAGATCGTCCACTATCATTCAAAGCTTCGCCAAATCTTCATGCGATATTCAAACCATCAATTTGTACACCATTCTCAGAGCTCACGGCCTCTTTCAACACCGTCTACTCCATGCTACTGCCTGCGCTGTGTCCCGAGCCCGAGATCCTGACGATTCTAAGGAGCATCAACATGTGTCTGAAATCGAGAGGATCATTGAACTTGATCATAATAGATCCAATACCTAATATAAATGCCTTGGGTGAAAAGATGAGGACCTGGTTCGTGAAGAACCTTCTCCGCAACCTTCAACAGAAGTCGCGATGTCTCAACCCGAGCGGCACTTTGCCAAATCTCCTGTCTCAAGCATCACTAAGGGGCCCAGGAAGCATTGTGACAACAACTCAGTTTTACGCAAACCCTCAAAATATTGGTCGTCATGACCAGGAATCTGAATTAGGAAATGACTTGGCAGCAAAGAGTGCGAGGGACGACAGGGAGGTGAGAGCAGAGCTGAGGAGCATTGCAGGACGTATGCTCTGGAAAGAAGTATGGGGCCAGTTCGTGACACCAAACACTTGGTGGTGGGAAGATGCCGACTGCATGAAAGAGTGTCTTGAGCTAGGAACCTTCTGGGAATACCACTCTATACAAGCGGTAAAATCCAACTGAAGACTTGTGAGTTCAGCGAAAACTCTGCATGACAAGCTCATCAGAGCTTCATCTCTCTTTGCAAAGAGCACGAAACGGCACCGACACTATCGACATCCGGGTTTCCCGATACGACAAAATGATTTGTTCTTCAACGTGGACCGGATCAAGAAGAGACTTGGGAGGCAAGATACGTACAAGCATATGGCTGGCAATCAAAGTAGAGGGCCAGAACGGCGCGGAACGCATCGTAATACCGAACCACAGCGATTTGCTGAGCCTGGCGGGCTATTTCTTGCACGGCAAGTATCTTCATAGACCGGAATGCAATCTACGTGAGGAAAGTCTCACAACTGATTGTCAATTGCGCAAAACGGTGGGCACCACCGGGGAAGGGTATAAGGGTGAATGTCTCAATATGGGTTGCGAGACGGGTAAGTCTCGTAAGAGCAGGCGGTCACCAGGTTTTGTGATGCACAAAGTAATGTGTTCTTAATTGGAAAACGTAAGTAATAACTTATTACAGAGACGGTATATCAATCAATCTCTACTCCGTACTTGATGCAACCACGTTTTTCTCACAACGGGAAAGTAACGCCAGACCCACCAGGAATTCGACGGTACGCGCCGGTGTGAGACACGAGGAAGACCCTTTCTTTCTTCGCGCAGAAATAAACGACTGAAACCCTAAACCCCTCCAAAGGGGGAGCCATCAACATAATACATGATTAAATTGAAACCGGGGTTTGATTCGATTTTCTGAAGATTAAAATTAGGCATCACAGCAAATGGATCAAAATCGGGCGGCTCCGTGATTCTGTCTCACATCAAGGACCCATTGACTCCATCGTAGAAAAGAAAAGGGGACCTTTGAACGCCGAACGAACAAATGGGCCCGACGAAGAAAGACGTGGCAGGATAATCAGCAAGTGGCAACACAACACCGCAGCAGCGCATGATGAAAAGTTTAAAACATGCCAAAGTTGTCCGAGGAAAGCGCCTATTCTTATCCATCGCCGTCTCACTCGCGTGCGCGCGCAGGGCCCTACTCGCGACCAATGAACGCCAGGCCAAAGTCCTTCTGCCCCCTTTTGCCTCCATTCCGCCGGACATTCATTCCGTTCCTCAGGTACTCCGTATTTCGCGCAGAAAAGAGAAGCCAAGGAAGGGGTGATGGCGCAGGCGCGGAAGAAACCTTGGCTGAACTTTGAGCCCGGAAGACTTGCCCCCTCCTCCCCTTGTTCTTCAAAGGTCTGGGCATGGGCCGGACGGGTTCTCTCGTCTCTCGACGGGCGCTAACTTCTTGGGGTTGGCTGATCCGCGCATAACACGCCAGGCGGAGTCTGCTACCGTAATAGGTGAGAAATTGAGAGACATGCGGATATTACAGGCTCCAGAGCGAAGCAACGGTGAAGCGCTGGCTGCTCGACTTTCTTCGTCACCGACTACAAGGGTCCATCCAGATGGAATTGTGAGTGTGAGTCTCCAGGAACGGAGATGAATGCACACGTACGGAGTACCACGGGAACCTCTGTGCCGCAAAGCTACGGCAAATTCGGTTGAAAGTATACGGCCTGGGGCATTTATATGCAGTAGATGTGAACCTGAGTAGTATTATTCTTTTTTTTTTAGAAAAAAACCAAGCATCCGTATTCTGGTCATGAAAGCGCCAAATCCTTCTTCACTGTGGGGTCATTCCTCCCAAAATGCCAGACACAGATCCACTTATCAAATCCCAACGGTCGTAAAATTAAGAAGGATAATGTCACCGCGGTGCAACCGTGATGATCTGATCATGGTCAAAATGCGTCGTCAACGCGCCAATGTCGTCCGTGGACGAGAACTGAGGAATGGAGGCCTCTTGCCCGCATAGTATGTGAATTCAAATAAGAAAAACGCTAGTGATTAGTAAGGTGTCATGGCTGAAACAGAAATTCCAATATATGGCTTAGCAAAGGTAGCCGCCATCCGCTGAATGTGTCTTGGCCTTGGCTAGTTCCGTCGTGCTTTCAGACACAATAGTTTGGGAACTGCCTGCGGGTGATCCGAATTGGCATCGACGCCGAGAGCGGTGATCCATCCTGCTACTTCTATCACGTCTGTTTACAGCTACTTCTGGCGTGGTTGGTCGCTTGTTTGTTTTCAAGCTGTTCCAAAGGTCCTTACAGGCCGACCATGACGTCGTTGTGTAAATGACGGCGTTCCAAAATCCTTGTAGGGGAAGCACGAACGCGCTCATAAACTCCAGAGGTATTGAAGTATCCTTGTCATGAACCAGGGAGAATACTCGATTCGCACTGGAGGATCAGGTGATAATAATTGCCGTGAAAAACAAAATAGAGCACTTGGTGTACGACCAGGCTGCGTTGTTGAGTTCGTGGTTCCGTCGACGGGCGATGTTGGCAGGCCTTCGCGATGCGATTTGTGTTGAAGCAGTTTGTTGGATTGTCATTCCCTGCTTTTGTAGGACAAGCTCGTCTTTTTCGTGTTTGGATGCAAAAGCATCTGCGGAGATATGAACCGAGTACACCCCATTTGGGCCCCGAGAGCTGGGTCCGGCTCCGCTAATCGACTCCCGTGGGTTCATCTGGCCAAGAGGAATATCGTTGTCCCCAGCCACCTCCGTTGTGACGGTCACTTCTGTAGTTCTGACTGTGGTGACGGCCTCGCCGTTGACGGACAATGGGTCGTGGTCGGAAGAGTGAAAGTCTTGCAATTGCTTTCGTTTCTCGTATATGGTACGGCCAGCTCGCAAGTAGATGAAGAAGGTAACGAAAATCACCACCCTGATGTTATTAGGTCAGTGGCTTTGCTACGCAGACTGCTCATATCGACGGCCAAATGCTTACCAGACAGGGCCATAAAAGACAGCGATTCGAAGGATATCCCACTCTTGGCTGATCCAACACCACAGGGTTGCGTTGCCGTAAACACGCACTCCGTCTGTATTTCGGATGAAGAGAAACGCGAATGCGGGAATAGCTGGCACACCGTAGCACCCAATCAAGTATGGAATTTCCATTCTTCTTAACCGCGCAGCGTCAAATTTGTAGTAGAAGGTAAGATGGACATTGATTGCCATTGCCAAGGTCAGAAAGCATCTGCGGGCATGAAGCTATGCGTGCCGAGAGCCAGGAGTGGTCAGCACAATATCGACTGCAGAAGATACAGGGTGACTATCGAGCACAAACATACAGTTGGATGAGACCTCCTTGGAATTGGCAACCGAATGAATCCAGGTCATTCATGTATGATCGAGACATCAATGTTCCAACAACGGTGAAGACATTGCCAAACGAGGCGTAGAACACGAGTCGGTTGATTGGCTTATGAAAAGACGCCGAAGAACAAAAAGTGGCGATGATGAACAAACATCCCAAAAGTGACAGAACAGAGCACGCCCGCTCTATCACACTAATAGCATCAAGCTGACCCTGGGTGATGGAACCCATGGCCCAAGTCTTGCCTTGAAGAGGATCGATGGGTAAATGATGCCTTGATTCTCTTCAGCAGTCGATGAGTCGAAACAGTCAGGCGGGTGCACCTCTGATCATCGTCAAGAAGAAGGGGTACCGTATTGACACGACTTGTTGAATATGAAGGGCGAGAAGTAAGGGGAATATTTGGTGGGACTGCTGGGGCCAGCGATGGTTTAAGACTTGAACTGGAACCGACGAGATGAAATGATGGACCACCAGGAGACCAGATGAACACAATAATATGGCGGCTTGCGCAACTGACAGGGAACGAAGATGAAAAGAGGGCTGAGAGAGAGTCGAACTAGGTTTGTCTATGGCGCTGGCACAGAAGCATTCTTGATAATCGAAGCCACTCAAGGTAGCCGATCTCTCGGCCGGAGGGCTGCAAGTCGTAGTAAGCAGAGGGACTGGGTCAAGTTCAAAGAGTGGGCAAATTGGGCGGGGAGGTGGACGACGGTTCAATTTTGGTCGATAGAATCGGATCTGAAAAGAAGGTCATCGTCACGGTTGGCGGCGTGGTCAGGGTGTCTGTTCGGGTGTCGGGGAAACTCAACTAGTTGCGGGAAGACGATGAAACATGAATCTTACCTACTAGACTTAGTCTACGGAGTATGACACGCCAAAGATGACACGCCAAAAGACGCCGGCATTTTCGGCCACAAGATCAACTGGGAATGTACGGAGTATGGTGTATGTTTGAAGTCTGTGCCTTGTGTCCCTGGGACTACGCGACTTGTGGCGCAATCTATGGTAGTGTCGGCTGCTTCTGCTTGAAGCCAGGATGTACATACAACCAGACAGGGATGCAATGCGTTGTCGTGTAGTGTAGTCCGTATGGACGTCCATTCGGCCACAAGACGATACGGCCTTCGAAGGCTACGCCACGCCACGCCCCGCCACGCCACGCCATGCAGGCGAGTGACTTCGTGCTAATAGTATAAAAGAGATGATCCAAGAAATGTCTGACCCGCCTTGAGGTCTTCGCACACTATGACTTTAAGACACAGCGTTGTGGTGGAGCAGGTTCAACGGGATCCTCGGTGAGACAAAGAATGTTCAGTTGGTGGAAGTCTTCCACGGCTGTGCTAGATACCCGGGCCGTGAGCGCCATGTGTGATATACTCAGACGTCATGAGTCAAATATGATTGTATGTACGGAGTAATACGTGCGGGTGCTGGCAGCTTGTTGCCTGCATTCAAAGGTGGCGAGGAGTCGAGGAGAGTTGAGAACAGGTACTGGGCTGGGCTGGGCTGGGGTTTCCTTTTTCCCTTCATCCCTGTCCAGGGTTCCAGGCTCCATGTCCCCCTGATATCCAAAAGTCTGACGTTTGATGCTCCAATCGCTGACCTCTTGCCCCATTTATTGTCCGCTCCTCAGGCGCCTCTGGGCAAATCACAATGGAGGGTCCGGGAAGCGGCATCACGTCGTGTTCTTTTCCCAAATTGTTCGCTGTCGATTGCGCATGCAGGTTAGTGAGACACGGGCTTCGGCGGCTCGCTGAAGAACAGGTCGAGCACGGTACATATGTAGTGGCTTGCATGTGATGATACTGGATGGGATGCAAGCAATGCAATACAATGCAATACAATGCAATACAATGCACGAGGCAGCCCTCTATTCGGCTGCATGTACGGAGTGCAGAAAGGCAAGAACAAGGAGGCGCACCTGACTGTGGCATGTCGTCAACTGGCAACAGTTGCAAAGCCAACCCGAATGAATGACCGCTATTTGCCAAACGACCGACAGAACCAAGAGGGCAACAGACCCGTGCCGGGCACAGACTCAGGAGAAGAAGCATCGAGTCATTCTCGTCAACGGGGTTGCCGCTCCGTGCGCTAATAACGTCGGTGTCTGTCTGGGCCAGACGCTATTAAATGAGGTCCGTCTCGTTTTGATGGGTTTTGATGGATGGCCTCTAGTCACAGTCGTAGTCACAGCCAGTCAGTCAACGTTCTAGACCCTCACGTGTTCGCGCATGGACCATGGTTCTCTTTGCACGTACAAGGTTCGGTTTGACTGGAAAGCACTGTCTGTATATCTCAATTGTATATCTCAATGGTCCTATAGGGCATAACTCGAAGTATGTATGGCAGGAGCTTGTCAACATGTCCACCACCACCATATTTACGATACCCTCCCCGGTCAGGTACAATGCCCCCTGAATTATTTTTCCAATTCTACATGCCCCAGTTTTTGTTCCTCTCTTAGAGCTGTAATCAGCTGTAAGTAATACTATGATTAGAGAGCTACAAGGAAAATGCACAGGGTATATATGTCACGGCTTTCGGCCTGGGTTGTTGAAACAGAGTGAAGGCTAAGATTCTTGGTCGCTGCTAGAAAGAAGCTACCTAGGGGTTGGGGCGTGAAGGTCTCGAACTCTGACATTCACCCAGGCGGTCTTTGCTATATACCCCGCCTTGCGCACACGTGACTATCTAGCAGCTAGGTACGCTCATTACGCTCATACTCTGCCTCCATGCTCCTGACAATATAGCGCCATAAAAGAATACATCCGTTTCTATATAGGTCATTAGTAATAAAGGTACCTTTTAATCCTAGCCCCTGTCTCGATTATTTCCCTGCTAATGTAGATTTGTAAACTAATTCAAGGGGTGTATTGTATTCCGATTTAGCAATTCCCTTGTTGTAGCCGTACGAGTTGTGGATCCATGCCTTTCTGCTTGCTTCCCTTGTTTCATACCTGTGTTTCGGATTAGCCGTGCGCGAAAGTTACATCTAAAACCTGCACGTACTCTGGAGTATCAAAATCTCCCGGTCATCCGCATCGGCTTTTGGATATTTCACTTGTCTCTTGCTTCACGGGCCGTGTCCAACCACTCTGAGGCAAAGATGGTTGCGTTGTTTCCCGTTGTAGGAATGTCGCACCACATGATGCCGATCCCGTAATTTTCGGCCAATGTTCTCATCGAGGGCAACTGAATGCCCGTGATGAAAACGTCGACCTCCACGAGCCCAGTATAAGAAGGGATTTTGTTTGTGTAAAGATTCTTGGATGAGCCGCAGGGCCAGGAATCGAACCCGTATTTCTTATTAGAGTCTTAAATGCCTGGTTAAACCATTCTGGCATACCAAAATATTTTCCTGATCCACATTAGTCTGAGACTTTGCTGTAAATAGGAGGGAATTGCTTCTTACCTAGACAGAGATGAGGCTGATACTTCTTTGCAGCACCGAAGACGTCCGTAATAATATCTCTTTGGGGTCCGTAGTGAATAGACGACCTCTTGCTAATCGATGTGGAAAAGTTGAACAGGGCAAATCCATCGTGGTGTTCTACAAGACCGTTTTGTCAGGCTGCTTCTGCATCGGCTTTGAGTGCATAGGCGGGTTCAGACGTTCTTACTGGTGGTAGGGACGAAATACTGAGCCCCAGCGTCCGAGAACAGATCAACCCATTCCTTGGGATCGAACCCTTTGTCTGAAAAGTTTGCGCAGAAGTCGTCATATTGAACGTCCGTCCCGGAAGTCCTTAAGTGATACTGATGGGTTTGAGTCTTTTCGTTTGGGTTTTGCATCTAGTACCAATACCTTTCCATCATCCATTAGTAGTTATCAAGCTATCTTGTCGTCGATGAATTCTGAAATGTACCATTTGGCATAGTTCTCGTTCTTCCCTGTTCTTCCCTGTTCTTCCCTGTATTTCCATATGCAGGCACAGAACATGGACCCCAGTGAATGCATCAAAATCCCGTATTTGATGTCATGAAACCAATCTGGAGCAACATGCATGAGGTTTGATGCTCGCCTCAGTGGCCACGTAGTCGCCGAGACCACAAGTTCTGGAGGAAGTGTGGCTTGCTTGCTTGCCACCACGCCCATCATAGCTGACTATCGCAGTTCCAGTACAGGGTTTTCCAGCTTTTACTCCAAGTTTTTCTTGGCACCAATTTGAACAACGTCAGACTGGTTTGGCGCCAGACGCTTGAGAGTCCCTGGTACGAACGACGGCGTCTGTAGAATCCGAGTGAACTCGAACAGACAGACGATCCGTCCAGGTCAAATAATTATTGTTGTCAGTGTTGTGAACGTAGACGGCGATGATCTGAACGTAGTCGCTGCCATCATTCCACTTGAACATGATATTGGGCTGGGTTATGCGCAGCTCAGCGGGTGATACATGCTCGCCTTGGCAAAAAGAACATGTTGATCGACAAATTACTACACGGGCTGCTGACGAAAAGGGATCGATATATAAAACATCCCAACTTACACTTAATCTTCAGACTTTTTGCAGCGTTTGTCGAAGCGCTGGATACTGGCGTACAGGACAAGCACACACCAGTAGGCTAGCAAACAGAGCCGTGTAGGTCATCTTGTCTTTCCATGTGAGAGTAGAAGTTTCTCGATGAGATGTGAATTTGTGAAAGAAAAGACCTTTATCGCAGCGTTGGCCTGAAATGAGGCCGTTCTTCTTTATAGCTTGGGTAGTCTGAGGAGCATTTTGTGACGATTCTCTAGTGATTTAGCCGTCGGATGACTTGGATCATCACGAAGCAGACAGAATGCTAATACGAAAACGACAAGCCGTCTTGTCTGACCGCACCTCTGTAAAGCCTTCTTCTATTCGATCTGGCTGGATCCTTTTTCTTGCCAAAAACGCGGGGAACCAAGAGTTGATCTAAGAACCCTGGCAAGACGTCAACGGCACCCACCCAGACTCCGATATCTCGCTGGTTCCTCTGAACACCTCTAATAGCTACCTGACCGCGAGGGTCGCGATATGGCTGCGATGTGTGTGATGTACCTCTTTATGCCTTTAGAAATTGTTGGGACTTCTATCATAGTGAGGTTCCCACGTAAAATTAAGTACCTTTGATTGACCTTCGTCGTGATTGGTTAACTAGCCTATTCGTGACCCAGCTGGTACCTTATGACTGTCAAAGGGATGATATTCATTATCCAGGCTGTTCCATTGTGGCAGAAGTGATTGGTCTTACGAGCGGAATATCCATGAGAAGACAGATGGCTGATTCCCACCATGTCGATGAGCGAGAGGGCAATTTCCCCCAAAAAATTACAGCAACAAGGCTGGGCGACACTGCAGGCTCTAAGTAGCATATGTTGATGCGATATTATAAGGAGCTATCTGAACCAGATTGTCGTAAGTATCGCGCTTCATGATGGATGCAATGTGAATTCGTTGATCAGCCTGTTTTCGCGCAGCCTACCCTTGAGCCCAGACGTATGAATTTGACATTGTCTCTTGTGATAACAGCCTTATGCCAGCGAGAATTCTCTGAAATTTTCTGCGGGAGACAAAGCAAGAAAAAAGAGGAGGAGGGCAAATTCTTGACAGATCCAAAATCTGCCTCCATGAACATGCGGAGAAAATGACCAGAGATTTAAGTGGGTCGCGGTTGCCACTAACTTTCGCGTCTGCTTCATTCAATCCTTGGGACGTGAATCAATGAAGAACGTTCAAATCTACGACTTTTCAAGGCCCCATTCTTCGCAAGTTCTTCTGCCACCGAGGATGCGTGAAATTGTCTTTGCAAGACCTCCCGATCACGTCTGATGTCGCGTTCTGAGCGATGCCGTCATCATCGTTGCCTGAGATCTCATCGCCCCCAGAGGCTGGCACTGTGAGGCGATCCAAGTTCACATATCGTCAGCTCGGCCAGCTGGCTTCATTCAGCACGTCCACTCCCCTCCGGGTCGTCGCACATGTCGACCTTGATGCTTTCTATGCGCAGTGTGAAATGGTGAGGCTCAGGTGCCCGAGGACCAGCCTCTCGCTGTGCAACAATGGTGAGTATCCGGCGCTGCATCCTTGATGCCTGCCAAGCACTATGTTTCCAAAAAAAAAAAAAAAAAAGAGACACATTCTAATGAATGCCGCAGGCAAGGACTCATTGCAATTAATTATCCGGCGCGTGGTTTCGGCATTGGCAGACACTGCAACGTCGCCGAGGCAAAGAAGTTGTGTCCTGACTTGATTGCTCAACACGTCGCGACATGGCGAGAAGGGGATGAGAAGTGGGCATACCGTGACGATGCGGCCGCAAATATTGCTACGGACAAAGTGTCACTTGATCCGTACAGACTAGAGTCAAGGAAGATTCTCGCTCTCGTCAAGGATAGCCTTCCCCAACAGTTACAGAAGGTTGAGAAGGCTAGCATCGACGAAGTGTTCCTCGATCTGTCAGCCCATGTCCACACAGTCCTGCTGGAACGATTCCCAGAGCTATTAAACCCTCCACCATATGATGACCCCACGGAGAAACTCCCTCTACCCTCTATTGCGGCTCTCGACTGGAAAGCCGATGCGTTGGTGGACTTGGATGAAAAGCAAGAGAGCCAAGATCCGGACTGGGACGATGTGGCCATCTTGGTTGGGTCAGAGATTGTACGAAGTATACGCGCTAAAGTCCGCGAGGAACTAGGATACACCTGTTCTGCGGGGATAGCCAGTAACAAAATGATTAGCAAGTTGGGCTCCGGCTTCAAAAAGCCCAACAGCCAAACCGTAGTGCGGAGTCGTGCAGTGCATGCCTTTTTGGCAGACTTCAAGGTGACGAAGATTCGCAATTTAGGCGGCAAACTCGGAGATCAGGTTGTGTCAACGTTCAACACAGACCTTGTCAAGGAGCTCTTGGATGTATCATTGGATCAGATGAAAACCAAACTCGGCGAAGAGACAGGGTTATGGCTTCACAACACTATACGAGGTATCGATGTTAGCGAGGTCAATTCCCGAACACAAATCAAGTCTATGCTATCTGCGAAATCATTCAGACCCAGCATTAACACGGAAGAACAAGCGGTCAAGTGGCTGAGGATTTTTGCCGGCGATATATTTTCTCGATTGGTCGAAGAAGGAGTGTTGAACAATAAACGACGGCCACGTTCCATCAACCTGCATCACCGACACGCTGGCCAAACTCGGAGCAGACAAGGACCGATTTCATCGGGCAAAATAATCAACGAGGAATTTCTGTTCCGCTCTGCAAAGGAGTTGCTCGCGCAAATTATCTCAGAAGGCAACGTTTGGCCATGTGCAAATCTTAGTCTCAGCGTCGGTGGTTTTGAAAATGGTGTTAAAGGCAACATGGGTATCGGCGCTTTCCTTGTCAAAAGCGACGAAGGCACATCCCTTCGTCCTCCTCGATCACCAGAGAACCAACCAGTTGAGACTGAGGACCGCTCATACAACAAGTCAAGAGCAGAGAGTGGTGGAATACAGCGATTCTTCTCCAGGGAGAGCGAGGACGACAGGAAGGATACATGCAAAAGCGCTCTCAGTGCCGGGTCGCCATGTCGAGTCGAACCACAGACTCAACGGCGCGACTAGAGGAAGAGCGTCGATTGTCCGTGACCGAACTTCTATGCCCGCGATGTAATACCGCTTATGATGATCCACAGGATCTTCAAAGCCACCAGGACTGGCATATGGCCAAAGATCTTTACGAAGAAGAAAGGGCCGGGCATACTCTTGTCCAACGTCCAGCCGCATCTCACAGTTCCAACCCAAAGGGACCGGGTACGGGATCAAAGCGACATCGAGAGGGCAAGCTGGAACGGGGTCAAAAGAAGCTCAATTTCGGTTGACTCCGGGAAGGATTGTTATTTTTTTTTTTGGCAACTTTGGTCATGGCTAAAAACATGCATTATTGGCATATCTGTCCCAGGATTCGGTTTGTACAGGATCTATCTTCCCCGACGATGCACTTTCAAGCTGGGCTATAAGACATCGTCCTCGCGCATTATACATACCACCAGCAGTGCCGGTGTTTCGTCCACTCGCTGTGCTCCATACTCGTGCGTTATACCTTGGAGGAAAGCCCTTTTTGACCAGGTCAAACCGAAGATGAAGCACCCAGGAGTAGCCCGAGACTTGCAGGCGTCCTCGGTTTGTCCTGATGCCGATGCAGCGTCTTGGGCCTCAATGCCGAAACACGGTCAGGACAATCATTCCATTTGAAACGAGAGTACCTGGAAATGGCAAAGTCGGAAGTGCACGGAGTACTCCGTACGCGTATACTTGCCTGAGCCACAAGCTGGAGCCCTAGCTTATTACGCAGCTACAATAGCTACACAGCCGAAAAACAATCATGGCACAAATCGCATTGCTTTCATAGACGACGCTTTGTTGGTTGGAAAAATCTTCCGGTGGAGCCTGCACATGCGGAGTATGTACATGGACTCGAGGGTTAGCCCCAAAAAGCGTGTTGAGCTGCTATTGGCTGGAGCATTGATGCCCAACAGCGGCCCGAGACTAGTCAAAACCTTGCACAACAAATGGCGATGGCTGAAGGTAATCAATGCTGGTACCCCGTGCAGCTTAATCCTGTGCTGTTAAGCCTTTTTCACAACGGACGGATAGCAGCGTGCTCAGTGATGGACACGCTTCCTTGCTTCTGTGGACTGCACCATGCAGAATGCGCATGCCATCCCCGCGTGGTATACCGGCACGTTGCGCTTTCGTTTCATCGCGACTCCCTCCCCAGACATGCCTGTTCGATACACTTGCAATGACGCGTATAATACTTGGTCCATCGTGAACCCAACACAATCAATGAAGACGTGCTCAACTTACGATAAGACAAGCAGCATATATATAAATGGTATATCCCAGCGTCAATCAGGACTATATGAGCCGTGCGATTATTCGTCTCTTGCTCTCCAATTGGCCTTGACGTGCGAACCAGACGAGTCACAAAGTACCTCACCTTATTTAAGCTGTGTAATCAAAAAAGTAACACAACCGCTTTTGCCACAGCGAGTCGGTAGCTCGAGCCGATCTGAATCTTGTACGCCGTCAGTCCTCTCGCAGCAGGCGGTGCCTTGTTTTGTCAGATCCCTGTTGCGTTTATTGCATAGCGCTGGGATACGACGACAATAAATTGCTCCGTACACTAGGGCATAAAAACTGTTGGACCGCGAAGCTAGGGTTCAATGTGATCGCCTCTATTGAGTTGTCCGACCCTGTAAGAGGGTGCGGACTACGGCTTAAATACCTAAGTACCTGTACCATCGGTGGGGTACTAGTACAACAATAAAACATACTATGAAACTACAAAGGCCGCGGAAAATGACTTATATAGGTGGATTCCTGTCTTAGCTAGTTAAATAGTGAGACTATTGTGCGGTAGGGATTAATTATGCCCTTATAGGTGTAACACACCCCCTAGGGGACCTTGTTTAAGGTTCCCTATAATAAATCTAAATCAATAAAATTAGTTAAATTAATACTATAACATTTAAATCAATTCTATAGTGTAGAAATGCAGTTAATTAGTTGTAATCCTGTCTAAATTAAGGTTATTATATAATACTTATTCTTTAGGTTCTTTACTAAGTATACTAGTAGGCAGTTATATAAGCCCTAATGCCTTATAGAAGCTTGTAAAAGCATTCCCTATAAGAGGCTTTATTGAAAATGGAAGGGAATCTAGCTAGAGGGATAGGAAGACCTCTCTAATAGATTCTGACGCGGCGGCTTCTAGATTCACTATAATACGACGATTCTTCAAGATATAGAGCTTTGATAGTTGAATGTAGTTGATTTCTAGCAATACGGACGATCTGACGAGCAATGAGAGGATTCTACTGAGTCCCCTCATAGACCTACTGACCATATCGGCAGAACTAGGTCGCCAATAGGGTCTCGCGAGCTACTTTTTATTTTCCGCATAATTCATTTGTATGGGAAAAGTAAAAAATCGACTCACGGCTATACAAACTAGACGCCCGTGTAGCCTAACTAAGCACTTTAATAAACAACCCTATTAATAAAATATACCATAAAATCCAGAATAAATCAAGGATTCGAATAGTATACGTCAGCCTTTTATACGACTACTAGTTCCCTAGTTACAGTCGATTTCAGCTTCCCTATAGGGTAACCTAGTCGGCTTAGTCATACAAGCCTGTGGGTTGGTTGTGTGCAGGAACGCAGGTCACAGCCAAAGCTGCAAGCAAACGCTGCAAGCAACGCCTTGTAACCAACGTTGCAACAACGCAACTAGGCAACTAGTGGGCCTATAAAATAGTGCTATAAATAGCATTATTTTAACACTCCCTCTAGAAAAGTATGAGGTAACTAATTCAATACCTAAACTTAGCTCTTTAATAGATATCTAAGTTAACCATAAATTCAATAATAAATCCAATAACTTTTAAACTTAAATCAATAACTTTTCAACGGAATTCCAGTGTTTTTGTTGATTTTGATTTTCGACTTTTTAGTTGATTTTCTTTTTAAAGCTAGGCCTTTGTATTCGTAAGGCCTAATAGTTAGATAAATTGTTGAAATTTATCATTAGGCAGGGGCTTAGTTAAGCCATCTGCAGGCATCTCCTTAGTGTTAATGTAGATAACCTTAGCTATACCCTTCTGTACCTTTTCCCTAGTATAGTTGAATTTTAGCAGGGTATGCTTTGTTCTGCTATGAAGAGCAGGGTTATTAGCGGTAGTAATAGCGCCTTAGTTATCACTAAAAATCAGAACTAGAGGTGCTATAGGCAGCTTTATCTCATTAAAGAGACCGTAAAGCCACTCTAGCTCCCTAATAGCTTCACATAGAGCATCTGATTCAGCCTCTAATGTAGATAAAGCTATCGTAGTTGCTTTTTCGATTTCCAGCTAATAGGTCCTTCGGCTAGCTTATAGAGATAAGCATAGGTTGATTTTAAGGACTTATCACCCGCGAAGTCGCTATCACAAAAGCCAATAAGGGTTGCAGAGGCTTTAGTAGCAGATTTAGACCTTCTATAAGTTATAGAATAACTCATAGAGCCTAGAAGATATCTAAGCAAATGTTTAGAGGCATTTAAATGCTCTATATATGGCTTAGATAGTGCTGTGGAAAGCCACTGAACCGGAAAGGCAATATCAGGTCTTATAAGGAGCATTAAGTACATAATAGTTCCTATAATACTCTAATATAGCTTGTAATCAGGGGGAAAGAGGCTTGGTTAAGTAATTAGCTGCCTATTTTATAATTCCGGGTTAGAGTGGAATTTTAACAGGCCTAGCATCTTTCATATTAAATCTTTCTAAGGCTTCAGAAATATACTAGGACTGGTGAATAGTTAAGGTCCCTTTCTTTCGATTTCTAGTGATTTGAACGCCTAGGAAAAATTCAGCTAGCCCACGATCTTCTATAGGATAAGCTTTATGTAATAGCTTCTTTAGCCTATTAATATAAGCTAGATCCGGACCTATAAGAAGACAGTCATCCACATATATCGCTATATATGTAGATGTAGTTAGGTTAAAGAAGACGGCTAGGTCAGATATTAGGGGTGGAAGCCTAATTTCCGAAGAAGGTCCTTTAAAGCCTGCTGCCACTCTCTAGAGCTTTGTTTTAATCCATATAAAGCCTTTTGTAGGAAAATAACTTGCTTTTGAGAGGGTTTATAACCGTATTTTTGAGTAGTTTAGTTATTTCAGGCGTAGCGGCTTCGGCAAAATCGGCGAATCCATCAGGGATTTGCATATAAATAGCTTCCTTTAGCGAGCTATTTAGAAAGGCCCCTATAAAATCGACCTATTCAACTTCCCAGTCATTACAAGCCGCTAGGGCTAGTAATATCCGCCAACTAGGGGAATGCTAGTTGCAGCATAGGTTTCGATGTAATCTTGACCTTCTATCTGCATAAAGCCTTTAGCAACGAGTCAGGCCTTGTGTTTTAAAGGATTATTTTCTTTATCCTTTTTAAGCTTATAAACAAGCCTATTCTTTAAAACCCTCCGGCCCTTAGGAATTTGGTCTATCCCTATAAATTTGAAGGTTCCAGCAGCTAGAAGCTGCTTAAATTCGTTAAAAGTTGCATTTATCCATTTCTGACTATCCTTGCTGTTTAAAGCTTGTTTCCATGTCTTAGGGGTGTCGGAATCGTTATTAGAAGACGACGATTTAGCCTTTTCTTGTGCCTTGAAGCATATCTCCTTAACGAAAGAAGATATATTGAAATCATCGATGTCCATAGAATCAGGATTAGTTAAAGAATCTGAATCTGAAAACGGTTTTCGATAGCACCCTTATTAGGGGCGCTAGAGCTTGGGCTTTCTAGGGGTAGCGCTGGAGGCGTTACCGGCGCTGCGGGCGCTAGAGGCTTTGGATAGCTATCCTAAACCTCTAGATTATCTCGTGAGATATCGGCTTCTCCCTCTGAAGGATAGCTCCTAAAGGCTTAGGGGACCCTACAGAGCTTATATCCTCTATAATTTTAACAAAGCTAGTCTTGATAACTGACCTTTTAGAGGGTATATAAACAAGATAAACGCTAGAACCTAGAGTAGCAAGTAGCCGGCCAGGGATAGTCCTAGGGGCTAGCTTCTGAAGCTTTAATCTCTGCTCCAGAGGTATTAGAACCTCACAATAAGACCCTATAGCTCTAATTTTCGAAAAATCAGGCTTATAGGAGGTCTCAGGCTCTAAGTCAGCTAGATATAGCTGCTTAGGAGTTAGGGGCTTAGTTGTATTCGCGGTGATGTTAACTAAGTCCACTATGGCTAGAAGGATGTAAGACCATAGATATAAGGGCAGCTTAGACCACTGAAGTGTAGCTCTAAGCCGGTCTAGGATAACCCTAATAGCCCTCTTAACTAGCCCATTCTGTTCGTGAATATAAGGGCAAGAGGTGCTAAAACAAATTCCTTTAGAAGATAACCATAACTGAAGTTCGTTGTTGATCTCAGTGCCTCCGTCAAAGTGAAGGTGCCTAGGATACGCGTTATATCGGTTTTCAGGGCCTTAAAGAAGCCCTTAATAGCTATATAAAGGGTCTGACCTTCTTTATTAGCTAATGGAAAACACCATTTATACCGGGATTTTCGATCAATAAGGATAAGGACTAGGGCCTTCTTATTATGCGGTATAGGTTCGATTTTAACCGTATCTCCCTCTAGAATGTCTAAAACTCTAGGGGGTCCTGAATAGGTCTTTTAGTAGGTCTTCTAACAGCCTTCGATTGCATACAGGCTATGCAGTTGAAATCCTTTTCTTTAATTGCGGAAAAATCAGGGATCCCTTTAGCTAATTTCGAAGACTTCTTTAGTAAAGGGAGGCCGATGTGGCCTAATCAGAATGTGCCAAAGAAGGGCTAAATCTAGTAACTTCTTGTAACTAGAATCTAGCTTTTCAGGGCTATTATCCCTTAGCTCCCTCTGTTGCCAGGCCTCTTGAGAATCACAGGCCTCTGGGGGCAATAGACGGCCACTATCGTCACCCAAGTCATTAGGGTATGGACCTTCTAAACCCCCTATAGAAGGTGCCTGACTAGGAGGAGCTTCGGTGGGATATAGGGCTGAATCTTCGTCTTCTTCAGAGTCTAATTCTTCGATTCGTTGATATTCCTCGGGATTAAATGCTGGCTGCGGAATTTGAACCTCTATAGGGTAGGAAAACCCTAATTCGGTCTTATAGGCTCTTTGGTTGCAAAATTGAGAGCCCATAAAGGAGAGGTGGGTTAAATGCTTGCAAATCTTAGGAGTGGCTTGCCCCTTAATCTGCAAAAAGAAGCCGTGTTTAGCAGGTTCTAATAACCTACAGGGGCTTTTATCGGCTAGGAAAAGCTGGTCTTTAGCTAGATAACCTCCCTTTAGATAGTGGGATAACCCGCTAACTAGGTTAGTATCTATGCCTGGGAAATATAAGGCATCTAGCAGAGCTAAAGGCCTATATTCTGGTGGATTTTTCTTGACCAGAACGTTAAAAACAGCGGTGCCTCTTCCTTTAGGATAGATAGGTCCTCCTGCTGTAATTATAGGGCCAGTTTGACCTTTCTTAAGAGGCTTAAAGTCCCTAAAGAAAGCCCTATTATTACAAATGTGACAAGAAGAACCTGTATCATATAAAAGGGAGTTTTTAACCACATCATTAGAGTAGCTAAAAGTAGGCTTAGTAGTAGTGTTACTAGTAGTAGTGGTACTAGAAGTATCCGAATCAGATTCAGAATCACTGCTATCCTCGCTACTAGACTCGCTAGAATCTAGTTCTTCAACGTATCCCGTGGCTAGGCTATAGCCTAACGCAAAAGCAGCTTCTTTTCCTTTATCCCCATTGCTACTCTTCTTCTTCTGCTTTTTCTTCTTAGAGGCTTTAGAAGGGTTTGAATCCTTCTTATCCTGCTCTTTAGTGGCATTTGTAGAGTCCTTCTTAGTGTTAGGATTAGAGGATTTCTTCTCCTGGTCCTTAGAATTTCCCTTATTATTAGAAGCCTTATAACTAAGAGCTTTAGCTATAGGGGAGGTTTTATCCCTCTGTTCTTCTAATAAATCTGCCATAAGGAACTGTAAATTCAAGGTATTTACAGGCAGTCCCTGTGCCCTAGAAGCTCTGATAGTAAATCTTTGTCTCTCAGCCCAACTAGGGAAGGTCTGCTTTAATGCATTGATATAATGATTTACTTGATCAATAGGTGCGATCTCTACACTACAGAGTTGTAGTCTAGCTAGTAAATTATTGAAATCAGCATTAAAAGCCTCTAAAGATCCCTTATAATTTGAAAAATTTAGGGAGTGGTAGCTAGCGTATAGCGTACCTCGCTGGATTTCAGCACTCTGCGAATAATGCCTAATAAGGACTTTATAGGCTTCTTCGGGGATTTTGCCAACATATAGCTGCCTGAGGTCCAGATTGACAGCTATCTCTCAATATCATCAAAAGAATAGCTTGATCACAGTCAGCTAGATGGCCTGCTAGGCTTGGATTATCTATGAATTCAGGTAATCCTAGGGCTCTAAATTGAATGCTCAGGGCTTGCTTCCACTGGTCATAATTTTCAGGGCCTTTTAGCTTAGCTCCCTCTGGAATAGAGTGAACCTTCTTATTTAGCTCCTTAATGGCACCTGTGTTAAAGGCAGCTTGTAAGTTACTAGAAGGTAAACTCGCAGAAACAGTAGCAGGCAGGTCTTCTACTGGGACCTTGGTATTTTCTTCCCTTAGTCTAGTAGAATCCTGAAGACCTTGAATAGCAGTCATGGTTTGCGTCAATTTATCTAATAGATCATTGATGCTAGCCTCGGTTTTTAGCCGTTTTGACTCGCTATGTTTGATAAAATCTGTCAAAGTCTTGCCTTGTTGTTCAATTTGGCTTTGCAATTGTAAAGCGCTGGCCTGAACAGCCGGTTGACCTTCTATATCCATCCTATCAGGGTCCCTTGGGGGCTAGAAGGGCCTATAGCAGGGCCCTTACCCTTATAATTAGGTGGTGCCATCTTCAAAAAATTCCTGTGCAAAATCTCCAAATTTGTTCCTGTTGCAAATAACGCGCGCTAGAAATTGGTTGTGATGCAATCTGCTTGCGCACGTAAAATACGTGGCGGGGCTGTTTGAAAGGGTGCCCCTCGAGGTCTAAAAGTGGGTCTGCGGTATGCGCGGGCAGAAAAAGCCAGAGAAGATCCTCTGCGAAAATTTTCTCAACACCAAAGATAGGATCGCGGATAATAGGTATTACAGAAGCCACAACGCAACGTAACGTAATGTATAGTGCGTGCAACGTAGTGCAATAGGTCAAAAAGCCTAGTATAGATATACTAGATGTCCGATGATTTAAAGGATGCAGCGTATCTACTGTTGTAGATAATATCAAATATAACGGTCGCGATAGTGAATAGAATCACTAAGAAAGAGGTTGTGGTTGTAACTAGATAGTTACGGTTGCAATGTGGTGGTTGCAGGTGCGGCTGTAAATGAATTTCAACACCAAAGGTCTGGTGTTGCGATGCGGGGTGCTAGGGGATGAAAAGCTTCAAATTCTAGCGGTTTCCTTCGTAATCTAAGAGCCCACAGGTATAGTAGAGAGTAACTAGTACCCAAAATCAAGCAGTAATCGCAGTAGAATAGCGCAGTAATGTAGTAATTCTATAGGCCTTCCGGGCTCATAACCTATTGAAAATGGAAGGGGAATCTAGCTAGAGGATAGGAAGACCTCTCTAATAGATTCTGACGCGGCGGCTTCTAGATTCACTATAATACGACGATTCTTCAAGATATAGAGCTTTGATAGTTGAATGTAGTTGATTTCTAGCAATACGGACGATCTGACGAGCAATGAGAGGATTCTACTGAGTCCCCTCATAGACCTACTGACCATATCGGTAGAACTAGGTCGCCAATAGGGTCTCGCGAGCTACTTTTTATTTTCCGCATAATTCATTTGTATGGGAAAAGTAAAAAATCGACTCACGGCCATACAAACTAGACGCCCGTGTGGCCCAACTAAGCACTTTAATAAACAACCCTATTAATAAAATATACCATAAAATCCAGAATAAATCAAGGATTTGAATAGTATACGTCAGCCTTTTATACGACTACTAGTTCCCTAGTTACAGTCGATTTCAGCTTCCCTATAGGGTAACCTAGTCGGCTTAGTCATACAAGCCTGTGGGTTGGTTGTGTGCAGGAACGCAGGTCACAGCCAAAGCTGCAAGCAAACGCTGCAAGCAACGCCTTGTAACCAACGTTGCAACAACGCAACTAGGCAACTAGTGGGCCTATAAAATAGTGCTATAAATAGCATTATTTTAACAGGCTTTATAAGGCTATTAGCAATTATCTCTTTAGTGGTAATCTAGGTAATATTAAAGGTTCCTTTTGTAATCTCTTAATAGAGCTAGTGGTAATAAATATCTATATACTAAAGCTTTATAATAAGCTTAACAAACTCTTCCTTAAGGAGGCGAATTATCTGCATATTATCACATTTAATCTTAATTATATTATTACCTAGGCATAGCCTAACCTCTTAATATAATTATCTAAAGGCTATAAGCTCTTTACTATAGTGTAAAAGCGCTAGGAGCTCTGCTTTAGTTAATAATATTATTACAGTAGCTTACCTTCCTGCCTTAAAGAGTATAAGTCCTTTAAAGAGCTTTATAATATAGCCTTATAAGCTTTTTATATTATAGGATTATTAGCAAAGGAGGCATTACTATATACCTCTAATTCAGGGTTATTACCGCTATATTTAATTACTAGGTCTGCCTATAAATACCTATACTTAAGGGCTCTTTCTACTACTTCTATATACTATAGCCCTAGGTTTTATAGGTATTATAAGAGTTATAAAGCTATAAAAGCGATATTAGGTCTTAAGACTATTATTAGATATAGTAGGGTTTTAATTAAGGATTAATACCTCTTAAGATCTTAAGCGCTAACCTCTCCCTTAAAGGGTTCTAGTAGTGTAGTAGTTATTAGGGCTATAGGCCTTTGTTAAGGGATCTTAATATTAAATTTAGTAGTAGCTTTATCCTAATAGGACTTCTAATTAAGCCATACCTTCTTATTAGCATAATCTCTAATAATTTTAACGCCTAGGAACTAATAAAGCTCCCTAAGGTCCTTAATATTATACTTTACAAAAAGTCTTGCTTTAAATTTATTATATAAATGTGATTTCCCTTTAGTAAATAAGGCAATAAGGTTATTTATATAGAAGAAGATAATTAACCTATCCTTAATAAATATATAAATGTCTTTAAAGATTTACGTAAAGCCTTTACTAATTAGCTAGCTAATTAGCTCTTTTATCTATAAGAGGGCGCTCTCTATAGCCTATAGACTACTCTAAGGAGCTTTAGATAGGCTTATTTATCTTTATAGCCTAGAGGTATCTTATAGTAAACCTCTTTATTAAGGTCTAAATTTAGGAATGCTATAATAAAGTTATACTAGTGTGCTTCTAGGTTAAAGTAGTATATAATAGCTATAAGTAGCCTAAAGGTATTAGTAGCTAGGGTTACTACTTAAGTTAATAAATAACTCTTTAGTTAATAATTCCTAAGAACATAAAGACAAGCTTTATATTACTAGAGGTAGCCTTACTTATCTAATTTATAAGTAAAGACCTAAGTAAGGCCTAGAGGCTTTATATATAAAGGAACTTTATCTCTAGATACCTTTATAGCTACCTTTCTATTAATAATCTTATTATATTCTTTATCTTATACTTTTTAAAATTCCTTTTCCTTTAGATAGCTAGCTAAGTTATTATAATAAGCTAGAGGAGGGAAGCCTTAATATATAAGGCTTTTCTTTGCTCTTAGGTCCTAGATTAAAGGCTATAGTAAATGCTTTAAGATTATTATAATCTTGTGGATTTATTAATATATTATAACTATTACTACTATTAGGAGGGTTAAGTAAATTATTAATACTTAACGGTATATAATCTAATAAACCTAGAAATTATTTAGGTGAATTTAGAGGAGTTAGTAGATTTGTTTCTTAACTCTCTTTTCCTTTTCTTTATAGTCTAATTAATTATAACTATTAAGAGTTTTATCCTATTAAAGCTAATTAAGTGGTTATTATAGTAATAGTAGGTACGCTATTTGTGGAAGCCCTATATTAGAGCTTTTATCCTTATTATTATTAACTAGCTCTTTAAGGAAGCGTTTTTAACCTCTTTTACACTTAGTAATAGGCCTCTTTCTTAAGCATAGAAGATTAACTTATTAAAGGTAATATAACTTAATAAGAACTAGCAGCTCCTCTTTATTATTAGCACCTAAATCAGGTATTACGTGGAAGACGTATCCAGCGAGGTATCTAATATAAGCTCTCTATGCGAGCTTTAGACCTACCTTATAAAGCCTACTTCGCATTATTACGTATACTTTGTAGCTAAAGGCTTGTAGGTGTGTTATAAAGGCTTCTAGATTCTCTAGTAAGTGACTTCACTAAAGCTTGTTCTCTCTTAACCACCTATTTAACGCTTATTAAGGTAATTGCTAGTTAAGCAGCTTTTAAGGCGTGCGGTTTAAGACATAAATAGCTGCTTTAGTAGCTATAGGCTAGAGGTCTTCTAGGAAGCCTAATTATATTATAAGAGTTATTATAACCCTTATTATCACCCCCTAGACTATTTAGCGTGCCTGTTTTAATGTGGGTGAGCTAGGCTAGACTTCCTAACAATAATGCCTTTATTTGCAACCTCTTCTTCTTGCTTTTTAGTCTAGAAAGCAGTCTTACTGTTAGTTATCACAACCGCAATGTGAATACCATACACCCTTATGTACATAGCTTCTAACTAATTAAAGTAAAGCGTAATATTTGTTTTTAACGGGATTGTAAAGATATAGCGTAATCCTGTAGCTTTATAGGTAAAGAGAGCGATGTATTAGTCTTTATTATACCCTAATAATTAAGTAAAGAGATTAAAAGAAACTACCTAAAGCGGTCCTAAAGGTAATAACCCTATCTATAAGACTTGTAATATCTGCCTCTACGCCTTAGCTATTTAGCAGATATTATATTTACTTATACTCCTTTCCTTTAAAGGAATTTAAAGCTTCTTAAGCACTTAATCTATTATATCCTTGCCTAAATATACTAATCTAGCATACTACAGGTCCGCAAGCGTCACTGTTATAGTCTTTAGGTCTCTTAAATCTCCCTTAATAGTAAAAGCTTCTAATAGGCTTAAGCCCTCTATACATAGCTATATACTAATAATCCGAGTTTAAAATATCTTCTAATTACCTCTTACTAGGTCTATTACCCTTCTAGTAAGGTTATCCTACCTTATTCCCTTCTATATAAGTAGCTAAAGAGATATAAGGTTTATAAAGAATAATAGTTAGTACTATGCCTTTAATAAGGTAAGGGTCTAGCTGTCTGTTAAGATAATCTAAGCTATGCTAACGCCGTGAGCCTTAGTAATACTATAACTAGCTTAAATTCTAGGTTATTAGCTATAATTAAGGTCTATAAACCAGCGTTTATTATTAAAGATATGGATTAAAGTGCTGCTATTAAGTATAACTTATGATTTACCCTAGGTAAGGAAAGCCTCTAAAGACTCTAACTCTTCTATAGCTAAAAACGTAGTATTAGCTCCTTTAGGTTCCTTTGTGCTATTATCCTTAGGTTCCTTTACGCTATTATCCTTTAACCACGCATTATATGCCTTCTTTATATTATTAGGTTAATAATTTATTACTTCTTTTACTTTCTTTAATAGCTCTTTATTAACTTTCTAGTCCTTTATTAGGTAGAGTGCCTTATAGACCTTTTATAAGTCTTTTAACTTCTTTACTTTATACTTCTTATAGTATATATAGTCTTTCTTTGCTAACTTCTCTGCTTTATCCTTTATTTTACTATTAAGAGTTAGCTTAGCTCTAAAGGTATTATTAGTCTTTACCTATAATCTCCCTTAAGCTTTAATTAGGTGCTAGATTTTACTTATAATACTATAGAAATCTAAGACCTTTCCCTTACTCTTTACTATGTAAATTAACGAATTAACTTAAGCTAAGATAGCAGGGAATTATGCCCTAATAGCGTTATTAATTATTTCTATAGGTAAGTTACCTTTAGCAATAGGATAGTTTGCTTAATAGCATCTCTTATAGCTAATTAAAGCATTTATAAGCCACTTATTAATATTTACCTTTATAAGGTTTTATTTAATAGTTTTATTAAAATTAACTTTAGTATAATGCTTAATAGTTCTGCTTAAAGGTATTATATTTCTTATAAGCTCTTTAATCTTATTATAAAGGGATATATACCTTAAGGTTATTTACTTATACTTAGGACTAAGCATTATTATAAACTAAGTATAATACTCTTATAAGGCCTTTATAAGGCTCTAGAATCAGCTGTTAAATACCTAATAATAACTACTAAGGACTATAAACTAAGCGCTATCTTTAGTATTATTAGGTTATTAAGGGTACTAAAAATAACTCTCTCTAGCCATATCATAGCCTTTAGGAGAGCTTTCCTAGGGTTACGGCGCTGCTAACTACTAATCTGCTACTTTACAAGCGCGTTTAAACTCCTATAGTATTTATTATAGATAGTTAACTTTATATAGCCTTTACTGCTCTTCTCTTTACTAGAGTCTTATTTCCTATAAGGATTAGAGGCTTAGGAGGGTAATCTAGCTATATAGTTAAGTTAGGATTAATAAAGACCTAGATCCTATCTTTAATAGCTCTTGCCTTAACTATCTTATACCATAGGTCCTAATAGTAAGGCTCCTATAGCTTAATTGCTAGCTTATTGCCTTTAGAAGACTCCTCAGATATTATAAGAATGCCTGTGGTGTTATTATTATTAAACTAATAGATAGTGGTATTAATCCTAGCGTGCTAGGGTCGCCCGATCACGATATTAATGAATTAGGCCTCTCTTTTGCTGTGTTTGTACTAATTTATTTAAAGATTAAATAATAGGTTAATTTAAAGAGAAGAGTACTAATTTGGAAGAGGGTATGATTATTATAAACACCACACAATTACTACTATGTTAGACCGCGAAGCTAGGGTTTAATGTGATCGCCTCTATTAAGTTATCTAACCCTATAAGAGGGTGCGGACTATGGCTTAAATACCTAAGTACCTGTACTATCAGTGGGGTACTAGTACAACGATAAAACATACTATGAAACTACAGAGGCCGCGGAAAATGACTTGTGCAGGTGGATTCCTGTCTTAGCTAGTTGAATAGTGAGACTATCGTGCGGCAGGGATCAATTATGCCCTTGTGGGTGCAACAAAAACCGAAAGGTGTACTCCGTATGTATGTATGAACATAGACGGCACTTCTGGCTTCAAGCGCTATTCCTAATCGGGCACCGGCGATAGCATCATGCGCAACCCACAGGATCCTGGGTCATCTCACACCACCAGCTGCGCAGCGGAGAGCTTTCGGAGCTGCATGGTTTTTATACACTTGCACATACAGAGAAGGCAGCAGAGGATACGAAGACGTTACTCCGTAATAAGGACGTTGATCCTCGAGGTACAGCATCTGGGAGTTTATGCAGTTCATCATCCCTCCCTCTATTCATGGTACCCTCGCTATTCGAGTGCTGTCTCTCTGCATGCCACAGGCCTAGTGGCAGCCGACCGATGCGGAGTGAAGAGCGATTTCGCATTGAGCAAGCGGACCAAAGTCCAGTTCACGACACGGTCGCTTATCGTTGGATCCACCAAGCAGATCGGCATCGCGTTCTCACGTTTTCACGTTTTCACCTCTTTTGTTTTTGTGTTTCCTTTCTGCCGGACCGGCAATTCAAGTCAACCTGGTCTTGACAAGCTGTCTTCTTTTCTTCGCACCAAGTCACGGTGGTACTCGGTACATATAGTGCAGCCCAACCTGACCCAACCACTCAGATCAAGTTGACCAGTCACACCGGACCCAGGCCCAGGATTGTCAGTCAGGCTGCTTGGCTTGGGCCTATTACCGGACAAGGGTTGTGGAGTGTGTGGCATCATCTGGCTTGCCCACCAACCAGACCTGCGGGCTTGCTTGTTCCATCGCCACCTCGGTCGGAGATTTGGCAGTTAGCCCCAGTTCTGCCCAACCTTGCTGCCCTGCCTGCTGCCTGTGTCAGCCATCTGAGTCTCCCACCTGGTTGCTCGTTGCCCACTGAGCCGCAACCGCCGCCGCCGCCACCACCAACCGCCGCGACGACAGCCACCAGATCATACCCAGATCACACTGGACTGGATTGACCTGGCCGTTTCTACATGTACGTTGCAGGCGCCAGACCGGACTATCAGCATGATTTTGGAACCCACCAGTAAGTACACCAGCACAACCCACTGCCGCTGCCACTCCCACCCGCTGCTGTTGACCTAACACCTGCCGGACCTTCTCGCCCCTCTCCACCTGCTGACCCAACCGAGTGCAAGTCATTCCTTGCTGATTCTGGGTTTTATGCATCTGCCTCCCAGCCCTCAGCTTCTTCCTCCTACGTGGTCCCTTTTCTCCTCTTCCCTTTACCATCTCACTCTTCTTGCTCGTTGTGTCCTGCCGACTCGCACCCCCCTTCCCCTCCTACACTCTCGACCACCACGATAAGCACTTGTCGAGCTACCATCCCCGCGACCGACAAGATGTCGAGGCAACAACCCCGCAACCAAGGAACCTCTACACAGGCCACCACGACTCGACAGAACGAATACTTTGTGCCACGCGATGGCATTGACCGTGAGGTCATCTCAGCCGACATTTGCCGCTACCTGGGCAACGATGCCTTGGTGCGGCCTGGTCACTATGAGGTATGGAGGGTTTTTTTCCCTACGTATTTTTCCCCTACGTATTTTGGATTTTCATTTGCTAATTAAGATTGACTCAAATAGAATCCCCAAACCGGCCAGGTCGTTCAAGGCTACTATATCACTGCATACCGAAATTTGACAACGGTAAGCATCCGCATGAACCCACCAGAATATATTGGTGAGACTGAATATAAAAATGTTTAGGCCATGATCGAGGATTTAAAAGCCGATTCGGCGCGTTGGGATAGTGAAAGACGGGCGCAGACTTCGCGCAATACCCCTGGAGGTATCCACGCCTCGAGAGATGCCACTGGCGTTCCTGCGAGACTTTCATCTAACTCTCCAGCAGTCCAATACCGCTACTCCGAGACTCACCAGTCCCGGCAGCACCATGGGCCAACCGAGCCCCCTTACCAATCGGAATCCTACCCTCGTGATTCATTTGACGGCCCAAGATATCCTGGAACTGGTGCTCCGGGATACACCGGTGCTTCCAACACGTATCAACAGCCGCAGCAACAATCGTATGGTGCCTCCAACGGCGGCGCTTTCAATGCTGGCTATCAACAGACTCAACAAACACCCACTCCGGACCCAAGATATGCTCCGAATCAACCTGGCCCAATGATGCGTCCAGGATACCAAACAAGTCAGGACACTCCGTACATCGGCACTGGTGCCAACTTACCACAGTCAGGTTATGGAAGCTCCAATGATCCTTATTCAAGTCGTATGGGAACTTCCGCTGCTGTTCCTCAGCAGCCCATCTACTCGACGGCACCACCGCCTCAGCCCGGGTATTCAGCGCCAGCGCCGCAGTATCAATTCCAAAGCCAGGCTCCCTTTCCACCACCGGCAGTCATTCATATTCAGCCATGCAACAGCCCCATGACCCGTTCTATGGTCGAGGTGCGTCAAAGCAGAGATCATGCGAACCCAGCTCACCCAAGAGGCCCCGAGTCTAATTATTTTAGCTTCCCCTGCAGGCCCTGTTCCTCCCCAGCAGCAGCCCCAGCCCCAACAGCAATCAATATTTGCAGCCCAAGGACAACAGCATTTCGACGAACCACGCGCATCCCGGCCGTCTGTTGCCGCTGCAAGGAATCAAACCCCCAACAGGATCTAGTATCCGTCGTAGTGATAGGGACAGCGATAGACAGCAACACCGGCCTGCTCGAAGATGACCAAATCCTTGGAGGCTAGTTTCTTTATCTCGTGCGTTTTTACTCTGTCTTCCCACCTCGGACCTGTTCAGGAAAATTCTTACGGGCTGCCAACCTATGTGATTGTGCGTTGCTTCTGCTCATTTAATTCCGGATGACCGAGACCTGGAACCCAACCGCATAGCCGGTTTCCTGGACTGGCGTCATGCGCTCATTGTTTCATCTGCTCCAAGGATGTCTGTAACCCTCGGATTCACTCTTCCTGGACTATGTTCTTCAGAATAGCAAGTTTGCTGCTTCATGAGCCATTCCACGTGGACAATCTCTCATCCGATATCTCCAACTATCGCGTCTTCTGGATCGAAGAGCGACTCCTGGATTTGGGATAAACCGACTCGTTCTTAGCACTTCGCATCTGTTCTCATTTGCTCTCTCCACGCATGGCCCTCGGTTCTAAACATTTTTGCTGTGAATTTTTCGTTGGTTGGGATTCTGCATTTCTCCTCGCGTTTCTTTTGCTACTCTTTACGCCGGCTCTTTCGAGGGCTCTGGATGAATGATGTTTATTTAAACTATGCACACGTCTCTGTTCTCTTTCTCGATGGCGTCGGTTGGGTCGGACGACTTGGGATTGTCGTCGACGTTGGTTTATATCTTGGGGTTTCCGTTCCATTACCTTGCTGCCTGGATCTGGTCCTTCTGTGGAATCGCCCTAATGGCCGGATTGTGACTTTGCTCGCCACCCTGTCTCCAATTCTGGACCGGCTTACCGTGGCTCTGTATTGTCGCCTCGCTTTTGTGTGCGCTTGAAACGGGGCAATGTCTGGGCAGCTTGGTAAGTTACTCGAGCTTGTATATACTAGCCAGATGTCTTCAAGAGGATCCTCTCCCGCTATTACTTCGCACTTCATTCCGGATGCCCTTTTTTTCACTGGGGAATCTTGCTATGCCTTCTCTACGCTCTAAGAGTGAACTAACATGAGAACCTCATGAATCCTATCTAGATATTGTGAGCTTGTGTCGCGCTGGTGGGATATTCCGAGGGAAGACAAAAAAACCCTTTTCCTCCCCGTCTCTGGATTGCATTCGTCTGGTTCTATTCATATCACAAGCAAGGACTACCTTACAGGAGCTCGATATTCCAGTTCAACTATTGGATGACTGTCCGGGTATGTTGAAATTCAAACCTAGGCACAATCGGACAATTTGAACCACATTATTCTCGACGTGACTACTGGAGACCAATCCTATCTTTCTCATAGAAAAGACGTCGTAGCACGTGCACTCAACTTCATAGTGGCAGTATAGCCACCAATTCCATGACTTGGGTTCCATTTCATTCCATTCGGAGAGCAGAGCATCTACCTGTAATTCAGGAAATATACATCAAGGTTCTTCTCGCAGTAAGTTCAAAGAGTCTGCCTCAGCAATGTATATTGTACTTGACGAATCACTACATTATACTGTGCTTCTTCATTGGGAAAACCACAGCCATGGGTCACTGTTGCACTCTGTTTTCACGTTGTCCCTTCTGGCACGATTCCAAGCGGACAAATTTAGATGGACCTCGAAACATCCTCATCGCCCCGGGGATACTGGGCTCCAAAGATTTCTTCTTGTAAACCCTGGTTCGAGCTTACAGCACTTCTCCACCAAAATTTGGACGATTTGCGATGAATTGGGAAGGCCTTCCTGGCACGGGACGTGGGGAGCATGTAATATGCCATGCTGTATTGAGACTTTTGGTTGTACAGATCCTTTGATTGCGGGTATATTTAGGACGGTATTATGTGCATCCTGTTTGTGATTTGAGAGAGGACCGGCGCAGTTTAGATGGCGAAAGTGAAGTTGGAAATGCTACTGCATTGTTTGGAAGGGTGATTCTAAAAGGGATTGAATCATGGAATGAATGAATGGATGCCTACTATACATTATGTGACAAATGGAAGCCGACTTCTGATCTCTGCCCGACAACAGTGATGAAAGCCAGGTGTCGGAAGAATGGATATTTTCGCCGCCAGGGACCAGAGATAAGTTTCGAATCCGCGTTTGGGGATGGATTCCACGTCACCGCCACTCACGACACACTTGTTGACCACGCGACCATTCAAGCTATATGATCTTGGATGGACCAATGGCCCGAGGGAAAACAAGACAAGAAAAGCAAAGGAAAAAGAAAGGTAGGTCAGGCCGCCTGAATGGTAGAAGGTAGGAAAATCCAACTGCCGAGGCTGAGTAAGACGACAAATTGTCAGCATTTGTTTCAGCAAATCCCCAGGGTGACAAGATCAGAGACTGTGGTGCGAGAAAGCGGTAGAGCCGTCATGTTGAATGAAAGTATGACCATGGCTGGGCCTGGCTGCAGGTGAGCATGGCATTGAAGAGAGCAGGTGATGAGGACTAAATGTATATGGGCGGGAGCGGCATTGACTGTGTTACTTTCGGCTTGGGATGATGATGGTGGTCCGGCGATGGTGATTTGCGTGCATTGATGGCTGCTGCTGATCCAAGCACTTGGCGAGGGACGCGTTGGTATCGCAAGCGCGTCACTGCACTGTATCTGACTCTGTGCCTGGCAACTGATGATTATTAGCCTTGGAAAGTTTCGGTGTTGTTGGGCTTCAGACAGAGTGACATGACATGACGGATCCGACTGACTGGATGGACCCTTGGAGGGCGGTGTGCGACCTCGTGCTTGACCTCGTGCTTGGAAGGAGGGCTGAAGACAAGGGGATTCATCACCTCCGCACAGTGCACACCAGGCACGCCAGCCAACTTGTTAGGCCTAGATAGAGTACACGTCGGCTCGGGCTGGCTCTGTAGTGAGAGCCATGATCAGACCTCCAGACCCATGTCCGAGACCCCAGCGAGTGCGAGGATTCACTCGATTGGAGTGTGCTGATATAGTCAGTCCATCTGGTTACGATATGCTCCATCTCTTGTTTGCATGCACATGGCAACGAACCAGACCGGATAGAAACGATAACGGGTTGTGTGTGGCCCCAATTTTGCAAGGTCCCCAAAAATTTACCATAAAAAAATCGTACCGCTGTGGTGGGCCAAGTCGAGCCACGCACGACCCCAATCCATGCCACTTGTTGAGTTTACCACCTCCCTTCTTCCCTTCGCGCTGCTGTTCACGGAGGCTTGCCTTCGTCTTTGCTCCCTCGCACTTTGGCATCTTGATACCCCTCATTTTATTCTTCCTTCACTGCGCTCCTGCGGCTCAGCCAACCCATCTCAAGCCAACGGCCGCCTTGTGTATGCGCAGATCGGGTGCATACCTGGACTGGCTAGGCTTGGACTGTTTTAGGGACAGAGTAAATGCCCCGCCATCTCGTCCCTGAGACTTGACCGACCACAACCACGTAAACCCCTTCCCGTATATTTACGCCATTCCAGCCTCGCCTCATCCCGCCATTTTTATTTCGGGGCTCAACATGGATACTTCTGCGCTTCGGGAGTTGCTCGGGGCAGCTTGGCCACCGATGCCGACAACAGACGACGGGCCGAGTTGCAGCTGAAGCAGGTACGTGACTTGGAAAGGATTATCGCACCGTTCGCCAGACTAGGATCAGCATCAATCGAGGACTTCGCTTTACTACCGCTGTCTACCGCTGTCTACCGCTGTCTACCGCTGTCTACCGCTGTACCAGCACCCTTGTGGATCTGCCATTGACATGTCTTTGCTGGGGCCGGCGACCATCAAGCATGAATCCGAATACTGACATGCCGGCTTTGCAAACTAGATTGAAGAGCAACCAGGTTTCGTTGATGCTCTGTTCGACATTCTGGAGGCCGAGCAAGAAGCCAGTGTGCGTCTTGCAAGTACGTCCCTTCTCCCCCTTCTCGCCTGTCCAGCTTCCCCCAACGCTTCCAAGCATTATTGATTCCTAATATTTGTCCTACTTAGCCGTTATTTACATAAAACACCGCGTCAATCGTGCTTGGTACCAGACCGATCAATACAATGGCGAATATACAATAGCTGAAGACGAGAAGGCCCGCGTCCGAGACCGCCTGGTGCCAGTCCTCGCCGCCTCGGATGGTGCTGTTCGTCAGCAGCTCATTCCTGTTCTCCAGCGCGTGCTGCAGCACGATTTCCCGAGCCGATGGCCCCGATTCATGGACTTCACCACGGAATTGTTGAATACCAATACCCCCAGCTCGGTGCTTGCTGGTCTCCAGTGCCTGCTGGCCATCTGCCGCGCATTCAGATACAAATCTCACGACAACACAGACAGAGCCCAGTTCGATGCAATCATAGAGAACAGCTTCCCTCGCCTGCTCGCAATCTGCAATGAATTGGTGAATCAGGAAAGCGAAGAGGCTGGTGAGATGCTTCATCTGGCTCTCAAGTCTTACAAGCATGCTACATGGGTGAGTCATGAATTCCTGGAGATCCTTTGGAGTATAGAACACCAGAAAAATTTTTTTGATGGAAAGAGGCTCAATAACTGACCAACGGGGATTTTTCTTTCCACCATCCGAATAGCTTGAGCTTTCCAGCCATTTGCGTCAGCAGCAGGTCAATATTGCTTGGTGCAGCGTGTTTTTGCAAACTGTCTCGAAAGCCGCACCGGCGGCAGCGATGCAGGGCGATTCATTCGATCGTGAGAGAAATCACTGGTGGAAGGCAAAGAAATGGGCCTTCTTTAACTTGAATCGACTCTTCATTCGGTTCGTTTATTCTCCATCCATCCATTCGTCCACTCACGTGTGCAGCTGATCACCCTCCGTCTCTGATACTGATGCGAGACACAGACACGGAAACCCTGCCAGTCCAGGCAAAGGCGACGAGGCGGCTCAATTTGCGAAAAACTTCATCGGCACAGTGGCGCCAGAAATCTTAAAGCACTATCTCCAAGAGATCGAGAAATGGGTTGCCAAGACATGTTGGCTCAGCCGACCTTGTCTTTCCTACATCATTGTTTTCCTTGACGAATCCGTCCGTCCCAAGGAGATGTGGACACATTTGAAGCCTCACCTGACAAACCTTGTTACTCATTTTGTCTTTCCTGTGTTGTGTCTCTCCGAGGAAGACGCTGAGCAGTTCGATGATGAGCCTGAAGAGTACCTGCATCGCAAGCTCAACTACTTTGAGGAAGCTTCTGCCCCCGATGTTGCCGCCACAAACTTCCTGGTCAACTTGACCAAGAATCGAAGGAAGGAGACGTTTGAGATACTGAAGTTCGTCAACGCTGTGGTTAATGAATACGAACAAGCCCCAGACGACAAGAAGAACCACATGGCCAAGGAAGGTGCTCTGAGGATGATTGCAACGCTTGCCCCTGTCATACTCAGCAAGAAGAGTCCGATTGCCGACCAAGTAGAATACTTCCTCGTCCGATATGTCTTCCTGACTTCACCAGCAGCCAGGGTTACCTCCGAGCACGAGCATGCGACACCATTGAGAAGTTCGAGCAGCTCAACTTCCAGGATGTCAACAATCTGCTGACCATCTACCGACATATACTCGACTGTATGGCTGATCCTGCCCTGCCCGTTCGCGTCACTGCAGCTCTTGCCCTCCAACCACTTATCAGACACGATGTCATTCGTACCAGCATGCAACAAAGTATTCCTACTATTATGCAGCAGCTCCTCAAGCTGGCCAACGAAGTTGATATTGATGCTTTGGCCAATGTTATGGAAGACTTTGTCGAAATCTTCGCCACGGAACTCACCCCCTTCGCTGTTGCCCTCTGCGAGCAACTTCGTGACACTTATCTACGCATCGTTCGTGAACTCCTTGAGAAGGAGAGCAAGGCCGGGGATGACGGTGAATTGTTTGCAGATTACGATGACAAGAGCATTACCGCCTTGGGCGTTCTGCAGACCATTGGAACTCTCATTCTTACCCTCGAGAGCACGCCAGACGTTTTGCTCCACATCGAGGCTGTTCTCATGCCCGTAATAAAAGTCACACTCGAAAACAAGCTTTATGGTATGTTGAGGACAAATGTTGATATTCTTGTTTGACCAAGCGAGTCGGGGTTTTTTTTTTTGGTCAGAAGCACGATTTGCTAACGCTTGTCCAGACCTGTACAATGAAGTGTTTGAGATCATCGACAGCTGTACCTTTGCCGCCAAGGGCATCTCGCCAAACATGTGGCAGGCTTTCGAGCTAATTCACACCACCTTCAAGGCTGGCGCCGAATACTATCTCGAGGATATGCTCCCGCTCTGGACAACTTTGTTCAGTACGGAACACCTCAGTTGATCCAAAAGCCCGAATACATTCAAGCACTCTATTCTATGGTTGCTGACATGTTTACTGATCAAGTTCAGGGTGGAGTTGAAAGAATCTGTGCTTGCAAGCTCGCGGAAGCCATGATGCTCAGCCTTCGAGGTCACATTGACAGTTGTGTTGAGGGCTTCATCAACATGGCTATGAGCATCCTCGCCGCCCAAGAAGTCAAGCTCAAGAGCTACAAGATCCATCTCATGGAGATGATCATTAACTCTATTCACTATAACCCGATACTAACACTACAAGTGCTCGAGAACAAGGGCTGGACGAACCGGTTCTTCAGCTTGTGGTTTGGTAGCATGACCTCCTTCAGCCGTGTGCACGACAAGAAGCTTTGCATCGTTGCAATTTCTGCTCTTCTCAGTATCAATCATGAACAAGTACCTGCAAGTGTGTCTGTCGGATGGCCACGACTGCTTCAAGGCATTACAGAACTTTTCCGAACCCTTCCCAACGCCATGAAGAGTGAGTAGACCCCAGTAGCCGAGCTCCACGTTGTCATTATCTTTGACAGAACAAACTGACCGGTGGTATCCTTTCCATCTTAGATCGCGAGGATGCCTTGCGCGACGACTTCCACCTTGAGACCACGTACGACTATGGTGAGGAAGACGAATGGGACGAGAATGAGGCCAATTGGAACGCGGATGAAGAAGACACGAACGAGGAAGAGGCCCTGGAGTCTAAAGATGAGAGCAAAGCTTACTTGGAATTTCTTAACGATGAGGTTTGCAGAGACTGGCGTGCTACGACGAGACAACTTTTAATGGGATGTGATGAAACTAACGCTCGTCAAACAGGCTCAAAAGTACAGCCGAGCGATCGAGGATGCCGACGAGGACGAATTGGGAGAAGACAGTGTCCTATTGGAGTCGCCACTTGATAAGATTGAACCCTATCAATTGTTCAAGGGTACCCTCCTAAGTAAGCCCTGCATAATCTCGGCGCACGTGGACAAGATTACTCTTTGCGCTTTTACTTACATGAACCTCTTTCCAGAAATGCAGCAAGAACAGCCCCAATTTTATACGAGTCTTGCTGGCCACCTGTCAGCCGAGGAACAGAATATGCTGCAAACAATCATGGTGAAGGCTGACGAAGCTGCTGCCCATCAGGCTCAGCAGGAGCTTCAGACTCAGCAGGAGCTTTTGGCCCAACAGCAAGCACAAGCTGCAGCAGGCGGCGCACCGCCAAGCTAGTAGTGAAGATGAAAACATCATTGCAACCACCTCTTGCGCTTAGTAGTTTCGGTTTTTTTTTTTTTTTTGGCATTCCTGTATTCACACCCCCTCTTGCCGGAGGTTGACAAGACTATGAAAAGCATTGTTGAAGAAATATGATGGGTTTACACGGGAATCAGCTTCAGCGATGATGGGGCATTTACTGAGAGAGAGGACCAAGCTGAAAGGAAAGGCAGGGACTACAGGTTTGATCAACCGACAAGGCCAGGTTCTCCGACTAGTCTCAAGAGGCGGAGCGAGGCTGCGTCCAGGCTGTAGGAGATGATTGAGCTCTGCCGCCCCAAGATGGCACTACGTGAAAGACGACATCAGGATGGCGCTCATGACGAGAGCCGGTGTGAGAGATGGAGAGACAACTGCCGAGCCAAGGGAAATGGTTCTCTGGCCAATATTCACCGGGTTGGGAATTGCACTCTAGATATGTGTGAGATGACGTTTAGAAGAGCATTCAAAGTAAGACAAATCATTGTAAGAATCTTGGTTGGCGTAACTCGAAATGTCGGAATTTCTGGCATCATGCTGGAAACCCACGTCATGATTCCCAACCTCAGCCTCATGGCCATCACCCACCATGCACCATGCGCCATGACGGAGGTGCTTGTGCATGGCATGGCGACATGAATCCATCCAACAACACAGTCAGCCAGCCAGCCAGCCAGCCAGTCAGCCAATCGCTAGGCATGTCGGCCGATGAGCTCCACCGCCAGTTCTCGCCCGCCTTCCTCTCTCTCTCCTCTCCGCATAGCTCGTTGTGCTCCCAGGCATCATCTTGGTTTTGCCTCCTCAACTGGTGAGGCGTAGATCCGCTGTGTGTGTTTTGTTTTTTCTTCTCTACCAAGAAGAAAAGAAAGGATGACTACTAGATATCGTGTCGAGTGTGCGTTCGATCCTGAGCTATATATAGCTGTTCTAGACGTGGGTGGTGCCGTCGTGGTGCCGTCGTGGTGCCGTCGATTTGCTAACTTGGATGGAAGATGCTCTCAAGACTCATCGACGTGACCAGTTCATAGGTGAGTTCCTCTCATTGTACAGTCAAGCAAGAACATGTTTGCCGAGCTACTCTGGATAAACGTGCGGTGGTTGGGTGGTCGATGGATGGATCCGTTGTCGTGGTAATTCCTTTTTTTCTTTGTCGATACTGGAATTTACTGTTGCATCATTGCAGCAGCCTCATCTCCAAGCTGACAGACAACTCGGATTGGCAGAATGGGTCAAGGGCCTCCTCGCAGTTCCGTTCGTTCTGTACTCCCAGCCAACGGGAGTGCCGGGCGATGATGCCAGCGTCGTCAAGATGTCCGAGGAGGCTCATCGGCGATACGCAGAAATCATGCGTGACGTGGAACTGATGATTGATGATCACAGTAGGTCTGCTCTCGCTCCTCCCATCTGGCCTCTGAATCAGTTGGTGATTGGATTCTACATTTTGCCAAGGAAGCCAGAGTAAAAACGAGTTGTTGAAATGGGCTGGCTGACATGAGGACCACCACCACCACCTCCTCCTCCTCCTCCCACAGTTTTGCGTCAAAAGCAGTGTCAATCCCAGAACCAAGGCCAGGATGGAACCATGGCCGGCCTGTTCTCCCTGTGCCGTCCAAGCTGGGCATGCTGGTCCCGACAGCGGGCCCGTTCTTCACCAGATTGCCCTTGGAGGCCGCCTTCAAGTACCAGGACCGCAAGCGGTACATTTCTTCCAGAAGATACGTGGCCCCGTCGTTCAACGATGTGCGGCTCGTCCTCAATTCGGCGCAGACCATGGCCGTGACGGGCGGCGCGCTGCAGTTGGCGACGTTTGACGGCGACGTGACGCTGTACAATGATGGAGAGAGCCTGGAACCTTCGAGCCCCGTGATTCCTCGGCTGTTGGGTTCGTGTCTTTCTTCCTTTTCCTCTCCACCTTTTTCCCCTCCCGGAAACGATGCAGACGTGTGATTCTTACACAGACCAGATCTCTTGCGCAAGAACATCAAGGTTGGCATCGTCACTGCTGCCGGGTACACGACCGCCGACCTGTATTACGGCCGTCTCCACGGTCTGCTGGAGGCGGTTGCCGCCTCGACAGACCTGGACGACTCGCAGAAACAGAGCCTGGTCATCATGGGCGGCGAGGCCAACTATCTCTTCAGGTACGAGCCCTCGTCCCCTCACCGCCTGGCTCCCGTGCCCAGGCCGGAGTGGCTCACCCCGAGATGGCTTCTTGGTCCGAGGCGGACATTGCCGCGCTGCTCGACGTGGCCGAGTCGGCGCTCCGCGACTGCGTGCGCACCATGAACCTCCCGGCCACGATTGTTCGCAAGGACCGCGCCGTCGGCATCGTTCCCTCGGAGCCTCGCTTCCGCATCGCCCGGGAGAGCCTCGAGGAGACGGTTCTCGCGGTGCAGAGGATCCTCGAGCTGAGCCACCTGGGCTCGCACGCGCGGGCGGCCGGCCGAGCGCAGCCCGGCAACGGCCACGGCCACGGCCACGGCCGCAGGGGGACGATTCCATTCTGCGCCTTCAACGGCGGGCGAGACGTCTTCGTCGACATTGGAGACAAGAGCTGGGGCGTGGCCGTGTGCCAGCAGTGGTTCGGCCGCCAGGGCACAGCCATCAGGGGGAGAACACGCTGCACGTCGGAGACCAGTTCCTGAGCGCGGGATCAAACGACTTCAAGGCGCGCAGCGTGGGGACCACGGCCTGGATCGCCAGCCCAGCTGAGACGGTCGAGTTGCTGGATGAGTTGGCCGACTTGATGCAGAAGAAGCTGTCTTGAGGCGCAAGTGTGTGTGTGTGTGTGTGTGTGTGTGTGTGTGTGAGCAACGCGAGTTCCATCATGTAACATTCACCGACGTGGCGCCCATGCCATCAGATATAATAACAAGTCGATGCAAACCATTCAGTCACCGTTTTTCCCT
Source organism: Epichloe glyceriae (assembly GCA_023658535.1). NCBI lineage: Eukaryota > Fungi > Ascomycota > Sordariomycetes > Hypocreales > Clavicipitaceae > Epichloe > Epichloe glyceriae. The sequence continues at coordinate 4,917,725 of CP098291.1, read as the reverse complement.
GCCGCGACAAAAAAAAACAAAGTTACTGACACGGAACCAAGAAGGGGGCCGCCGAGGTCTCTCAGCCATGGTCAGCCATGTTCTCCCTGCCTCATTATCATCGGCAATCTCCCATCTTTCTTTCCTTGCTCACGTCTCCCGTATCGACAGTTTGATTGATGAACACACGCCTTTTTACGCCCTGCGCCAAACACGAAAAAAAGACCACCAAGGCGCAACACAGTATGGCCTCCTCCGAGCCATCCATCAGCACCGGCACGGCACGGCACGGCACGGCACGGCAAGCATCTACGGGGAAGCAAGTACCGACTGCCAACCGGCTCCAGCTCCTTCATTGCCCCAACCATGCAGGCAGGCAGGCTAGTCCCGGCGCCAATCCAACGAGTCAGTTCCTCCCCGTGCGGTAACGGCCTTTCCCGCAGCACACGTGACGTGACGTTGATTCTGGTAGAAATCACGGGGACGAGCCCCATCCCACATGGCGTCTTGTTTCCATTTTGATCTTCTGGAAAAAAAAAAAAAAAAAAAGACGGGGCTTTTTTGGGACCACCCCCTTTGGTTCGAACAATGGGAGAAACAACCATCCATCTATTGTTCCGCAAGCATGCCACGCAACACATGACTTTCGTACGAAGCTCGAGCCAGACATGGCACCCATCCCGTGGGTAGTGCACGGGGGCCCCAAATGACGGTCAGCAAATCTCCACGCGGGTGCCGAACAGCCGTTCAGCCGCTTCTGCAATCCGGGGCTGAAGTGAGAAGCGCCGGATTGCCGTGAACGCCAGCCAGCGAGCGCGGCGCAGCGCAGCGCAGACGCTGATCCGTCCTCTAGAGGATGAACAGGACGCGCTGGGATATATATCCGGGCAGCGAGCTCGTTGCCGATCCGCGGTGACCCCAGCCCGAGACGAATGAAAGATGGATGGTGAGGTGAAGACGGACCAAAAAAAAAAATTTGCCACCAGAGAAGCCGACTTAGCCGTGTCCCGCTTTTGTTCTTCTTTCTCGATCCCTGTCGTTCCTACTAGTGGCCGTCACGGGATGGCGAAACCATGTTGGTTGGTTGTAGCAACTTGTAGGTGACCAGTACACACACAGCACATCCCAATCCACGCGAGCTCCATCTCATCCCTACCATGGTGGAACGGAATAGTTCCTCCAACATGCCATGGCAGTCACTCACTCGCCGTGGCTGTACATGGAAAGAAAGCGTGTGGGTGACATGAGATGGATATTTTGTATTCACAACTCGAAATTGCCGCCCATCCTGTCTACGGGCTGAGTGCGCCCTGTCATCCAAACACCACATTCCGCCTAATCGCCTGTCTGTAATTCTGTGACACCACCCGAGTCCCTATCTATGTACCTTGAACCAAAATGCGTCGTTGCTCCGAGACAAAAGAGGGGGTCAAGTGATTGGATAAAAAAGAATTAAAAATGTAGAGCAGACAGCCGCCATGCAGACCACAAGAAAAGACAGCCACCTCCCTGGGCATCCAGCGACGGGTGCCATCCAACCAAGACAAAGAAGAGAGGGGAAAACACAGGAGCCATGAGTGAAAGATGAGGCAGGCTGGTCCAAACCCCTGGGCTTGAAACCTTGCATTATGTACATTGCCGCCTTTTTGCAAACGAGGTCAAAGGTGGAAGAAAGAAAAAACCCTCAAAACGCCGTGGCTCAATACGATTGCTCCGTGATTCTGATGCCGTAGATTAAACCCTCCAAACACCCACCGTTGTGGTCAACTGAGAGCAGGTGGTCCCCTCCTGCGGCGCTGTGTCCGAATATGCCCAGTCTCCGCGATTCAATGGATGGAGATTCGATGGGGTTCGTTGGGGCGAGAGAAAGAGACACATGGACGAGGGAGAATTTTCTTTGCACGTTCCACGTGCCTTAGTAGCCAGGCTGTCCCGGCATCTTGCCCAGCGAATGAGACCCAGAACTCTTCGGGGTAGATGGCTGTGGCAGAAAATCTTCCCGGCCGACCCTTTGTGGCAAGCATCCTTTTTGGTGGCATCAATCATCTGGGCCTGATCTTCGTACGACTCCAACTGGCAGCACTCAACATTCTTCATCCAGCGATTGTTCACCACCTCGTTCACGGTTATGCGCCTGCTGGGATCGGGGTTGAGCATTTGAAGAAGAATCCGTCGCAGGGCTGGGGGTTTACGCCGACATCTAGGGCGTAGCAGTTGGGATAGTCCGTGTCCGTGATGCACGCGTCGCATTCGGGATGCTTGCGATACCACTTGTCCCAGCCCTTGACCAGCTTGTCGTAGTGTAGATTGCCACGTTCCGCGCGCGACCAAATGGCTCCGCCAAAGGTGAGGTAGATCATCACAATGGCTGAGCCCCAAACATCAAGAGCACGTGCATCGTAGCTCTGCTTCTTCTCCAGCACCTCGGGTGCAATGTACGGCTCACTGCCACAAATCCCAGGCGAACACAGACGGACCTCGCCCATGTTCTGCCCGCACTGCCCTCCCGACTCGCGGAGACCGGGATGCGTCCCGCTGAATACTTCGGAGACGCCAAAATCGGTGATCTTGAGTTTGCTGTCCTTGGTGAGCAAGAGGTTTTCGAGTTTGACATCTCTGTGAGCGATGCCGTTGGCGTGCAAGTAGTTGACTCCCTGGACCAGCTGCTTGAAAAGACAGAGGCGGTCTTTCTTCTTATCCTCGCCCTTGAGAAAACCCTTCTGAACGAGGCTGAAAAGGTCACCTTCAGAGCAGTATTCCATGACGTGATTCCACCTGCCATGGTCGGTGCATAACCGAATCGTTTCGACAATGTTGGGGTGATGCAGACTCTTGCCAATGCTGAACTCGGACTTGATCTTCTTTTCGTAATCTTGCTGGCTTTCCCGATTTGACTTGCCTCGGAATTCCTTGACCGCATAAAGTTCGCCAGGACATCCTTTGCGGACCATGAGGGTAACCTTGGACGCGGCGCCCTTGCCAAGGTGCTTTCCGTGGCGGCCAAGCAGCTTGCTCTGATACTCGAATTCAGACAGCAGCTCGGCAACATCCACGGTGAAATCGTCGGGAAGACTCAAGCTCATGCGCCGAGCCTTGGCGCCGGTACCGGCGTCTGGGGCAGGGCCCAGGGCAAGCGCTCGGGAGGGTACATCTTTTCTTCGCCGGCATATTTTGGGAGGTTCTGAGCGACAGGTCTGTTGGCCATGTCGAAACTGCTCGCTCGACGCGGGGTCTTGTTCAAAGGGCGATTCCCACGGCCCATGGTGTTGCCCACAAAGTTGACGGCGCGGCCGCGGAGCGTCAGGCCCGTGGACGCTCTGTTCTTCTTGCCGAAATCGGCAGGGTTGGGAAGTGACCCATTGGTACCAGTCGACGACCGATTCGATTGCACCATCTCTAGTGGTGATCCTGGAGAGGGCGGAGAATTCGGGCGCGTAGTGGCAGACGATTTGTAGCCATTTGGATAGCGGCCGCTGGGCACGCCGTTCCCGCCAAGGTAGTTACTTGATTGGGGCGCCGATCCAGACACGGGCACGGGAGAATGCGGCACGCCATATTCTTTGTCCTTTTCCAGGGTGGTATTGGAACGTCGAAACAATCGCGACATTTTGCGCTTGAGATTGCTGGTAGAGCTGCGACCAGTGCGCCGCAGAGTGGGTGTGTGAATGGGTGTGGGTGGTGTGGGTGTGGGTGTTTGGTGGGATGAGGGGTTTGGCTCTGTGACTTGTTGAGATGGCGGGTCGTCGGCGAAACTAGACGGAGCAAAGGGTGCTGTAGGTGCAGAGGTTTGCGGAATGAGCAAAGGCGTCTTGTGAGCGGTCGAAGTTGGCGGATGTTGAGCGGTGTTCGATCTCGACAATGCTTGGTAATCGCTGTAGTGGCTGTGGTGGACGGTGGTGAAGTCTTGCGAGTGACGACCTCCACTCACAGGAGTGACCGGCTCAATGGGCGAGTCAGTGCCAGAATATTGGTCGCCTTCTTCAAAAATAGGATCATTGATGTCGGGAGGAAGGTGGAGGGGCGAAGGCGAGGGAGAAGAAGAAGAGTGATAATAGCTGCTCGAGTGATGAGGAAGAGGAAGAAAATCCGACGGGGCCGTTGACGGGGTGGAACATCCCAGAGGTGTCGGCATCGGTGTCGGCGCGTCGGACGGCGATTGTGTTGCACCAAAAGCGGAGGGCGTCGCTGTATTGTGGGTAAAGTCAGCAGGCAGCCCAGCTGGAGCTGATTTGACAGAGCCGCAGGCAATCACGTCACCGTGCCGCAGGCGGCGAAGGGGTGAGACTTTTGGGGGCGGGCACGAGGCAGGGGCTCCGGCCAACGCGAGATGAGCGGCGATAATAAATGCAACAAAACCTGCCAGCCAACCACGCACCCGAATAAAGCGCGGGGTGGACAGTGGGCATGCTAGTGGCCACTTGAGCGATTTTGTGAATGTGCCAGCCAGCCAGGCCGAGGAAAAATTACATGAGAGACTCTGGCCCATCTTGGTGTGGAGAAACTGGCCAGAGGCAACTTGCTTGGCCAGAGTCTCTCTCATGTATCCTTTCCCCCGCAAGGGTGCACACGGGGATTTGGGGGTAAAGAAAAGAGGGGCGGCCGGCGCTTGTGGGTGGATTTCATTCAAAGCTGTGGGCATGATGAACGGCCCAATTCGAAACAGGAAATGGTGGACAAAGTAGGAGAGCAAGAAGGAAAATGACAAATCGTGCTAGACGTACCAGCAATGTTCGACGCCGGCGTGGGCCGGGCGTCTTCGAACGAAGCCATGGGTGAGTTCCATGGATAGAGATGGGCGAGTGAGACGGGCATGTGTGGTGTGCGTGGTGTGCGTGGTGTGCGCCGGTGCTAGGGCGATGGAATATGCCTAGTCAGGAAGGAAGCCCTGATGGAAGCAAGCAGAGAACAAGTGTTGGAAGCAGCGACGGAAGGGCCCGAATGGGAATGGCGAATCCGAGCGATTGCTGACAGCCTTGGTCCGAACGTCTTCAGAACTTGCCGATTTCTGTACTCGGTGCTATTGGCGCGGCGGCTAGGTGCAGAAGAGCACCATGTACAGTGACCACGGAGACACACAAGGTTAAAAAGCCAGGGCCGGCGAGGCGCAACGCAAACTGATACAGAGCCACGAGAGGCGCCAAAGGCTGAACTGAACAGTAGAGGGGGTGGAGGTCCAGGACGCGGAGTCGCCGGGCCCTTGGCTTTTGGTGTGTTGCAGGACCGACGAGGTGGCTGCTGGTGTTCTTGCTCCTGCTGATGTAGGAGGAGCAACGAGGAGGTTAGCCAGACGGGCAGAATGTGCCCTTGTCCCCTGCTGCGAAGCTTGCCGGTTAGATGCTGAGATATCGAGATGCGCTAGCCCGTCCGTACTATCGGCGCAAGTAATAGTGCACACGTGGGGGCCACAGACGCAAAAGGGCCGAGCAAAGAACGTTCTTGGCAGCTTGTTGAAAGAATGGTGCCAGATGCGAGGTGGTGAAGGCGGGGAAGTTTGCCGTCCCAATTTTCGTCGAGATTGGTGCCGATGGTGTTTTGCCGGGGTTGATGAATAGTTCGTCTCTGTTCACCCTTGGCACTGCCGTCGTGGTGCTTGGGAGTGCGCAATGTGAGGAGTCAAAGTTGGAAGGCTCCCTCCCTCCCTGTATGGAGCAAGTCGACGGCGTCGAGAAAGCTGGCAAGCGTGATGAGTGGGTGGGTGGTGGAATGGCGGGATTGGCTCGGTTGTCAGCGGAATACGGACGGAGCTGGATCGACCACGGATACGCTTCCGTCTCGACAATGGGTCGACAAGAGTGGTCAAAGGTAACGGGAAGAGTTGAAATATGTTGAAGCGAGAAAGCAGTGTCATAAAGAGACGAAGGAAGACGAGGTGGTCAAAGGTGGAGAAGAGGGTCTTACATATCAACGCGGGGCAGGGCAGGGCAGGGCAGGGCAGGGCAGGGCAGGGCAGGGAGGGCAGGGAGGGCAGGGCAGGGCATTAATAGTTCAACAGAAACATCCGGCCAGATCAGGCGAGACGAACCGAATGGAGAGTTGACGGCAAGAAAAATGTCAAAGGGCTGCGAGTCGAGGCAGATGGCAGTGGACAGGCAGTGCCACCAAGCCAAGCCATTTATTTGGTCGCGAAGTCCACGGCGCCGGGGACTCCTGCCGCCATTTCGGCCGGGGCAACCAGCACCACAACACTTGTCATCAGGGCAGGGTTCGGGCAGGGTTCGAGCAGGCAAGTCCGCGTACAGCAGGACGAAGTGCTCCGCGTAGGCTTGGCCGCCTCACTGTGCGGCGCGGCACAAGTAAGGCAGCCAAGCCAACAAAGTTGACGCCAAGGGAGGTGTGTGGTTAGCGCATCGTGCAGCTATCAAGCATATCAAGCATATCAAGCATGCCACATATACATTAGTCCGTGCAAGATGAAAATCTCCATGCGCAAGGTCAGTCCCCGACACCCCCCCATCCAGACCCCCATCCAGACCCCTTCCAGACCCCCTTCCAGACCCCCTTCCAGACCCCCTTCCAGATGTACCATGGTCGCATTGCCACCTCCAACAGCCTGCCTAGTAATCCGTACACACGATCCAAGATGGAACTGGTACAGTTCGACGTCGTGAATCTCGCTGTCGTGCTCAAATCGAATCCGTCCTGATGGAGTAGTTGGTCCCGGTAAGCATGCATGGCGTGGGGTAATGTGTCTCACGCCCAACAATCGAAGTCGATCGTCGTCCCGAATCCGTACATGCGTGCATTTTTCTGTTTCTATTTTTCGCTCCATGTCGCCAGACAACGCGTCACAATGCTTCCAGAAACCATGGGTGTCAGACTCAAACTACACATCTTCAAAATGCACGCAGGCCAGTCAGAAGACGTCTCCCTTGCAGAAATCATCATGTTCCGAGCCTTTTGTTTTGTTTGGTGCTTCTCATGCTAATAATCATTTTTTTCCCCAACTTCCCTTTTTCCTCCTTCCTTTTTTTTTCACCTTGCTCTTCTCTTCTTTTTTTTTTTTTTTCGCCAAGCACCTAGTTTCGGTCTGCCTTCCGTACGGAGTACATACGGGGCAGGGCGTTTGAGGGATCCGATAGGGATCCGATAGGGATTTTTGGGAAGAGATTCCCGGTACGTCCATGCCAGTGCGAACCTCCGCTATATACCAAGTACATGCCCGGCAATCCACATGTATCTATCTGCCCATCTGAAGGCTTGGCACATTTCTCCTGTTGTTCACTGCAATGTGAAATTGCTTGGCTGAGCACATCGTTTGCCGCGGACCACCCCGAGCCTTTGTTTTCATTGGTTTTTTTTTTTCCAGTAGCAATCGAACTTCACGTCTCAACATACATGACTCGTCATCCGACCAACTTGCCAGAATCACGCATCCAAGCACAAGCTTGGGGCCTGGGCCATTCGCCGTCGGCATTGATAGTGATAGCAAACCCGGTTCACGACGGCGGATCACTGCTCGCCCCTCCTATCCATCTTCAACCACATAGAGACTTTGTGGGTGCATCCTTTTCTTCAGCTGAAGCCTGCAGTCCAAATCAATTGGATGGAAAATGAAGAGGATTTTATTGCGTGCTGCCACTTCCCGTGATGGGCTGAAGTTGTTGCGCCTTGAAGTTCGACGACTCCAAAATTTCTTTCCCACAACTAAACAAATAGGAAATAGGCCAGCTGATCATCCGCTGCCAGCATCTCAGGCACAGACTTTCCTTTGTACATATGTGGTCGTCCATCTCGTTTCAGTTATTCTTACTCGGTACGGCGGAGTACTGATAACTGATTAATAAGGCCACCGATTCGACTTCGTAGAAAAGAAGCGCGCGACGACAAGGAAGATAGATGAGCACAGTGCCATAAAACCTGGGGCTCTACAGGGGAAGGGGGCGTGTGATGCAGATTCCGCTACGAAACGACCCGGCCACCCGAGGTTTGACTCTGCTTCCCTATCTGTGACTGATCTTCACGGACAAATTCCTTGTTGAAATAGACTTGTTTGCATCAAGATTGTAAAGTCTAAGACATTTTCGCGTCAGCTCCTGTTCATCGCATCATTGATTGGGAACTGACGGGGCTGCACTGACCGTAATCGTACAGCACACCAAGACCAGATTGAAGGCATCCCAGCCAAATCCAGCCGGATTGGATTTTAGATTTTGGATTTTGGATTTTGGATGGACAACTTGCCGCCTCAGAAGCTTGGCGTGAATGAAACCAACCCCTTCTCGACGTTTGCTCGGCGCCGTGTGTGTCCTCACATGCTCCAAGCACAACTGGCTATATGGAAGCATGTGACAATTGAGTTACACAACTGTAGAATTTTTGCTGGGAAAAAAATTGCTCATTCGTCAACCAGGCATGGGCATCGGACAATCATGGATTGCGAAGGAGTTAGATCCAAACAACGCACATTTCATACAGCCGTCATTTGCGATTCGCGGCTCCAACGATGAGGCATTTATCTGGCTCAATTGCTCCTGGGCAACTTCATCCCCGGAAATCTTCCCCGGAAATCTTCCCCGTTCGCTCTCGTCTCTGTCACCAAACTACTCTGTGCCAAGGGTGGCCGACAGGATCGCACGCACTTGTCGCCTACCACGACACGTCAGCGCACCAACAAGCCACTGGAACAACTGGCACATTCCACGTCCCGGCGGTTTTCATGGACAACGCTTGACGGAATAAACGCTGTTACGAATCCAAGACATTGCCAGACTGCCAAGCTTTAATCTTGACAGTTTGAAGCCACTCAAGACGGGAGATGGGCCGCTTAGCTTACTCTCCGTTTCCCCCTTGAAACCCTTGTTGATTAGGCGGACGCTCTGAGATCTGCCAAGACGGCAACTTGATCACGGCCGTCACGCTGGCAGGGCCGCCGAGCGAACTCCATCTCCCTCCGCCCAGAACGTACGCAAGGAGGCACAGCAATCATTCAACGTCGACGCCATGATTGCCGATGCGATTTCATCACCAACCGACTCTTTGCTACACGCGCCCCCTCCTGATGAGTAGTCCCTGGGGAAATGCATGCGGTTCAGGCACGAAGGCCCAGTGCAAAAACCGCGAAACCCCCATCTCTCGTGACGCCGCCAGTTGTGGCTTTCACGGTAGTCAAAGGGGCGGAGCCGACGGCGCCTTATCTTTCATTCAATCATTGTCAATTCACGGAAAGGGAACGTCCCGTTGCGCGTTGGCAATGAATGACCCAAGGAACCCCAGTCAGCACAGAGCACAGAGTAACCTTCAGAACATGAGCAACATAGCTTGATTGTAACCTTAATTTTGCACCGTACCAGCTGGTGGCTTGGGCCCTCGTGCCCTTCGTACTCGGGGTTGTCAGGGAGGCAAACTGATGAACTTCCAGTCAGTCTCATGGTCCTCTATACGGCCCGTGCAGACATGTCTCACAGAGACAGCCAAAAGTGTAACCTTCTGCCTGTCCGCTAGTCAGCCTTGGGTGACATGGTGACCGAAGCGCGGCGTTACTGCGCTCTATGTAATTCCTTGAACCGTATGTATGGGGTAACGGCCGGGGGCGAGGGGATGCTTATTTTATTACGAGCAGGGGTCATTTGCTATTCACATATTCAGAGCGGTCGATACTTTCGAAGCCGACGACATGTGAATGTTGCTTGGCGAGCAAGATTGCTCAAGGGCTGTCACTTGTCAGTCTTTGGCTTGTTTCTTCTTCTCCTCCTCCTCTCCTTGACACCAAACTGCACTTTTGGTCTCGTCCATGTTGCCTGCATCAAAGCGAAATTTGCCAAGTCTCGAGCTGCATGTTATTCCAGAGAGGGAAAGAAAGCCAAGCCTGTGTGATCAATTGGCTGCAGGCTGTCGCTCGTGCTGACCCTATGATTCCTTCGTGCCTCCGATTGTTCCCTCAAATCCATGCTTTGGTATTAATTAGCAGTAGGTCATTGGTGGCAATCGCCATACTGTGAGACTGGGGGCTGTTGCCATAATCACAAGAGTAATCACAGAGAAGAACAAGTCTGCCAAGCGTCGTACAAGGAAGAGAAAGGGGAAGAGATAGCGACTTGACATTTTTGGGCATGTGCGTCACAATGGTTCCTCTCGACCATTATGATGGTCTCACCAGTGCCAACAACCTCGGATCCGAAACTTGCCAACAAATACTGTGGCTTGGCGGTGCATGGTGGCCTAGAGATCCATCGGCAGATCAGCTTGGTAATGATAGTGCTTGTTGATGCGATCACTGCCTCCGAGGCGCCTCCGACCACCCTCAAATGCTGGGAGGCATGCGTGCCAACAGTCTGACTCCACGGTTGTGTTTTCCCGATGCATTCATCTTGCGAATGTTTCGTCGGGTTGTTGCCGTATGTAAACGGGACAGTAATACGGAGTGCTGGTGATGCCTGGCACAATACCGCCACACATCAAGACGGGCATGAACTCCGAATCCATTCGGACAAACAGCAGAGCTGATACACCCAGAATAGGACAAGCACAGTCTCATGTCGGGAGGATTCGTCTAGCCGCACCGAGTCGAAGTGGGTGTACAACGTAATAGCTGCCGAGGGGCTTCATGCATCTGATCCGTCGGTTTAGTGCTTCTATCGGAAGATCGATCCAGCCCAATGCGAGGGACATTGTTTATTGGTTGTTCTCGTGGCATTGAGCGTGCAAGTCACCAACAAGATATGAGAGTTTGCTAAGACATCTTGGGTAACAATCGACAACTTCATACTTACCCAGGTGCGTATATATACGATAACACTGATGTATCCTGCGCTCCGAATCGGGGCAAAATGAACCCTCAACCCAGAACTTGGATCGCTGATCAAATCAATCAAAGTATCTGATCGCACAACTCTGGGGTAGCGAATGAGGCAAGTACATCAAGAGTCAGCCTTTTCATGAGACTTCATGCACCCAAGTCTTTTCTTCTCAAGCATACCCATTAACTCGTCTGTTCACAAATTAGCATGGAATCGTCCGGTTCTCATCACACTCGCCCCTCCTCCAGCACATTGATACGAACGAGTTTACAGCCAGCAAGCGCCACAGACACCTGCGCAGTATCTCTATTTCGAAGACCACCGGCTTGGCCAGCTCTAGTTTTCGCTAGCATCGTAAATTTCGATTGACATGTAGCCAGCATCTCTATGTCCACCCAGTGAGGATTGACATGTTCCATCAAATGATGGCAGATGGTATCAGAACAATGGTGAATAAGGCCGCCGACCAGCCCGCGAGTCCAGAGAGAGTGCATGTCTATTCCAAGCCCGCTGTTTCGTGTTGAACGATTCGTAGCCATTGCCAATTCCATCCTATCGCACACGGCTTGCTGCGGAAAAAGGCGCATGTGTCAGCTATTCATTGATACTCCACCGGCAAGACATATCATGATAAGGCAACCAACAGTGCAGATCCTGTGGCACACCCTACATGTAGGAAATGTAGGAACCCAAGGTGGTGAGCCTTGGTGTAGTCTGTCTTGTGCGGGAGTGGCTTGGACAGCCAAGTGGAGGAAGGAGCCTTGATAGCCGCTCCGAGCCAGCGAACCAATAGCAGCAATTATACCAAGACTTGACTCAATGTTGATTTGTTGCGTGCATGCGAGCATGCATGCATGTGCATGCATATTCGTGTTCATGCTCATGTCTCATGTTCTTCGCATCGGCAAAAAGCTATGACTCCTGATTCCCCTTGACGCGCAGCTCTTGCCGCTCTCCCACTGCACACGGGTCCCACCTGCCTCGAGCGCAAAAGCGAAAACAACAAAAAAAAACTAGTACACGTACCAACGACATCGACTTTCTGTACCCACTTCGTTCGGGCTGGCTGGACTGGCTGGAAAGTGCTCGCCATGCCTTCACATCCTCTGTCCGGCAGCAAGCAGACTCGTGGGTCCTCTCCTCTGCTTGTGTCAATTGTTGCCAGACTCCTTGAACTGCCTGCCTAATGCAAACTGCTCCAGGACGCTGAAACATCCAGTCAACCCTCGTTAGGGGCACGTGTTGCACACATGATGCCTTTGACCGAGCGAGTCCACCCAACAGGGGTCAGCGCTCTATGCACCTGGATGCCTTCAAAGTGGTAACACAAAGGGCAGATACTAAGGATGCATCGTGTTTGCGAGCCTTACAGGTCTTGAAAGATGCTCAACGCCTACATCAGCTGGGTTTTATGACATTGAAACATCCTTTCTTTTGTCGGCACCTCTTGACAGGCTGATATACCAACCGCGATACTCGTACATGATATTGTCATATTGGAGCAATGTAAGTACAGAGCCAGCAATCTGTCCCGAGTGAGGAACCGGCTACGTCAGCCGCTTTGCAAAACCACTTCCATACTTGGCACAATGATCTCAGATCGAAACTCTCTGGCTGACGTTTGCGCAGTATAAGCGCGGGTGTCTGTGCTGCACAGTGATGGACCGCGACCAAAGCTTCTTGCTGCACATTGTAGTCCATCGTGGAAGCTTCCATGATGCTTCGCATGAGCGCCGAGTCGGACTTTGGTTTTTTCTTCCGACCAAGGGCCTCAATACTATTTCCAGGCCCAGGGAGCGTTCTGTCAGTATAAGTTGGACGTGAAGGAGAATTGGGACCCTACCTGCACAGGCAGCGTGCTTCCACTAGCTTACACTACCAAGACGCGGCCCATTTGCGCAAAGAAATTAGTACAGCTTCTTCAACGAGTTCCGATTAGGAACGATGACAACGAATTCAACGGACAGCAATGGGTTTGGAGCGCACTCGAGTGCTTGACGCGTAACGGCTATCTGACCAAGCATCAGCAAGACGACGGGTTCAGTCAGATGCTCGAGGCCATCCTCAATGGCTCGTCTGACGAAGTACAACAAACTGGGCATCGAAGAAATGACTAGGGAAGACCATCGTCACCGGCTATACTCGTTGGCACCGCCATCGCTGGCAGTCGCCCCGCAGAATGGGCCAGTCTCTACGTGAATGTAATAGATCCCGCTGTGGAATTTCTATTCATGCGGCCTCATTGGTTCCCACACTACGGAGTACTTTCCGTTGAATCTTGAGCCAAAAGTTTCCTCTCTCCTATGAGAGCTTGCAGCGGCAGATGGCCCCATTACACAACAGGCCCGACTTTTATTGTCTGGGGATCGGCCGGTGAGAACAAGGAGAAGCAGACAGTCTGTCAGGGTGGGAATTTCTCGTGCTTGAAAGTAGACATTGCTGATCGAGGTGGGCGAACAGCTTCTTGTCTTCATTTGGAGGCCAAGTGGGTTGCTTGTCGATTCTTTTGCAGCAAGCATTAGTATGATATGGCGGTGTTGACACAATTTGGATTTCAGAAATCGACGCTTTCCCATACATTCAGGCTTTGCTTTCGTCCTGGTTCTCACTTGTTCATTCTGCCAACCGTGGGTAGGCCTCTGTCGCATTGTCGGAACCCTTGCTAAGACGACTGATGTGATGTGCATGGGGCAAGGGCAGGGACGGGGGTTCAGGAGTCTCTTCTAAAAACAACTTCAACAGGGTGTCATGTCATGCAATGCAGGAGATGGGCGGTAAACAGCAAACGGCATATGGCATATGTATGCAATCCACTATGGGAAACGACAGGATCGACACAGCCTTCATAGGCTCGGGCCTGTAACACAGTCGCCTGGAAGACAACGGAGAATGGTGTTCGTGTCTTTTTTTCTTGATCAATCCGAGATGTGCCATCATGTGGTTCAACGCAGAACCAGGTACGGAGTACTCCGTACTGCAGAGCACAATTGCGTCCTCACACGACTCGAGTGGTGGCCATCAAGCTTCCTTGCTATGCCGGCCGAAAAGCTGCCAAGTCCATTCATTCACACCCGACTGCATGTTACCCTGCCCGCCCATGGTAAAGCAATCATAATACGGCAAGATGGAGCAAGGCGCAAGATGTAGTCCGTATTACAAGAGAGAAAAAAGTCGCCTCACTAAACTAACGTAGTATGCATCGCTGCGCAGCGGCCAAAGAGAGTCCATCCATCAGAAAAGGTGTCTTTTCCCCCATCGAATTGCCTCAAAATTCACCAGAAGTGGGCAATGCATGGGATCAGTCACATTGACTGGCCAATGAGGCGCTGTTACACAAAGAGAGGCTGTCACATTCATTTGACGGGGAAAGAAGCATAACAAAAGGGCCGGAACCAACAGGGAATGTGATAAATAGGAGCGAACGGAAGCCTCTGTCACACCGGGGATATAAGATTCAAACAACCGTCCTGAAGTTTTGCTTTCCAGGAAAACGCAAACAATCGTTATTGGCGTCCCTGAAAAACACATTGAGTCATCACTCACTTCTTTCCACACTACAATTTTGTCCGGGTTTAGGCAAGACAGTCTAGCCATATCACCGGTCAGCCGTTATTTCGACAATTGCCGCCGTCTCCATCGCCATCGACCTTTGTGCCTATCTTGTCAGTGGCATATCTAAGCTTCTGGCATTGCAGTCAAAACAGAAGAAATGCACGGATAGCCAAAAGCCTGGCAAGTAGCCCTCCTTATACTAGGCCGAAGGCTCATGACTCATGAGTTGAGGATGGAAGCGGCATGTGGTACGATGTTCACCTCCTATATTTTTCCAATCGTTCTTGGTACACACAAACATTGTAAGTTTAATTAGCCCCGGCCAGCTAATGACAATCTTTCGATGTCTCATGTCGAAGGTCAAACTCTCTCTGAAACCTGGCCGTCCATGAATCTATTTCAGAAATGCAGCATAGCGCTCCAACTTCGCAATATACTGAGTACGATGCGTCAAATACAAGCCCATCCAACCTAGTTAGTCGGTGCCTGTTGTGGGGGCAATGTCGCGATACCGGACTCTGCCATTTTCATTATTTCCCGCCACTGCTTGACGTGGATGAGTTGAACAGATACTTGCTGTCGATTGTGGACTGGGAGGAAGGCGGGATAGGTTTCCAGAGCGCTGGGAGTAGGTCAAGTTCTTCTTGAGGACTGGATCCGATGACGGCGACTGGCCCTCGTACGCCTTTGATATATTCCCAGAGACGTACCAGGACGAGCTAGCTGGTGCTGTATTTCGCGATGATGTAGTGGCAGTCTCCTGACACAGTGACGGGAGGAATGACGTGAAGGAAGCCGTTGGACATACCTATTCACACTTCACACACCACACCAGACCCCCTTCCTGTGCTGGATTCGACTTGCCAAGATTGCCCCCAAAGGCGGCTTGGTGGTGGCTATGCCTTGTGAACTCTTCCGTATATGTTCTGTCTGCCTTTTGTTGGCTGCCGGATTGTTCGACACATGAGCCCACCAAGCAAGTCCCTTGGCTGACGAAGGCCAGGATTCATGTATCGCTTGAGCCTGCATCGCCGGGCTGGTCTGTGCAACGCATGTGCTCGTCGATTTACTCCCAATCGCCATTTGCTCTTCTGGCGCGAGACTCCCGGGCTGTGTTACACTAGGGATCATGACGAATTGGTCAGACTGGGTCGGCTACGTCTGGGTCGGCTACGTCCGGGCGGTTTTGTACGCACAGAGTGGTATGGATCGCGGGAGATGTATGTTCTGTTGATGAGGCGTCCTGAACCCAACCTTCCAGCAAATTCGAAGAGTAGGATATTTCTGGGCAAGAGAAGCATTTGTGACTGCCCTCGCTCAGTCAGGCCCAAAGATCTAAGCTCGGTGCAATGGATTCACCTTGGCCACGACACCACGCCTCGATCATGCGACGGTGGACATGAATAATAATAGAGTTACTGCGACACCGCAGCAGATTGGCGGGGGCTACTAAGGGAATACACGCAAGGACAAGACAGCGCTATTAGAAGAACCAACTCTACTAGTAGCGTCTTATATAGCGAATAAGCAGGAGGAGGAAGGAGAGCTGTGAGGAACTGAGCTAGCAAAGGATGATAAGCCACAGTCTACCGGGCCTGCAGGTTCGTTGCCAAATGTCAACACTAATTCCGGAATAAATAAGAATACTGCCATGATAAGCGATATTATCAACTGCGACGATAATGACAACATTGATAAGCTGCCAGATGAGGCCTTCATGGACACCGTGTCCAGACTACCTATTCACATGTACAACTGTACAATGGAAAACGTATAAACTCGTCGATATATTTGGGATGGAGATGACGTTTATTGTCGAGGCCCGCAGCAACCTGATCATTTAATACCTCACGTGCCGTCTTTTGAGGCATAATCTGGTTGCCCAAACCAAACCTGGACCAACTACCCTGCTTACCATGTTTGTTCTCATGCAGAAAGGGGCACACAATGCTGTTTCCATCTTCTTTGCTTCTGCGACGAGGGAAAGAAGCTATCGGATGGCGGCGGGAGAGATGGCCAAGGCGTCGAGCCACAGCTTCAACCCGATGATGTTGTAAGCTGTTGTACATATATATACCCCGAGGAATCGTATCCCCGTTGGGGATCCCCGTTAGGGCCCGAATCCGATGTTTTCAAGCCCCCGGGCTCCCGAATCAGTGGACCGCTGACGTGTCGTTATGATCGCGCGTCTTCACCGCCAGCTGGAAGCTGTGCCGCTCCATCGTGATGGGGACGAGGACTTGCGGTAAAGTCCGCTCGTATAGTGTAATGTTACATATCCTCGGCAATGTCAACGGAGACACTGCGAATTGAGCGCTATCCATGTTTGCTCCGCAAACGAAATACTTGTACGGAGTACTCCGCACGTTGAGCGATTAAACAGACACGATGGCTGCTTGAATCCTGATTACTTGGCCGCGCGTGGCTGGGCTGGTGGTGACCCAAAGTTGGGGAAGTTGTTGGTGTACGGAGTTTCCGACTGTGTGTAAGTAATCCGTCGCTGCGTTTTTCTTTCTTTTCTTTCTTCTTTTCTTGTTCCATCTCTTGTTGCCAGTGCCTGGCGCTTCTGCATGAGCCGTCCGTCGAAAGTGGGTTTCGGGCTGGGAAGAAGAAGAGTACATGTACATGTAGGACGAGGTGTCGGGAACACTTTGTGTATCTTGAAAGTACCTAGGTACACGCACGCGTAGTACATGCACGCGTAGTACATGCACGCGTACCCGAGCATCAGTGCCGGTGAAAGACGCCTGGTCCCTGGTAACCAGGTTGGGTTGTATCGTTTGGCCGGTCGACACGTGAGCGCTCAAGGTCCAGGGCCCAGAGCTTCCCTCGGATGGCGTTCCCCGTGCAGTCTTGCCAGTTGGTGCCTGCTGTCTGCCTGCCTGCCTGCCTGCCTGCCTGCCTGGGTTGCTGGGCTCGTGCCAGTCCCGTCCGCTCTTTCGCCTCTTTCGCTGGCCTGCGCTCCGACTCAGTCAACTTTCTCTTTGCGCAATCAATATTTTGTATATTCATTCACCCACAGACTGCCGGCCCGACTGCCCCTTTCTCTTCCATCCGGATTGCCTTCGGCTCCATGACACACTGTCAGTCATTCCACACTCGCCTCGGTCATCTCTCTAACCAACCCTCCAGTCGCAATTGCATCGAGTCCCGACAACACAACAACTGCGTCTCCAGGAAACTCCCTGCTCCGTACACGTCAAATCCAAAGTCGTCTCGACTTTCCCCTTTATATTCTCTCGTGCCGGGCAATCGACCAAACAAGAGGTTACACTGAAATATCGAGCCCTCTGCCCTCAAGCTGACCCAGCCCGCGTCAACCCGTTCGTCAGCGGAGCCGACATTGCAGCTTCGTCAGCCAGCCACGAGCACGTTGCCCCGGACACTGTTACTCGAGTGTGACCCTCAGCCACCTTGGACCCGTTTTCCGCATTTCGGCGCCGATTCTACCGAGTGTTCTGACACAGGTCACCCTGCATTGCGGCTGTCATCGTCTTCAAACGCCCACGTCACAACCCTCACCTTGCCATTGAGTACCAAGTATACCCTGCCTTTCCGCGCCCCGATGGGCGCCGATGGGACGGGGAACCTAAAACACCGCGTCTCCTCCTCTGGAGAAAGCCTCCACGACCATTAACTGCTTGGCCATGACAAAACTCGCTACGGATTCATTCCTCCCATCTGGCGCCTTCGATATTCCGACCAACGGCCCCATAGCCGGTGTCACTTCTCACTCGGGTCTCGACAACAACCGATCGAAACCACCCATGGTACCGTCCGGAGATGCCAGTAGCCCCTGTGGCACGCTTACTTCTTGGCCAGCGCAGAGCTCTTCTCTGGCGCATGATCTAGCCATGCAGAGCCCTCCCATCATCAACTCTCCGAACAGTATTCAATACTCCAATTTCGGCTCCCCGCTGCTCAGCCATGCGTTCGCGTCAGTGACGGAGACTTGAGAGGCATATCCGGTGGCTATTTTCATCCGAACATGGCATCACTCTCTCCCCAGCCCGCTGCGACATTGGGGGTGCGTCCTGGCCAGGTCCATTTCCGCGGATGCAGCCGCTCCACCTCAGGCAGCATCGCGGTTCTATAGCGGAATTAGTGGCCACTCCTCGCTGGTGGAACGAAGTAATCTCGATGCTTTGAGACGAAGAGCTGAACAACTCTACCGCGACCAGCAGGCAGTCATCGGCGAGATGAGCGAGGAATGGCTGAAGGAGAAGGCTGAAATGTCGCAGCTGATTCATGGTCTGAGGGAGCGCGTCCAGCGTTTGGAAGGAGAAAATACCGTCTTGAAATCCATGGCTTTTCACAACGCACGAATGGCTGGCTTAGTATCACCACAAAACAGCATCCAAAGTGGAAGCTTGGGTGGTTTCCATGATAGTGGTAGCAAATCGCCATCGCCTCAAAGACCACCTGGACGCAACGCCAACGAGACCTCGGCGGCTTCCTCTCTGCCGCCAGGCTTAGATGGCGCATCTCGCCGGCCACACTTCGCAAGACCAGGGGTAGTCCTTGTGTTTCACCCAACGGCGCTCCTCTCGGAGGGCACATTGGATTTCTGAGCCCAAGAACCGAACCTCAACAATCAGCATCTACGGACTTCCTGCTCTCATCTTCTTCGCCAGAATCAGACGGCGACGTTCCAGTTATCGATGTCCAAGAAATCGATCCCAAATTAGAAGGCATTCCCATCAAAGCAACAGCGGTACAAAGACCAACGTTTGAGCCAGAAGCTGTTCAGCCAGCGGTCAAAGATGCCAACGCCAAAGCTGCTCGAGTGTCCTCTCCTCCAGAAATGGGGTTCCACCAGGCGAAGCGAAAGGGGGTATGGGGAGCATGGGAAAGGGAGAAGCTGCGAAATGATCGACGTCGATCCGGTCTTGCTCCCCTCACAACATCCAAAGACCAAGAGCAGGCGAAGAATATTTTGGCTGCAGACGAATCCCGACGCTTGACAATGCATGCTGGACACACACCCAATCATTCTCTTTCACTTTTTCCGACCATGACAGCCACAGAAGGCAGCTCCACTGCTGCTCGTAGCCAGGAGACAACCCCAAAAGCGTGGCCGTCTTCGAACCTCGGTGAACAACATGATGAGACGGACCGCGACCATGTCACAGACGATGAAGCACAGCAGTCGGACGTTCCCGACGGTGACGACCTGGGAAAGCAGACGGATGGTGTGGTTGATGGGGACGTTGAAGGCTACTTGGAACCAGCGGACGATGTTCCCCTGAGGGGTCCACTGATGATCAAAAATATCCCTGCTCAGGACGAAGTCTTTTGGGCGCAAGTGAATCAGCGGCTTGGCCCTATCAGTCGAGGGAAAGATGCACTTCCCAAGGTCCTGCAGCCACAAGACCTGGACGCCCCGCAGCCGTTGAAATGTGCCATCTCTCCTCGGCCAGAGGATGAGAAAGCGCTAGAGGGGTCCAATACAGCTCTCGAAAGCGATGATGAGGCAGGAGCTGGCAAAGCTGCCGTCGAACCTGACGTCCCGCTCAAATTTAAAGCCACATCCAACTTTGGGGCGCCATTTGGTACTACTACTTACTGCCTGACAGGCTAGTAGTGTCGTGGTACGAAAACCCACGCACGTGCTGCCTGCCATTCACGAGCAAAAACATCACCACACCGGCATCATATCTGGTTTCCTCGCGGTCTTTTTTTTTCCCCACACATTTCAACCGTATACCCCCTTTCATTTGTTCTTCTTTTGTATGTGCATTATTGGTCTCGTGACCGAGACGAAGCGTCTGAGCAGGCAGCTGGCAGGTACTCAAGACTTGGGTACGAAATCAGCATTGCATTAGCATATGTCATAGCATTTGAACGAAGAAGGCTCTACTAAAGAGTGGCAATGATTTGATTGATCACACAGGAAGCCGCTTGTATTTGAAATATCCGAGTGACAACTGACCAGTTGAGTGGGAATGTTCGAACTTGTTGAAGAGAATGTGGAGACGGCGCGCGACAAGCTTCGTGATTCGAAGGCTACCCTGTAGAGACGCCCGAAACCGACCAAATCGACAATGATTTGCACAGCCAAGGCGTTTTGGGGCCTTTTTTTCAGTATCAATTGATATGTGATGCGAAACCTGTGTTCTCAATGGAGCTAAAGGCTTATGACGGTCCGTGGCCACAATACAGAAAAGAACAGCAGCCCGGCGGAGGATAGAGACATCAACTTCATCACAGTCTATGTCTACCCTTGCAGATAACAATTTCGACGTACGTAGCATCATGACCCGATTACCGCTGAACAGCCCCAAGAGGGTTGAAGAACTCGAAATTTACAACTAAAAACGCCCCCGTTGAATCGACAGAAACACTGCCAGCTGCTCAATCTTGATAGTGTGCAAAGATGCTTAAACGCCCATTGTGAAATCGTGCTCAATGCCAGGAGTGACACTTGCCATGAACTAAAACGATTGCGTATCAAGTCAGTGTGTATATTCCTGGGGTGTTGCATAACAGACAGCGAGGGCGGGAGAAGAGGAAGATGGAGGACCAACCTTGAGAAACACGACGAGATACTGATCCACCCGGATGGCAACTTCTTGCTCGTCGGCTTCTGCGCCTTGGACCTCTTCCCACTCGTCTTTATCGGCTGCTTCCTGAGCGCTCTTGACGTCCAGCTTGGCGACTTCATCGACGAGGCCTTCCATGCCGGGATCGCTGCCTACGACCTTGCCAGCCTTGAGCTTGTCCCTGCGAATGCGGAGAGCAGCGTCGGCACGATCAAGGAGCGTCTTCATGACGGAGGCGTGTTTGCACGGGTGGACGCTGGCCATCTTGACGTTGTTTGCGAAGAAGGGGAAGTCCTCGAGCGTGACCGTCTTGTCTTTGTAGTCGCCGACAATGTCGTCCATCATGTTCTGTGGGGAGGGGTTGCCCGTTGGGCAAGTACCCGGAGAGGTAGAGTCGCGGGGTGCGGTAGTATGGCGAGTACATGATGTAGAGGGTGTATGTGCGCCGTCCACTATCAGAATCAGGATGAATACGTATGACTTGGCAAATGAGGGCAAGGGGATGCACGAAGAAACCGTTACCTTCTTTTCGTTTCTGCTCCCGTGTCGCGAATAATGGCATCGTCATCATCCTCGTCCTCCATGTCGGGAATATCGTCCTCATCTAGATCCGTTGTGTCTGCCACGTTTCCCGCGTCGTCCACCGCTCGAACGTCCCTGGCCTTCAGGGGCTGAGAGCTCGCCAATCCTCCAGTTCGCAGCCAACCGTCTTCGTCGTCGCCGGCTCCGGCCGCGCCCTTGAAGTCGTCGCCATCTTTGACCAAGGCTTCTTCGTGCCCGGCGTCGCCGGCAAAGTCGTCGTTCAGCCGTCGATGGCAGGGAACATTTCGGGTGACGAGGTATTGTTTCCCGGGCGGAAGGTGGCTCACTCGACGGCTCTCGGAGTCGGCATCGCCCCACGACCAGGTCGGGAACTTGTACACGAGGTAGTCGCCTGCGGCGACGAACTCTTCTGGCGTGACTTGGCCGGTCTGTCTGAACGTGGAGTTATGCGAGACCGGGGTGTACCGGTCTCGCAGGGTGTTGACGGTAGATCTGATGTAGTTCATTACGGCGAGCCAGACACCGCTGCTTCTGGTGTTGTTGGAGAACTCTCGAATACAAGCGCGGACTAGCTCTAATGCTTGGCAGTAAGCTTGGGGGTGAGCTGCGTAATGCAAGAAGACCCTGCGTGGCGAACTCTCCAGGGAATTTGTTTGTCTATCCCAAGCCGTGATTTGATTGCGTGGGAGAGAGAAAATGAAGTGAAGACACTCTGGACAGAGAATAGGAACGGAATCACTGACAGCTGCCTGCTGATGACTTGGTCCAGGTGAGTGACAAAGCAGGCGCTGAGCAAGGTGGATCACATGGCGGGGTGATCGAGGGCGTGATTGGGTGACGTTGGTGGGGTCATATTGCTGGGAGAAACAAAGCTCCCATCTTAATATCGGAGATATTGAGGTGAAGCATCCTCATGACTGGCTGGGCACGTCATCAGGTTTTTTTGTATTTCCAGAAGGGAGTGATTGTTGCGTATGCAAACTACGCTCCGGACACAATGCTTCTATTGTATTCAATCATGCTCGTACTCGCTACATGTCCCCAGTCAACAAACTACTGCACCAGCTCATTAATCGTCTTGTTCGCTCACTTCCCCGCCCGCTTCCACTGCTGCTTGCCTTCTTTCCGCCTCGCGCTCTCGCTTCTTGTCCAACAACTTCTTCAGCCGCTTCGCCGAGTTGAACACGCCGTTTGTGCCAGCTCCACAAGCTGCACATGTGGGATCTTTTCGATATCGTTTCAGGGCACACGGCTCACAAAAGTAGTGTCCGCACCGTGTTATGACGGGAGTCTTGTAGTCCTCTTCGCAGATGATGCACACAAATGGTATGTTCTGGAGCAGCGCATCCTCTTCCCCGGCTTCATCATCGTCGCCGCCAGCTTTGTCTCGATTCGCGCTCGCCACTACTGTACCACCCAAGTTCTTCTTGCCTTTTGTGACAGTATCCCATTCTCGGTCGAGTTGCCAACCGTGCTTGTAGTCTTCACGACTATGCAGGTATTTGCTGCATGGCAGAGAAAAGGAGAAAAGTTAGCTCGAGTTCTCAATAGGGACAAAAGCAATGTCGCAGGGACATGTGCAGAAACATGTCGTGAGAGAAGATCACCTACCAGTTATCTCCAAAACCACAGAATCCTGTCTTTTGTAGTCCTTGCACACATCTGGAGCGAAGTCGGTAACAGTTATGGTTCGAATATTGGTTGGTGCTTTCATCGGGCCCACCGTCCGTTGCGGTGCATCGGGATTCTTCTGAATGAAGGACGCTCGGTTGGCTAGGCCCTTGTATGTACCGTCGGGCTCCGCATGGTTCGTTGTTGACTTTGACGACCCGAGTAGGTTCTTCGCTGAGAGAGCATCCTTGGCGCCCTCATCGTACCAGTTGCTCTGTTTGGTGGCATCATTCGAGTCAGAAATGGGAACATTTCTGTTCGCTGTGAAGATGGTCGCTTTCAAATCTTTGCTGCCAGTCGATATGTCCCTGGACGAAGCAGTGATGGCGCCAGTTCTCTTTTGTCTCTTCACTCGCTGACCAGACTCATCCTCCGAGCTTGAGAAGTCGCTGTCGCTGTCGCTGTCGCTGTCGCTGTTGGCAGGTGGTGGCGTGGCTGGTCGTTTTCTGATGTTAGCCTTTCCCTTGGCGCCACGCTTTTTGAAGAGCGCGACCGGCGCAGGTTCTGAAGAGACCGCAGTGAGTTCTGTGGTGTCCATACTTTTGAAATACTCGGTGTGTGCTGTCGAAAGCTGAGATGGCACCGAATCCGTGAGTCGCAGCAGCTGGGTCATACAAATTTCTGGGAGCGTCGCGATGGCGAATGAATGGATCGAACATCCCGGCCAATTGGGATGTGAGGCGCAAGCTTAGCTTCCTGAAGGAAGAAGACGTGAGGCTGATGCTGAGGCTGAGTAATGTGGCTGGAGCGCTGAGGAATCTCCAGATGTGCGTGCTTACTCATCGACACTTCTCCCAGGCGGCTCTCTCTCTAATCACAATTCTCATTTTTACTCGGCATCAGATGCATGGCAGACCCATTGCAAAAATCCAAATCAACTCCCTAATTACAGAACAAAACAAAACAATCGAATATTAAGATCGTCACTTCTCGTAAGCAAGTCAGCTGGCCGTCAATCGAGCCGTCGTGGATGGGGACTAGTCAGTACAGATTACGAGTTCGCCATCTCACACAAAGAAACTTGAAGCTAAAAAAGAAAATTATTTTGTGGGTGTGCTTCTGCATGTCTGATAATAATTTGCCCATAATAGGATCGTCAACCATTGACTTGGTAGGTACGGAGTAGACATTCAGAGCGAATGAAGCTTGCATTAAAGACGAGACAAACGGATCACAAACGGATCACACAATTGACGTCTTCCTCCCTTGAGATCGATTACCATTGACCTCGAGATTGACTTATCTTGAGGGTTCGGTCGTGCTGGGGCCACTCAGATCGATTGGCCAAGACAGACAAGCGGCTGCAACGATTCGTTGGGCGGAAATGAGGTCTTGTTATGCGACCACCGAGCGTGTAGCCATGTTGCGATGATGTCTTCCGTACTCCGTAGGCTGATTTCTTTTACTGCGCGATAGACCGTCCGATGGAGCATCATCCATTGTCCGTGACGATTTCCGCATGAATCAGTCTCTTTCATGCGAATAAATGGCTTACCTATTCTGGACCCGCAGGACGTGACTAGTGTGTTTTGATGCTGGTCTTCAGAGGGAGGTCCAAATGTTGTTGTGTATTCACATCAGGGCGGGTCGCCAAGTGGTGCAAGGGTTGAGATAACTTTCTCTTTTTCTTTCTTCGATAATGTAGCGTGGAGCTCGCGGTGATACATTGAGAGACATGGCTCGTCGCTCTTGCCTCTGAACAATTGCAGATAATGAAGGTGGAATCTTTCGTGGTATTTTCTAACAATCTGTAAAATCCTAGCACTTCGCCATTAGGTAGATGTTTGAATTCATGATCCATGGGCCAAAGTATTTGATCATTCCCTTGTTGCGCTCCTCGTCTTGCTCTGCTTCTTTTCCGTTCCCTCATCGAAATTGGTGCAGCGCGAACATGTCATCAATCCCCCGCCCTGTTGATAATTAATAGCACCTGCGTCCGTCCCCATCACAAGCGCCAATTGCACCTGGAAGCTTGTGTTTGTTTTTGATTGGCCCGCCAGCTTGGAGCTTGGGTGTTGTGCCTGGGAATCTGGGAATGATCAACAAGCCCAGATCGCGTTGTACCAGTCACCCATTCCATTCGAGGCCCGTCACTGGTCCGTTCTTGCGTGTGCCCTGCTCTCAGTGCTATCTACAATGTATCCGTCGAGGCACCAACACAGTGGGCCTACTAGTGTACACCCCACTGTACCTAGCACCATACCAACGGCTGACGGGCCAATAGCCAACCAATACCACAAATCAGGAACTGGACTTGTGGTGTCCTCTCAATAACAATATCGCACTATATTATTACGAGGCGCGTGGTGCACGCACGCACTCTTTCACGCCAGCCAGAGCCTTTGTCGACGATTCTTGCTTTCTCAACCTCCTCTTCTTCCTTTCCTTTGCCGCTTCTTCGCCAGCTCCGTCGCCTGCTTTGCTTCCCTCGGTGCCCGTGGTCGCGGAATGAGACTTGCAGCAGGACCTGCACTGCACTATTATTCAGGTGTCCCGTTTCGTTTGCGCCGTCCCTGCAGGCGCCGTCCCTGCTAACCTGACCTTCGCCCGCTTTGCACGCAAGGGGCTGCTCAAGGCCCATTCCGTTTCCGTGCCTCCAGGACTGGTCGACGTCTGCCTGTCTGTCCATTTGAGCTTCGACGCGCATGATATCGACTTCTCTAACGGGTTGACGGACTGTACAAGAACCGTCTCTGGACGGCCGCAATCCTTCCTTCCGCTTCTGCCTGACCGTGGCTGCGATTTTGGGCTACACAGGATTTATTTTACTGCAGGACCCATCAGTCCAACTTGATGGTATCGCAGAGCTTGTAGACAGTCTTCCTGTCGACCACTTGGTTCACCAGGATGGCTTCGTCTCTGGCCCCTGACAAACGTCCGGATCTCCCTGCTCCTGGCAACGGAGATGATGCCGCCAACGACCCCTTCGTCACCAATTCGTCCGTCTCTGCGCACCATAGATTTTCCAATTTCGACCAAGAGCTGTTTGCCGCTGGACCTGGGTCTTCACCCACGCAAGCCAGACGCGCTTTGGAGGCGCATCTTGCAGAGACCGATCGTCGTTTAGATGAGGCCGGAAAGTTGGGCACAGCACTAGTTTCCCAACGAAAATTGCTAGCTGAGCAACTGCAACAAGTCCAAAACTACAGGTCCAGGGAGAGCTTGACCCAGGTCTACGCAAAAACTGGTCGACATTGAAAGAGATTACAACGATCTGGCCCGAGAATCCGCTCGCGTATTTCTTCCCAAACAGAGAGTGCCCAGCAATGAAGCCCATGCCGGCTCACCGTTTGCTCCAGAGGGCCGTAGTGGCAGGGTAAGGCATACCTTGTTGAGACCCGATTTCCCCTCCCTCTTGATGCACATGACTGACTTCGTCTCTGAAATTCTCAGCGCTCGGTGAGTCCCTCAAAATTTGAAAGTCAGGCCACGGGATCCCCAACGAAGCTTAGCGTTCCAAATCGCAAGACTCGAAACCAACCATCCAACCGTGTGCACGACATTGAATTTGCTGCCGAAATCAGTACATCACTCATTGCTCAAGTCCGTAACTTACAATCACTACTGTCCGAACGAGATGATGAGTTGAAGATCGCTCAGTCGGAAAAGCAGAGGCTGGAAATCGAGTCGGAGAGTTTTCAACAACGGCTCAAAACCCTCGACGAAAGCGAACATCGTTACAAAGAGGAGAACTGGAATCTCGAAACCCGTCTTCAAGAAATCGCCGCTCAACAGAAGGAAGCTGCCGATCGCGAGAAAAAGCTCACACAAGCCCTCAACGTATCTAATGTTGAGAAAA
Source organism: Epichloe glyceriae (assembly GCA_023658535.1). Lineage (NCBI taxonomy): Eukaryota > Fungi > Ascomycota > Sordariomycetes > Hypocreales > Clavicipitaceae > Epichloe > Epichloe glyceriae. The sequence continues at coordinate 4,890,903 of CP098291.1, read as the reverse complement.
CCACTGTCCAAAAGGAGCTGGACGATGCCAAGCTGTCTCACTCACGGTTGGCAGAAGAACATGCTGCGGCTGTGAAGCATCTTGATATTGAGCTGGGCACAGCGAAGCGTAACTTGGTCATGGCCGAGAGCGAGAGAGCAGCTATGCAACGCAAAATCGATGACTTGGCCAACCAGAATCAAGAGCTTGCCAAAGCTTTCTCATCGCAACGGTCACGGGCCGTTGAACGTGAATCGATATCTGGCCTGAGCGACGAGGAGTTCGAAACTGCAACCGATAACATCACACCAGAACATTCGCCTCCGCCATCTCCCATAAAAGGCACGCCAAGACATGCAATGCTTGAGACCGAGACCATCAAGTCGTCCCTCCACCATGCTCAGCGGACGATTCAAAGCCAACGGAACCAACTTCATCGTGAGAAGACCGAAAACTGGAACTCAGAAGAATCATCCAGGATTTGCGAGATGAGTTGGAGAAGTCTCGAACTGACGTTGCTGGTGCTCCCAATTCTCGTCGCACCCGCAAGGTCGATTCCAAAGAATTCAAGAAACCTGCCCGTTTATTGGGTGGTCACCGGTCCAGCAGACAAGAGATTCTTGTGGATGACCCTGATTGGGAGGATAACGCTGAGGAACCACGGCGCAGAGCTTCCATTGCTGGCTCACACCGAGCTGTTGAATCGTGCAATCCAAATGACAGCAGTGACCATTTTGACACTGCCAACGAGGCTAGCGAGTCCGCCTTTGAGACGGCCAACGAACGTGCTACGGAGACGGAAGACTTCCAAACTGGAAATGAGACACTGTCAGGCAGTGATGATGATAACGACACGGAGACCGAAAGTGTTTTGAGAGGATTTGCTCGCATGAAAAGACCACCGAGCCTCCCCGCTGGCATGGTGCGACCAAAGACCCGAGACTCGTTCCATAGTACAGCATCGACTTCGGCAGATGAAGACGACCTTCCAGCCCTACGGACACCCACCGGGACAATTTCATCCCAGAGGAGCCGCTTCAGACTCAGCCGAGGTCCTTTCTCTAGAAGCTCTCGACAAAACAGCGAAGAGCCAAATGTGCGGAGCAGCCCTGCAAGTCACACGAGCGGCGGTACTCCCCAAGCTGGTGGCCAAAGTCTGTTCGCGGAACTTCAAGACTTTGGTAGCGACGACGAGTCTTTAGGCGCCGCTACACCCAGCCGACGCAGCATTCGCTCCGTGACTCCTGGGTCGACTCGGCGGACGTCAACACCACCTCCCGCCGTGCCAAGCTTACCTCGAGTCGTCATGGTGGACAGCGGTGTGATGACAGACCCTGTCAAGATTACCGCTGAAGTTTTCGGGGAACGCTTGGAGAGACCTCTTTCCGTGGAGTCAGTGGTACATGCTGGAAACCGCCTGTCCACTACTTGGAGAAGCAGCAGGACGATGGAGCCGGACTCTGCCCGACCGGTCTCTATCTTGTCTTACAGCGATGCTAGCATTCAGTACGAACAGGATATGGACGTCAAATTGGCCGAGTTCCCAACACCTCCAACATCAACCCGTCAAGTCAGCCCGCCGACAACACCCCCTCTCTGGCGCTGTCGCATATCCAATCCGAGGATATCGAGCCCCAAGAGGAGCCTGTCATCCCCCAACACCCCCAACTCTGCGCATGACGCCTCTCGCTGTAGAGCATGTTGAACCTCGACTGGAGGTCGAGGTATCACCGCCACCACTGTCGCTCTCAGTCATTGCCGCCGAGACTTTGGAGCCCATAATGGAGCCAGACTTGCCCCCTGCTCATCTCATCATGACTTCGGTTGTAGCAGAGGCTATCGAACCCATCTCTATCCCTCCACCAGTACTCTCCTTGTCTGGCATATCCACGGTAGTACTGGAACCTGTGGCTGTGCCTGAGCCAGTTTCCACGATCGTAGCCCCTATACCTGTGGTTCCTGTCGCACAACCTGAGGTTGCGCCGCCTCCAGCTTTGACCATGTCCTCAATATGCGCGGCGGTCATTGAACCCAGAGAAGAACCAGTGGTGTTGCCGACCCCTCCAATTCTGCGACTCTCAGGGTTGTCTACGCAATTTGTCGAACCTATGCCGGAGCCATTACCCGTCTTGCCTACCCTCGCGCTATCCTCGATCGCTACGCAACATACGCAGCCCATCATGGAACCTATTGATCCACCTCCAGCGCTCGTTCTGTCCTCTATCGCAGCTGAGGGTGTAGAACCCGTGGTAAGCCCACCAGCCACACCGGTCCTTTCAAACTTTGGCTTCTCCACGATCGAGACTGTCGAGACTCGTCCCATGTCTCCCCGAAGCCCGAGACGAGATGCCTTCATCCTGCCTAGAGATGATGCTACGATTCCGGAGTTGCCGACCAACCAATTTTTGGCTCTGTGTTGACCCGCGGCAAGAAAAGGGATGTTGAGCCCATCATTGCGGAAGATGACACACGTCTGTCTCCCCTGACTCACCCAATGGCGGTACTCCCGATTCCCAACGGCCGTTCAAGGAGATTTCAACCAACACCATTGCTCGTCCCTCTCGCAAGCCGAGTGCTGCCATGAATGATCAAGCTGCTCAGACCTCCTTGACTGCTGGTGCAATCGATCAGCTGCTCAAAACCGGCCCGCAACGTTCCTATGGTCATGCTAAGAACTCTTCCATCAGCTCTGTAGGCTCTCCCGAGACAACGGGCACAGTACGTATCTACAGATCTCAAGAAAGCTTCGACTCGCCTCTCCGTCCTCGAGGCAAGTCTGTGGTTGAAGCAACTGCCGACGACGCCTCGGTCATGACTAGGCCCGGAAGCGCTACCAGCGGGCGTGGGCCTGTGTCTGTGCCTGACGCACCGCCACTGCCGTCAAATCATCGTCAAATCATCGACGCAGCTCGCTCAGAGTCATCTCATAGTCAGCAGCAGGGCAACATGGGCCCTCCACTTTGGCCAGCCTCTGCAATGAAGCACCGTCCCCAGACTCCCCGCCAGCAGGCTTCGATGGTCTCGGGTCGAGCCGTCCGGAGCGGATCTGTACACCATGGCACGGCTGAGATCCATCCATCAGCGAGACTCACCTCACAGTCAAGGCGTTCGTCAGTGTCGTCGTTTGCCTCGGAGATTGAGAATCGCTTCAACATGCGGCCAGGAGGAATGGGAATGGATCCTGCGGGCTTTGGACCCAACACAGATCCTCGCATGATTCAGGCCATCACCCAGACCATGATTGGCGAGTTCCTCTGGAAGTATACCCGGAGGACGGGGCGCGGCGAATTGTCCGAGAAACGCCATCGTCGTTACTTCTGGGTTCACCCATACACTCGCACATTGTACTGGAGCGATAGCGATCCATCTACTGCTGGCAGATCAGAGCTCAAGGCCAAGAGTGTGCCTATCGAGGCTGTTCGTGTTGTGACTGACGATAACCCAATGCCACCCGGATTGCACCGGAAGAGCTTGATCATCATTTCACCTGGCCGAACCATCAAATTCACCTGCACGACTGGTCAACGACATGAGACTTGGTTCAATGCACTTTCATACTTGTTGCTACGGACTGGACAAGAGCCTCAGACTGATGCAGAAGACGTTGCCGGCCAGATAACACAGGAAGATGTTGACGAGTTCAATCCACAGGTCGGGCGACGCCCTGTTCACGAGTCTGGGTCAAGAGGTCCCCGTCATTGTCATCTTACAACTCTCGTACCACACGAAACGAGTCCCCGTCTTGGGCACGTCAATGAATATTCCCACGCTCACACCTTCTGGGAATCATAAACATGGAAGTGCTACAAGCCGCACCTCGACAGGCACACTCAGTAAGCTCAGCGGATACTGGCGATCCGGAGCACCGAAACTCTCCGGGACTCTGTCTAGTTTCCGAGGCCGCGGGCCTAGCAGCCAGAATTGGAATATTTATGAAGCAAGTGAGGTGCACGACAGTGCCGAAGATTTACGGGAGTTGATTGAACGCCAAGATCGCGAGTCTGATCGACTCGAGAACGTGAGAGCTTGCTGCGATGGCAAACACGACGTGGGGAGCTTACCACACACTGCACGAAGAGGGCGAGGTCATCCGTCACACTCGCACCCTCATCCACACCACCCTGGACCTTCTGCTACCAACACACCAATGGCTTCCATGCGTTCCCGAGCATGAAACAAACTGTACACGCAGAATATGTGCTCGATTCTGGCCAACTGTCCTGCTCCGACAATGACTAATCCTGGAACAATGGCTTGGTCCCTTCCAAGGCCCGGCTCAATCTGTTGTAGAACTATTGACGATCGCGACGATATCATAATTCTCCTTTCCCAATCATTCTCTTTGTTCCTCTTGCTCGATTTCTCCGATGTTGTCTCACCGCACGGCATTATACAGTCAAAACAACATTTGACTGAAGTTGCCATTATACTGTCTTTCCGAAAACAACAAAATTTACCGACCACAAACCATCGCTCTCTTGGCTAATGCCCCTTTTCTCCTCCTTTTCCTTATTACTTCCTTTTTGCCCCACCTTTTATTTTTGTATTTTTTTATTTTTTATGTGGACGAAACCCATGTCTTTAGCCCGTGCCTTCACTGCGTCGCTCCTCCTAAGGACCGGCGCCACTTGGGCTAGTCTCGCGCGATTGTATAAAACACTGCTTACTACTACCTTTACTATGACTACAAGTATACCTTAGGTCAATATGGCGTCCACTTTGTTTCTGTCTCGAACAGCATTTATCATTCATTTCTACAGATTGCAGCAAGGACGGGAGATTCAGGAGAAGGGAGATTGTACAAGAGGGAGGCAGGGGAGGGAAAACAGAACAAGGGAGCTGAGCAGACGCGCCGTCGACAGCAAGGCAAAGCAAAACCTTGGTTTTTGGCCCGTGATGATGAGAATGGGGCTGGCGTGGCGAGACGAGAAAGACGGCTAGGGAGAAGAGGTTGAGGCATGTAGGAAGATCAAGAAGACCAAGAGCGTTTGACGAATGAATGAAGACATTTTCCCTCGTTGCAATGGACGCTCTGGACGCTCTGGAACATCTGAACTTGGAGGCCCCGTCGCATGACGCAAGGACCCAGTTGGCCAACGCGCGCTGTGCCGCCAGTGAAGCAAATGAAATGCGTGGCTGCCGTGCTGCGTCAAATAAAGTAATAAAGTCAAATTCTTCATCAGAGATCCAAACCCCTCCTCCCATTGGTCTGTTTGCTGTTTGTCCCCAGTCCGTCGCGGAAAACCCGCAGGGCCACACCGGGTGACCGGCACGCCAAGCTGGATGGAAGGAGCCAAGCAAGAGCTTGCTTGGAGCTGTCAGCTGTCACTGGGGTTCGTTCGTTCGACCCATTCCATTCTAATCCGTATGCACGCACACGCACACACGCACACGCGCACACGCACACGCACACGTACGGAGTACACGTCTCCACGAACGACCTTGCCTTCTTTCTCCCGCCCAACAATCTAATCTGCATGTGTGCTGCTGGGTTGCCTACCTATTACCTCACTTACGTCTTGACAGCTCGACGCTGAATTTGCCTTCCCTTCCCTTCGCTTCCCTCGCCATTTTGTGCGTCCTTGATTGACCCTTGTCATTTCGCCTCTCACTGCCATGCATGCTGGTCGTCTTGGTCAATCGCAACACGTATCCTTTCTCGTCCACCCCGACCCGTATCTCCATCTAAGCTCCCTTGCTCTGCATCAAACACGACTTCTTGACGACAAAAGAATAACGCCGACGCACGCTCGATACACTCAGGTACCCTCCTGCTTTGACGCTGCGCTCAAGGCAGTGCAACCTCGGCCCGCCAGCCGCCGCCCACTTGGCCGGGGACTCGAGACGAACCAACGTTTTCTTGGCCTTTCGAAGCTACACTCACTGGCTGTGATAATATAAAAATCACCCACCTCTACCACCCCCAGCATGGGACCATGGACGACATTGCTTGCGACGTACCTCTTGGGGGCGTTACTTTTGTTCCAATTGTTGTGCTGATTGTGCTGGTTCATGCACATTACACGTTTCCATACCGACACGACCTGGCACCTGCCAACCATCATGATGAACATGACATAGTTCAGCCTGGTGACGAAACATCAGGTCTGGATGAAGCCAAAAAGAAAACAACTGCCCATGAAGCCAAGGCGCGGGCAGCTCGCCATCTCGATGTCGCTGCCGGCTACTTTGCTGTATGTCGTGAATACACACCAATGGGGCTCAACGCCAAACCCATAGAGCGTGCTACACCGGTTGGGCCAACCACAGTCGCTGCTCCGAGCCCTAGCGTCTACCAAACAATGTATAGAAGCATCTTCGACCGCAAACCCGTCGCTGGGCCGTTGGGTGGAACTAACAACAACAACAGCAGCAGCAGCAGCAGCAGCAGCAGCAGCAGCAGCATGAGCCAGAGGCCGAAGAAGGCCGGCAACGTGTTTTACGTCGTGCTGAGGTATACTCTTCTTTTCTTTTTGTTCTCTCCATCTCCCAGGAGACCTTTTTTGACTAACACGCTTGATTGTCAGGCATGGCCATCTCATGCTCTTCGATGATGACGAGCAGCTCGAAGTCAGGCATGTCATTTCCTGGCTCACCACGACATCAGCATTTACTCTGGAGGTGATGTTACTCCTGAAGGCGAGCTGTTCATCAAGCGAAATGCCTTGTGCCTCACGAGAAAACAAATCGATTCCGACAAGCAGGCGCCAGACAGTCAGACATCTAAGCCTTTCTACCTATTCTCTGAAAACTGTTCGGCCAAGGAGGACTTTTATTTTGCCTTGCTGAAGAGCCAGGAGCAAACTTTTGGTTTCGATTCTAATCCCCGTCCCTAAGGGATTCGAGGTAAAGAACATCATCTCCCTGGTCCAAAGGCTACATGCCTCAGAGGACCATGTGCATTCTAGGTGGCTGAATGCACTTCTGGGGAGGATTTTCCTTGCCGTGTACAAGACGCGCGATTTAGAAAACTTGATCCGTGAGAAAATCACCAAGAAGATATCTAGGGTGAAGCGACCTTCCTTTCTGGCCAACATCACCATACAAAAATAAACACTGGCGAGACGGCTCCTTTTTAACAAACCTGAGACTGAGAGACTTGACCGTCGAGGGCGAGTGCGTTGTGGAGGCGGATGTCAGGTACACTGGCAACTTTCGTATCGAGGTTGGAGCTACGGCAAAGATCGACTTGGGAACGAGGTTCAAGGCCCGAGAAGTTGCCTTGCTTCTTGCCGTTGTCCTCAAGCGAATCGAGGGCCATATTCTTTTCAAGGTCAAGGCGCCCCTAGCAATCGTATCTGGATGTCGTTCCAGTCAATGCCCAAGATGGAAATGGCAATTGAACCCATTGTCAGCTCAAGACAAATCACATATACACTCATTCTACGTCAGATTGAAAATCGCATAAAGGAAGTCTTTGCCGAGACGCTGGTACAGCCATTCTGGGACGATGTACCCTTCTTCAAAACCGAGCATAAAATCTGGAGAGGCGGCATCTTCCAGGATGATGATGCTGTCGAGTCGTCCGAACCTCTTGCGGCTGTGCCAATACCAACCGATGTCGAGACCCTCGAGAAGCTGGAAGAGACCCAAGATCTACTCAATCAAACGCGGCCGATGGAAAAAAGCCATACTCCTACCATCATGGAACAGCAGCCAGCAGCAGCAGCAGCAGCCACGGGAATGTTCGGGAGAAAGTTGGGAAAGAGCGCCAATGGCAGCGCTACGTCTGTCTTGTCCACCGACATCAACTCCAAGCCAACCTCCTATGCAAATAATGCCCCTCGATCTCCCAATATCATTAGGAACCCGACAGGTCCTGTCGTGGGCACCGAAAATGCGCATGCTGATCTCTTCAAGCCATCATCATCACCTCCTGATCATGCTACAAACCTAATGGCCTCTTTGGCCTCTCGCTCCCACGAGCCATCACCGTTGCACACGCCCTTCGAATCTCCTGCCAAAGCTCCGTCCGTGATGAAAATGTCCCGCCGGTCCTCAGCATCTTCCAAGGAAGCTGTAGAAAAGGGAGGGGCAACGAGATGGAGTCGACCCCAATCACAACAGGCCGCCGCAATACGACCTCGTCGGCTGAGTCTCTCGTGCGTAGCGAAGATTCAGGTACTGCGTCTCCCGCAAGATCAGCAACCGGGTCGTCCACGAATCAAGCAGGCTCTGTTGGCAGAGGCTTCTTTGCACGGCGTGACACTGGCAACACAGCAGCATCGTCCGACTCCTCTATTAGTGGTGAAGTGAAGAAAACGACATTGGCAGCTACGGTAACCAACGCTGCTGAACAAGCTAGACAGTGGGGCTGGAACGCCATCCGCCGACAACGAGAACAACGTCGCAATGGCGATAAACCTCATCCGATTGATCTGAGCCAACCCATGGGCCGCGGCCAGCCTCTGCCGCCTCCTGGAACCCCTCTTCCAGGGCCCAATGACGGGACGTCCAGGTTTGGAGTAGGGCAGGGTACGAAGCGCAAACCTGTCCCAGCTCCAGCATCCATACCAGAACAAACTTCTGCAGAACTTGAAGATAGTGATAAAGAGTCTCGGTCCTCACAGCCACCTCCACTTCCCCAACGAAGACGCAGGGGGCAAGCCAACAACAGGAGGAGGAGATCAAGGAAAACATGTTGATAGTCGCTGCTCCTGATGATGATTCTCAGCCTGGCACTCCAGCTGCAGAGGACAGGGCGATCTACAACGAGGCTTGGGCGAATGGCGCAGGAAAGAAATCGCAGGCTCTATCCGAAGTCGAGCTACAACAAGTAGAGTTGGCACTCGGCCTTGAACACGAGGTCGTACCAGAGGCACTTCAGGAAATCTCAAAATCCCCGTTCAACAGCATGCAACAAGTTTCTCAAGAGCCGCTTATGTCAAACGTGGAAGTGACGAAAGAGACTCCATTAATAGCTTTGCCAGCCACTATGGCTGCTGTCGATGACGACGATGACTTTTCTGGTTGGATGGACAATGATGATGACAATGGCGGCGGCGAGGCTGTAGCGCCGCCACGTCCTGTTATTGCCCCTATTGAAGTCAAGCAAATGAGATGATGGCAACAATGTCTGTCTGTTCCTGCGGGAGACAAAGCAATATGACAAAAAGATGACCATGGTGGATGAACTTGATGCTTGATACTTGAAGAACCGCTCATGTCCTGGTTTTCTGAAAAACCTCGGGCCGACGAAATTACAATAGCAACTTTTGTCTTCTCTTTATTCTATTTTATTAGGGGTTTTTCTTTCACGGCGCAGGCGCATGGAGTTGTTATAGCATGAGTATAAAATCAATCACCTGCAGTCCACTTTCAGAGCCCGGTGACACTCACGCTGTTTGGTCTGGCCCTGGCACGATATTTGATCGTTTTGTGTATATACCATGACTGTACATATACCAATTGATTTTTATGTTTATTCCTTTGTGAGTTCTCCAACTGGTACTCACAAAACATTGGACTTGATGCAAGTATTCCTTATACACAAGAGATGTCGGCTATACCTAGCCAGGTGAACATTGACTAACTTTACAAGGCACATATACCAAAAGAGAAAAAGTGGCAGATATATATTGACTGACAAGTCAGTGTAGTGTCTCGACGGTTCGTCATCTAGAAATAAAATTTCATCATGACAATCGTCTATGGTAGAATGAGTGAATACTATTCAAGAGCGTCATCCCTACTGTTTCGCAATTCGGGAGTACGTGTCAAAGGGCTGTTGATGTATATGGGAAATCAACCATGCCGTAGTGTAGTCTCAATCAAACTACAAGGACCTCCTCACCAGCTTCATCCCGTGAAACAGAGGGGGAAAGTTCACCACTCCAGTGACTCCAGGTCAACCTCGGAGTCGGCCAGCATCCGTATCACGGGTCCGGCCTTGGCCCTCATCCCAACCACCTTCATTCTTTGCTTCGTACGCGTCCAGAACACGGGGCAGTCCTTGCTATCACACCGAACTTCCTCAAGGGGCTTGAGCCCGCGCAAGTGCGGCAAACGCGCAGTATGTCTTGGAAGCTGCGCTCCTCAGAGGTGAGTCTCGTCTGGAGGGTGAAGAGCGACGCCGGGGTATTGGCACGGCAGTTCGGACAGAGCGTGTGGCCCTCGGGAGCGAATTTGGAGCTGCATACGAGGCAGTGCGTGGAGCGCATGTATGATTCTAGCGTCATTTTCTTGGACGCTGGGTCATGCGACGTTTGGTGAATCCGTTGGACTTTGGGCATCTCGTCGTACCATTGCCTGACGTTTGCGCCGACGAGGTTGAAGATGCGCTCCAGCGGCGGGATCAAGTTCTTGGAGATGTAGTACTCTGCGTCGAGTTGCCAGTGTGGGTTGGCGAGCAAGTCCTCGGGGCGACGCTTCGATCGATCAAGCGTGCGCCGGGGGCGCCCGTGATGATGACATAGGGAACGCGCTCGCCGTACTGGGGTTCTGCGCGCCCATCTTGGAGCATCTTCTTTGTGCTGATGAGGGCTCCGGCCGGAGGGACTCCTTTGTCCGAGTAAGTGCCGAGGCGTACCTCTCGCGCGAAGCAGAAGTCCTGGACGGAGACGGCGCCGCGCATGATCTTGTCGCACTGTCTCTGGAAGTATTCTTTGATTTGGCTGAGGTCGGCGGTCTCAAAAAGCATCTTGAGGGCTTTTTCTTCAATCTTCTGTTCCGCTGGTGTGCCGTCTCGACGAACTGTTTCTATGCCCTTTGCGTCAAACTCGGGCGTGATCTGGTCCTTGCTTTCGTACTTGTTCCCGACGTAGCGCTTCTTGGCGAGGAGGACGCAAGGGTGATAGACTTTTTCAAACTTGAGCTTGATGGGCCGTGGGTTCATGTCGGTGATGGCTTTCGCAATCTCGTTGCCAATGTCGAAAGCTTGGTCCCTGGTCCTTCCCTTGAGGTACACGAACAGACTGTCCGTGTCGCCGTAGACGACTTCGGCGCCCCAGCGCTCGACCGAGTGGATGTAGGCCGTGGCACGCTCGAGCGTCTCCCGACCTGTCTGGACAATGCTGTCTGCAATTTCGGAGCACGGCATTCGCCCTGAAAATGAGGCGGATGTGTATCCGTAGGTGACGTTGGCCAGGAGCTTCAGAGCGAGCTGACGGTTGTTGAGTAGTTGCTGTAACACCTTGTCGTCTTTGTCCCTTTTCATGCCGCTCTTGACCATGACCCTTGTCTCCAATATCTCGGTCAACATCTTCGCGAGCAGCGACTTTCGAATATTGGTCTTGACATACATCATGCCATTTGGTGCGATGTTAATGTGGTCTTGCAGCAAAGCAAGGAGACCCTGTTGGCGCTTGTACTCCGCAAACCCCATCTTGCTTGTGCCGCGCCAGTTGGTGATGCGCCCGAGAAAGGTTGAGTAGCAGTAGTTGTATGCAATCATGACGCTCGGGTATAGACTCTGGAAGTCAAGCACCAAGAGTGGGCTGTTGTAAAACGCGCTTTGAGGCTCCATCACCAGTGGTAAACATTCAAGTGCATTTTGACCACCGACTTGCTTCCGGCTCGGGGATACAAGCATGAAGTTCTCGGGTTTCGCGATACGGAACATGATGGACTCAACCTTGAATTGTGACCCACGAGAGAAGACAGAAAAGAAGTCAACTCCGAGCAGTCGAGCTTGTTCACTCGTTCTCGCGATAAGCTCGTTGGTCTCGAGGATCTCGATGTCCATCATTGTGCGCGACATATAATGGCTCACCAGCTTGCTCAGATCAGACGCCTTGCCGGTCTTGAACCAGGTAGTCAATGTCTTCCAAGAATAATGGGGTACGCGACGATGAAGCAAGTGCCAGGCCACGTTTTCAAGGGTATACTGAAGAAGATTCAATTCACCTCGCATCGCTCTCCAAATATTGATCATGTGCCGCCCAGTCACACGAATTGTAGATGTCGTATTGAAGCCCCAGCGGTCGCTTTGTTTCCCAAAACGCCCATGTGAGTCGGTCTTCATGCGTGAAAATTCATCGCATAAGTTGTAGTCGTACTTGAACCTCGCCCGTTCGATTAGGTAACCCCAAGAACTGCCGTGTACCTCGTATCCGGTCAAAACATCAGGATCGTATGTTCTGACAACCTCAACCATTCGAACAATCAAGTCTAGTTCGGAAGGCTCTTCAACAATCTCGGTGCTCGTTTGCTTTTGCATCATGTGGCCAGGGCTTCCATCTGGGGAAAGTACAATAATGCCTGTTTCGACTGCATTGGAGGGGTGTTGACTATGTCTCATCATCTCATCAGACTTGCAGGCCCAGAATATACATTGAACTTCGTCTTCTTCGGGGTTGGGCACATATTTGCCTCTCGTGTTGACGTGGATTTCAAGACTCAGGGTGCTCATGTATTGTACCTCGTATTCAACGCTGGTTGATTTTGCTCTTTGAGTGTATTTGAAGCCGTGCTTGTTTTTGGGCGTTGGTCCATCGATCTGGGACATCCAAGTTTTAGGGGTGGACAGTAGTCTTTGAGATGCAGTTTTGATTGCCTTTTGCCTCCAGTTTTGTGCTCCAACCATTGCATAACCTCCTGACACGTTGGCGGCAATGTAGCCAATTCCCAACTGCGCCAGGAGCAGTGTCGTCGTTGTTGATCCTGCTTTTCTTGCAAAACTAATCGTCCATGTGAAACGTCTGCTCTTATTCCGTAACTAGCAGCGGATGAGCCGTCGATATCGAAATCAGGTAGGAATGGAATGGTGTTGCCCTCGAGCCGGAACTCGCGGCCTGCATACTCTCGGTTTCGTTCCGGGACATCTTTTTCCTTGCTGTAAAAGGCATCTTGATAAATGACATTGGGACGGCTAATATCTTCCATGGCCTGGCTCTGATTGGGCGTTGGTGGCACACTTGAAAAGATTAGGTATGGCTTCGAAATAGCTTCGCCAATAGCTCGTTGGATTTTGGTTGCCTCGTCATCTTGCTCACAGGGACTAGAAGCTAACCTTGGAGAAAGACCCATCTTATTCAAGTCTTCAAATTTGCCATGAGACTGCCTTACGGTCGGGCTGAAAGATACAGTTTTCGCTGGCTTGCTGGGTAAACTTTGCCATGACGATACGAGCGATGATCGTTGGCTAAGATGTAAATTACATGGTAGATCGTTCTGATCCTTGACAACGGAACACGTCAAAATCTCGCTCGAAGTCTTAGAGGTATCTGCGATGTCGGATAACTGATCATCCTTTCGGAGGACCGACTTGGAGCCTTCCTCTTCCGAGGACTTGTACTCGTTTTGCTGAGATGATGCTTTCAATTGATCCGAAATTACCTCACTATTTGGTGAATTCGAGTGAATTCGGTACTTCGATCGCTTCTGGGGACTACTCTCTACCGACATTCCTGAGCTCTGGCGTTTTAAGCCTAATCTCTGAAGTGAGTGTCGTGCCTCAGCCTTGGGGGCCCGTCCTACCAGGCCCTCGTCCTCAGCGAAGTCCAGAAGCTCTTGAGAGACAGGCACGATAGGAAACACGCCTGTTTTTAATATGCTCAGACCAAGGCCAGAAATGAGTTGTGATGAGAGCGTGGGCGACTCAGGAGCAAGACCAAGATCCGCGTCGCCTGTTGCTGACTTCAATGAATCGTTATAAATTCCTTCAGTCCTCTTTGTCTCATCGTCATTTTGTGTCTGAATGAGATCCCTCAGGGCTTCTTCATCCGAATCTTCAGGAAAGAAGCTCTCGTCGTCTACTGCCAGCTCTTGTATAATCCTTTTCTCATCGACCTCGATACTGCTGGCTGGTTCGGCAGTAGATTGTGTCATAATTGAGGGTAGACCAAGCACTGGCATGAGACTATGAGGATACAAGTCCTCGACTGACTGAAGAGAGGTATGCACCTCTCCATTAGGGTCAATTGACTTTACAAAATCGTCAAAGTCTGGTTTTTGATTGGCAAGGCTGGACAACTCCGACTCTATCAGGTTCTTGATCTCATCCCTGTACTCCTGTTCATGGATCCAACCTTTTGGATGGGTTTGTCTTGGATCAGCAGACATTGTAACCATCACCTCGGGTGGGAAGGGACTTTGGCCCTGAAAGGCTTTCGACAGTTGCCTCTGGCGCCGCTTAGTCTCGTCTTTCCACAGCCCTGCCATACTGTGTACCAGTTTCAGATCCCCTGGAATGGGAGCATTGCGTTCGGAGAAATCATGGTGAAGTGGCCGCTCTTGGACTATTTTTCGATTGAGAATATGCTGTACACAAATGTCCACTTCGATGGAGCAGTGGCTAACACGAGGTAAGGAAGGGTCATCCGTGATGTGCTCCCCGAGAACTGATTGACTATGCCAGAGATGCGGGGAATCTGAGGAGAAATCATGTCCAGGGACGGGGGCACGGAAAGTCGTTTTGGAAGAGTCGAGGTAATCACATCCATACAAGTTGTAATCAACCATGAACTGCAGAAGGTATTGCAAATGAGCCTCGTACGGCTGAAATTTCCGTTTCATAATCACGCCCTGTTGAAGAAGGTCGGCCAATCGTGTCATTACAATAGGATTGAACATGTAGATCTTGAGGAAGAACCGATATCCAACATGAAAGCCGTAAAACGGGATCCCCTTGACCAGAGTTATCCGCGCCACGAATTTCGCACTGTCTCCATACTGATCTCGCCTGTAGCTGACTGCCAGAGCATGATCTATTGAGAGGTGCAGTCGGTAAATATAGGCTCCAACTGTCATAGTTCGTTAGCTCAGATCATACGCTAGCTCTGCGAAACACAGCAGCATACCTTCATCAGGTGCCAGCTGCCCATCATACTCGACATATAAGTACGGAAATGCCCCATGAACATGAGCACAGACTTTTGCCCCGTCTCGGTAGAGCCAAATATTCGAACCACGGGAACCTTGGGACCTTTGCCTATCTGTGAGGCCCGAACATCATTGCGAAGCTGAGGATCATAACGAGTGGGGCTGGCTTGGTAGTGATCGATGCAATTCAGCCTGACTCGAAACAAACTCATGCTTCTTCATCATGAAATTTCATTATTTCCAGTTGAACCGCCGATTTGATACCCGTCTCGGTGATGGATCATGAAGAGCATCTTGATTAGAGCCAAGAGGGAGGAGGTTAAGTCTCAGCCTTTGTTGACGCTAATAACTCACGCGCCATTCGCGTGGCGCTCTTGACGCCTAGAATCGCGCCGTCACGTGGCGATAAGAGACGTTCTCCACCCTTTGAAGTTATGTAATGACATACTCCGTACAAATGCCAAATTTCCCATCGTTCTAACCTACTCAGCGCAACGGTTTAGCTCACATTTACTCATTACCTACGAGGTACAACAAACGTTTATTTCACGCGCTCATCCCTTCTGGCTATCAGAATGCCACCTGCTCCACCTCGAAAGCCTGAACCAGGCGCCGCAAATAAGGAGGAGAACATCTACATCCCCTCGTTCATCAGCAAAAAGCCATTTTATGCTGGCGAAGATGGTGAAGACAACGATTACCTGAAGCATCAACGGCGCGAAGAGAAGAATGAGTCAACAGCATGGTACGATCGTGGAAGGAAAGCCGGCCCTGCTGCTACCAAGTACCGCAAAGGCGCGTGCGAAAATTGCGGCGCAATGACACACAAGGCCAAAGATTGCTTAAGTCGCCCCAGAGCTAAGGGGGCAAAGTGGACGGGGAAAGAAATTCAAGCAGACGAGGTAATACAAGATGTCAGGATGGGCTGGGATGCGAAGCGCGACCGATGGAACGGCTACGACTCGAAAGAATACCGCAATGTGGTTGACGACTTTAATCAAATGGAGGAACTGCGAAAACAATCGTTAAAAGCGCAGAATGGGGAAGATGATGCCGAAGATGGAGACAAGTATGCGGAGGAGAATGATATGAGCAAGCATCAAAGCACAGCAACTCGACAATTGCGAATACGAGAAGATACGGCGAAATATCTCCTTAACCTTGATCTAGAATCCGCAAAATACGACCCAAAGACACGATCGCTAGTCGACGGAGGGGCTACTGGCGGTAAAGCTGCGGAACTTTACGCAGAGGAAGGTTTTATGCGATCGTCAGGCGAGGCAAGAGACTTTGAAAGCGCGCAGCGATATGCATGGGAGGCACAAGAAAGGAGTGGCGATACAACACAGCATTTGCAAGCGAACCCGACTGCCGGTGCCTTCTATCGTAGGAAAGAGCAAGAGGAGGCCGAACGAGAACGAGCAGAGCGTGAGAAAGAGTTGTTGGAAAAATATGGTGGGAGGCTCAGAAACCCATGCCCGCTGCTTTGCGGAGCATGATGATCGCCGAATCGGAAACATATGTGGAATACGATGAGGCGGGCCTGATAAAGGAGCACCACAAAAGCTGCAAAGTCGAAATACCCGGAGGATATTCTGATCAACAATCACACTTCAATTTGGGGTAGCTGGTGGTCCAATTTCAAGTGGGGATACGCATGTTGTCACTCCCTCTTGAAGAATAGTTACTGTACGGGGAGGAAGGCAGAGAAGCTTGGGAAGCGGCAGAAAGGCAGAGAACGGGTGCTAATTTGATTGAAGCTGCGGATGGGGAGACGTCGCCGCCCCAGGAGGAAGAATTGGCCAAGAGAGAAACCGGCGACGCAACTGCGAAGAAGCGCTCACGCGAAGAAATGATGAACGGTGTTTCAGAGGCAGAGCTGGATGAGTATCGCAGAAAAAGAGCTGCTGCAGATGATCCGATGGCGAAATTGCTTGGTCAAGATAAACTGTTAAGCTAGTAACACGTTGTAAAATACAAACATGTAAAATAAATTTTGTCTGGTTCTCGGAGGCATTATTTGAACATGTCCTCTGTGTCGCTCTGTGAATATGCGGATGACGAAAGTCTCTTCGTTTGGACCATCCGTTTTAGTAGCCGCGTTTACTACGTATTCGAATACTGTTGACGATAGTTCCACCACATTCTACAAAATTACCAAAGAGACATTGAAGCACGTCGGGCAAGTTTTCACATACTTGGTGTTGGTCAAAATCAATCCATTTTTTTCCTTTGGCCAACGCCTCAAGCTATGACGAGAATATTCCATCCCATGAGCGGTATTGCCGAATCAACTACCCCCATACATATCGGAGAACCATCATAACATAGCTAATGCATCTACTCGTCATCCTCTTCCTCCTCGCCATCAGCACCGCCCTCGGCGGCCTTGGCCTTCTTTCTGCGGACACGACCGGGACGGCCACTACCGAAAGGCGAGTTCAGAGCGAAGTCGATGTGCTTCTGGGAGTCAAGGCGGACGATGAACGAGGGGACGTTGACGATCTGCTTGCCAACACGGATGTGGCGCTGGCGGATGAGGACACGGGCGTGGTGGATAGATTTGGCTAGACCGAGCTTGTAGACGCAAGTCTGAAGGCGGCGCTCCAAGAAATCCTCGATCTTCAGGGCAAGCACGTAATCGAGCTTCATGCGGGACTCGTCGAGGACACCAACGCGGACGAGACGGCGAATGAGGGCATTGCCTTCAAAGAGACGCTTGGGGTCCTTTTCGTCAAGGGTCAAGAGCTGACTACCCGAGTAGTTAGTCATCAATTCATCATCTCACGGAGACTACCTGAGGGGTCGTACCGAGCAGCACGACGAATCTTGGACAGAGTCAGACCGACTCTCCAGACCTCACGTTTATTTCGGAGGCCGTACTCGCCAACGAGCTTCAACTCAGAGTCCCTGATGCATAAATAGGTCAGTATTCGTCACAATCGACTTAAACAGAGTCAAGCTCATGTTCAGTGGCCGGTGGTACTGACAATCGAGCAGACTCGAAAGGTCTGCGAGGTACACGGGAAGTCTTGGAATGAGCGCGTGGAGGCATCCTGATTGAACTGTTAGCGATTGCGATCAGAAAGTTATCTTTGCGGTTGTTCAGACTCACTTGACTTGCTCCTGTGGTGATGGCTGAAGATAGATCAAAGGTGCACACAAGACTGGAAATCTTTCAGATTGTGGGGGGTAAATTTCGCCAAGCGCGTCCTTCTGTCACGTGAGCACAAAACTGCAAACCCTAAGTAATTCGGATGCACAAACTGCACAACTCACAACGAGCCCTAGTTTGCGATTAGCGGACCAGAAAAAGAACTGATTATCTAATCTGCCGCTCGCACAACCAACCGCAAATTCGACGCACCCACAAGCGGAGGCTCATCAGTACACCTTTGCCGACTCTCGATCACGAACCCATTGTTCGCCAGATAAGACGAGATGGGTCACTCTTACGGAAAGCGAGCGGGCACCCGCGTGCGTACATGTCTACGATCATCGATATGCGACAAAAGCTAATGTCGAAATAGTATGCCTTCAGCCGCAACTTCCGCCAGAAGGGCATGATCGCCCTGAACACGTACTTGAAGACGTACCGGTTCGTACACTCGACCTAGATTTGCCGTGCGATCAGAAAATTTCGGGTTCGGAAACTGATTTTGGACGTTATAGTGTTGGCGATATCGTTGACATTAAGGTTAATGGTGCCGTTCAGAAGGGGTAAGAACTTTTGCCATAATTTGGCAGGGCAAGTTGGAACGAGGGTCCCAATTGCTCTGGGGAAGAGATGCAAAAATGCTGAGAATTGAGTGTACAGTATGCCCTACAAGGTCTACCACGGAAAGACCGGCGTTGTCTACAACGTCACCAAGAGCTCCGTTGGTGTCATCATTTACAAAAAGGTGTGGCACCGATACATCGAGAAGCGCATCAACGTCCGAGTCGAGCACATTCAGCCCTCTCGATCCCGCGAGGACTTCCTGAAGCGAGTCAAGTCCAACGCCGAGGCCAAGAAGAAGGCCGCCGCTGAGGGCGTCACCGTCCAGGTCAAGCGTTCGCCTGGCCTTCCCCGAGAAGCCCGTACCGTTTCTCTCACCGACAACCCTCCTGAGACTGTCACTCCTCTGCCTTACGAGACTACGATTTAAAAAGGTGTATGCGGGGATTGTGCGGTTCTTCTTTTTTCTTGTGGTGTTGCGTCCGGACGGGAAAGAACTCAGCATGGCAAGGTCTGCATTTTCGATGCCAATAGGAAATAAAACTAAGTGACATCCACAACAACCCTCTAGTGACGTCCTTCTGTGATTACACACTTCCATCGTTACTTTGCATTCAATCTACATCCACGAGTAGCTCATTACGCCAGCCAACATGCTATATGTAATTACCGGAGGAGTGTGTGTGACAGTTATGTGTCCGCATGTCGACGTCTTCAGCCTGGCGAATGCATAACATTCCCGTCCTGTAATTTACAAATGTCACGTTCACATGCATGATTTGTATGGTCATTGCAAATGATGGCTTTCACCAGGCACACCGTTCACGTGCGTACCGTTCTTATCAACTTCATGATAACCATTGGACCTCAAGAAATGCATAGGATACGAAATTCCTGAGGAATTCTTGGTAAGTCTGCTGACAGATCAATTGATGGGCTTTTTGGCAGCATAGACAGACTGCGGAGTTCTCCCAAGGGCACGGCGGTTTCCAAGACTTCTACCGTGTTCATGACCCAATCGCTTTGGCCGAGGTGAGGTGCTCTAATTCGTCAGTGTTTCTGAGAAACGGCTAGTCATCGACCACGCTGATTTCATGGAAATCACATAGCACAACAGTTCGAGCCATTTTCATTGAGGCAACTGCATTTGCGAAAGAAAACCTTTACAAGTCTGGGTCTTTGTGGCAAAGGTGTGGCGTTAGAGCAGTGACGCGGACAAGCATCCAAGTGTAGCCCGTGTGCTGCCCTGCAGCCGCGCTCACTTAAAGAGAGGCCAGCGGATACTGCTTTTATCCAAGTTCTCTCCTTTAAGCACAAAAACTGCAACAAGGTTTCTCTTTCTCTTTCTCGCTTCAAAGCGAAGTCAACGACAGCTAAATATCGGACACTCTTGTCCATTCTAGAGGGCCCAGGGTAGGTAAGTTGCGAAGTCGGCGTGGAAGATTCGGCCAACCGCAAGAGACAGAGTCGCCAAGCCCCACTCGGTGATGCAGGTGAGACGAGTCTCCCGAGCTGACGACTGCGTCCACGACAGCTTTACGAGACACCACGGGGAAGTGTGGTTTAGCTGCATATTCCACTACCTGCCTTCCTTTCGACTATTCACGAATCTCCAAGGCCTCAGCGAAGTTGTGTCTCGTTTCTTGCGTGTGGGGTGAGTGCCCACGACTTCCAGACCACGCACTGCATCTCTTACCATAAACTTCAGCACCACCTGCGGAGCTTTGTTTGCCCAACAAGTCGCGACCATGACTTCGCTACGAACAACGGAGCACACCAAGTATGTCATGTTATAGATTCAAAGAGGAGCGAGTTTGTTTCATCTGGCGGCTCTGTCTGCACACTGACATGTAGCTTCGAACAGAACCGACCAAGAGCTTGCCATTAGCATCAAGAAGGCAACTAACAGTGATGAGATCTCCCCGAAGCGCAAGCATGTGCGAGCATGCATTGTGTACACTTGGGACCACAGATCATCCCAGTCCTTCTGGTCAGGTATCAAGGTGTACGATATTCGTTCATTCACGATGCGACGTTTGAAGGAAAGCTTACCACGCAAATAGGCAACCGATCCTTGCCGATGAAGTCCAGACGTTTAAAGCCCTGATAACGATCCACAAGGTCCTCCAGGAAGGACATCCATCGGCATTAAAAGAAGCCATGGCTAATAGAAGTTGGATCGATGGTCTCAATCGAGGAATGTCTGGCGAAGGGATTCGCGGCTACGGTCCTTTAATCCGCGAATATGTATATTACCTTCTTGCAAAGCTGTCTTTCCACCAACACCACCCTGAGTTTAATGGCACTTTCGAGTACGAAGAGTATATCAGCTTGAAGGCAATCAATGATCCCAACGAAGGCTACGAGACCATCACCGATCTCATGGTTCTGCAGGACAAGATTGAGCAGTTTCAGAAGTTGATCTTCTCTCATTTCCGCCACGTCGGCAACAACGAGTGCCGAATTTCTGCTCTAGTGCCTCTCGTGCAAGAGAGTTACGGCATCTACAAGTTTATCACGAGCATGCTACGTGCTATGCATTCCAGTAGGGTTCCTTGGCAGCGGTCGATAAATAGACTGAACGCTAACATGTTTGACAGTTACTGGAGACGATGATGCGCTGCAGCCCCTTAGAGAACGATATAATGCACAGCACTACCGTCTAGTCAAATTCTACTACGAGTGCTCGAACCTCCGATATTTGACCAGTCTTATCACCATCCCCAAACTGCCTCAAGATGCACCAAATTTGCTGGCTGACGACGACGACGCTCCTGCACTGCCGGCAAGGCCCAAGCAAGAAATCGAGCGGCGACCAACCCCTCCCGCAGTGCCCAAGGCCCAGGAGCCGGACGAGATCTCAGAGTTCTGGAAGGGCGAGTTGGACAGACAAAACCGGGAGTATGAAGAACAGCAACGTGTCTTGGAAGAGAGGCAGAATGCAGCTCTTCTTGCTCAACAGCAAGCTCAGCAACAAGCCCAACGCGACTTTGAGGAACAGCAGCGCCGTCTGGCCGAGCAGCAACAAAGAGAGCAAGAAGCGTTGTTGGCGCAACAAGCGCAGTGGCAGACTCAAGGCAGGCTGGCGGAGCTGGAACGCGAGAACCTTAACGCTCGCGCTCAATACGAACGTGATCAGCTTATGCTTCAGCAGTATGACCAGCGTGTCAAGGCTCTCGAAGGCGAGCTTTCACACATTCAAAACAGCCTAGGCCAGCAAATCACGAGCAAGGATGATCAGATTCGAGCCTTGCAAGAGCAAGTCAACACCTGGAGAACAAAGTATGAGTCGTTAGCAAAGCTTTATTCCCAGCTTCGACATGAGCATTTGGACCTCCTGCAGAAGTTCAAGGCTGTGCAGCTCAAGGCAGCTAGCGCACAAGAGGCCATTGACAAGAGAGAAAAGCTGGAGCGCGAAATCAAGACCAAGAACCTTGAGCTTGCTGACATGATTCGCGAACGAGACCGAGCTCTCCACGACAAGGATCGACTCAATGGTAGCAACAAGGATGAGGTGGAGAAACTGAAGCGTGAGCTTCGCATGGCGCAAGATCGGGCAGATAATCTGGAACGCAGCAAAGGCAATGAGCTATCGACAATGCTGGCCAAGTACAATCGTGAGATGAGCGACCTGGAAGAAGCCTTGCGCAACAAGTCGCGGGCGTTGGAAGACTCTCAGTCGCGCATGAGAGATGGAAGCTCTGATCTTGAGCAGCTTCTTCGCGACAAAGAAATGGAGCTGGAGGTGTACAAAACTGGCATGGACGAAGCCTTGGTCAAGTTGAACGACTGGGAGAACAACCATGGGGCCGCGGATGAAGTGTTGGACGGGCAAATCGATGCACTAATCTTGACTAACCTAGACAAGATCAACGCCATCATCGATTCCGTCTTGGAAGCCGGCGTCGCGCGCGTTGACGATGCGCTCTACGAGCTCGATTCATCCATGCAGGCCGGTAACCAGAATGCATCACCTTCCTTTGTCTTGTCGCAAATCGAGAAGGCATCGGACAGTGCTACTGAGTTCGCCACCGCTTTCAACAGCTTTATTGCTGACGGGCCCAACAGCACCCACAAGGAGCTCATCAAGGCAATCAGTGTGTTTGCAGGCTCTGTGGCAGATGTGTGCAGTAACACCAAAGGTCTCTCTAGGCTGGCAACCGATGATAAAAAGACTGATTCTTTGATGAATGGAGCGAGACAATCTGCAGAGTCCAGCATCAAATTCTTCCGCAACTTACTGAGTGTTCGTCTGGAAGACTTGGACACTGATCAGAAGATCGACATCGTCATCAACAGAAACCATGACACTCAGATGAACCTCCAGAAGCTCAACAAGCTCGTCGAGACCTTTGCCCCTGGCTTTGGCAAGTTAACCAACAATAAGGGAGACATTGGTGACCTTGTCGACTCCGAGCTCAGCAAGGCAGCAGATGCTATTGCAGCGGCAGCAGCCCGCCTCGCCAAGCTCAAGAATAAGCCTCGAGACGGATACTCTACGTACGAGCTCAAGGTCCACGATTCTATTATAGACGCTGCCACGGCCATTACCAACGCCATCACCCGGCTCATCAAGGCCGCTACAGTGACGCAACAAGAGATCGTGCAAACCGGCAGAGGATCTTCATCACGAACAGCTTTCTATAAAAGAACAATCGCTGGACTGAAGGTCTGATATCTGCAGCAAAAGCCGTGGCCTCATCGACGAATGTTCTCATTGAGACATCGGACGGTGTCATATCCGACCGAAACAGCCCCGAGCAACTCATCGTGGCCTCCAATGATGTCGCCGCGTCAACCGCGCAGTTGGTCGCTGCATCCCGGGTCAAGGCGGGCTTCAGGTCCCAGAGCCAGGAGAATCTGGAGCAGGCCAGCAAGGCGGTCGGGGCGGCCTGCAGGGCTCTGGTGCGCCAGGTACAGAGCATGATCCGTGAGCGCAGTCCGGAAGACGATCAGGAAGATTATGCCAAGTTGGGGACCCACGAATTCAAGGTTCGCGAGATGGAACAGCAGGTGAGTGGCAATGATGTTCTCCTCTTTTCCCCCAACTTTCTTCTCCACGAAATACCTGCCGACGGCCCAGGCTATCAAGATAGCACTCTGGGGGCATCGCCATATCCTTTCTTCCCTGGACAACATCCGTGCGACACCGTTGTCTTCATCCCACCAGTCCCACCAGACATTCCCCCGATACTTTTCAAAACCTTGTCTTTCATCTACATTGCACTGCCCCTTCTTCCTCACCCCTAGATTCTACTGCTTCAAAGCCTTGTGCAGTCATCATGATTGGGCTGTTCATGCTCGGCAAGTCCGCGTGCTAAGTTCGGATTTCCCGGTCTGGCGCCACACTCATACAAACAAACACACACACACACACACACACACACACACACACATACTCGACTCTTGCCCACAACGAGCTAGCTGGCTCGGATGCGTGTTCCGCAATGTTCCAGACGTCAAGATGGGTGCTGGATCGGGCAGTGCGCATCGCATGGTGGCTGCAGGTCCTGCAAGGTGTATATCACTCAGCCCCCAATCTCTATCCACCCATCCAAGGGATCCTTGAACGAGCCTGTTGCTTGTTTCCCACACCAAGTGGATCTTTTCTTGCCTCTCTACCCCTACAATATGTTTATTGGGCTGTTTGCCCATTCCTCCCCGCCTCTATCCGTAGTCCCCGCCCCAGAGGCCTTTGTACAGGGCCTCGTAGCAAACCGGACGAGCGAGCAGTAGCTGACAAAATCGCGCCGTAACCCCTTATTGGGTTGGGGGCGTGTATCAACAACAGGTCGAGATTCTCAAATTGGAAAATTCGCTGGCATCAGCGCGACATCGGCTCGGCGAGATGCGTAAGATCTCCTACCAGGAAGATTAGTCCTAGCACGAAGTGCACTACCCCGTACTCCATGCTGTCGTTGCATCTGT
This sequence comes from Epichloe glyceriae, assembly GCA_023658535.1. Lineage (NCBI taxonomy): Eukaryota > Fungi > Ascomycota > Sordariomycetes > Hypocreales > Clavicipitaceae > Epichloe > Epichloe glyceriae. The sequence continues at coordinate 4,866,518 of CP098291.1, read as the reverse complement.
GGTCGTTCCGGGACATGATAATTCATGTTATACTAGCCGGATTGAGTGAGTAGTTTGTTGTGTTTAATTCTTTTCTTCCAATTTCCTACTGTCAGGTCTTGTTTTTCAACCTTCGCATGTCCAAAGCTCTCTCTATTTCCCCATTGACCAATACGCTCGTGGCACGGGCATTTTCCTGTCAGTACGGACTATAAGACGTCACGTCATTGCAACATTCCTGTATGTCAGTCGTAATACGGTACGGATCACAGCACTGGATTCGCCATAATCTGGCTCAAAACGCCCGTTTAATTATGTGAAATGAACAAGGGCACGACGCCTCCAGCCCCCTACCTGACGTCGCCATTTCATTCTGATCTACCGCGATGATGCTCCACAAGATGAGGGGCATTATTACCCCATGATACAATTCCAGTAAAAGCCCGAAAGGAAGTGGAGAGCAGTTCATTCCCCATATGTATTGACGGGGGCGTGGGATTGAAAAAACCCGGCGTCGGGGGTGGCGATGTGCTCTGTACGGGACAGGTAAGTGGACAAGGTGAGATCTGAACGCAAGGTCTGGGTTCTCTGGACATGGCAAGGCTCCATGACGGATAGGGAGGGGTCTGCATCGGACGGGAGAACGCGTGGCTTGCTGGCAGGGCCGGAGGATTAGTGATTAGAAAATACTTGGCCGTAGACGTTGGGCGCCTGTCGGATCAGGACAGTGCGGCACATGAGGTGTTGGTTTCATCAGCGAGGCGTTCTGCTGATGGCGACGGTTTGGGACTCATTGAATCACATCAAACGGATACAGCCAGCCATCAGCCATCAGCCATCAGCCACGCTGGACGACAAGAGGTGGAAAAAGAGGGTATCCCGCGGGATCTGACGAGCCGGTCTTAGTGCGGTGCTTAAACCCGATTCGGTCGGGCTAGTTCTTGTCAAGAAGGTGCTAGAACACACGGATGGTTGGTTGTCCAGGGTAGTAATAACGGCCAGGAATCAAGTTTTGGACAAATGTCTTGCTTGAGTTGGTGGCTTGATATGAGAAGAAAATGCCCCACGTAGCCAGTGCCAGCCACCACTTCCTTGGGTCCTGCAAATGGCTCGATGTTCCCGCTCCCAACTTACGCTCACCATCAGCGCCACTTGTTATACGGGGCACAAGTCTCTCATCTTAAGCATAATTAAGAAGGAGTATGTATAAGCTGCCTGGAGGTGGAGGAGGCTCTTGCCGTGTTATCTGTTTCGTGTTTGAAGGATACATAGGGCATCGTACCTTGAAGTCAAGGATCCTACTTACTACGTACGATACCCCGATCCAGGACTGCACGTCCATGCTTTGCCCCCGTGGTGCTTCGAGCATGGAGATCGGAGGAACCAACCCCTGACCTTAGCCAGCCGAATTAGATCAATCTCGTCACCCAGCAATGTTCAATCACCCGGGACCATATCCAGAGTGTGCGTGGTCTCTGCGCACCTGGTTTGCGCTCAGGTGATTCTCGGAGGCTGCAATTACCCTTGTCAGTGGCGCCGGGTTGGCCATCATCTGGAGTGACGGACGCAATCTTTTTGCGGCGCAACGACAGTTGATGCAAGGCATCAATCAGTACACCCGACAGCATTCTGCACATTGGGACGTCCCTGCTATGCCTCCTTACTCCATCGCCTTGGCTGGCCATCAGGATATCCCCGTTATGAACATACCAAAGCACACAGCCGCGGCGATGGTGCAGTTCGAATAGTAATCGAAACGAAGAGGTCTCGCGCCAAAGCGAATGAATAAACATGTGGACCGACGTAAGAAAGAAGTTGCTCGATTGAACCGTTCTGCCATAAGAGCATCACTCATGGCGATATGATGGTATCATCGAATGTCTCTCGGGATTTTGACATGACACTCCCAACACGGCAAATACCAGCGCGGCTTGAACCGAGTCGGCGACGTGTTTGACACTGTAATTCTGCTAAACACTGTAGGAGGTCCTCTGCACATGATGATAATTGGTGTAGCTCTCGATGCAGTAGGCGAGGCCACTCACTGGCTGAATATGGCCAGCAGCACGAGCACAAGACTGCAGTCTGTGTGTATTGTAAGGCTGAAGCTGGCAGGACCGCAACTTCATCCGGGCTCATTGGCATACTCATCCTTGGTGTTTCCTAGAGTCTGTGAGAACTTGTGGCGCTTGTTCACTTTGGCGAGCTCCATTTTCACACATTGCGCTTGACTTGTGACTCCTTGAGTCAATGGGTTTCTGGCAAAAGGGAAAAGGAAAAGGTGGGCCGGGAATGACAGCCTATGGGCGCGACGCAAACCAATGACAAGCCCGAGGGAGTGAGACGCCATCAAGGGGCGTGTAGATAGTCGTCGGTCCCAAGAAAAGGTGAAAATAGAGTGAGGACAGGTGTGGGGGTGCCGAGAGTGACAAATCGTGTTGACGTCAATCAAGGTATGAAGACCCACTGACTGGTGTAGCTTTTAGCACGAATTAGATGAAGAGTGAGGAAAAGCTGAAATCGCGACCAAGCCTTACTCACTGTATGTACGATACGGGTCAGGGACTACTCCGAGCAACATGGAACACCAGATGCAGTATGGAGTACTGCGCAACAGCTGCCCAGTGCGAGCGCAAAGAAAGCAACTGCCATGCTTCATCTGCAGCCGTCATAGATCATGGCGGTTGTGAGGGGGCCGCATCTTGGCTTGGAGCAGAGACTTCATCTCGAAAGTAAGTATATGCTTATGCTTGTAAGTTATGAGAGATATTCGGAAATCGGCCAAGGATTAGCGCATATGTACCTATTTGTGGCTAAAAATCAGTCCGGTGCACTGAAGAAGAAACGCTGTCGAAAGTGAAATGAGGCAGGTCGTTCGACCTAAAGTCAGTATCGAATGCATCTTTTTGCCAAGATCGGGCAAGTCCGAAAGTATTTCTGTCCTTGACAGTCTGATGCTAAACTCACGAGAGCCAAGCCTATTTGGAAGATGTATGAGATTCTCTCATTCTCAACGATAGATTTCCATCTGAGAATGGGGAATGAATGATACGGAAGTCATGAGCGGATAGTTTAGTTGATCAAGATCTTTCTCATGTATTAGTTCCGGATCCCTGTATTGGAGCGCGCGACGCACCTCACCTACCAAAGACCTCACCTCGCTCAGTATAGTCTGGTTGCACGATGAACTGATGGGCTTTTGCTGCTGCTCTAGCAAAGAACTTCGGCTACCAAGACTACCATTATGGCTCACGCACGTAAATGGTGGAAGCGCAAAGATCTTGCGCCAGCTTGACCAAGGGCCAGCCTCTCCGCTCAACGATATGTCATGAGTTTGAGGGATGGCTCGTGACGAGCCTCACATCATGCGAGCTCTTGCCACAGTCGGTGTTTTGAAAAAGCCCTTGAACGCCACGCACACGCACGCGTACACGACAGAAACTCTTGACCCGCAGAGAAAAAAAGCCAAACGTCCAGTGGGAGTCATGACGTCGAAAACTTGATCGCAGCTTCCGCATCCAGTTCTGGTTGCGAGAAAACACCTTTTGAATCTTGGAATGGGGGCTTACCTAGAGGCCCTTCTTGAATGTCACGATGACAAAAAAACATTGAGCACAGAAATCAGGCAACAGGATAGATGCATCGTGCTCGTGCTGCCGCTAAGACATGCATGAGTAGGGATCTTGAGTGGCTGTGAAAGATCCCCGCAAGCAATTCAAGCGGTGTCAACTACTCCTACTCCGTGCCACGCCCAAGATTTCACGCGCTGGAGACGGGGAACGCCAAAGTCGATGATGTTGTGTCGTCAAAATCAAAGCGGTGTGTGGTGTCAGGAGCATCCAAGATCGAAGCTCCAAGAGGAAGTGGCGCCCGCGTTTAACGTTGAAACTTGACACCATGTAACGTTCGCGAATGGACCAATGATAGAGCAGAGCCACGACTAGTTAAGCCATTTTAGCGGCCCTAGTGCCTACGCAGGCTGCTAATTAAGCTGCTTCAGAACCCGCTCACTAAACCACCCATGGTCTAGCTCCTGCCTGTCGCTGGCTCTCGCTCTGGGTGTCGCTGCCAGCTGCCAGTTGACAGCTGCCAGGCAACTGCCATGCCAACTCAACAAGGAAGGTGAAATGGATGTTTATCGCGGAGGGACTTTTCACTGCTTCGTGACAGATTGAGAAGATGTTGGACAAGACGCTTGTGACAAGCTGATATCGGCAACGTGATCACATCAGTACTCTTGCCCAGGTCAAGAATCCCCTCTTCTCCCTCGAACCTTTGGCCCTTCTGGAATATCATTTGGGGCAGAATCCGTCCGTAACACAGCTAAGAAGCATTGGGCCCCGAGTTGCCCCACGAGGCTGCGAGCCTTGTTGCTTGCATCCAGATTTGACCATTCCTCGTCGTGCAGAATGAGTAACTAACTCGCAATGGCGGGGACCCATCGTCCAGGATTGTTTGCACTGAACAGCCCAGAATCCCGGATCACTCCGCGTCTCCATGAATCGCATTACCTGCCTTGGCCTCGCGCAACCAAGACTGATGGTGGTCGATGGCATGCTGCTCCAAACACGCTTCGCCTTCCCTCTTGGAATACCTTTGCTATCAACAGCATCGCTAATTCCTGAACGGTTCAATGACGTTCTGTGGCTTTTCAATTCTCACTTTTTTAAGAAAAAAAAAAAAAGGCAGACAACGATGTGCTTCATGTCGATCCTCGTTTTAGTGCTTCTTCTTTTCAATATTCATCAAATGGACGCGGCACTTTTTGCGTCTCTATTCTGATGACCCGAACCTAAGAATCTTTTCATGATGGTGGCCCTGACGCACACCATGTCCTCCCCTGTGCTGTCAGACTGTTGACATTTGCTAGTAGGTCAAACGGCCCGGCAACGAGTGTTGCAAGCATCTTTGGCCAACGCTTGTGCTAACGTTTATGCACTGCCTCTTCTGTGCTTTGCACACGAACGATTTGTCATACAAATTCCCACGGCCTGCCCGTGGCTGTTCTCGACCATCATCTGCCTAATCCGTGGATCTTCACTCAAACAGACCCACAGGTGTGTCCAGATAAGTCATCTGGCACCCTCATCACGCAAGTCTTCAGCCTCCAATAATCTTGCTGCCCGATCATGTTGCCCGATCATGAACGCAATGTCCTGTTCCGACGACCCAGGCTTGAATGAGGGTCTTGATACCACAGAAGTATCCTGGTATCCAAGGAGCTTGGGCGGCACTTGGAAGTCGATAGATAGCAAATGGGCTGAGGCTGCCCATAGCTGTAGAGGTTAGGCCACAGGAGAAGACGCAAGGCAAAATGTACTCGTTCATCTCGCTGGCAGGCGAATTACCGGTCCATTGCACTGGGTTGAGGTCAGTCCTCCTGTCACACGACATGAGCAAGGTGACGCAGGTCCTCAACTGGACTGGTCAGACTTGTTTCAATCTTATAATAGCCTGCATCGGCAGTCAAGAACGACGGTAGGAGCCGTTTGACTCCCGAGACGAACGTCGCTGGTCGCCTTGACTCGCACGGATCAGACCCATGTATGTGAAAAGACCGCATGGGACTAGCCCGGCACCCAGCCACGGACGGACTGTCGGGAATATTCCATTTGGGTTCGGAAGTCGCCAACCCACTACAGCTCCGACGATCTACGGAGACAAACCACTGCATGGCATTATTACTGTACCAGAGTCAAAAGGTGCGTTGCTACTGATCAAAGGCTGGAGATCGGTGAACCAACTCATCGTCTTTGACGTAGTTGATTGAACCCAATGGCACTACGCAAAAAGAACCCACCGTTTCAGAAAAGCGGGTGTCAAGTTCACGGAGCAAAGTCTGGGGCTTGCTCACCATCTGAAAAAGAAGCCTAGTGTGAAATGCGTTGTTGCCGTCATAAGTACTCCGTACACGACCCTGTCTTTAGTTGGGCCCACGGAGTATTATGATTTTTTCTGCCTGGCCATGGGAGTGAGTCGGGATTGCAGGATCAATTACGGAGTCCAATGAGGGCCAATACTCGCTCTATCTTGCATTTGTCGGTATCCAATCTTTGCATAGAGAATCTGGACGGAGGACGGACGCGCGCCGTACTCGGTAGAGATTGGCGAAATCCCATTTGTTCATTCCCATTAATCTTCCAAACTTTGCCATTTTCTATTACCTTTCACCTGGTCAAGACTAGTCAGTCCCCTTGCCCGATGGATGCTCAGCAAGTCGTCTTCCTCACACCCTCTCCCACGATATCCCAATCCGAGTAGTGACGAACGAAAGCTTGACGAACAAGGGTTCATACGAGCAGGAGTATTCCGTACACATGTACGATGAAGTACGATGAAATCATACAGGAGCAGCAAGTTGCTGCGCTGCGGCTTCACAACCCTGCCTGAGCCCTTCCCACCCCCTCACAGCAGCGGACTGGGGCTCTGCGACCACGACGAAAACTCTAAAGGCTGGGATTACTCAACAGACTTACTTTCCGACCAAAGCCACATACATTTACCACGTTTCTTGAATCCCACGGTCCACTTGTCGATCAGAGAGCGGGTAATTGCTCCACTCCTCCTCATTGCCAGACCAGGGAACGATTGCGGGACGTCGGGGCCAATCAGGGAACACCCAGAGGTGCGTGAATGAAAGAAGAGCCACGACGGCTCAAGGGATTGCCGAAGAACAGGTTTGCTTGGCTTGCTACAGACTTGCATGTATTTTGCATCCCCACCTGCCCCTATGCAACTTCCCAAAAACAGACGCTAGTCCTTGTGCTGCGTTGCTTCTCTTGTCTTGACGACCTGAGGTGGCTTTGACCTTTCCCTTTTCTCACTTTCTGCCTGTCTTCCAATTTGTAGACCGCGTCGGGACTTTGAAAGGGGGTGTGGGGTATACGATGGCTGGTCCCCTGCGTGTGGGCTGGTGTGAGTGAAGCATGCTTGCTGTGGTGATGAGTGGATTTGCAGGAGGGAATGAGGCGTTCGGGTGTCATGACGGTGGCTGTTGAGACCGGCGCATGTTTGCTATATGGCTAATACCGATTTGCTGTGCAAGACTCTCACGCAAATTTGGAGGCTGGCCTCAAATATTCAAATTGATGTTTCAGCTATATAGCGTAAACTGGAATAGCAAGTGAAAAGAACAACTTCCAAAAGCTATCAAAACAATGATTAGAACACGATGGTGTCGAGTTCCAGGAACCAATTTGCTTTAGAATTGAGTCGCGTTATTCGAAAAGTATTCAGGAGTTTGCAAATGGCAAAAGCCACCCAGATTGACCGTCATTGTCGTCCGTGAGCGGCTCCATCCTTCCAAAGTTATCGTCCCAAAGCCCAGTAATGACTGTATTCTCTTCGTTGTCCGTGATTTCGCTGTTACAACCATCCGATACTTGCACCATGGTATTCATGACTGAGGGCATGCTACCAGAAACTGGCCAGGCCATGTTGTTATGAGCACTCTCCATAATATGTTGATTACTTGTTTGGCAATAGCTGCTGCTGAAAATAGCGGCGGTCTCATCCTGTGAGGCTCCCAAGTAGGGAGTCGTCTCTACTGTAGAGGAAGGGTTTTGGGTTCCAGACATCATGATGAGAGGATCGATAAGGTCATTGCTGTAAGCATTTTGCTCGGTACCTTCTTTTTGTCGTGTGATCGTATGGTGAGATCCAGAATGGGTGTTCGGTGTTGTCGAGAAATAATTTACTTTCGATGTATTGACTGAGAAAATTAGCGCAAATCTTTACTCTGGAGAGGCAAGCTGACCATCATATATCAATGATCCGCAATGATTGCGAACTTCTTCCTCAGTGGTGCACGGATGCATGGTATAGCAGATTGCATTACTCCCACCGTCCATCACATAGGCTAAAGAGAAAGAGTCATTTGATTGTCCAGTGATAGCCCATTGTCCTCCTGGTCGTGGCTCCAAACGGCGAAGCGCTGAGAAAGTCGGAAGTGCGGGTACGCTTGGGGTTGACATGGCTTCTGTTCTCTTCATGGGGCTCACAATCAAATGAAGTGATCGGTATTGGAGAGAAGGTTGGAGTTGATATGCGATTCCGAAATAATATGTCGAAGCCCTAGTGGAAGCTTTTGCAGCAGGTATGCTATGCTATAGGAGAAATGGAGTCGGAATGAAATTGGAGTGGGGGAGTTTTGAGCTGCAAGTGTGGTGAAGAAATACTTGCCATTCTAACGAATACTTGAGTGTGACTTGAACGAGTTGTCTGACAGATCACTTCCAAAATTTGGTGGGGGCAGCCATGGCTGTGTGGACAAAGTCGGCAATAACTCACTCTCCGTTCACTTCTTCTATCTGAAGGTACGGCACAGGCAATAAGGCATACTTACAAAGTCAGTCCTTTGAAACCATCACCAGAACCGCTTGGTTTTATGTTAAATTGGGTTGTATTCATTGGCGACGAGTAATTGTAAAGACTGGAAACTCTCCAGATGATTCAATATCAATGTTTCAGTGGATCCATGCTGGTCATTGATTTTTTTACCTCTACACACAGAGGTAGGAAGTGCATGACACCACGCTTAACGTCGAAGGACTGTCTCGCTAACTCTTCGGCGTCTGTGTGAGACTAATTTAGCGTCTACAATAATGAGTATCTTAAAACCGTGATCATCTGAGTCTCAAATGAAAAACCCAGGAGTTAGTAGGCACATGTACCGGGGCAGAATGCTGCATATGTGAAAGCCATACTTATTTGACAGCAGCTCCCAGGCTTTCTATCCACTTTTTGGGGGTGAGGTAAAGGTGAGTTGTAGGAGGGTGTGGGTGTTGGACACACGCCTTTTGCGAGTGGAGCCGAACGCCGCTCGAACTGGGGTGGCCCAGACGTTCACAGGGGAGAACGACAGGCTGAAGAGCCCTTGTTATAATCGAGAGCTCCTCACCATGTCCATACGTTTTCATGCACTCAAACTTTAAGATTGCCTTCGTGACTTTTTATCCAAAGTCTTTGAACCTCGCTTGGGCAACTATTCAAAAAAGTAAACTTCAGAAATTCTATCACCACCCTTTACAAAAATTTTGCACCTACCTGGACACAACAATCTTCGACTTTCTCTCATGGCCGACATCTCCTAAAGTCACACTCCCAACTTCCTAAAGCCTCGATAGTACCAGAATGTCTTCCGAAATGCATTGGGCTGTGTCTCAATGGAATGCAGATCAGTTGAGGGCGATTTGGAGCCAACTCCAGTTGCAGGTGAACCCGTTTGCGCAGGTACTTTGCTTGGATGGCAACCTCTACCGGATGCTTGACACAGGCGCCAAGACTTTCATTGCCCAGAACTTTATGTGAGAAAGACCTTGAAACTCTTAACTCTGAATTTAACTGACGAAAGAAACTTAGAAACCATGTGAAAGAATCTGTGCTATATTGCATTGACGGAACTGGCCATGATCGTGTTTTCCTCGGTGCTCCACGCCATTTCGTGGCAGGAGGAGGCATGCTTCTTCAGCCTGGAGGCTCAGAACCCTTTTGGGTTGTTCGATCGGAAGCAAAATTGAGAACACCAGCAGTGTGCTCACCATCTGTTTCGGCAAAGACAACGAAGATTCCACGTCCACCAAATGCCTATATCCTTTACCGCAAGGAACGACACAATACCGTGAAAGATGCCAATCCTGGCATCACGAACAATGAAATTTGTAAGTGATGTGGAAAATGACTAGTATTCAAGTACTGATATCTGGAAGCTCAAATTCTTGGCCGAGCATGGAATCTTGAGACACGAGATGTACGACAAAGGTACAAAGACATGGCGGATAGAGTCAAGCAAGCCTTGCTGGAAAAGCATCCTGATTATCAGTACAAACCTCGAAAGCCTTCCGAGAAGAAACGCCGTACGAGAAAAGGCCTGCAAACACAAGCTCCAATCAACCTCACCAAATGTGTCTACCCGATGTCGTCTCCAGAGAGCGACATACCGGTCGCAGCCTCTCCTGCATAATGACTCAATTTGAGTGAGCATAATATCATGGTGAGTTATGGAGTAGGACAGCCTTTTCGAATTTCTGATTTATGATATGATACCCAAATCGGATTTTATTGCTTCAGAATTTTTTTAATTGTACAAAGCGCGGAAACGTACGCACGACCACCGCGGGGATCAATGGAGTTATGGGCGCATTACATAGGCTCTCACGAGCTGCATGTCTCTGAATTATATTCTCTATTGCTACATCAATACAGTGAACCGAGAAGATTGAAAACTTCGAACCGTCCCAGACGGCATAAAACTCAAGCCCTTCTTTCCAGACACAGAAAACACCAACAACCCACTCCTCCTCGTACCGCTCCTCGCCCTTCTTCAAACACCAGCTCCGTACTGGCCAGCAAAGTTCCCGAGATGCACAGCTCCCGTCCCATGTCGACATCCAGCGTATGAGGTACGAGGCGACGGAACGAGTCCGGCAGCGCGGTCCAGTCCACACAGGCACATGTGAATAGTGCTCAGGCCTGTGACGAATTGTCATCCACACGATCCATGATGAATCTGTCTTAACAATTTAGCGACACTACTACCGCCTCTACGGGATTGTTCTTGTTTTCGATTGGAAAACCAATGTTCTTGAGACACGTCGTTTTATGCTATCAAGTGGTTCGTCTTATTATATCTACACGCCCTACATCTGATAGGAATGACTTCATATCTGAGAGTGGTAGTAGCTCCCGTGGAATATCGTCAGAGGACTCAAAGGGACCGAGACGGGGAAGGCAGGTTACTAAAAAGCAGGAATTGCGGTGCTGGATCATGGCAGCAGTTCCACAGGAGCTTTCCAAATCGCCTTGGATCACTGTAGCTTCGGGAGATTTGACCGAAGCCAGATTACTAATGATCCGACAGAACCAAGGTTGGTAGCGAGTGTCAAGGACTCAGCAGCCGTTCCTGAAGAAACAAACTTGAACTTGGTGTATCATGATGCAGCCGTACCGTTCCAGTCGCTGCTCCAGATGAACGTCCCGCATCGCCACTCGGATCCCTTTTCCTTTTCGCCAGACGGACCAAGTGGCCGGGGACAAATGTAAAACGAGCGTCCTGTTTGCCAGGAAGTTAAGTAAAACGATGTGCAAGTGACGTGCCGGCTGGCAGCGACGCTGTTTAATGAGATGGGCGAAAGTCATTGGCAGGAACGACGGCGCGGGGCGCGCTTAGGGAGGGACAGACATACCGCGATTCACACCTGGCTTCTTTGTGACCAAGCTGATGCATGGTTCTTCGTGTTCACACCTTGGCACAACTCGTTTGCCTAGCAGCTTGGACCATGACTCCTTGGCTTCAATAGGGTCAAATACCCTGTCTGGTAACGTGGGGATAGGCTCCGAGTGATTGCTTTGCGAGTATTTGCGTGAGGGACTAGTGAGTTCGGCCCCAACGGGTTCTCCCGATACGGATTTGGTAGGTGATGTGCTGTCTGTCGCAGTGCGTGGTGACATGTTGTTGGTCTGCGACTCTTGCAGACTGGAGGACGCGGGATGAACAGCCGCTGAATCAACAGGCTTGAAAAAGCCCTTCAGTGTCTTTTGCCCTGGTGCTGTTTTTAGCTTGGATGCGTTTGTATCGGCACCGGATTTGCTGCGTTTGAGTTGTCTTGGAGCTGGGTCGATTGGCTCAGCGGGCCGTTTTTGTGACTCGGCCTGTTGAGCGTTTGCTGCACGGCTGTTTGCTGACGCGCCGCCCAGCAAGTCTTCAGAGGTTCCGTTCGTGTCAAGATTGTTGTTGCTGCTGTTGTTCGAAACTGGACGCAAGCCAGTTTCAGTGATGCTACTTGCTCGTTTGGCTGGTCGGCCTGGACTCGGAGCAGCATCAGCAGCGACTCCGATGGATGAAGATTTCTTGAAGAACATGTCACGAATGCTTTGGCGACGGTCAAACTCAGGAATCAGTTTCGCAGAGAGCGGCAGCAGATCCCTCTGCGCGAGCTCTCTCACGCGTTTGCCTTGCGTGTAAACGCCTGGTGGATTCATGACATCGAGCAGAGCAGTATCTTTGCCCTTGAAGCTCACTCTGTCTGTAATCGTCGCAAAGACAGGGCAATGATCGGAGCCCATGAGACCCTCTTGAATGTTGGCGAATGTGAACCAATCTTTGATGCCACCGCTGCAGAGTATGTAATCTATTCGACTGCCATTGTTCGCTGGCCTGGTGTTTCTCTTGGTGTCCCAGCATGTATTCATGCCCAGCCGGGTCGGGTGAAAGTTGCGACACAAGTCCCACAACACAGGTTCCTGCCTCTCTTCATCACGCTCTCCGACGATGCTGCCCTCAAATATGAGCTGGTTAAAGATGCGCCGTGTTGGAAGGGACACCCATTCTTCAAGAGTCATGTCCTCTTTCCGCAGAGTCTCAAGGACATTTGTAGAGTCCATTTCTGAGCGAATGACGTTCAAGTCTCCGGTCAAAATGACTTCCTTCCCCATGGAGACGAGGTTGCGTATCCTCACATCAAGTGCTTCGAAGAAGCTTGTGCGAAACACGTCTCGACTTTCATCTCGATTCGCCGGGCTATAGACTCCCAGCAGCACAAATGCTGGAAACTCCAGGATGACACATCGGCCCTCAGAATCCAGCACAGCTTCCTCCACAGCTCCGGATAGCTGACCAGGTCGTGGATACCCCCGATTTGCTGATCTGAGGGCAAGTCTCGAAAGCTAGTGGTTGATCTCGGAGGACACAACACGCCAGTGATGCCCTCCTCAGCCCTTAAAGGTGCGCAAGTTGCGTTTCGTGTGTAAATGGCGACACCAGAGTATCCTGTACCAAAGAGTGTTAGGGTTAGGGTTCTCTGCCGGCTTCTTGGCACAAAACAAGAGATCGTACCCTTTTTGTACTTTGGCAAGCTGAAAAACACATCCCAACCGGGCACCAGGACCATATCATCCTGCAGATCTTTCTGTTGGATTTTGGTCTCTTGCATGACCACAATGTCTGATTCAAGAATGTCAAACATTGACTGCGTGAGGCCGCGGTTAGCAAGCGAAGCTTTGACGGTGGGCTGTTTACATGAAATCACCTGGAAAGTCCTCTGCTCTCGCCATGGTTGATACCCGAATGGATTCCTGTACACTGCGTTAAGCTCTAGGCCTCACGTGATGAAGCGGAAGTTCGAATTTACCTAATGCCGTTTACTGTGATATATGTTAGCTCTCGCTTGAGCCCAGCTCTATGGCTAATCAGGGCGACCCTACCATTCCATGTCGTAATCCGGAACGCGGACATGCTGAGGAGTTCACGACCCAGCGTATTCACATCCTGCTGAGGGAATTCGACCGGATCTCACAAGCACTTCTCTCGTGACGACCATGACACGCGTGTAAACAGCTCGAGGCGACAATCCGTGATGAATTATGTCACTGGACAGCTCCCTAGAGTCTAACTGGTGGCCAGATTTGGCTAGATCAGAAATCACGTGCGGATTTTACCTGTGCAGTTTGCTTCTGTTTAACAACAGTTGCGAAAAACGAGAGGCGAGGAGGAAACCGCATGACACGTGGAAAACTGACATGGAACAAAGAGAAAAGAACAAGAGCTTGTCTGCGTATCCTTGGAAGCAAGTTTTTGCGTGTTCAAAACGTTGCTTTGCTTGCGCCTTGGTGGAAATGGCATGCTACCCGAATGCCGACGACTGTGTCACGTGAGTGCTATTCTACCACCTCCGGCCCACCCAGGCATGTTCGGGATGAGCTGATGTTTTTACGTCGCAGATTCCGTCCTCAATTGATCCCAATCGTCATTGACCGCTATTGAACCTCCACTGTCTATCACAGTTGACCAAAATGTTCTCGCGAGTCGTCGCCCGAACTACCTCGCGCCTCCCCGCGCAGCTGCGTGCCCCTGCGCAGCGCCGTTTCGCCAGCACCTCGACCGAAAACGAGTTCATCAAGGAGCGACAGCATATCAAGGACCACGCCAAGTCCACCACCGAGCTGTGGAGGAAGATCTCTATCTAGTATGTCGCTTCTTCTAGTCTCGGGGAAAGAAAGTCGCCGATTGCCGACTGATTGCCCGCTGTTGTTGTCTCTGTCATCCCGGGGCAAAGCCAGGGAACCGGAACATGACGAGGCATTGATGACATGACGGCTCAAGCCAATTACGAATAGAGGCTGGACGAGATGCTTTCCTCGTCTGTCCAAACATGTGTCGCAAGCTAACAGAGGCTTTGTAGCGGTGTCCCCGTCTTCCTGGTTGCAGCCGGCGTCAACGCTTGGGTTCTGTGGAAGAACCATTGGGAGCACTGGAGCCACATGCCTCCTCTGGAGGAGCGCACCGAATACCCCTACCAGAACATCCGCACCAAGAACTATCAATGGGGAGACGGTGACAAGACCTTGTTGTAAGCTCAGAGTCCCACTCCCACTCCCACTGAGCTGCTGCCGAGGACAAGGCAACCGACTCATGTCGGCAAATTGGTCAGAATGATGACTGACAATGTTATAGCTGGAACGACTCTGTCAACTACCACAACAAGGACAAGGTCGCCTAAGCATCTTTGAATGGTAGGATTGTCACTGCAAAGGATTGTATTGGTTCTGCTCGGAGGTTCCAAACTGTACTATTCGCCTACAATTCCTCGGGGAAAAGCAAATTAGAAATATGCATGTCGACCCCGATGTAACTGATGTGTTAAGGCCGTGCCTCCAGGGAACATCGTTTGGTACTTTCATAGGTGATTTGTATATTTGAACTGGCTGCTCAGCGCACATCTCCTAAACGTCACTTATTCTCAATTTCTTTCAATGGAATGAGTTGTTGGTATGAATGCACTTGGAACTGACGCGCACGGTGGAAGCATTCCGTGAAATTCATGTTTAATGAGAGAATCGAGGCATTCGATATTGCACATGCATGCATGATGCCAGCAGAGAAACTGTATCGTAATGCTGCAGTCAACAAGCTGACCAATTCTCGTGTCGCGGCTGGCCAGGCCCATCCGTGGTTTGGACGTTGGCACTTGAGTGCTGCAGACCATGAAAACAGGGCATGTTGGTGGATTTTGGCGGGCCAATTCAGTGACTGCACTGTACTGGGGTGCCTGTAGGTACCCGTAGCAGGCACTGGAGCTCTCGGCTGTAATTGGTGGCGTCAGGGATTGGTTGTCTAGTACC
Organism: Epichloe glyceriae; assembly: GCA_023658535.1. Lineage (NCBI taxonomy): Eukaryota > Fungi > Ascomycota > Sordariomycetes > Hypocreales > Clavicipitaceae > Epichloe > Epichloe glyceriae. Next base: position 4,851,422 of record CP098291.1, on the reverse strand, counting down.
GGCACCGGCACAACACACGACGACGTCGAGCGCTCCTGTACATTTGTTGACGCGTCAATCAGCTTAACTCGACGGCGACAATTTCGTGGATGCGCATGCGATTACGTGGACCACTATCCCATCCACTCACCAGGAACCTGAATCCGGGTCCTGGAATTTCTGGAGCTTGAACGCGGCCTTTCATCATGGCTGCAGCATTCTGAGCCTCTCACCACCGGTTTCTTTCTACTCGTGTGGCTCATCGTGGTTCCTTGAACTCCCACCAGAGCCGGAGCACCGAAGCCAGAAGGCCAACAAATCACAGCTTTCTTCCAACCAACTGATCAACCGAAATCATGGCCCGGTATCTCACCCCCGCCAAGGTTGGCTTGCTGGCTCTGGTGGAACTGTACACCGAGGAAGCTGTTCCCAGCCATGCCGTGCTGCCAGTCCTCTCTTTCATCACATCCCACCTCATGGATCACGACTCGACAGGTCCCTTGGCCTCACAGGAAACGCGGTGGGCAAGGGCGGAGCGCACTGTCAGTCTGGTCATTACCATCAAAGAGTTTGAAAATCTTCTCGGCAGCTACCCCTTTCTGATGGGCATCCCGGGGCGGAAGCTGTGGGATCAATTTCTCAAAAGATATGGGATCTCAACTCACTCGACGCCTTGAATGACTTCTTCGACAGAATCATGTACTTGCTCGCCAGAACCAAGGAAGAACGCCGCAGGGGTGGGGAGAAGATGCAGAAGAAGAGCAAGACGCGAGAATGAAGCTCTCTCGAAACTCCCCACTGGGTGCCTTTGTTCGGAGAGCACGACTTGAGTTCCAGCGACTGCGCTTTCATGATTGCACAGAGCTGTGGAAGGCCTTTGTGCGGTACCGTCAACCTACTGCACATTGCTTGAAGAGAAAGAACCCAAACTTTGGTCGGCTCAGTTTCGACAACGTACTGCTCCTCGGGGAACAAGAGGACTGGGGCCCAGAGAGCGTTTCTGCCTTGGCAGCGGTGGCTTATGGCGACATGCTCACGGACGATGAGAGCAGCACCATTCCCGTGAGCACCGACGACATTGAATGCCTCTTGGAGTTTCAGATTGAGCAGATGCAGAGTGAGTATCGGCCCCATTTTCCATTTCCAACAAAGCTGTGTCAAGTCTAACAGGGTCGCAACAGAATATGGAAACCGGATCCCCATGGAGATACGGCACCAATTCCAAGACTTATTGCATGACAGTTTTCTCGTACCTAGTCTAACGCACTACCTCAGGTAAGCTCGCAGAGTTCTCCAACATGACTTTGAGTGCTGGGCTGACACCACTACTAATCTAGCTTTCTCGATGCTTGGAGATCCGGGGATTACCCCACGGCCTTTGACTTCTTGCATAGGTACTTTGATTACACCATGCAGTATCGAGATCGACTCTTCTACCAGTATGCGCTCATGAACCTGGCCGTGTTACAGGCGGACTTTGGCTGCTACAAGGAGGCCGTTTCCGCCATGCTTGAAACCGTGTCAACAGCAAGAGAAAACCGGGATATGACCTGTCTTAACTTTGCTCTGAACTGGTTATTCCATTTTGGCCGGGCACACCCAAGCTTGGTTGACGAACTGGAACCAAACAGCTTGCTCGGGGCTGGAAAGGAGAGCCTGGCATTTCTCAGAGTCAAGGCCAAGGAATCCGGCATGTGGACTCTGTGGAGCTCAGTCCTTCTCAGTGAAGCCAAGCTCGGCTTGATCAATGGCGACAGTGTGGCAACATCTCTCGAGTTCATGGTTCGAAGCTCCCAGATCATCGTCGAGAGAAACATGAAGACCATGTTCGGCTCCCAGCTCGCACTTTATGCCGCGCTATGGAGTAGGCTCGGGTTGTCGCAGCTCTCATGGTTGACGTCCGAGATATTCCTCAGATGTCATGCGAAGCATGCGGTTTTCGACGACGAGCTCAAGCACACGTGTCGAATTGCCCTCTCACTAGCAGACCGTGGTCGATATGACGAGGGTCTGCAGTACCTGGAAAAACTAGACCAAAACTCGCTGCGCTCCTGGAAGCCCAGCCAATACTGGCACAAGTACAGGGCCATCATCAAGCTCAAGAGAGACTTGCACCACAACAATCTCGACGGTGCCGAGGAGCTGCTGGACCAGCTTCTGCAAACCAAATCGGACGACCTCGAACCAGAGATGGCTTTCATCATCGATTCCCTGCACATTGACTGCCTGACTCGTCGGGGCGACTTGCAAAAGGCTTTCGAGAAGATAGAAACCTTGCTACCAAGATTGAGAGACGAGAACAAAGACATTGCCTTGCGCGCAAGGCTGTTGCTGCTGAAGGTATCATTGCTCGACAAGTGCGGCCGCCCACAGAGGGCCTTCTCAACAGCCATTCGGGCCGCCAACATTGCCTGGCGTGCGAGGCTGATGCCCTGTTTATGGCAAGCGATGGGGGCGCTCTCCAACATCTTGGTGTCCATGGGCGAATTCGACGCCGCATCTCAGCTCCTCATGGCCGTTTTACCGCGCGCACTCGAGAGCGGCTCGTCTGCTCTTTCAGCCCGACTGTATTCGTTCCTGGCCGATGCCCACATGGGCCTGGCCGGCAAGATGCAGCCCAAGTCGAGCAAGCGCATCGAACAGATGACGCGGGCATTGTCGGCTGTGCAAAAGTCTTTCCATCACTACTCGGCGATCGAGGACATCAAGAACCAGTGTGAGATGATGGCCAAGAAGGCCATGATTATGAAATTGACGGGCGAGATGACTTTGGCGGCAGATTATGCGGCGGCATATGTGGAGCTGCGACAGACGGCACAGACGCTCAGTATCGGACGATGACGAAGCATGAATGAAGCAACTGCGTATCTCCTGGTTGCGCTGTATCATACAGAACTATATTTGTACATGGGGGCCTCATATACCACGTAGAACTAGACCTTTTTCAACCCTCGTCTTGAGCTATCTTTTATTTCAACATACCATCCATGGACTCATCGCCAAAGCCGCAAGTCGAACTCAGCCCCCCTCCCAATGGCCCTACCATTGAATCTTCTGCCCCTTCTTGTTCTTCAACTTACTCTCATCCTGTTTCACCACCGTCCCCCTCAACCTGATTCGTCGCCCACACCCGATCGATACACAGCTCGAATGGACCCTCGACACGATCCGTCAACCCAATGCCGACCGTCCGGACCTTTTGCCGCAGCAACTCCGCCTGTGGCTCCACCACAAACCCGTGGTTCGTGCGCACAAAGTCATTCCACTTGATCATGATGGTTTCCCACTGCCCAGGATACTTGGCGAAGAGCCTATGCTGATGCAGATCAGACGGCTCCACAGCCTCGGTCTGCAGGTTCACAAAGTACGACCGCCCGTCTGATTTGATCCGAAGAGCAAGGTACGTGTACGGGTCGATGTCCCATACCGCGCGGCCAAAGAGCGTCGGTGACTGGTCGGGGTGCGAAAGGCCGCGTAGCCGCTGCGCTGGATATTCGGTCGGTCGTCGGGGAGGGACGTGGAGATGCGGCCGTGGAAGCGGGCGTAGGACTTTGGCGATCCTGAGGCCGGGATCGTTGATGATGATGATGAAGATTCGGTGACGAGGTTGAGGTTACTTTGGGATGAGCCGCCGATGAGCCGGTCGGACATGAGGATGCAGTCCCTTATTGAAGACGCCGTGTTGAATTCGTACAGGGGCCGGGGCCGAGCGGTCCCTTGACTGCTTCGAGCTTCATTGCTGTTTGGTACAGAGCACGAGTTAGTTTCTGTTGAGTGTTGGGTTTTGGCAACTTGGAACAGCGCTTCGAACCTATGCCTGTGCGCCGCCGTAGCTCGTCCATGCTCCGGCCGAGTAGGCCTTTCCCTAGAAGGGATTGTGTCGTCCTCATGGCGGTGACTTGTCACCTGCTGGAGGGGAAAGAGCGTGGAAGTTGGTCGGTTCTCGGTGGATGTGAGTAGACGGGGCGCGGAATGCGCTCAGCAAGAGCCAATCGGCTCGCTTTGCTCACAGAGACATGAGCTCGAGTGCCAAGGAAACTATAGTCTTTTTCAAGCAAGCCGTCGCAATGGTACACAAGTGCTTTATGCGATGCAAAAAGAGTCACCATCATCAACCCGCTCTGTTCCAGGTGGATCCGTCTAGCACACCCCCTCCCCGGCCTGGACAAGGGACAAGGGACATGGGACATTGATAATCCGCCACCCAGCCAAGCTTCTAGAAGCAGGACCAAACAAATTTCCCCAAGTCCGAACGGCCTCACGACCGACGCCCTTCCGCACCGCCGCAATCCGCACAATGGCGTCGCTATCGTCAACATGGCGTGCCACGGCATCCCGCCCGCTCGAGAGAATCCGCGCGAGACCGCTCGTGGTCCACTACTCCCCGTCAAGATACTACGCCTCCATGCCGGGCCGAAACAAAATCGTTCGAGAGCTCGACCGAGCTTCTCGACAGAGCTCCGGCAAGATGGCCAAGGAGCAGAGCATGTCGCGCATGCAGACGCTCGCCAATGCAGAGTACTTTAGGGATGGCGGAGGTCCTCTCTTTCCCGGTTAGTCTTTGTCTTTGAAAAAGAATAGCCTTTCCGACACGGAAACAGACGACATGACTTGTCTGTCACTCAACCCCTACGATCGATCATGCAACGCAACGCAACGCAACGCAACGACGGAACAAGAAAATACTAACAGTCACCGACGAAACGCAGGCACATTCGTCTCCCTCCCCTATCCCGATACCCCAGATCCCCAGCGCCTTCGCGCAGTACCACTGGTCGCGCCTAAAGCACTGGCTCATCGGCGCCACGTCGGTCCTCAACTTCAAGCTCAAGTCCATGCCCAACTGGACGACGCGACCGAAATGGAAGGCCCGCAGGGCCAAGATTGCGCCCACCGCGAAAGCCATGTACCGCGAGATGCTCGAGGCCTTTGCCGCCGGCGACAAAGCCACCCTCAACAAGATCTGTCTCGGTGAATTCGCCAAGAAGCTCTCTGCGGCCATCGACCGGCGCGATCCCAAGGAGGGCGTGCGCTTCGAGGTGGTCGGGTACAATGGCCGACTGGTCTACCCAAAGCTCATGTCCCACCAGATCCACCAGGTGAACCCCACGACAAGATCCTGATGACGGAGCAGGCCGTCGTGGCCATCTCGTCGACGCAGAAGGCGTCGAGGTACAATGTCGAGACGGGGGCGACGGTGCCCGGTAGTTTGAAGCTGCAGGATAAGATTGAGTACGTGGTGTTGTCGAGACAGGCGAACTCGAAGACGTTTGAGATGTCGCCGTGGCGGCTATGGGGAACCACTTCGGCGACTACGCTCGAGGCGTATCTGCAGGAAAAGGCTGTCATAGACAAGGAGCAGGCTAGACGAGCGGGGTGGGATGAGTCGGCGACGAAACAATAATGGAAAGATGGGGATGACATTTCAAAAAAAAAAAAAAAAAAAAAAAAAAGAACCATGGCATGAACAGGAAGACGTGTAATTTCAGCCACGACTTGCTTGATCATGGTAGCTGTACTATTATTGCTTATTGCATGGAAGCGGAGCGGGAAGGAGCGCGTAAAAACAAGAGAGGATTGTACAAAATGTATTATTTCCAATGCAGCAATCTGAGCTTGTGATCAGGTCTCTGTGATGGGATTCACGGACTTTGCCAACCACCCCCATCTTTTATGTGTCGATGACATCAGTTAAAGCCCTCCACGATACAGTTTTCCCGCCAACCCCCATTACTTTTGTACTCGGTGACTGTTCACTACAGATGTCTCCTTTTGTCAAACTAAAAGAGACGTACGTAGCCCATCTGGCCACTCAGAAGAATTTACCGGCTTTGGACGTGCTGACCACGACTTGCTGCGGCACATCAGAGTGGCTATATCCCGGCGTCCAGGACTGCCGAATCCTGGATGCGCGCTGATAAGATGAAGGAGATGAGGACATGACTGGGCGGTCCAGCGCGTCGAAGCGCTCATGGCGAATCTTGGCCTTGATGTACTGGAGCGACAGGCGGAGACCCAAAGCGCCGAATCCCCAGAGGAAGCCGCCAACCGGGGCTGCGACAAAGGCGCCGAACGTGCTCCAGTCCTTGGCGTACAAGCCATTCTTGACGAGGAGCAGCTGGCCGCCGTCGGAGGCATTGCCGTAGTAAACTGCGCCGAAAATGAAGACGGTCAGGATGCCGCCGAGTCCGCCGACGACCACCTCGAAGCCACGCCACCAGTACGCTCGGTCGCTCAGGCCAAGACACAGGACGGGAATGGTGGCCGCCGAAAGAAGATCACTGATGAGGTAGATCTGCAGAATCGAAGAGGCCCGCAACGCGACGACAACGACGGGGACGATGATGACAACGACCATGGCGCGGATGTACCAGATGTTGAGGCGGTTGCGGAACAGGTCGTTCGAAGCAGAAGAGACCATGGCAGACTGCAGGCTGTCAAAAGCGGCACAGCTGAGCGACACAACCATGACGAGAACGATGCCGATGACCCAGCTGGGAAGTTGCCCGAGCAAAGGAAGAAGGCCAGAGACCCCGGCTGAGAACCGTCCGAAGGCCATGCGCCGGACCAAGCAGCAATCAGACCGGTGCATCCGACGAGCGTGAGAATGCACAGAATGACCACCATGGCCATGGAGACACCAAGCATCAGGTCCTTGTCAGACTTGGACGAGAAGGTCCGCAACCAAAAGCTGGACAGGAAGAAGTCATTGGTGAGAACGGCGACCGGCAGAATATACAAAGCTGCCAGCCAAGTAGGCTGGGGTCGAGCAGGTGGGACGAATCGATGAGCTCTCGCTTGATGTCTGTCTTGACTCCCACGGTGATGGTGGCCACAATGATAAGACCGACAACCATGCCACCTTGGATGATGTCTGTGAGGAAAGAAATCTTGAAACCACCAAGGGCTGTTTATTTTTGCGAACCGTCAGTGAAAAGGAATCTAGAAACAACGACAGCATTCGCGCATGTTCCAGACTTACAAGTGTAGATAGTCGTGATGACGCATTCAACAATAACGACAGGTAAACTGTCAAGGCCGGTCAGTGTTGAAACCACTTGGCCGAGAGCAGACAGCTCCGCCACCATGTACAAGAACAACGTGACCAGCGTGAGGAAGCTGAGGTACAGCATGGTGATTATACCATAGCGTTGTCTCGTCCATTCCGTCAAGACGAACCCTTCAGGACACTTGCGGCGAATGATTGGGCCAAGCGCCCCGAAAATAAGCATCGGGCACGCCGATGCCAGGGCGTAAACGACGACGCCCTGAACACCGGCGATAGTGGCAAGCTCAGGATATGAGAAGAGGATTCCGGCTCCGAGGGCTATGACTGTCAGTCCGATCGTAGAACGGGCGCGAAGGGGGCTATAAAGGAAGGGGAGTTGGAGCGGCAACACATTTCCCACGCAAGCATTAACTTGATCGAGTAATTACGGTGCAATCTCAGCTTCAGATTCACAGTCGCGAAGTCTCTCAGAGTGTCCTTTTAGAGGTGGACTTTCGCTGACTGCTTCAAATCGGCGCCCGTAGTGAGCCGCATCTTCTCCCCTCCGACGACGAGGTATTCATGCTTTCTCTCCTCGAAGCAACAAAAAGAAAAAAAGAAAAAAATCTTTATGCAGGGAGTTTAGACCGAGTCCTCGGTAAAGAGTAAACAGTCTGCTGCGCGAGCCCCAGAAGAGAATGAGAGCACATGCAACCTCGACGACAAGAGAGGAGGAAGAAGGAGATCAAAGAACAAACCTACTCTACTCATTCAAGCTGAAACCCAGCGAGATTCCATGTGTGTCGTATATGCTTTCCGGATCCCCGCTGATACATGATGGGCGTTGGTGCCATGATCAAGCCTTGATGGCCAGAAAAGCCACCGCCCCGGGAAGAAGAAAAAACATGATTGCGTCGCGGAGAGCCGCCGCGGCCCTACTCACCAGAGGCGATGAAGTTGAGAGCCAGAGGAAAAGCTACAGGAGAACAACAGTCAGCGAGATAACGCTGCCACCTTTGCGACAGCTTGCGATGGACGGTGTGTGTGTGTGTGTGACGAGTTGGCCGCAGGAGTGTGTCTTGCTAACCACTTTGAGTTCCATTGCTTGACAGGAAATCCGACTTGGACTGCTTTCTCATCCTCCAAGCGATTCCTGTACCCAGAACTCTGTGCGAAGGGCATTTGTTAGAATCATGTTGCGCACATCACGCACACAGGTACAGCTGTTGCTCACAGAAATGCTCCGTAGGTAAGGTAGACGATGGCATTAGATGCCTCGGAAGATGGCTGCCCCATTTTGTCAGGCCGTTTCGATTGATAGATGCTGTCTGTAAGTAGAGAGTCAGTCAGAGGCAAAGAGGATTAGAGAAGTCGCGTTGAGGGTTTTATCGCAATGAGAACAAGGAAAATTCTTTGGTGGATTGGTGCCACCCAGAGACCAAAGTGCTCGGGGCGGATATAACCTAATTAGGCTAGCTGGGCATGATTCTCGTCCCAATTCAAAATTGGCTGCAGCTAAAATTAACTACATTTATTCGTGGTTTCACAACGTCGAAACCCAATCAGATCCAGCCAGTCCACCAACAATGCCATCCCATCACTCGACTCCTCGTTATTCTCTGGGTGAAAGTGACGAGGTAGTTAGGCATCGTGGACTGGGAGACGGCACGATGGTTCCCACCTTACTGGGAGTGTGTATGCATGTGCCAAGTACGTTGACCCATGCTCTCCCCGGTGTCACTCTTGGGATCATACATACGCATCTTCCTGTCGTGGCACTTCCATGCCAACAGTGCTGCGGAAGAGATTGCTGCTACGCCAAAAGCATGGAAGACAGCATTCGCACTTAGTAGAGCTGCTCTGTCTTTACTGATTCAGAAGAGGTTCCCATCGCACTGAATGCAAGGGAACAACGGAAGACTAGTCGGCTTTGGTGATTCTACTCCTACATGGTGTCTTTCCCTTGCTACTGCCACGGCCCCGTAGTCAAGCGTCCTTCAACACAGAATGCTAATGCTGGCCACTTCCAGATTGTACTATCCTGTTCCCGATTATGATTTCCTGAATTACTCAAACAGTCAAATGAAATCTCTCCATAACGTAGTCTCTGGTGTCCATTACACAATTCCTCTGGGTTTGTCCCTTTGAACAAACAAACGCGGACATTCTAAGAAATGCCAGATAATTAAAAGTAAGCACCAACATCCAAGTCGTGGTTTATTGGCCTGCGGCTCGTTGGGAACATTGTTTGCGCGACGCCAAAGAATATGAGCACTTTGATGAGAAAAGCAGCGACGGATTGCGAACGTCGGCGAAATGGAAAGAAATAGGGAAAAGATCGAAAAGCAAGGCCCCGAAACCTGTTGCCTTTGCTGAAACAAACAAGCCAGGACAGGATGGCTTCCGGCTAAAGGTGAGGAATGAACCCCAAAGCCAAGAAATTGCATGGAAGACATTATTCAGAGGCGTTACGACAGTCCGGTCTTTGCGGTTCCCTGTTCTCGTCAGTGCGACTAGATAAATCGTTGGGCACGTGAGTGGCATGATAAGGACTCATCATCGGAGTCGGGGAAACCACCAGATTCCCGAACATGTCGCACATGGTGCCATAATATGGAGGGGCCATATAACCACCATACATCATTCCAGGCCCCCTTGAGGCGTCATAGGGGCGCTCATGTAGGGATAACCGTAGGGCGAGTAAGTCGGCATCCAAGTCAAGGGCGGTGGCTGCGGGAAGGCAACATTACCATCCGTTTGAGTAGGAGACGCTTCTCGAGGCTTCATCTCCTGAATTTCTCCCTGCGTCTGAAATTTTGGGGTTGTAGGGTCTTCAGCTTGATGCTGAACCTCTGCTGCTGTGCCTTGAGTTACGGGCTCTCCAGTATGTTCGCCTTCAGGCAATTGAAACTCCACGGACTTCTTGTTGAATGATGCAGCCTCCAGTCTTGACAGCTCTGATGCTTTACTCTCAGCTTCTTGATGAGACTCAAAACTTCGAGAGGCGTGCCTGAGGTTGCCAGACGAGAATGCTTTCCCCATAGACGTATCTGGGCTGAAGATGGTGGCACGAGGCCTGCGTCCCCGTCCGTAGGAGAATGACTTGGAGCTACCGGCCAGCGCCTGGCCCGATGTTCTAAAGCTACCAGTAGGGAGGTGGTACTTGGGCCATCTGCTGAGGAAGGAATATCAGGATCCCCAAGGGCCTGACGTCTGGGAATGGTTGACCGAACATGTCGGAGCTGCCCCGCTGCCCGCTGTGGTGTCGTAAAAGTTCGAGAATGTTTACGCTCTACCCGTACACGATAGCCATCCATATCCGAACCATGCTGTGAGAAACTAAATCAGTCGCAAAACTCCTACAGTCAAGGCTGAAACTTACAAGAGAATTAACAAGGTCATCCGCGGAATCTGGTCTCATGAATTCAACGAAACCAAAGCAATGTTTTAAGCCTCATAACAAGTTAGCTATGATGATCGGCAACAATGCAGGGATGGACTATACCGTTTCCTCCTGGAATCAATTTTTGTAAAGCTGTACGCTTAGAACCTCCCCACAGGAGTTTGCGATAGTCTGAAGAAGTCCCTCGGTCATGGACAGTGGCAAGTTGCCAACGAATGCAGAGCGACGATCTTTGTCGTACTGTTCCATGAGCTCACGCCCACCATCCCATGAGGGCCTACAGAATGTCACAGCGTTGACGTCTGGTATTCTCTTCGGATCGTTGGCTAAAACCAGGAAATTCTGATTTTGAGCGAAATACTGGAGAGGACGCTGTGTTAGATATGATACGGGAAGGAACAAGTAGAAGGACAGTGGGTAATTAGAAGGGCATACTTACTTTGACGGGGTCTCGTCGGTTGTCATACATCTTGTACGTCACAAGAGCAGCTCGAGGTATGTTCAAAGACGTCTGAACGTCCTCTTGGAGGAACTCTGCCTTGGCTACCTCCCCAAGCTGACCGAGCAAATCAGTTGCCTCAGCAAGGCTAGTTGGATCTCCAGACTTCTTGAAAACGATGAATGAAGCTACTAGGGTTAGAGATATCCAAGGCAATACTCAAGGAAATTGACATACAATGCGCTCGAGCCATTTCTGTGCGGCACGGTCGTCCGAGTATGATCATGCCTTTGCCAAATTTGACAGCATTCTGAGCGTGATCGTCTCGCTGTGTCGCGTTTGAGTAAATCTCTCGGACTTGAAACGGAATTTTAAAATGCGGTTGACTTACAGTAAATTGACAAAACGCAAACGGCATTTGGCTGCCGTCTCGTTTGATCTTGACCCAGACTTCGCCAAATTGACTGAAGGTTTTTGTAACCTCCAACTCCAAAGTTCGATCATCATAAGGCTGTGACAAGCTGTGAAACGTTAGGTCTTGAATAGTATGAGTCAAGAGAATGATCCATACTTTGCAACAAACATGCAGGCAGTCCCGGGTATATTCCTTGCGCGTCGACGCTGGTTGGATTAATTTGCAATTGCGTGTCCTTGCTGGGGCTGGACAATACGACAGCAGTCTCGCCGGAAGTTTCTGCAAACACATCGTCTTCTACACTTGACCCTACCAGGAACGCAGATGAACTAAGGGGGACGTCAGATAATCACTTATAAACGCTCGTGTGCCCGCACTTACTTGGTAGTTTTGGGGTTCCATCATCAGAGGCAGCCTGACGCTGATGCTTCCTGCCACATATTAGTCAATTACTCGTAATTCAGTGCAAACACTGAGAACACTTACCTAGAAGATGGCGAAGGAGACAATGTAGCGCTTGTTGAACTTTGTTTGATTCCTATACGCTGTCAGAATCATGACATCAATGACTGCTTTAGCTAGCGACAGGCCAAGTTAGACCTGAACATACTAGCTAAAAGCAACAGAGTTTGAAATCAACAGCCGTTGAACGTTGAAAGAACGAAATCTGAATGGAGGCAACAAATTAAAGGCAGATTCCGACAAGATGCCGCCACATGTCGGGAATTAAATCCTTCATGACACAAGAAGCTATCGCTTAGAATGATATGAGGGCTCAAACTAAATTTTGTTGTGACAGAACAAACGGCGCTGGGTGTAACGAAGCACAAAAGCGGCCCGACAGATGGAAACGCAGTTGCCATTACTGATACGTACCCACATCAGATTCGGTGTCGGACGAAGGTGATGCGTCAAATCCGAGGGGCTCATGAGAAGCAGACTTTCGCATGAAATGAAGACCAGCTCCTAGTGAGGGAAGCCTGCCACTGTTGACGTTGGGCCGTTGAGAAGACATTATCGATACACTCAACTGCTGCTTTGATCGAAGAATTCTTTCGTTACTTTGAACAAGAATTTACCTGAGAATTAGGAACCTAAAGCAGATTGAAGAAATATCAAATGCAGTAGGAGAGACCAGTTCCTAGAGGAAGAAGAGCCCTTGGCGTACGAGCGAGAACTTGCGAAGAATAGCAGTCAAGGACGGCCGCACCAAGAAACAGAAAGCGATTCCTGCCAGGATGGAGTTTCCTACTTTTCAAGAGGAAACAAATACCGGAAAAGTGAAAAAAAGACCAGGCATGCAAACTTGGAGAGGCGAGTAGGCAGCGAGTGGTACGGGAAAGCTGATGGTGCAGTCAGAATAAGTAAAAACGTGTGTGAAGTATTTTGATTCTCGAGATCGCGTTGACACGCGAGAGAGAAAAAGAAGGGTTGGGGGTGAGAGAGCCCTACGGAATCTTTTTGTCAACAAGAAGGAAGGAGCGATGATGGAACATGGAACACCTGCCAAGCATCGACGGTGCTCAGCGGACAGTTCTGACAGTCCTTACAGTCCGTCAGAATGACAGAATATCAGGATCTCTAGCTCCGACTTTCGGCCCTCTCTGGGGTTCGGCTCGCATGTCATTTGCCTGATGAGCTTGCAGAAACCTAAAATCCATGATATGACTTGCTTTTGCGATATTCCTAGATGTGGTCGCGCAGTTGTGGTTGTGCACCTCTCGGGTTTGGCCCCTTTCCCGATATTCTACAACCACCATGTGCATATAAGAAATGCTTCTTCCCCAAGTCCTCCCAAGTATTCTTAGCTCCTCTCTCATCTTTCCATGTACTTTCGAATGCTCCGTTCTCCCCTCTTTTCGTCGCACTATCGAACATCCTCGACTCATTGCGCTTGAGGTCTCCCACCTACTCTTGACCAACTTAGACTTGCCATATTCCACTCTTTGGCTGCACATCCCCCCCAACGGGCGTTTGCTGCAGTGCCTACGGACACTTTATTGCGGGCTGAGCAACATTATTCGAGCTGGCCGGGCTTGCTAGAGCCACGTCAGCACCTCGACCGCCCCAGCAGTCATGTGTATCAGATGATGGACGTTTCGATTCCATCTCGTCCAATCGTTCCCCGGCATCCATTGTCGACAGCCTCTTTACGGTCGAGCTTGCGGGGCCAGACATTGGTAGTCCGCTCGTTTCAATACCCTGGCAGCCGGCTAAGAAGGTGGCTATCGATGGAGAAGCTGCCATGACATGCCGAGTCCGCCTTGCAGCGCCGCCATCACGATCACGATTCGAACCAGGGATTGGCTAGCAAGGCGGCAAAGAGCCATGTCGTGGCGATTGGCTACGCTGTCGATGGAGATCAGATTACGAAGGATTCCGCATCCTTATATCTACATATACAGCCACCGGCGACCACAAAAGGATAAGCGGAAAACAAGCTCAATAAGATCAATTACAAAAATTCGTGCACCCTTCCTACTTATATTTTGACAACTGCTATAGCAATGCTTCGTCACGCGCAAAATGGGTATGAGCATGGTCTCTTTAGTGGAATGTCTGGACTCAGCATTTCATCCGGGAGCTCGCCGCACGCCACGACCTGAGGTGCACAAGAACCCCTATGCCGACCAAGGCGTTTCCGGCAGTGCGAGAATCGCCCAGTCTAGCCTTCCTCAAGTCCACACCGAAATCACCCCAGGTCACTTAGTGAACGTGTCTTTCAGTGGCATGCCTTTCGTTATGGGAGATCCCGCAGCGGACCGGCGCCACAACACTCATTATTAACACCCAAATCTGCTTCAGTTATTACCGCGGAGGCCGCCTCTACTACTCCACTAATCCTGAGCAAAAACCTTGGATCAAAAGGTGCAGAGAACGGCGGGAGAAACGACAAGCAGAGAGCACCGCCCGTCTTCCTCGCGACAGCGCGGCAGCTAGCAACCCCAGCCGGCCGGCCGATGTACAGCAACGTCTTATCACAAGTTCCGACGCAATTACCTCCGAGACACCTGATTCCGCGTATGCCTCCAGTCGCAAGACAGTTTGAAACTCTCTCGCAGTGTCAATCAGACGGCGCCAACCGGAAACGTTAGGTTCAAGAGCACAAACAAACACCTGCGTTTAACAGCACCAGTACCAGTCACACTTCCTTAAACACTTCTCTTAGTGCAACGACAAACTTGCCCTATATCGAACTCCAGACCTATGATGAAGAAGTACTGCCTGTCCAGAAACGCCAGAGACGAGCCCCTTTGGCCAGCCAATCAAGTCCATCATCAGCGATTGAGACCCCTCCTTGCGACGTGCCCATCCAAGGAAGCAGTCAGAGTGATGGGTCGTCGTAGCTCAGTCTAGCACTTCCAATTCATGAATCTGCTTGCGTCTTAGGGTTAGGGTTACATGGCCAACTTCACTTTTGGCACTTCACAGCCTCCATCGCTCTCGGACACAGGCCGAAACGGGTCGTGGAAAATCCCGCGCGGCCATGATGCAGGGACACGGCATGTTCCAGTGCAAGATCGTCCGACGTTACCCCAGGGCCCATCATAGCCTCTCTCCCCTCTCCCCGCTCCATCGCCCTGCCAAGCGTTGTCCACCGAAGCTTGTGTTGGTGACGTCCAAGCAAAGAAATCAGGCGATTCAGGCAACGAGAGCTTCCAACAATCCTCTTTTCCCTTCAATCATGGAGAAATCTAGTACTTGGGGAACTTGAGAATCGACTCGAGTCGCTTCTTCCTCTTGGATGTTTCGCCCTCGACATTCGTATCGAGATGCGCCGTGTCACCGACAAGATCTGCCACAGTCATGTGAGCCTTTGTTGGCGGATGGAGGATGGACTGACTGCATGTGCCCTTACCTTCGAAACTGACCTCCTTGCTCACTGTGCTTAGGCAGCTCTTTCGGATTTCCCGTATAGCGGGCAATGTGGAACCCAAAATGGCAGTGATGCGGTCAACTTTGTGCATTACACGATCGCGCGTGGTGTTGAGAAGGCCAGCCATTGCTTCGTGCATCGAGTTGATCTTCTCGTTGATCCGACGACGGGAACTTTCCACCTCTTCCTGCACTTGACTGATTCTATCGCACACTTGATCTCGGCTCTCCATGATGGTTTGGTTGACATTGCCGTTGGCGTTGTCAATCTTGTTACAGATGGTTGAGCTGATGTCCTTGGGCACCATGTCCAGCTTGTCCACTATAGCATTATGGTTGACGTCAATGCCTCGACCAATCTCGAGGAAGCCATCCCTGGCTCGATCGTTGCTTTCGGTCAAAGTCTTGGACAAGCCATCAATGTTATGTGATATCTGTTTCTGGGACTCATGCACAACGTCAAAGACAGCGCCGCGGACATGGTTCAGGCCCGAAAAGACCCTGTCATGCCCCTGGTCAAAGTCTAGTGCAAGGCCCTGAATATCGAGACGTGTCGTGGTAACGCCTTCTAGGAGGTTGTCCAGCCTCGCATTGAGATGAGACATGAAAGAACTCTCAATGTCCAAAAGTCGTCTCTCGAGTCCCGAGGTCGATATGCTGACTTGGTCCAGCCTGGCTGAGATCTCTCGTCGCATGGCGCCGACTTCGTGGCGTAATTCAAGTATCGAAGCTGCAACTTCTGGGGCTTCACTATTTCTCTGCCAATTCTTGTCAAAAATAAAAATAAATGATGAATAATAAAAATCACGCAAGGCACAGGACTTACACGGCTGGGAAAGTCGAAGAGCCGACTTACAGTGATGGCAGTGGCAGGTGCCATTTTGGGTCTCCTTTGGATAGAGAGCGAGTGACAAAGCCAGTTGAACAAATGCCGAAGACATTGACTCGATGGTATGGATTCTTATCGGCTGATGCCTTGGTCGTGCAACTGTCGACTTTGACACTATGAAATGCGTGCCCACACTATATAGGCCCCCGACAACGATGGTATTTGAGGACCTTGGCCAGTGTTAAGTATCTTGTAGTTATAGTGGACATGACTTCTGGAGAATTGTTCCTTGTTCCTAAGACATCGATCTCATCATAGCTGTTTTTCTTCGGTTCCCCAGTCCCTGTAGTTTCCTCGGAAGTGATCCTGGCATCATAATTCACGACACAGCTGAACCCATGTACGGTTTGGCCCACGACCTTGCGCATGTCTTCTCCTTACAGAAGATGATTCTTCGGGGACGGCGAGCTGCACACTACCCCACAGACTGATGATTTGAGTAGAGCAAACGGAAATCACAGAACAACATGCCTAACCCATGACAATGGGGCATGTATCATCATGACGGCCATGCCCGGACGAGGCTGACAAGGCAATCGGGGAGTGAGATGCCGCGAGCCACACAGCTACCTGGGCACCTATCTGCTTGCGTTGATGAAGACATGTTTGCTCACGGTGCCGAGATGAAACCCTGGTCGAGTGAAGCAAACAAGCAGGGATGGTCGTCGGGTTGTCCACGCGACCACGCGACCACGCGACCATGACTGACGAGGGCAAATGTCTGCGTTCATATGCAAAGGAAGGGCATGTGGACAACTTCCACGGGTGAACAAAGCAGAATGGCACTTGTCTTCTCCAACACGACTCCCTCTTCCGACAAGGATTGTCGGATTGCCATCTTGATCTTGATTGCTCAATAAATAAAAAGTCGTTGAACAGTGAAGACACACTTTGGCCCCACATGCATGCACAAAAGCATGCATCTCACCTAACCCAGGAACTGGGTCTGTCCCCATTCCATTGCGGCCGTCTGTCTGCTTATTACGGATTAGTGCCCACGCAGATCCAATCAATGCTGGCGGACACGATGATGCAAGAAAAAGGACAGTCAACTTTTACGTCAAGAGGAAATACTGCATTCGACACAAAAGGAGCCGCTGCAGATTTGTGCGAGCACACAATCTTCTTTTTCGCCGCCTGTCGTTGTTGCTGGCTGTTGTTTGCAGCAACATGTGATGAGCTCGTCATTGCCCTCCTTGAAACTGGAGAGCAGACCGACCGACCCCTTTTGCCTTTTGCGACAGCCTGTCCATTCCAACTTCTGTTCCTCATCATCCACCGAGTCCTTCACCTCTCACCTCTCTCCTCTCTCCAAAAGCCTGTCTTACCTCGAACCAAAACACCCCACGCCCTCCAGATCCGACATAGTCAAACACGAAACACGAGGAACAAAACTTCAACACCCGCTCGCCAACCCCTCCCCCCAATGGCCTGACGGCGTGCAATGGCGATGGCCCGTTCTGATCGCCGGGCCTCGTCGAGCATCGCTTCTTCATCGTCCGCCGACTTCCCTCCGCTCACGACCTCGTCCTCCACCGCAAACACACCTCCCCTGCGAGACAACCTCTACGATGCCCACGATGCCCACGCCGCCCGCAATCGCAAACGCAGCCAGACCCATCACCATGCAAATGCAACCTCCTCGTCCGGCTCTCGCTCCCCGCCGCCCGTCCGCCCGTCCATTCTCCAGCCCCGAGTTGCCGTCGTCTTGAACGTCAATCCCCAATGGCACCCGTACCTCTTCACCTTCCGCCTGCTTTCCATTGCCCCCGCGCTCTGGTGGGGATTGCCATGCGCCCTACAGCTTGTCCTGAGCATTCTTCCCGGCCCCGAAAGGGTCTTGGTCGTACGAGGCCCCGGGACGGCCGCCCACACACCAGCCATGACGATGATGCGCTTCTTTTTGCCCTTACCGAAGGTGCGCTGGCTACAATATGGGTTCGTCCAAGTTTCCTGTGCCGCCGCCCAACCGGATCTGGATCGCCCAGGACATCCTAACGGCAACTAACTCGTCCAAACAGAGCTTTGCGTGCGGCTACCTCGCCTTCTTCTTCACCGATTGCCTCATGTCCCGATGGTCAGTCGCAAGGGTTTTTTTTTTTTTTTTTTTTTTTTTTTTGGGCGTTGCACGTTCCACACCACCAAAGCTGACCGACTTCTTCGCACACAGGCTTATCCACTATACTCCTCAGGCGACCATTGTCCGCCTCCTGACCATCAATGCCGTCAATGCGTACCTCACTATGACGGTGCTCTCGCTGGCCGGCGGCTTCGAAGATCCAAGATTAATGCTCCCAGGGTGGATCGGCATGGCAACTGTACGTTGGGCTTCCAAGGGACCACCCACTACAATCGTCCTTTCCCCCGGCTAACAATCGTCTCGTCCGGTAACAGACCTTGACCGTGAGCTATCACATCACGCATCAGAAAATCAATATACGCAAAGAAACATCCACTTCCATCAACGTCTTTTCCATAGCAAGCTACATCAGCATGGTCACCCTGCTGGTACACATGCACTCGTTTCAACAGAATTATCCCGCAATACCGCTGGTCGGACGAACTCGGAAGCTCTGGAGCGATACATGCACCATGCTAGCTCAGATCAAGCGCTCCATCGAACGAGCCGAGCTTTGAAATCCCGCCCGAATGTTGAACGAGGGGGCGCGGCAAGAATCGTGAGCATGGATGGATGGATGGTGCTCGGGGTGGACGGAACACTGCTGAGAGCTCCCATGCTCTCATGCATGCTCAGCTGAGGCAGACCTGTCATTCACACACACGAAGCACGTTGCATTTCTTGGCGGGCGTTTTGCGAACAAAGTTCTTCTATACCCCATATTTTACTTTATCAAGGTTATCTTGCATCTTTCACACTATCGGCTGGCGCTACGATGCTGGGCATCTCCATTGGAATGAATGAATGCAAACGTTGGCACCGGCTCCGATACTATTGGCGGAGGCAAAAACGACATAATCATGGCGTTTTGGTGCATGTCTCACGGGAACTGCTAAATTTCAAGTTATTCTCCAACTTTGCTTCACCTTGTTCATTGCATACGTCGCCCAAGTTCAAATTCGTCACGTTTGACCCGTCCCGGGCCTCTTTGAAACTTTGGAAAATAAATCGAATTTCCATTTTGCCTTGTTGCCCTAGACTGCAGCCGGGCTTGTCTAATGAAGCAAAATCAAAGAGCGACGACTGACAAGCCATGCTGAATACCCGACCTATGGCCTTACTCATACATGGAACTGACAAAGCAGAAACTTGCCCGTCCTTCCCACCCGCCGCGACCGAGTGCAGGCCATGCATGACTTTCTCAATCGAGGTTTGCTACCATCAAATCAAAATAAAATCTCACGTATCGGTGAATAAGAATGGCCGTCGGCCTAGAGCGTGATTGGAGCAGAATTGAGCCCCTGAATATCGATACATCTAGGAAGAGTCGCAATACGCGGGGAACAATCGCAATACGCGGGGAACAATTTCGTCCCAAACCGTGCTCTACGTCAGTGGATGGGCACCTCCTTGGTGACCGAGCCGCCGACAGGACAACGGCGCATTGCAGGCTTAGAAACCGTGGACCTTGATGGTTTTGGCGTCTAGCTCAAGACCCTCCTTCTTGTCGGTGAGAAATTCCTGAACGTCTTTGCGCTGATCACCCTGGAGCTGGATCACCTCGCCCATTTCAGTGTCGTTGACAATGGTGCCATTGCAAGCTGAGAAAAGACATGGTTAGTTGAGATGAGTCGTTATAATTGCCAGCTATAGATAGGGGAGCAGTCAATAGAGCAAAGAGGAATCACCTACCAAATTTCTTCTTGATGACCTTGAGAATCTTCTTCTGGTCAAATTTCTTTGGGAGACCCTGGACAGTGGTCAAAGTCTTACGTCCATTACGCTCTATAGAAGGGGTTAGCACTATAGTTCCAAGGACCGAGATGCCGCCAAGGGAGGATGTGGCACGAACGCTGAATACGTATATGTATGTGGTTCTGCGCCTGCTTGGTCTCGCCCGTGTCTTCGTCAGCCTCGGCGAAGGGATCTAATGAAGGTTTAGTATTCGAGGTATGATGATGCCCGCATTCTGAAGGGTGGGACCCAGCCCCCGCTCTCCCCCAAAAAAAAAAAAGGAACAAACAAGCTGAACGCGATACTTTTCTGACACCGAGGCGATGATGGGGGACATAGCGTACCAAAGGTCTTAAGATTTTCGATGGACATAAACTCGGACGTTGAGGGGTGACTTTGGGAAATGGGTTGTTGTCAAAAAGGAGGAAGGTGTGGCAGCGAAGGGCCGAAAAGAAAGGTGCCTCGCTGTGAGGGGGTTTGTTGCTGACGGTTTCGTAGGAACGCGAAGTGACGGTAGGATTGGTGATGAGCCAAGTACGGTTGCTTCTCGCGAAGTGAGACTGTAAATGCACGTGGAGAGAGGCGAAAGCTGCGATGGCGTTTGCGACAAGGAGGCCGGATTGTGTGATAGTTGACGTGATGAAGCAGAGGAGGGAGTGGGGAGACGAAGAAAATGGTAGCACTTTAAAAGCGTTCGAGGTGCTGTGTGGCTGTGTGGCTGTGTGGCTGTGTGGTGTGGGCAGGAGCGGACGGTGGCCAATTGCCCCGCCACAGCCGCTGGCGGCCGCGAGCGAGCTTGAGTCGTGGTGCCTGACATATCAGGTGCCAGCACGGGTCGTCGATAAGGCGCCCTCGACCCGGCCCCCGAATTTGCCGAATTTCCTCGCGCCGTTTTTTGTCTGAGAGGGACGAAGACGTGGCCGACTTCAAAAACAGCTCACTGCTGACCAGCGAGCCAGCCGATACTGTTTGTGGTTGGCCAGGAAGATAACACCGATAACACCAGACGGCTAGTACTCCGTCTGGTGACATCAACCCGGTGGCATCACGTGGCCTTCTCGTCCGCGGCCATGGCCGGTGCCCCTCGTGCCTTCCTTGCAAGTTCTGCCCCGCCAAATTGGTGCGGACCCGAAATTTCATGCTCGGCGCCAATGTTGGAAGTTGGGTCGCATCCAATCCAACACCCCAACACCCCAAAACCCCAAAACCCCAAAACCCCAAAACCCGACCCAGCTGCGATGCTCTGACCCCAGGTCCCGGACTGTGCTCACAAGCAAGGCGGTGTTGCTGGACGGAGGGAATCAGTTCGACTCGGATACCGACCTAGGAGGCACCTGAAGCTGCTTCTCATCCTCACCCACATGATGCCTTTTGAGCCTCATGAGCTCCCGGCATCGACACCTGCATTCTTCCAAGATGTGACCTCAGACCATGATGATGATGTCTGGGTCCCCTTCCTGAGCCATGGCTGTACCTTCAACCCCGAAGTGTTTTCCAGCATCATGATGAACATGATACACAACCCCAATCTCAACTCCACTTGGCTGTATCGCGCAGACATCCTGTACAACGACGAGCCCCAGGAGGACTCTGCCGACGATGGCCTCCCCGTCCCCGTCATATCCGAGAACGATCAGCCCATCTGCCGCAACATCGCCAACATGAAGACACAGCGCACCCTCGTCCGCAAACTAATACCGAGAAGTGAGAAACGGGACAAGCCTCTCAACCAGACCTGCACGTACCATCGTGCTCAAGACTCGGAAACCTCAGTCACAACACTAGTCATATACGCCCCCACGCACCTTCGACACACGACCTCCCCTTCTACCACCCAAAAGTCCGGGGCATCGCGCACCTCCACCAATGGGACTCCCTTTCCGGCACCGGCACGATATCAGTACACTTCCTCGGCGGCGCACAAGGCGAGCTGCGGGATCCCAAACTCGGCCGTGTGGCCTACCATCTCCTGGAAATCCTCCACAAACACGGCCAAGGATCCTCACGGGGCTACGTAAAGCGGGTGCACCACGACATCGTCATTCCCAAGCAAGGTTCCAAGACCGCTACCGCCAGCTCAAGAGCAAATACGCCCGCCGCCTCGTGGAAACCTGGGCAGAGGCCACAGACCCCGGCAAGCACGTCTTCGAGGACCTCGGCATCGCAGCCTTCCTCATAGAGCTCTGGACAGACATGTACCACGACGGCCCGTTCCCCGGCTTCGTCGACATCGGCTGCGGCAACGGACTCCTCGTATACCTCCTGAAGCAAGAAGGCTACGAGGGATGGGGCTTCGACGCGCGCGCCCGCAAATCATGGGCCAACTACACCATGCCGTCGAGCCACTCTCCCACCGGCCGCTCTCTCGAAGAGAAGCTCCTCTTGCCAATCGTCACCGCGCCGTCTGCGAACCCAGATGGTCCCACCACCAAAAAGCAGTTAACAACAGACTCTGCAAAAGTCCACAACGGCGCCTTCAAGCCCGGCACATTCATCGTGTCCAACCACGCCGACGAGCTCACGCCCTGGACCCCCATCCTCGGCGCCCTCTCCCACTGCCCATTTCTCATGATCCCCTGCTGCAGCCACAACCTCACGGGTGACAAGTTCCGCGCCCCACCACCCAGGGACAAAACCAAGCCCCGATCAACATATGCCTCGCTGGTTGACTGGGTGTCCTGCATCGCCGAGGACTGCGGCTGGCAAGTCGAGACGGAAATGCTGCGTATCCCCAGCACGCGGAACACGGGCATTCTCGGCCGCACGAGGAAGGGCTCTGTTCCCGATATGGACGCGGATGGGATACTGAGCAAGTATGGCGGCGCGGAGGGCTACCTTGATAATGTGGTGAAGCTTGTCAAGAGTGGGCCGAGGACGCATTAGAATAGATCTGAAGATTGCCCCCCCACCATCTGTGCTTTCGATCGACATACCCCGCGGTTACTGAATGAGGATATGCGCTACTCTTTGTATTGGAGGCGGTGGTATCTCAGGCCGGCCCAAACCCCGGTCGCCGATGGAACTATTGAGTATACAGTAGAACAACAAAGACTGCCTCGTTGGCAATGGAAAAGAAAAGCACACACAGCGAATAGGCAATCATGGATATTCGCAGAAAGAAAGAAAAAAACCACGAGTACCTCCACCACATCAACCCGTGATCCGCATGCAAAATGCACCAAAGCACGTAAAAACGTTCGCTATATTATGCTATCAACGCCAAACCATGCATCTTTCCTACATCTCGCCCCTCATCATGCCCCCAGGCGAAGAAGCCCCGTGCTAGCACAGCATACTCGACCCATGTACTTTTCGTCCTGACTGACCATTGTCGCAGATTATGACAACACAACAATATAGTAGGCCCTTGATCCAACCAACAAGACGTTCCATACATGCAAAAACTTATTCAATCCCTTCTCAAACAGAGGGCATCTGACATACTAGACACTAGAGAATCCGTTCCTTCGTTCTTTTCATGCATGACCTCTTCGTCATCCCATCTTAAGCGGGGTTATTTTTGTGTGTTTTCTTTTCTGCTGGCGAAATTTCCTGTCGTCGTCTTCATCTCCTAGGTAACAGTGCTGTTGTGGTTATTCTTCTCGAGGGGAAACTTGGAAAGCAATTCGAATGAAATCAGAAATTTGCGGTCAAACTAGTGAGCGGCAGCCCCCCCATGAAACTGACTTGCTTGTGATGCAGCTCACTCTTCCTCATCCTCTTCAATGGGTGCTGGCGTGCGGCGTTCGGTGCGGCGTTTGGGCCGTCGATGTCTTGAGCTACTGATATTACTCGCCGAGTCGTCAGGCATGATGTCCATGTCGTCCAGCCCCCAATCATCATCGCTGCCCGGTTCAGCATCGCTGCCGGCAGCCCAAGCTGGTCGTTCGTATCCAGATTGCTGTGAATTGCCGGACCCGGGTGCGGAAAGGACGTCAATGCGTCGACGGCTTTGGAGGTTCTGCATTAAGCCGGCACCGCGTTGTCGCAAGGCTGTTCGAACCACTTCGGCCTTTTGGTGCAGTTTCTCAAATGCATCTTCGAGACTCTCCATCCCTGCATAAATCTCCCGTTCTATCTCCGCAATGGCCGCCATCTCCATTTCCTCATCGTTGGACACGGGTTGTCGGTTGCCTCCTGTGTGCCAGATGACGCGAGGCTGACAAACGAGGCTGGCGTGGCGCCTCGTGAATATGGTGAGAATGGCGTGGTATTTCTTGAGCTCATGGCCGAGGCTCCCTGGGCAAGGGGCTCGTTGAGGATCGGTGGCCGAATGGGGTTTCAACGCGTGACTCGAGCCCCGACATCACCTCGTCTGCGTCGGCCCCTGACCAGAGGAAGCCGTCAAAACGACCAGATGTCAAAATCTCCCACTCGGAGCTGTTTATATTGGAGATTGTCACAAGAAGATCATGTGTATGTGGGTTCCTTACAAGATAACTGGCACACTCGGCGTCTCGAGGAACTTGCTGCAGGCGGTAGAGACGCTGAAGCGAAAGCCCCG
This sequence comes from Epichloe glyceriae, assembly GCA_023658535.1. Classification (NCBI taxonomy): domain Eukaryota; kingdom Fungi; phylum Ascomycota; class Sordariomycetes; order Hypocreales; family Clavicipitaceae; genus Epichloe; species Epichloe glyceriae. The sequence continues at coordinate 4,827,076 of CP098291.1, read as the reverse complement.
ACTTGATGATGAAGTCATGACGTGGTCGGTGCACCGGCGTTGGGGCTCTTGTTGCTGGTTTGAGTTCTCTGGATCCAGAAAGGAGTGCGTTGAAGAACGGACGGTCTTTGGCCTCCATGTTTGTCATAATGGCAAATGTGAGCGTCTCGTCGTCGACATCCTGCGGGGGCACTGGAGTCTCGCCAGTATTGTTGAGCCACCTGTCAACAGCGGACCGGACCTTTTAGATTGGCGAAGATAATGTTCCCGAAACTCTTCGGCGATATCTGGGTCCATCTTGACAGGTGACGCAGGTCGAGGAGGAACTTCAGCCGATACTTCGGCAGCTTTCGTGCCAATCTCAGCCAAGTTGAAAGGTGGCCACGATGGAAGCTCAATCCGTCCACTGACCCATTCGAGAACATCTCCCCATGTCAAGCCTTTGTGGATCTCGTGAGACTGATCACACATGACACACGCGCAGCCGTGTGGTGGGAGATCCCGAGAAAATACATTTTCAAGTCGGTCCAAGAGACGTCGGGCTACTGACCGATGGCCCGTTGCCACTGCGATGGATCCTTGCCTTGCCAGAACATTGGAGTACTGGTCGAGCAGGTTGAAGAAGGGTGAGAATAGCGTATCTGCACCGGTCAAGGGGGATTCAGCGGACGAGCTCCATTCTGCAAAGGTAGAACTGATAGAAAATTTCGCGGAACAGGGTATGAAAGACCGCCATTCTGCAAGAGATAGTCGACTCGTGGTATGTCGTGAATATCGACTGCTGGTGGGGGTGGAGGGGGCGGAGGAGGCGGAGGCGGAGGCGGACCGCCTGTCATGGAAGCTGGAGTTGCCGTCTTGGAAGCATATCTGGATTCATTGTCTCCAAAGTCGGGCGTAGATCCGTCTTTGCTTCCTTCGTAGATGTGCGGTGGGAATCTGGCGGTCTGTGTGGGCGTCCGCGGGGACGAATCCAGGGCACTCGATGGCGAAGAACCCCATCCCGCGAGTCCATCCTCTTTGAGCTACTTCGAGTCGAGTCTAAGCGTTTGACCGAGTGCCGTGATGAGCTGGATCTCACTGAGCCAGATGAGCGAAGTTTCTCATGAGACTTGTGGTCCCGAGCTTTGACATAGGTTGCTTGACTTGACGAGGCGGATCTTCTGCTGACTTTCGATCTATCGTCAGTACGGGACGCTGATCGAGACGTGCCCGACACTGCGGATTTTGCACGAGCAGTATCACAGTCTTTATTGCCGTCTGAATCTTTTCTCTTATCGGCAGATAGGTCCGTATCGGGGGAGTCGGTGGTCTATCGCTCCTCGTCGACGTCGACGGTTTTCGAGGCAATTCGGTCGATTTGGACTTTTGCGCTTCATCGCCAACATCCGTAGGCTCAGGAGTTAGTGGAGTACACTGCCGCTGACCACCCAATTCCTCGCGGCTCACGACGGCCTCTTTACTGTGGGCTTTACTGAAGGTTGGGTACGGCATCGATATGCGCTGCTTGTCCAGCGAGGTCTTGGACATGTTTGCTGTCAAATCGCTCACTGAGCCGTGCTTATCCCTCGATTCATGCTTGCCCCCTCCATGTCCCTCTCCCTGTGCCTGTGCCTGTCTTTGTCACGGTCTCTATCCTTGTCTCTCCTATGATGGCGCCTAGCGGAGGCCTCACTGCCTTCAACCCCAAGCTTGCTGCGTGATGAAGAGGTTTTAGACGACCTGTGTCGGTGTTCACGATTCCTGTCCCTGTCCCCGTCCCCGTCCCCGTCCCCGTCCCTTTCTCCGTCTGGTTTCCGTTCTGATTTAGATCGTCGTTGCTTGTCGCGTGGCGCCTCGTCGGCGCCAGAATTGACGTCGACATCACGCTCCTTGGAAGGCATAGTATATCATCGGATCAGGCCTGGCCAGATGGCGGGGGATATTCGGCGACGATGGACGGAAGGATATGCCAGATCACCAGGGGAAACCTAATGCTGACCTGGTGGTGTGTAGTGTCGTCTGCCAGGGAAAGTGAGGTTGCGCAGAATCGCCAAGTCAGATGGGCTTCCGTCGGGTTTAGGGACCGATGCCTTCCTTGACTGATAATCGAAGGCTGGGCTGGGTGCGGTGAGGATGGAAGTCGACGTAGGCTAGCGGGGCAGCTATCGAACAGCGTCCAAAGCGGAGGAACGGAACAACGAGAAATATTGCTTGAGAAGAGAGTCGGAAACAAGAGAAGTCCGAACAAGAAACGAAGGAGTGTCGGAAGAACAAAGGCACGGCGAGTTGGGGTGCCCGGGCAACGGTGATGTTGGCGTGCAGGAAATGGAAAGCCGAAGTTGCGCCTGATGGATAGATACATGTATTAGCTCAGACAGCCATCTGCTTGCACAAGCCGTCACGCATCCTGCATCCTGGGTCAACGGGTCAACGGGTCAACGGGTGAACGGTGGTAATGATTTGTGATTTGTTGGTCAAACTGCTCAGAGGATCGCAAAGTCCCCTTCAAAGCCCGCTGTGGAGTCCCAGCCAGCGCGGATGATTGGGACGTCGTCTGGTCTGGCCCAATCGCGGCCCGACCAGCTCACCAGCTCAGCCAGCAAGGAAGCCCAGAAGAAGCAGGACCCAAACGTGCTCATCACCCCCGCCACCACCACGTCAAGTCTTCTTTCTATTTTCGAAGACGGCAGGCACGTTGGGTTGGGCCTGGACTTTGCAACCAGACATGAACTCTACCAGATCTGTCCCCCTCCCCATATTCAGCTGTCATCGTACCCTCACGCGTAAGCAAGATTGTGCGTCCGATCATGCCCCGTGTCCAACATGACGAATGACGGGCATGAGATCACCACCGGAATCATCCCTCATCCCTCATCCCGGTGCGTGCGTGTGTATATCTCCTCTGCTACGCCAAGGTCGCCAATTGTGTGCAAGTTCAATCTTTGCTCTATTTTCGGTTTCAACGCAAAATTCTATCCGTAGGTATCCAAGTCTTCTCTCGAGAGAATCCTGGTGCCGTCTCCACCACTCAGAGCACGGGAACCTGGTTTCCATCACGTACCACATGTTGCATGGCGTTTCTTTCCTCTTCGTCGCAATCACATCAAGACGTAATATCCGAACGCCGATTTCATTTCATTCTTTTTCTCCTCTTCTTGCGCACATCTCTGAAGGCCTCATTCCGAAGCAGCAAATCTGTGTATGCTTCTCACTTCTACATTCAAAAGTCCGTTGTCTCGTTGATATACAGCAAGCAGCATTACAAGCGGTCCAGCAAGCCTCGGCTCTCCAGCAACAAGATGATTTCGTGAACGATGGAGCGGACATTCTGCTTGGTCAAATCAGCAGTCAGATCCGGCTTGGAAGGAACTTCGTAGGGATCATCGACGCCAGTGAAACCCTTGATCTCGCCATCACGAGCACGCTTGTAGATGCCACGGCGGTCAGTCTTCTCGCAGTACTCGAGGGGCGTGGCAATGTGAACGAGGAAGAAGGGACCCGACTTCTCGACCAGCTCGCGAGCCTGCGTACGAGCCTGCTCAAAGGGGGCGATGGGGGCGGCGATGACGGCGGCGCCAGCCTTGGTCAACTCAGAGGCGACAAAGGCGATGCGCCCAATGTTCAGGTCGCGATCCTGTCGGCTGAAGCCGAGCTCTCGGGAGAGCTCTGAGCGAACGGTGTCGCCGAGAAGCATGGAGACGGGACGACCACCGCCCTGGTTCAAGGTGGTTTGCAGAGCGCGAGCAACTTGGTCTTTTCCGCTGTTGGTATAGCCGGTCAGGAAGACTGTGAAACCCTTTTCTTTGGGCAGAGGGTTCTGTTCGCGCAGGACCTTGACGACCTCGGGGTACGAGAACCACTCGGGAATCTCCTTGCCCGTCTTGAGTCTGTTGCGCAGCTCCGTGCCGGAGATGTTCATGGTGCGTGTGCCCTCGGGAATCTCGTTGGCAGGCATGTACTCGTCGTTGTCGGGGATGTAAATCATCTCCTGGAACTCGACCATCTTGATGCCAAGCTCTTCTTGGTACTTCTGGACCAGAATCTGAGCATCATAGGGGCCATAGTGGTCCTTGCCATTCTTGTTCTTGCCGGGACCGGCGTGGTCACGGCCAACAATGAAGTGGGTGGCACCATGGTTCTTTCGGATGACGGCGTGCCAAAGGGCTTCGCGGGGACCGCCCATGCGCATGGCCAAAGGGAGAAGTGCCAGGGCCGCCATGCCGTTGGGGTAACGAGAGAGCAAGGCCTTGTACACTCGCACGCGGGTGAAGTGATCGATGTCACCGGGCTTGGTCATTCCCACGACGGGGTGGATGAGCACATTGGCCTGCTGGGAGCGGGCAGCACGAACCGTCAACTCACGGTGAGCGCGGTGCATGGGGTTTCGGGTCTGGAAGGCGACGACCTTTTGCCAGCCGAGCTTGTTGAAATACGATCGAAGCTCTGCGGGTGTGACTTTGTTGTTCTTCATGTTAGTATGTTTTTTACTTGCTTTAAAGCTTTGTGTCATCTTGTTCCCGCCCCAGAGTTTTCTTGGGTGCATGCACAATTTGTTTTAAACGGACTTACAGCGAAGATCGAGGAAATCGTAGTGCTCCAGTCTGTTGACAGCTTCAAGCTTGCCACCGACGTAGAATGCTTTGGCAACATTGAACAAGTGCTTGACGCCAGGGTGTGTGTCATCGTCGCTGCCAAAGACCTCCTTGGCTTCCTTGACCCTGGAGAGAATTGCATGTTAGTCCAACATGGCCTGGAATGAGAAAGCAGGAAGACTTGGGCATACTTGTCTGGTTGGTACACATCCTCAACAGTGAGGATGGCCAGATTGCGATCATCTCTTGAGTCGCGAAGCGTCAACTTGGCTCCAGTCTTGATACCTAGAGCATCAATCTGTTGCTGGTCGACATCAAGAGTGATGGGCATGCTGAACAGGGCACCATCGGCAAGACGGTTGTTCTCTACAACGCTGCACGTCCAATTGTCAGCAAATCAATCAATTTCAATCTTGAGTCTGGAGGTGATTAGCAGGGCGACAGCGGCAATCATACCCATTGTAGTCGGCCTGGTCCATGAAACCTGTGCGATGTCACCGTGGTCAGCCGCATGACAGATTCCCGTCGCATCTTTGTCACCGGCCAATTTGGCTACTGAAGCTGAAGCAGTCGCCGGCCCTGTCGCAAAGTCGATTCCACCGCAGCAAACGTAACATACCCTCCAGAGGAGAAAAGCCTCCATTGAGAATCAACTCAAGGTCGCAGAGATGTCTGTCGGTCAAGACAATGGCGGGTATTTCTCAGCTTCCTCGCTCAGCTCAGCGTTGCGGGGCAGATCGCGAGCGAAGAGGTCCTTGAGGACACCACCGTGGGGAGAGTTGGCCATGATGTCGGAATCGGAATATGCGCGCAGCAAATTCCCGACTGGCAAATCAGCGGTAGAAGAGAATAAGGGAAGCAGACAACAAGGGATGGGGATGAGGAGACAGAACAATGAAGTGAATTGAGAGAGGAAAAAGGGAAGAGGGGAGTTCGGGCAGTCGCAAGGCACGCGCAACCAGCGAGGCGTCCGAAGTTAGTATTTACTAACTTAATGTTTCCAACCCGGAGCCGAGTTGTGTTCGTACATGTTGTCGTAGTCGGGCCCCACCTTGATGATCACGCAATGTGAAGATAGATAGCAATGGGTTGGTGCAGGAAAACGGTCCAGGGCATCCAATAAGAGGCGGGTAATCCGACATTCTTCCAACTATTGGGAGCAACTCGGCGCTCCGCGCTCCGCGCTCCATGGTCAGTCACGTGCAAGACTGTCTGTCTCCTTCGAGACTGGCGAGAGAGAGAGACGCATGCCGGCCGTGGCAATTGCTTCGTTGTTGGACCGCGAAGCTAGGGTTCAATGTGATCACCTCTATTGAGTTGTCCCACCCTGTAAGAGGGTGCGGACTACGGCTTAAATACCTAAGTACCTCTACCATTAGTGGGGTACTTGTACAGTGCTAAAACATACTATAAAGTTACAGAGGTCTTGGAAAATAACTAGCTAGGGGTAGACTCTTGTCTTAGCTAGTTAAGTAGCGAGACTATCGTGCAGCAGGGATTAATTATGCCCTTATAGGTGTAACACACTCCCTAGGGGACCTTATTTAAGGTTCCTTATGATAATTCTAAATTAATAAAATTAGTTAAATTAATGCTACGACATTCAAATCAATTCTATAGTGTAGAAATGCAGTTAATTAGTTATAATCTTGTTGTTGGAACAAGCATGATATCAATCGCGCTTGGCAGCCGCAAATGTGGCCGGAAGAAGGTCGGCCCGCGCCCGCCCTCGTGTGCGCGCGCGACCCCACTTTCCGATCCACAGTCAGGACCTGCGATAGGGCAGGGCTTGCACCACGTGACCCACACGCACAGCTGCCCGTTTTTCACCTCACGAGAGTGCCCCTCTTTTAACCTCTCTTTTCCCTCTTTCTTTAATAGCTTAGAATAGATAATTAATAACAATACTATTCTCAGAGCTTACACATTATAACCCTACGTAACTAACACTAATCAGTAGTTAACTTCATAGGTAACCACTTTTAAACGCACGCGAATACTATAAATTAGTAAGGTTTACATAGAAGAGGCTTTCTTAGAAGTAGTGTAATTAGGCCCCTTTTGTTTTTTAGTAAGAGTAACCTAATTATTATAAGATCTGTGATTATACTAAGGAAGAAGTTTATCTTAGTCCCTTTTATTCTTTAGTAAGAGTAGCTAATAATAAATAGAAGCCTAAACCTTAAAGAAGAGTTTAACTCTAGTAGCTAGGTCTATTCTATTATTCTTCTCCTTAGTGTATTCTATTATGTAAGAAGTTAACTGCTAAGCCTTATAATCCTTTATAAAACCTCCCTATAATAGTAAAAGTTATTACTATTCTCCCTTACTTAAAAACATATACTTTTCCTATTTCTTTCCCCTCTAAAGCCTATATATTATAATAGTTAATATAAAAGAATAAATATAAGCCCTTATAAGCTAAGAAAGTTCTTAAGTAAGAGAAGACTTTATAGAAGCTACTAAAAGGTATTAGGGAGATAGAGTAAATATTCTCCCCCTTCTATATATTCCCTAAACCTTATATAAATATATTATAAAAGAGTTATTCTATAAGGTTAAAGAGTTTAATATTAAGAAAAGTAACACACCTAAGGAACTTATAGCCTATCTCCTTACTAGAGTTATAGATTATAAAGTAAGAAAGGTAATAGGAAGAATACTATTTATAGAGTTTACTTAGGACTTTAATTAATAAAGAGAAGAGACATTCCTTAAAACACTAATCCTAGTAGTAAAGTACCTATAGGATTATCTTATAAATAACGGGGTGTATATAATAATTAGCTGATTAATAAAGGTGCTAATTAACCTTTAAGAAGTCTTTAACTAAAATGAATTCCGTTTTTAGTCCTAAGAGAAAGTTAAAGATATAAGAAAGAGGTATATAGAATTCTAAAGGAAACTTTAGAATAATAATAACTTCTTAAATAATCTTCTTAATAAAGGGGATATTTAAGAGCGTTATAGATTAAAGACCTCTTATTCTCTTTATTAAAGCTTACTAAGCGTTACCCCGTTAAGGCAATTATATAACAAAGGGTATGACTTCCTTATAGGAGGTACCTATTAACATATACCTCCCCTATAGCCTTAAACCTATGCAGTAGCTTAATAACTATAGACTACACTCCCTCTTACCTAATAGAGAGTGGCTTCTATTAATAATCTACTCGCACCCTTATAGCCTACGGCGAAGTAGATTGTTAATCTTATAAAGATATATATATTAGAATAGTAATATAGTGCTAATAACTATAATGTCTTTAAGTTAAAGCTATAAACCTTTAAGAGAAAGTGTGAGATATTAGATATTAAATAAGAGCAATTAGGCTATGCATTTAAGGTTATGCTTAAAGGGAAAGCCCTCTAATTTTACTTAGATTACCTCTTAAAACCAGAGAACCCTTAAGACCTACTAACTCTAGTTACACAGATAAAAAAGAGGTTTAAGACTAAGGATATAAGACAGAGATATCTTCTTAAGTAGTACTAAACCACACTCTGGAAGATTATTAGCGAGAACTAAGACAAATTAAAGATAGAATGCTTTAATAAACTCATGGAAAAGCTCTCTATCTTATAACAGGCTGTACCTAATGTGGGTTAATCTAAACAAGCCCTCTAGAACTAGATTATAAACGCTTATAATGGAATCCTAGAGTGTAGGAGTTATATTACTAACCCTCCTAATAGCCTCTAATAGTTCTATAAATAGGTATAGATAACTATTCGTCTTATTATAGAAGAATCCGGTGGCTAATATTAATTCCCTACTAATACTAAAACCCTAGACTAATTCTAGACTAATAGAAGGTATAATAGTAAAGGCAAAGAGTTATAATACCCTCCCTAAAGGCATAAAGGAATACAGGGACCCCCTGTTTAAGGAAGTGCTATATATGCGGTAAAGAGGGATATTAGTTAACAAAGCACTTTAAGGAGGAATAGAAGAAGGCATACTAGCGGTTTAAGAACTACTACATAGTTAACTCCTCTTTATCCTTATAAGCTTTATATAACTTATTCCTTATATAGTATAAAGGAAGCCCTAGTCTAAACCCTCCTTCTTAACCCTTTAAAGATAATAAGGTTGCTTAATATATAGCAAGCCTTAGATTTAATAACAAAACCGAAGGGAAGGATAGATTAGTGCTTATAAGCTTCTTTACCTATAGTGTAACGCTTAATAGCTAAAGAACAGTTAAGATTCTTACTAACTAGGCAATAATGCATGGATTAAGCGGAAAGAGCCCTTTTAATATAAGGATAGCTAACGAACCTCCTCACATATTCCTGCTTAAAGACTACTACTTATCTAAAGTCTTCTAAGGTATTATGCTAAATACTAGGGTAGCCTAGTATTTAATGGCAGGCCATTTGCAATTCATTGTATTACAACGAATAATGCTAAGGATTTAACTTAATGAAGCAAGAGCTAGGGAAGTGGTTATTAGGTTTAGAGGAGGCACGCTAATTATCTTGCTTAGAATAGCTAATGTGCCCACTCCCTTTAGTAAGATCACGTTCCACGTAATACCTACAAACACCCCTTTCTTACTATACCTTAATAATATAGGCTAACTAAAGATTAATTTTATTATTACTAAGAATATCTTATAGTAAGGAAGCATTAAAGTCCCTCTAGTATATAAATAGGGGCACGCGTGGATACTATTAATGCAAAATAAGGCGTTAATAGCATAAAATCACCTAACCGAAGTCGAATTGCGGCGCTTGCATTGCCGATTTAGTTATCCATTAGTTCGCTGGCTTTATAATCTCCTGTGTAACTTAGGGCATGAGATTAAGATTAATACTATTAAAGCAGTGACAAGGGTTTGCTACTAATACTAAATAAATACGGATAGCCCCTATTGCTTTAAGTTTACCCTTAAGGATAAATATGCCTTTAACTTTAAAGTAATAGTGGATATTATATACCTTAATGGTAACCGCCTAACCCTTTATGCTATTAATATAGCTATGGCTTTTAATGCGGCGAGATTCCTTAAAGATATCTTAGCTAAATTAATATAGGAAGCTCTTAGGGTATGCTAGATTAATGCATACTAAGGGCCTTTAGATTAGATTATCACTAATACTAGCACGAACTTCCGCGGTGAGGAGTTCCATTAATTTGCGGCATTAATGTCAATCTCCATTAAGGAGGTTCCTATTAAGGCACACCATAGTATTAGAAAGGTTAAATAATATTACAAGCCACTCTAAAGGGCCTATAATATTATCTGGCGGGAATGCCTAATAACCCCTAAGACAGTTACCCTATAGATAGCTATGAAAGCCCTTAATAACACTGCAGGACTAAATAGCCTTATTCTTACTCTCCTTATCTTTAGTGTATACCCACGTATAACTAGCAAATCCCCTCTATTGCTAGACATCTCATAACGCGTTATTACTATGCAGAAGGCAATAAAGGAGATTAAACGCTTACACGCTATCTAGAAAGTTAACAAAGCCCTTACTACAAGGAATAGCCTAGATATAGCAAAGACCCTTAACCTCCCACTTAGATCACTAGTCTAAGTGTAGCGCGAAGGCAATGGTTAGCAAGGCCCGTATAACCTCCTCTTTATTAATAGAGAGACCTGCACGCTTAATCTCCTATAAGGTCCGAAAACCTTCTAGTTAACCTCTATTAGGCCCTATTACGCAAATCCTAATAGAGAAGTCCTAATACCTTAAGAATAGCTACCTAAGGAAGAAGGGTAAGAGGCTTAAGATAAACTAGCAGGTAAGGTCCTAGAGATCCTGCCGAAGAGAAGGCCAGGCAGACCCTGTAAGAACCCCTAGTAATTATTAATAAGACTGACGTGTTTATATTAGCGAAGGAGGAAGCTAACCTTAACCTCACAATCTGATTGCGTAAGGAAGGCATTATTATAACCCTAGGAGAGCCCTTTAAGCTCTCTACTAAGGCTGAAATTAATGCCTTAATTAACTAAGGCATGTTTAAATTTATAACCTTTAATAAGAAAGAGCATAGCGGTGTGAGGATCTTTAACTCCCGCATTATTAATAAGGTAAAAGGGAAGACAGGCTAGCTATATAAGAAATCATGGCTTATTATCTAAGGCTTTAGCAATAAGGCAAAACAAGATATCCTAACACAAGCCCTAACAATTTAATAGGCTAGTTAACGCCTTATCCTTATAATAGCTCCCTCGCTAATAAAGAAAGACCTTATCTTATGGATTTGCAATATTACGTAAGCTTATGTTTAATTACGAACCCTATTAAACAGGACAATCCTCGCTAGGCTCCTAATCCAAATCCGTGACTAATACCCTAATAGAACGATTATAAGGGTAATCAAGCCTCTTTATAGCATTGCAGAGGCTAGAACGCATTAGTGGGTCATATACCACAGGCATTACAGAGAGAAGCTCTAGATAAAGACCTCTATATACAATCCATGCCTGCTAGTAATAAAGAAGGAAAGCATTAAGTTTGTATGTATAGGTATATAGACTAATAACACATTAGGGCTATTAGATAAGGAGTTCTCTAAAAAGGAAGAAAAGCAACTAACTACTATAGCCTTTATAGTAAAGCTAAAGTAATTCCTAATAGAGAATAACCCCTTACCTTTAACGGAGGTATTATTATAATAGCGGCTAACGCGGCTATCTCCCTCTAGCAAAAGGGCAAAGCAGCAAGCTTAATGTAATCCCGCTAATAAACGCAAAGCAGAAGTACGTTAAATAACAAGCTTAGGGCACTTACATCGCCTTAATCTACTAACCGGAAGCTTGCTACAATCTATCTATTACCGCATAACACTAGAAACTAACAATTAAGAATATTAAAGCCCTTAACCGCTGGATCTAATAGCAGATAGATAACCTGGAGAGGGGCCTAACGTTTGTTCTAATTAACCTTGCTAAAGTAAAGCTATACACCTTTGTAAATAAGTCCTTTATAAATAATTAGGACCTCACTTCGTAACTTAGCTATATTCTAATTATAGCTAATAAAGACCATAAGGATAGCGAGTTCACAATCAAAGGCAATATCATGCACTTTAGCTTAACCAAGAGCAAAAGAGTCACACAAAGTATACTTGCCTCCGAGGTCTACGGCATGGTAGCTAGCGTTGATATAGCCTACGTAATCACAACGACCCTTGGATTAATCACGGACTGATTAAACATACCTATAACCCTGGTTGTGGTATGTATAGATTTATACTCCTGTATAAATGCCTTGTCAAGCTTAGTACCACTAAGGAAAAGCGCCTAATAATTAATATTATGGCCCTGCAGCAGTTATACGAACGCCACGAACTCTATGAGATCCGGTGGATTAATAGAGCTAACAACCTGGCTAATGCCTTCACGAAGGCATTGCTAAATAAGGCGCTAGAGCAGTTTATCTCTAGTAACCGGATAATAATCTGAATAGAAGGGTAGGTAACCTGCGCGGAAGAGGGTTACCATAGGTAATAGTATTAGGAATTAGCCCTAATACTATGGGGGATGTGAAAAATCCCCTAAGGAAGAAGGAGGAGGAACTACGGCCCTTATTAGGCATCTTATGCCTAGAACTGCGGCCCTTATTAGGTTAGGTTATAAGAGCTACTCTAATTATCACCCCTAACCCAGTAAGGGCTGCTAGAGACCTATTAGGGCCCCTGGTGGCTATTACGAAGGAACTATTATGGCCCCTATATTATATATACTAAGCATAGGGAAGCAAAGACCGTGATAGTGGACGGGGCAGGGGGGCGAGGATTAGCGCGCGGATGTTATTTATAATATAAGATTTGAAAGGCTGTGGTTAGAGGCCCGCTTAGCCTTTGGAAGGATTGTTAATGACGGAGTGTTGTTTTTCCTTGCTTCCCTTTACCACACACCCGCATAAGGTTTTTCATTGAGTTAATCCCTTCTACATTCATCCACTACTTACTTTACCTTATCCCCTTCCTTTTCTTTTCTCTTCTGCTATTAATATTATGCATTAACAATCGTGTTAAAAGAGAGAGTTCCTAGTGTTAGAACAAGCATGATATTAATCGCGCTTGGCAGCCGCAAATGTGGCCGGAAGAAGGTCGGCCCGCGCCCGCCCTCGTGTGCGCGCGTGACCCCACTTTCCGATCCACAGTCAGGACCTGCGATAGGGCAGGGCTTGCACCACGTGACCCACACGCACAGCTGCCCGTTTTTCACCTCACGAGAGTGCCCCTCTTTTGACCTCTCTTTTCCCTCTTTCTTCGATAGCTTAGAATAGATAATTAACAACGATACTATTCTCGGAGCTCACACATTACGACCCTGCGTAACCAACACTTGTCTAAATTAAGGTTATTATATAATACTTGTTCTTTAGGTTCTTCACTAAGCATACTAGAGGGTAGTTATACAAGCCCTAATGCCTTATAGAAGCTTATAAAAGCATTCCCTGTAAGAGGCTTTATAAGGCTATTAGTAATTATCTCTTTAGTGGTAATCTAGGTATTGAAAATGGGAAGGGGAATGTACTGGAGGGATAGGAAGACCTCCCTAGTAATTCCTAGATAGCTAGCGCAATAGAGGGCGCTGCGACCTATAGATAACTAAACCACGATAGATAATTCACTTTAAGAGCCAAGATAGTTAAATATAGTTGATTTCTAGCTAACGGACAGTCTGCGAGCAATGAGAGGATTCTACTAAGTCCCCTCATAGACCTACCAACCATATCGGCAGAACTAGGTTGCTAATAGGGTCTCGTAAGCTACTTTTTATTTTCCGCATAATTCATTTGTATAGGAAAAGTAAAAATCGACTCACGGCCATATAAACCAGACGCCCATATGGCCTAACTAAGCACTTTAATAAGCAACCCTTTATATATAATATACTATTAAATCCAGAAAAATTCAAGGATTTGAATAGTATACGTTAGCCTTTATATAACTACTAGTTCCCTAGTTACAGTTAATTTTGGCTTCCCTATAGGGTAACCTAGTTGGCTTAGTCATACATGCCGTAGCTTTGCTTAGGTGGCAACGCAAGATGCGTTGCACAACTACGCAACGTAGCGCGCAGCAACGCCGCGCAACAACGCAACTAGGCAACTAGTGGGCCTATAAAATAGTGCTAAAAATAGCATTATTTTAACACTAGGTAATATTAAAGGTTCCTTTTATAACCTCTTAATAGAGCTAGTAGTAATAAATATTTACGTGCTAAAGCTTTATAATAAGCTTAATAAACTCTTCCTTAAGGAGGCAAATTATCTACATATTATTACACTTAATCTTAAGTGTGTTATTACCTAGGCATAGCCTAACCTCTTAATATAATTATCTAAAGGCTATAAGCTCTTTATTATAGTAAGAAAGCGCTAGGAGCTTTGCTTTAGTTAATAATGTTATTATAGTAGCTTACCTTCTTACCTTAAAGAGTATAGGTTCTCTAAAGAGTTTTATAATGTAGCCTTATAAGCTTTTTTAAGTTATAGGATTATTAGTAAAGGAAGCGTTACTATATGCCTCTAATTTAGGGTTATTACTGCTATATTTAATTACTAGGTTTACTTATATATACCTATACTTAAGGGCTCTTTCTACTGCTTTTATATACTATAGCCCTAGGTTTTATAAGTATTATAAGAGTTATAAAGCTATAAAAGTAATATTAGGTCTTAAGACTATTATTAGATATAGCAGGGTTTTAATTAAGGATTAATACCTCTTAAGATCTTAAGCGCTAACCTCTCCCTTAAAAGGTTCTAGTAGTGTAGTAGTTATTAGGGCTATAGGCCTTTATTAAGGGATTTTTATATTAAATTTAGTAGTAGCTTTATCCTAATAGGACTTCTAATTAAGCTATACCTTCCTATTAGTATAATCTCTAATAATTTTAATGCCTAGGAACTATTAAAGCTCTTTAAGGTCCTTAATATTATACTTTACAAAGAGTCTTACTCTAAATTTATTATATAAATGTGATTTGCCTTTAGTAAATAAGGTAATAAGGTTATCTATATAAAAGAAGATAATTAACCTATCCTTAATAAACACATAAATGTCTTTAAAGATTTATATAAAGCCTTTACTAATTAGCTAGCTAGTTAGCTCTTTTATTTATAAAAAGGCGCTTTTTATAGCCTATAGACTGCTCTAAGAAGCTTTAGATAGGCTTATTTATCTTTATAGCCTAGAGGTATCTTATAGTAAACCTCTTTATTAAGGTCTAAATTTAGGAATACTATAATAAAGTTATACTAGTGTGCTTCTAGGTTAAAGTAGTATATAATAGCTATAAGTAGCCTAAAGGTATTAGCAGCTAGGGTTACTGCTTAAGTTAATAGATAACTCTTTAGTTAATGATTTCTAAGAACGCAGAGACAAGCTTTATATTATAGGAGGTAGCCTTACTTGTCTAATTTATAAGAAAAGACCTAAGTAAGGCCTAGTAGCTTTATATCTACAGAAACTTTAGTTCTAGATACTTTCTTAGCTACCTTTCTATTAATAATTTTACTATATTCCTTATCTTATGCTTTATAGAACTTCTTTTCCTTTAGATAACTAGCTAAGTTATTATAATAAGCTAGAGGAGGGGAAGCCTTAATATATAAGGCTTTTCTTCGCTTTTAGGTCCTAGCCTAAAGGCTATAGCAAATGCTTTAAGATTGTTATAATCTTGTGTATTTGTTAACATTTTATGGTTATTAGGTAGGTTTAGTAAGTTATTAATACTTAACGGCATATAGTCTATTAAACCTAGAAATTGTCTAGGTAAATTCAGAGGAGTTAGCAGATTTGTTTCTTAACTCTCTTTTTCCTTTTCCTTGTGGCCTAATTAATTACAACTATTAAGAGTTTTATCCTATTAAAGCTAATTAAGTGGTTATTACAGTAACAGTGAGTACGCTATTTGTAGAAGCCTTATATTAGAGCTTTTATCCTTATTATTATTAACTAGCTCTTTAAGGAAGCGTTTTTAACCTCTTTTACACTTAGTAATAGGCCTCTTTCTTAAGCATAGAAGATTAACTTATTAAAGGTAACATAACTTAACAAGAACTAGTAGCTTCTCTTTATCATTAGTACCCAAATCAGGTATTGCGTAAAGAAGACGTATCTAGCGAGGTATCTAATATACGCTCTTTATAGAAGCTTTAGACCTGCCTTATAAAGCCTACTTTATATTATTACAAATACTTTATAACTAAAGGCTTATAAGTAAGTTATAAAGGCTTCTAGATTCTCTAGTAAGTAACTCCATTAAAGCTTATTCTCTCTTAACCACTTATTTAATGCTTATTAAGGCAATTACTAGTTAAGCAGCTTTTAAGGCGTGTAGTTTAAGATATAAATAGCTGCTTTAGTAGCTATAGGCTAGAGGTCTTCTAGGAAGCCTGATTGTATTATAAGAGTTATTATAACCCTTATTATCACCCCCTAGACTGTTTAGCGTGCCTGTTTTAATGTGGGTAAGCTAGGCTAGACTTCCTAATAATAATGCCTTTATTTATAACCTCTTCTTCCTATTTTTTAGTCTAGAAGGTAGTCTCCTATTAGTTATTATAACCGTAATGTTAATGCCATATACCCTTACGTATATCGCTTCTAACTAATCAAAGCAGAGCGTAATATCCGTTTTTAATAGGATTGTGAAGATATGGCATAATCCTATAGCTTTACAGGTAAAAAGAGCGATATATTAGTCTTTATTATACCCTAATAATTAAGCAAAGAGATTAAAAGAAATTACTTAAAGCGGCCCTAAAGGTAATAACCCTATTTGTAAGACTTGTAATATCTGCCTCTATGCCTTAGCTATTTAGCAGACCTTATATTTACCCGCGCTTCTTTCTTTTAAAGGAATTTAAAGCTTCTTAAGCACTTAATTTATTATATCCTTGCCTAGATACGCTAATCTAGCGTGCCATAGGTCCGCAGGTATTACTATTACGGCCTTTAGGTCTCTTAAATCTCCTTTAATAGCAAAAGTCTCTAATAGGCTTAAGCCCTCTATACACAGCTGTGTACTAATAATCTAAGTTTAAAATATCTCCTAATTACCTCTTACTAGGTCTATTACCCTTCTAGTAAGGTTATCCTACCTTATTCCCTTCTATATAAGTAGCTAAAAAGATATAAGGTTTGCAAAGAATAATAGTTAGTACTAGGCCTTTAATAAGGTAAGGGTCTAACTATTTGTTAAGACAATCTAAGCTATGCTAATGCCGTGAGCCTTAGTGACACTATAACTGGCTTAAATTCTAGGTTATTAACTGTAATTAAGGTCTATAAACTAGCGTTTATTATTAAAGATATGGATTAAAGTGAACTTCAAACCTTTGCGAATCTTTCCGCACTGCCTTACAGGTCCGGAATCGCCTCTAAAATACAAACCAATAAGATAATCGAAATCCTTACCCTATTTTACCCCTTCTTATAATATTATATTGTGACAGAGCTGGAGGCAGGTGGGAGGAGGAGATACTAATAGTAATTAACAAAGGAGAAAGGGGCTGGCATAGAGCTGCCACTACCTGAACGCAGGCAGAGGACAGTTTAACGTCTAAAGATATAATAATAACCTAAAGGTAGATTAGATTTAATTTAAATACCTAGAAGAACAAAAATACTATAAAAAGATCACTAGCCTTATCCCTAGCAATAAACTATCTAAGGTATGGAACGCTGCCTAGGCTATTATAGACCTAAAAGCAAGCCGCGCCTAAGCTAAGAAAGCAGAGATAAATAATAATAGTAATATCCGCACTATAAAGGAAGCCCTTAAAGAAGTTATTAAAGAAGCTATTAAAGAGGTAGATAAAAACACTACTTCCCTTACCTAGGCAAGTATTACTATAGGGCTAATATAGAGATAATTAAACCTAAACCTCCCCCTCTAAATACTAGGCTACTAGGATAGAGAGGTCCTTATTAAGGGTAACTCTATCTAGGAACCGCTCTGGACTAGAAGCGTAAAAGATATAGTTATAGCAGTAAATAAAGCTACTAGCTAGACTATAGTAGTTATAGCTAAAAGACTCCTTAGTAAAGACATAATTATTATATTTAAAGGAAACGCCTCCTAGTATAGGACTAACTAAAAATAGATTACTACTGCCTTTAGACTAGAAGTAACCCTTTACTACTAAATCCTAAGTGTTATAGTTAAAGGCTTCCCTATAAAATATACCTTAGTAAAAACCTTATAGTAAATATAGGAAAAGCAAATAGGATAAATATAATTAGGGTAATAGTAAGATAACCTAGAGGCGAAAACGCACTAAGAACCACTCTTATCCTTAGCCTAGCTAAGGTAAATAATGTTATGAACTGGCCTTGGGGCAGCTGCAAACAAGCGTTTAAAGTGCGATTGTTATTCTTGGAGAGGAAGGAAAGAACTAGACAAGAGGTTGCATAGCGCCTAGCTATATACCCTTCTGTGCGTAGTCTGTGCACATGGCGCGCGCAGCAGCCCTAAGTCCTAAACATATCCGCACACAACACGTGTCCTTCCCGCACACTCTCCGCGTCCTTTCTATACCTAAGAAGGACCTAAGCCTTAAGCTTAAGTTTATAATATACCCCCTTCTTACCTCCCCTCTCCCCCTCCTTAGGAAAAAAATTTTTATGCCCCCTTACTTCTTATCCTCCCCTTTACTTTCCTATATATGTTTTAGCTGTCTCACTCCTCTAAGGGTAAATTAAACCATACCTGTTTCTATACCTATTTTAGACTGTTACTTGTCCACACATCCCCCTATTTCGCCTTAAACCTATCTAGTGCCTTAGTGTTTTACATATTTTCTAGGGGTTCTTATATTAGCTATATATAACCTTTCTATTTAACCAGAACGTTACGATTTAATCCCTAGCCTAGCGTATTCTTAGCTATAAGAATTTCCTTTACCTAGTACTTTGCAAGATTATTATCCGTATCTGTTATTATTAGCTCTAGTAGTAGTCTTTTATTAGCTAGCTTTTAACTTAGTAATAGGTCCTTTACTACCCTCTAGACTAAATCCATATAAAAGACTAGGTATAGCCCCTAGGAATATCTAGCTTTATAGTTAATAGTGTTAGTACCTCTAGTACCTTATACTTAGCTATAACCTAGTCTAGCTTCTTATATAGGCGGTTTATTTTAATGTTCTTAAGACTTAGCTATACGTAGTCCCTAACCTAGAACCGTTCCGCAGGTCTTTAACTACTATTTGTGTTTTCCTATTACTATTACTAGATAAAAGCTATAGCCACTTACATTAGGTCTATGCTCTCTTTTAAATACTATAGGAATACTTATACTTACCCTTTTGCTAAAGTCCTTAAAGCTTCTGTAAATAGTGGTGCCTAGATTATAGGTATATTAAAGCTATAAAGAGCTATATTTACACTTACTCCTATTACTAAGGAATCCCTATTATTTAATGCTAGTTAACAGGCTAGTAAGTAATCTGCTTACTTAAATTATAAAAGGATAACATTACCTATAACACTACCTAAACCTCCTAGTTAGCTCTCTCTATACCTCTATCTATCTATAGGTAGTAAGAGGTTAATAGTAATTGCTTAGTGCTAACCTTCTTATAGAGCGCTATCTAAAAGTTAGTTAACTAATCTAACCCGTAATCTATGATAATCTGGGTAGGGAACCCGTAAAACCGCTACTAATAGTGCTTAAACCGTTCCGCACATGCCTTAGCCTCTATTAATGTTATGGCCTTAAGTTACACAAATTTGGAGAGTCTATTTATAATGACTATTAGGAACCATAGGTTAGCCTAGTCTCTAGTAGGGAGCTCTATTATAAAATTAATAGAGATCTATAACTAATATCTGTCTAGTGGGGAATTAGCTTTAGTAAGCCCTAATGTAACTATTAACTCTTTTATTCCCTATAGTAGTAGTAATTATATATAAACCATGCTATATCCTATAATATACTATCCTAATAGAAGTCCCTCTAAAGTGCCTTAAAGGTAGTATTCTGCCCTAGATAACCTAGTAAGGGTAAGTTATAAGTCTGCTAGATTAAAGTTATAGTTAGAGGCTCTTACTTTAGTACCTAAGTCTAGCCCTAGAATTAAAGCGCCCTTTTGCGCTAATCTAATAATCTATAATCTATTCTTATGTGCTAGTGGCGTTAGGAAACTTCTAAGCTCTAGCCCTTACTGCCTTAAGCTATAGTCTGTAAGTCTTATTATAAGCTATAGATTAATCCTATAGGGATTAGAGGTGCTTGTTTATAAACAAGGAGTCCCTAGCTAGGATGCTTATTACTTAGGCTAAATTACCCTCTATTACGTTGCCTTCCAAAGCTGAGTTATCCTCTAGAGTGGTGCCCTCTAAAACTAACACAGGCCTAATACTAACGCGTGGCTAACCCTAACTAAAGCTAAACTAAGTAAGCGTTATCGCTAATTGTACAATAAGCGCCTTTAGTTTAGCTAACTATACCTCTTCCTAATAGCGCCTTAATAATACATTTAGCTAGCCTACCTAAGTCCCTAGCCTATAGTATAAGTAAAAATTAAAAAGTGCTAGAGTCTCTGCTTATTATACCTATTATTCTAATATCTCCCTTAGGGCTATAAAGTACTCTAAGTTCTTATAGTCTGTGAGTATTATGAACAGACTGCTAACACTCCGTAGCTCTGCTAACCATGCCTTAAGACATAAGATAATTACTAGAAGTTCCTTGTTATATATTGTATAATTCCTTTAAGCTAGTTATAAATAAGCTAAGTAATACGCTACTAGATATAAGACCCCTTTATTGTTTGTCTAGGAAAGGCAACCTCCTAATGCTATTCCTAAGTAATCCGCCTCCACTACTATGTCCTTGTTAGGGTCCTATTATATAAGGATTAGGTATAATATAAAAGCTAACTTTAATGTCTTAAAAGCCTTATTACACGCCTTTGTCTAGCGGAATACTATGCCCTTCTTTATTAGGTTAATTAGGGGCCTATAACGTCTGAAAATTACGGTATAAAATTGTAATAAAAGTTAGCGAATCCTAGAAACCCGCGCACTCCTTAGACCTATGTTAAAGCCTCCTAATCTCTAATTACTATAATCTTTTTGTTATCTAGGCAAATCTGTTTTCCTATGTAAATAATAAACCTAAGGTACTTTACCTCTTTTATAGTAAAGATATATTTCTTAATGTCTAGATTTAGCCTAGCCTATTATAGCCTAGCTAGCACCTTGCGGACTTTTTGCATATAATCTTTCTGTGAACCCCTAAATAAATTAAGATATTATTAAGGTAAGCTATAATATAGTCCCTAAGAATACCACTAAGCGCTTTATTAATATACCTCTAGAAGGTTATAGATATACTTACTAAACTAAAGGGGTATACTAACTACTTAAATAATCTAAACCACGTCCAGAAAGTAGTCTAGTGTTCCTAGCCCTTAGCGATATAAATACAATAGAATGCTACTTATATATCTAGTTTTATAAACCATTTTGCTTTAGCTAAGGAGCGTAGTATCTCCTTTACTAAAGGTAAGGGTAGTAGTCCTATTCCATAATCTTATTTAGCGCGCAATAGTCTATATAGAACCTCTAGCCGCCCCTAGGTTTCTTTACTAGTAGAACTAGTGCTACTGCTAAAGATAAGCTTACCCTAATCTAGCCCTTATCTATTAAGTCTATTACTTACTTACGTATCTCTAGGAGGTGTTAACGTGGTATGTTATATAATAGTGCCTAAGGCAAGTCTGGTTCGTTGCCCTCTATATCCTGTTTAAGGCAAATGTGGTGGTTAGACTTGCCCCTATATAGTAGGAGGGCGTTTGCCTTACTCTCCTGAAAAAGATCCTTAAAGTCCTATAACTCCTCTAGTAAGGCCACTAAGAGTTCCTACTCTATGGGTTTTGGCATAGTATTAATCTATAGCATAGATATAATCTCCTACAAGCTTATAGCGCATAGCTATATGTGCTCCTTTTACTTCCTTGCCCTTCGCACTATTCCTATAAATAACAATCCTATAATACACACTATAGGCTTCTTTACCCCTCTACTAGCTATAGTCTAAATCTATAGGTTATTAGCCACCCTTACAGTAAGCTAGCAATACTTTACGTTTAAATTAATATTATAGTAAGCTATCCACAGTGTCCCTAGGATAAGTTATCTTATTAATCCTAGAATTATATATGCCACAATTAGCGTCTCCTATCTATCTATATCTATCTAAAAACGGATAATATGTATTATTAATAAGCTTTTCTTATAATCCTCCCTTCCCCTTTTTTCACACTAACTATAGTGTAAACCATCCTCTTAGTTAGTAAGGGGATGCGTTCTAGTTATAGCTTCTAGACTAAGCGTTTACTAATAGTAGTATAGCAGTTATATCCTATATTAACTTATATATCTAAAAAGGTTATCTTATTTATTAATATAGGGACTAAGAAAGGTAATGCATTTATATTACTCTAGATTTGTTTAAAGTTATCCTTAATAATAATAGTATGCTATAAAGCCTCTCTAAGCTCCTAATTCTCTTCCCTATTTAAATAACTTAATAAAGGGGCTTCTCTTTTCCTAACTTATTACTTAAGTCCTTAGGGTTAATGTCTTTTACATTACACGCGTTAACTAATAGCGTTTCCTTTAGGCAGAGGGCATAGCGTAAGGGGCATTTTATAACCTAATACTTATTAGAACTATATTATAGGCACTTACCCTCCTTATAGTAAGTGTCTAGCACTTCCTAAGAGACCTACTTCGCCTGCTTTACGCCCCCTTTATTACTTATGCTTAGTTATACATGTTAGGCTAGGGCCTTACTAGAACCTTTTAGGCCTCTATTATACCTGCTAATTAAATATCTGTTATTAGAGTGTCCTTATCCTATGAATAGGACCTCTCTGTAAGGGCTGTAGGTTAAGACTGCTTACGCAATTAATGCTTCTCCTCTAGCTAGTAGGACTTAATGTCTAATATAATGCTCTAAAAGCAAGCTACTACTACTAGGTAGTTAGCCTAGGGAATGTCTTAGCTAATACTATAATCTCTTATCTACTTATTAAGTGTAGTGCGTAGTTTAGATAACTTCACCGCGTCTGCCTAATCTAACCTACCTATAAGCGCTAACTTCTGCTTAAACTAAATATAAAAGTTACTAAAACGCTTATACTATTATTACCTTAGCTAGTTAAGCTTAGTAATAGCTATCTCCTATTAATAAGGGTTATTAAATATTTCCCCTAAGTACTTAAGGAAGTGTCTTAAGTTAAAATAAACTAGGTACCCTTTTTAAAGTAAGGAGTAACTTAGGCCTATACCTTAGGTAAGAGATTCTAGTAAATAAAGCACTATTAATCTTATATAGTATTAATAAACTCCTAATCTATTAGTAACTTATAACCTATAAGGCCTTTCTAGGCTAAGAATAATACTCTATTACTGTTAAATAGTAGGCCTATTAGCAATAGCTTCCGCTTAATAGGGTTTTGCGTGAGGGCTGTATTCTGCCTATTAGTGAGGTTAGTGATTTAGGCCGCCTGCCTCTCGATAACCTCCTGCAACGCCGCTATCTTATTAGCGTCTATAGTAAAGAATAATAAATATTATAAACTAGCCTTAGGGCAGCTATAAATAAGCGTTTAAAGTGTAATTATTATTCTTAGAGAGGAAGGAAAGAACTAGATAAGAGGTCGCACAGCGCCTAGCTATATACCCTTCTATGCGTGGTCTGTGCATATAGCGCGCGCAGCAGCCCTAAGTCCTAAATATGTCCGCACACAACACGTGTCCTTCCCGCACACTCTCCGCGTCCTTTCCGTACCCGAGAAGGACCCGAGCCTCGAGCTCGAGTCCATAACAAATAATACTAATAAGATATGTAAAGACAGAACTATATATAAAGCGGAGCTATTCTAGACTAAACCCTACAATGAATTACTGTAGCTAAGATAGTGCTATAACTACTTCTAGATAGGTTATATAGTAAAATTCTATAAAGCAGCCTTAAGGTGCGGTAAGTGTAAAGCTAGCTACTATAAAGAGGGCAAGAAATCCTACCCTATATTTACAGGATAACTATAAGAGAAGTGTATACTTTACTCTAGGGCGCACCTAGTGTAGTCTAGAACCTACCTAACCCTTAAGGAAAAATAGAATATAGTAAAAGTAAGATACTAGGAGCGCCCTTCCTGTTTTGCTACCTAATTACTAGCTAGTAGCCTAGCCCTACCCTAGGAGAGACTAGAACTAGTTAGCCTTACTAGGAAGAAAAGAGGCTGCCTAATACTTATAGAATAGAACGCTAGATAACCTAGAGCAGGTAGCATTAGAAAATATATAAAGCTAATTAGAGCTAGAATAGAACTAGTATAAGACAGCAGTAAACCCCCTCCTAGACTTATATAATAATAATACGCGTTCTTTTCTAGAATATTAATAAGAAGAATAACCTTATATATATCACGCTCTGTCACTAGACTAATATAGACATAATAGCAATCTAAGAATAGGAATATATAAGATAAGTATAGCCCCTAGCTCTAGGCCTTGCCAGATTCTAACTTATATATTATAAGGGGCGGAATGTAATATATATAAATAAGAAGCATAGAGTAGGCTTGTGGTTAGCCTGTAGAGGCACTAACTAGTTACTTATAGAAATTTAAGGAATAAATATTTACTCCCTTTACTTAGAAAAACATAGTAATAAATAGAATACCCTTATTTATATAATTAATAAGAAAGAGCCCTAGGGAAGAAGTGTCTTTATAGGTGATTTTAACTAAAAACACCTACTATAGGACAAATATAATAGGACTAGTAATAGAGTAGAAGAGCTACTAGAGTTTACTAGCTAGTGGTGACTTAGATTAGTAATGCCCTAGGGGAACCTACTAGATAGTATAATAGAGATAGAGATAGTATAATTCATCTGGCATAGGCTTTATATAATATATAAGTTTACTACAACGGCGCGGCGGATATATCAGGCTCTAACTATATTCCGTAGCTAATTAGTATTAACTCTAGTAATTAGGACTATACCCTACTAATAATAAGGTATGACTAGTAAGTAATAGATAGACTATTTGTAAAAGCAAAAGCATTAGTATAACTCTAGCCTAAACTTGCTCTAAACCCCTATAACTAAGATAGGATAGACTAATACATAGAATAGCTTATTATAAACCTCTAATAAATAGTAGAGAGAGTAGCACTAAGGAGGCCCTAAGGCCTCCCTAGGCTAGAGGTATAGTAGTCTAGAAGAGTAAAGGAAGTAGTAGCTAAAGCTAGGTAAGCGAAGAGGATATAGAGATAATGTAAGACTAATATAAATTAGAACATATATAAAGAGGCGGAGACAAACTAAGAATATACTATTAGAGAGGAAAAGAGGAATATATAGAGGGAAGCCCTTAAAAATACTAATATATAGGAAAAGGATAGAGGCGTCTAGAGACTAGAGAGATAGGCTAGACTTAGGAGCTAGGCCCCCTAAGCTCCTAAGAATACTAGACTTAGAGAGAACTAAAAACGACCTAAACCTAGCTATAGTGCACACTAATAAAGCCAAAGTCCTTATATAAAGATTTTTCCCTAAACTAATAGTAGACCTCTCCTATATCCCTAACCTTTCCTTCCCTAAACTTAAAAACGCCCCTTTTCTAACCTAAGAGTAATTTATAAAAGCTGAAATTATAGATATTCTCTTAGGCATAGCTAGCTAGAAGGCCCTAGGAGATAATAAACTCCTAGTAGGCCTTATTAAAGCCTGTGATAACCTGGTAAAGGATATAATTATAAGGCTACTTAACGCTACCCTAGAAGTAAGGTACTTTCTAGCCCACTTCTAAACTACTAGAGTTATAGTAATTAGGAAGCCTAGGAAGATAATAAAGGAAATAAGAAAAGCTAATGTATAGAGGCCTATATTACTACTTAATATAATAGGTAAGATTATAGAGGTAGTAATAGTAAGGCAGCTTATAAGCTATGCTAAGGCAAATAACCTTCTTTTAGAACTATAAATAGGTAATAGGAGAAACAGGTTAATAGAAACTATAATAAGAGCCTTAACGGAATGTGTGTAAGAGGCCTAGGAAAGAGGCGGTATTGCCTTACTAGCTTAAATAGATATATTTACAGCCTTTAATAAAGTTAGCTACCCTTACCTTATTACCCTCCTAGTTAAGATAGGCGTACTGCTATAGCTAGTAATAGTAATATAGAGCTTCCTTATAGGTAAAATAAGCTAGCTTAGCTTTAATAAAGACCTATTATAACTATTTAAGATTAAGGCTAGTACCCTATAAGGCTCCTTACTCTCCCTATCCTTTTCTTACTATACTCTGCTAAGTTATATATATGCCTTTACTTTATCCTAGGTATAGTAGTAATAGGATTTATAAATAATACTAATATTATAGTATTTAGAAAAACATAGTATAGATATAGAAAAGACTTAAAGCTACCTAGAAGGTATATAAAAATAGGTAAAGGAAGTAGGAGTAAAGTTTAACCCCTTAAAAACTAAGCTTATACACTTTAGTAGATCTAGATAACCCCCTAGACTAGGGTCTGGCTTAGAGACAAGGAGATAACACCTATAAAGTCCTGCTAATTCCTAGGAGTATAGGTAAATAGAAAACTTAACTAGAGCACTTATAAGAATATCCTAAAGGGAAAATTAGCCTAGTAAAGGCTTGCTTTTACTACGTTATTAGCCTTAGCATAGGGATATAGCTTTAAGGACGCTAGACTCCTTTATATATAGGTAGTCTAACCTGTTATTGCCTATGGAGTGAGCGTATACTATACCCTAACTAAAGCTAGAGGAAACCTAGAGGGATAGTAAAAAACTTTATAGTAAAATAATTAGCCTGCCTCTAGGTTATTATAGGGGCGTTTAAAGCTACCCCTATTATATAGCTAGAAGTAGAAATAGCAGTGCTACCACTTAATCTATACCTAAATATAGTTAAATAGAGGTTTAAGGATAGAATTGCTAATAATAGGATAGCGGAGATAATCCAAACCGCCTTATAGTTAGTTAAGACTGTACTACGCTATAGAAGAGTTAGACGCTTCTAACTAAGGGAAGAAGAGCTAGACGTAAACCTATATAATAAGTAAAATAAGAGATAGGAAATATAGTATAATAGAGAACGCCTAGGCTACCGCTAGTATGTAAGAGAACTTACTAAGGACTGCTTACTATGCCCTAACCTAAAAGAGATCTAAAAGTTTTACATAAACCTAGATAAACATATCTCTTTAATAATAGTATAACTACGCATAGGGAAGATAGGGCTAAACAAATTCCTTTATAATAGAGGCATGCCTAGAGTAATATTGCTAATATATAGCTATAGCTATAGAGAAGAAGACTAGTACTACATTATTATAAGCTATAATAACTATAACTATATAAGACCCTAAAGATAGCCTAGAGATAAACGGGAGGTAAGGCTAGCCCTAGACAATCTTACGCAAGCAAGAACTATTGCTAGATAGGTTATATAAACTAGGAGACTTAACTACTATAGGCTAGCGCAGGACCTAG